>JAVGWX010000018.1:38083176-38683176 GCA_036924085.1 Ariolimax columbianus
TGTACCCTATGAACATTTAGCATACATTTTGAAGAGTGCAGTGGCGGCTCGTGGGATCTATTCTGGTTTAATGTCTGCAATGAGAAAGTTTGCGCTTTTGTGTGCCCTGAAAATGGCGTTTATTGGCGGGTTGTAGTAGCTTTCTCATATCCCGAGCGTGCTGATTGTGATCGTCCAGGCACTTGTGTTATGTTTGGCTTCATCTGTGTGACGCTCACTACTACGGGGATTACGTCGATCCACATCTCGTCAGCGAGACTGTCTTGAAAACATCATGTTTTCAGGGAACGCTACATGGAAGAGAGATAGTGGTCTTGGTCAGTATATTGTTTCTGACCCTGACACGACACCCTGGCCAGTATGATGTGCCTGGCCCTGACACGACATCCTGGTCAGTATTATGTGCCTGACCCTGACACGACACCCTGGTCAGTATGATATGCCTGACCGGACTAGCGTCTCAGATCCCCCGGGCTCAACCATAGATATGAAAACATACTAAACACTTTAACGCGTATGGAAATACTGCCACTGCCTGGAACCAATTCGAGACGGTTGTAGCATTGTTAACCCTGCAGGCTAGGACAGATGACTTTTTGATTTCAATAAACATTAACTCTCTATAAACTAAAAGCTTGCATCTCAAGACTTACTTGTTTATGGTTTTATAAGTGTCTTTGATAACCGCAGCATTTTCAAAGTAGCTAGCTAAAAATATATCGAGATGTATGCTGTATTCTTTTACTTCTAAAATTATACGCCTTTATTACGCGAGGTAGTTGATTCATCATGCCTGGAAGAGGCAGGTTTTGTATGCTTCATATAATTTCAATACATCAAATAGTTATATGTATCTATCATTTATCATCAGTCCACTTGACGTCGTTGGAAGGTATGACGTCGTTTGCTTTATATTTTATTTGCTAAAACAAAAATCCGCTAGTAACTTGCTAGATCAATCCAAGTATCTATTGCCAACCAGCCCTTGGAATTCGATCTCCTATTTTGGGGACTGGTGGTCCTGGAAGCATAAATTAGAGCAAGGTAGACCAACAGCTTTTAAGGCGCTTTCTATGCCTCTCCGATAACCACATAACCAAGACCTGTTGTATAGCCACAAAGTCCCATTTTTGCGACATATTTTCTGAGGGGCGAGAGTCCCTAGAAAAATGTTAGTAGGTTTTTAATTTGAATTAACGCGGGCGGCGGCCGTTAAGCCTACTCTTTTCGATTTCCAACTGGCAAGGAATTTTTAACTTGCGCACTACTGGACACGGGTGTCTGATCTCACTACTCAGAGATCTGGGGACATTTTTACCGGGTGATCCATCGTAATATGAACCCGCGAGCTCCAGCACCCGAGGCGAACACTTTACTTAGAGACCACTGGGTTCACGCTGCATCCATTATTGTAGATAGATTAGCCCCGATTTTGTTCACTAAATCACTTTGAACCTGAACAGCCTCTTTGTAAGCACTGCTCAAAATGTTGGCGATATTACCAAGAAGTTGAAAACTGACTACAATGTGTTTACATTTTGCTGATTTGTCACGCCTCTTTTTCTCGAGAACATGTTTTAAGTGACAGACGTCTTCATTTGTCTAACTATCATCACCTCCAAACAATAAACATACAAAACAGTACAGTGCTATTTTCTTTCGTCGCAGCAGCACAACCAGGAAATCCCGTTTCAGTAAGACTGGGAAGTTTGCTTGCTTTCACCAAGTCTCTATAACGCATTGTAAGAAATGATTATGGCAAGAACTGTTCAGAGTTGCAATACGGGTGTCAAAACCAACGGTATGAAAGTTAACGTCATCAAATGCAATAGATACAACTACTTTGCCTGTAAATGCACTTCACTTCTTACATGCAGATTGTTTTTGTTTAATATTCAATTTAGGCACTGGGGCACTACTGTTGTCTTTTAATTTAATTTTCTCTGGTAAGCCTAAAGAATTGAACGTACCTTTTTTAATTCGTGAACACGCATTTCAAACGTCTGTACAAACCAACAAAAAAAGGCTTACGCACGAGAGTCCAGTGTGGCCATGACGCCCAGAAGTTCAGTCCGAGGTTGCGTAGTCTTTATTGTCATGGCAACCGATCCAATGTTTGGACAGGTGTGAACAGAGCCCCTGACATGTCTAGAATGAAGGAACTGATTCGGCAGAAGTCTTTCTGTGTCCGTCAATAAATTGGCGTCTATTCAAAGTATTGACGGACTAGAATAAGGTAGTGAAGTGTTTACAATAGACCCCATTGCAGATATAGATAATATATTGACAAGCGAACAAAAAAAACAAGCAGAAGAAGAAATAGAAAAAAAAGAAGAAAAAAACAAAAAAGTAGAAGAAGAGGAGAGAGAGGAGGAAAAAGAAGAAGAAGAAGAAGAAGAAGAAGAAGAAGAAGAAGAAAAGAAGAAGAAGAAGAAGAAGAAGAAGAAGAAGAAGAAGAAGAAAAGAAGAAGAAGAAGAAGAAGAGAAGATGAAGAAGAAGAAGAAGTAGAAGAAGAAGAAGAAGAAGAAGAAAAGGAAAAAGAAAAAGAAGAAGAAGAAGAAAAGAAAGAAGAAGAAGAAGAAGAAGAAGAAGAAAAGAAAGAAGAAGAAGAAGAAAAGAAAGAAAAAGAAGAAGAAAAGAAAGAAAAAGAAGAAGAAGAAGAAGAAGAAGAAGAAGAAGAAGAAGAAGAAGAAGAAGAAGAAGAAGAAGAAGAAGAAGAAGAAGAAGAAGAAGAAGAAGAAGAAGAAGAAGAAGAAGAAGAAGAAGAAGAAGAAGAAGAAGAAGAAGAAGAAGAAGAAGAAGAAGAAGAAGAAGAAGAAGAAGAAGAAGAAGAAGAAGAAGAAGAAGAAGAAGAAGAAGAAGAAGAAGAAGAAGAAGAAGAAGAAGAAGAAGAAGAAGAAGAAGAAGAAGAAGAAGAAGAAGAAGAAGAAGAAGAATTAGTTAATTAACTTACAATGTTTTCACCATGCCTCCATAACCCATATTCTATCATGACTATGGGAAGAGCTGGTCGGAGTTGGAATACGGGTGCCCGTCAATGGTATGAAAGTTAATGCCATCACATTTACCAATGATCAAGTCACAGTGTGAGGATCTATAGCAAAATTGCAAAGAATTGTCAAAAAATTAACAGCACAGCCAAAGGGTTTGGCATGAAAATAAGCACATATCTTCTCCTCCTTCTATTAACTCATTCTTCCATAAAAAAAATAAGTCTAATTTTGTTTGATGATATAATCAAACACATACGTTGAAGAAGCAATCACAAACTTGCATTTTAATTTCAACGTTCTGTAAAATAACTGTACAGGAAGGCGATCTGTTTTACATTTTGAAATTCCAAGAACGCTGGATTCACTAATTGTTAAAGGTCAAATTGAAGCAGCTTAGCTGACAAGAAGTAACATCTCTAATGTATTGAGATTACCCGTTACTAGATGGATGACGTCAGTATTACGCAATAATGAAACTTCTTGATAGTTGTAAAATTATTCATTCATAATTGATCACATATTGGCACTGAGCTGTCATAAAGATATTTAAGGAGCCACTCCAAGAAAATGGTGTAATCTTATTGCTTTGTCCGTGTTGTTTGCTATAAATATTGTGTTAGGACAAGGTCAACTTTTTATATTGCTTAATTGATTATTGTGTCCGACAACTGCATCTCTTCCTTCTTTGTTATTTGTTCTTTATATACGAACATGTATGTACTGGATTTTCTTGGAGTGTTCTCGTAATTTCACATTCGCTTAAAACGACGTTGGTTTCACAATTCTACAGACTGACGAAATTATCACTGCAAATACCACCAGTTCGCCATCAAGCACCTTGTCCCTTACCTCGGTATCAGTATATTGATGGATACGGAAAATGGCTGTTGACTTCAGTCATATATCTTCTTATTATTATTATTATTCTTCTTCGTTCATCCATAGATCAAGGTTCCGGTTTCTCTTACAAAGGACACCGTTGTTTGTAAGGCTGTTTCATCTCCATACAGCTTTTGTCTCATATCTGTCTCACGAAACCAGTATTGTTCTCTCTTTTCCTGCGTGAGCGTGCAGCTTTGCAGGATGTGTTCCACGGTCATGATATGCACCTGCCATCTGTCCCAATCCTCATTTTGTTGTCAAGATGACCATTGAGTCTGTTATGCCCAGCTCTCAGTCTGAAGATGATGACTTGCTCTTCTCTAGTTAAGTTATAGTAGCTGTCTTCTTTTGAGAAGTGGGGGTGTTGATCAGCCCATTTTACCCTGAAGTTGGCTTTAATTATGATCTTGGCCTCTTTATATTGTGATACTCAGGTCTGTTTGCGGGGATGCTCCTCCACTCTTTGCTAGTTTGTCTGCAGCTTCATTGCCTTCAATATTGCAGTGGGATGGGATCCACTGTATGACCAACCTTGGGTGTTCTGCGGAGAGCTGTGTCAGGGAGAACATACATTGCTCGAGATCTTCATCTTTGTGTTATTTTAGCGCTGCTAATACTGACGTGGCATCAGTCAGGAATACTATATTTTCTTAGTGGATATCTTTATCTTTAGTCATATATATATATATCAGCCATTCTCATTGCTGAAAGTGACAACATCAGAGTACGGACTCCGTGGCTCCTGCGCCTGTTTCTGATTGTCCCCTTACTTCGCCAGGTACCTATTTACGGTTAGGCTCAGTAGAAAAACCGGTCAAGCCATGAAAAAAAAACTGATGAAATGTCTGATCTGTCAAAGCAAACGCAAAAGGATTTAAACCAGGTAGGTACTTTGAATTTGTTAATCAAGCTGGCAACCTCCTGGCCACACGCTCCGAATAGTGATGGCAATCACAAACAGTTGGGCTAGGCTCTAGATCATGATAACAGCCCACATGTCTGCACATAGTGATGACAATCACAAACAGTTGGGCTAGGCTCTATATCATGATAACAGCCCACATGTCTGAACATAGTGATGACAATCACAAACAGTTGGGCTAGGCTCTATATCATGATAACAGCCCACGTGTTTGCACATTGCAGCAAGAAAATCAAACTGGGTAGGACACTTTCATATGAAGACATTATACTACGTCACTAGACATGCTCTATATTAGAAGTCAGAGAAAATTTGGGATGCTAAAAACACCTTGTTAATAACAATGAAATACGACGCGATGTGAACTAACATCACTCTGCGTGACTTCACAAAGGCTGTACCAGATATGACTTGAGCGGGCTGGGGGAGGGGAGGCGGGGGAGGAAGGGGGGAGTTAATGTTGACGTTGTCATTGAGTGCAAACAATGAGTAATATTTACCTTTTGTACGATGTGAAAAGGGTTAAGGTTGCGAGTTACGGCTTTTTTTTTCACATCTCGAGCGAGATGATGAGGGTGGATGGGGTCCTACAGGCGGCTGTACTATGCTTGAGTTAATCTGCGTGTCACTCATTACTACAGGCGTCCGTTGATCACACACCTCTTTAGTAACACTGCTATGAAATAGTCTCTGTCCAGGGAGAACTCCGTGGAAGTTAGGTCTGGGTCTTGGTAAGTATGTTTTGCCTGACTCTGTCTAACATTGTCTGATCAGTTTATTTTGACTGACCAGACGTTAGTCTTCTATCTTTAACTGAGTAGAGAGAACAATATATATCCAGTCATAAGTTCCCCTTGAATGTACATGAAGCAACAAATGTGCAGTCATGTCCTTAGCCACTGTGCCTTTTATCATGGGTTTCAGGCACAAAATGCAGTGCAATTTGCCTCATCCTCTCCAGTGCTGAGCAGTACCATTCTGGTTTCTTTCTAACCACAGAGGCTGTATATAAAATGTCCACAAATATAAATAATATATTAGGATGGCTTTCGACAACCAGACTTGCAACACCTGGCTCTTTTTACCATGTTCAATAACCACATTTTGAATTTAGATTTTGACTTTTCCGTGCGCTGCATTGCATGTAATTTTTTTCAACAGTCATTTTTAATATGGTACATGAAGGATCACTTCCGGAGAGTTTCACTGTCCAAACAGGGGTGAGACAAGGATGCCTGCTCTTGTCTTTTCTGTTCAAGTTGGCTAAAGATTGGATAATTAAGACATCAATCGAGGGGAGAACTTGAAACACGCAGATGATCTAGAACTTTTGTCACACAGTCATAGCCAAATGCAAGAGAAACTTGATAGAGTGAAAGAACAATTAGCCAAATTAGGAATGAATATCAACATGAAGAAAACTAAACTCCTTAAACTCAACACTAACAGCAAAGAACACGCTTGTTGGAGGGAGGGGAGTTGGAAGATGCGGATACCTTTACCCACTTTAGCAGCACAATTGACACACCATGTGGTACAGATGTGGATGTCAGGATCGAATTGGAAAGGTAAGCGGGGCATTTCTGACATTAAACAACATATACAGATCTAGAGAAATCAAGATTCTCACAAATGTTAGAATATTCAACGCCTTTGTCAAATTAAGCGAAGAAAATGTGGCTGGATAGGACAAACGCAACGGAAGGTACCGTGAAACATAGCCAGACACGCTCTTGCATGGAATCCCCAAGAGAAGAGAGAGAGTTAGAAACAGATAGACCCAATAATAAATGGAGAGTATAATTTGGAACGGATCAATCAATTATCTCTGGAGAGGGGCAGAAAGAGCAGCAACAGGACCGTGCATGCTGGTTATTCACGAGAGGGAACGACGGCTTTGATTGATTGATTGATTAATTGATTGATTCTTTGACTGATTGATAGCCTTATTGATTGATTGACTCAATGACTGATTGATTGATGAAATGATTATTTGACTGACTGATTGATTGATTGACTATTATAGTAAAAGTCTTTGGGCGTGTCCTGTCATTTTTCTCTTCCTAAAGGTTGTCCTACCTGTTATGCAGCCACATAACGCACCTGTATGATGTAATACCAATGTAGGCCAAAGGTAATTTGTAAGTTCCATTTTATAACGACATTTTTTTCTACTACTTTATTTCTATTGATTTAGATGTTACAGACATTCGTAATTGGTATTTAATTAGTTACTGGCGGCTTTGTGTCTTCCTTCAATTATTAGTATTTCCACTTAAACCTTACGGTGCAGAGGTACAGGATCAAAATTCGAATTGCTTCGAATTTCGACTATTTGCTACATTCTACAAAGCGCTGCTCTTTAACCTGTTGAAAGAGCAAATTATATATATATATATATATACACGAAATGTGTTTAAATTAAACCAGACCAAACTACAAAAAGTGAACATACGCACGATGCGCATGATGACGTCACTTCTGATTTAAAGAGCACACGCCAACTGTCAAATTTGCCAAATTTCATTATCATCCGACTCAAAGTTTCCTCAGTAGACCGTTGAAAACATGACGGGTGTGATACGGAATCCGTCCAGAGTTGATCAGCGAGCGGTGATTCGGTTTGTAACAGTTGTGGGATGTCGACCAGTTGACATTCATCGCAGAATGTTGGCAGAGTATGGTGACAAAAGTGTGTCGAAAACAAGAGTGAAGAACTGGGAAACGATGTTTCCAGTTATGTCATCCTTCAGCTATTAGAAACCGAGTTACAGCTTACTGATCAACTCGGAACGGATTCTGTATCACACCCGCCATGTTTTCAACGGTCTATTAAGGACTCAATATTTATATATTTATATATAAATAAATATATATATATATATATATATATATATAGAGAGAGAGAGAGAGAGAGAGAAAGAGGGAGAGAGAGGGGGGGAAGAGAAAGAAGAGAGACAGACAAGAAAGACAGATATGTATAGAGATTGAACAATAGGATAGACAGACAGACAGACAGACAGACGGACGGACTGACGGGTGGACGGACAGGATGGATGGATGCATGATTGGATATGTATATACATTCATATATATATATATACATATATATATATATATATATATATATATATATATATATATATATATATATATATATATATAATGCCGGGATTTAAGTATTTAGAGAATTAGAGATTTAGAGATTTAGTAATAGAGTGTTTAGAGCGGCTTCTTCTCATTACAAGGATGCCCTGCTCGCATGGAGTGATATTCGACACACTCCAGTCGACCCAGCTATAAATTGGTATTTAACTTACTGTTGAGAGAATACAGGGCATCTGGAAAGAGAAAACTGGTCGCCCTTCTCATAAATAGCAAAGCCGTCTTAAAATCACGTCTCTAAAACGTGATGCAATCCCCCCCCCCCCTCCCCCCGCCTCCCACCTCCCAACGGCAGTGTTGTTTATGGAACTATCTTCACCCTCATTTTTATACACTTTCTTCGCATGATTAAATTGTAAAATTTTCTCTCACTCGCTCATTTCTCCTTTCTTGTTGCCATTTGGAAAACTTCCAATAACAAAACTCAAAACTTCTAATGCGGGAAAACTTCCAATAACAAAACTCAAAACTTCTAATGCGGGAAAACTTCAAATAATAAAACTCAAAACTTCTAAAGCGGGAAAACTCCAGAAGAACAATTCTACCAAGATCGACCTTCTATTTTTACTTGTTACGTCCCTTGTGTCGCTGCTGTAGATGTAACTACGTGTACCAATACAACTATGAGAGAGGAGACACATCTTACTTTGGATCATAGGGTTGTTTTTTTGTTGTCATGTTCTATCACAGCTCATTCGTCACTTAATCATTGGAATATGGTTTTAATGAGGTGAATATGGTGACCAGTGTGGTGAGCTGTTGTGATGCTGTCTTCTAGTTCGGACAGGAGTAGAAATCCTACTGCATCATATAATGTGGGTTAAGTAAGGTGACATTTAAACCGCAACATTGATAGATTGTGTTTGCTAATTAATTGAACATCTCGGTCATCTACTCTTTGATGGCCTCTCAAAATGACTGAGAAAGTGCTATGATCATGTGAGACCTTACCCAGTGATGTGGCTCTAGCCTGGACTTATAGCTGAGGTCCTTGTTTGGAAAACTAATGTTTTTTGTTACGGACGTTCTAAAGGCCCCTAAAAATGGCCGTTGCAAACTGACCAAGCCTATCGAAGCTTACCTAAACATAGGGAGACACGAACGGGGACGGGAAAGACGACACGAGAGGGACACGAAAGGGACACGAAGGGGCCAGAAAGGGACACGAAAGGGACACGAACGGGGACAGGAAAGACGACACGAAAGGGACACGAAAGGGAACACGAAAGGGGACATGAAAGACGACACGAAAGGGGACATGAAAGACGACATGAAAGGGGGCACGAAAGGGGATACGAAAGGGAACACGAAAGATACCTCCAGATAGATTGTTGTTCATATAATCAATAAGATAATGATCACTGACAAAACAAGGAGTCAACATAAAAAATTCAAATTCAAGGTGGAGAAATGGTTCTGGTCATAAGGACGGCGTTGGCTAGTGGATAAGTGGCACGGTTTACAACCCGAAGGTACTGGATTCGAGCCCCATCACAGCACTGACAGTTAAACACAAAATTGAACTGATCACGCACAAACTCCGAGTATCTGAGCACCAAAATTGACAACAATGGAGGTTGTTCAAAGGAAATCAGAAGGAAATTGGCAATGGCAAAGAAGAGGCTACACTACCTGTGGAAAATATGGCAGAATACTAGCAAACCAACAGAAGTGCCAATTTTGAAAACCTGTGTTTTTGTCAGTAACCGCAAACGGCTGCGAAACAGGGATAGTTACTTTTAAGAAAGACATTTGATTCGGTCGAGTTAACATGTTTTAGAATGGTCCTCATAATATCATGGACCGAATAAAAGAAGAATGGAGATATGCGACAAACGTTGCACACACAGAACTGGTTCATAAACGGCATCATGACCAGAAAATGTGAATACTTTGGATCTATCAAAAACATACGGTCTTCACAGATTAGTAATGGAAGATATGGTGCCGGGTAAGAGAGGAAGACGCAGATCAAGAAGTCGATTCCACAAGATGTCAAGGTATGCTTGCGCATGTCTCTGGAACAGGCAGGAGATTTGGCAAGAGATCTAGTTTCTTTAAGTCGGGCTGTAAAGATGTTAAACAGGTGTCTCCTGGAAACGACTTTTCTGTCGACCAATCCTCTCACTACCGTAGTGTCATAAAAATAGACAACATGGTGATTTCAATTAATACTGGAAAACTCTCTCATGATAAAAAAAACACCACTGTCTAACATATCTACTCAGCCCAAATACGACGTGATAATGGTCCAAGAGACTCATCCCGCAAGTGATGACTGAAGACCAAACGAAAAATGGAATGAAAGCTTGCTAGGGAGAGACCACATAAGCAATGTGGGAGCGTCATTTAGTTTTTCAATAGGTCCAGACATAAGCTCAGTGAACCAAATCTTAGGACGAATTACAGAGAACATCACAATTCAAACCAAGTCATGCACAATAACATTAGTTCATAAACCACAAGAAAACTACTTTGTCATTGAAGATAACAAACAACAAAATAGTCATCGGAAATGTTGACTGTCACCTCACTGCATAGAGATACAACAAAGAATGTTGACTGTCACCTCACTGCATGGAGATACAACAAATAATGTTGACTGTCACCTCACTGCATTGAGATACAACAAAGAATGTTGACTGTCACCTCACTGCATGCAGATACAACAAAGAATGTTGACTGTCACCTCACTGCATGGAGATACAACAAAGAATGTTGACTGTCACATTACTGCATGGAGATACAACAAAGAATGTTGACTGATACCTCACTGCATGGAGATACAACAAAGAATGTTGACTGTCACCTCACTGCATGGAGATACAACAAAGAATGTTGACTGTCACCTCACTGCATGGAGATACAACAAAGAATGTTGACTGACACCTCATTGCATGGAGATACAACAAAGAATGTTGACTGTCACCTCACTGCATGGAGATACAACAAAGAATGTTGACTGTCACCTCCCTGCATGGAGATACAACAAAGAATGTTGATTGTCACCTCACTGCATGGAGATACAACAAAGAATGTTGACTGGCACCTCACTGCATGGAGATACAACAAAGGATGTTGACTGTCACCTCACTGCATGGAGATACAACAAAGAATGTTGACTGGCACCTCACTGTATGGAGATACTACAAAGAATGTTGACTGTCACCTCACTGCATGGAGATACAACAATGTCGATGATAAGGGCGAGGAGCTGGAGAACTAGACATTTCAAAACGGATTACATTTCTTGCACGGCCCACGATTAGCACCATCGTTTAACAGCTGTAGACGGCGAAGATGATGTTATCTTGACAACATATCTATGAGCGACAAGTGACGAAATGTGCATACATCTATACCACGGACCATCACAGGTACATATCGTGCAGCAGTTGTCTCACCGGAGAATGTACCTATAAATAAAAAGCCGTCCTTTCAAACTAGCCAAATGGGGCCTAGATAAAAAGCCGTCCTTTCAAACTAGCCAAATGGGGCCTAGATAAAAAGCTGTCCTTTCAAACTAGCCAAATGGGGCCTAGATAAAAAGCCGTGCTTTCAAACTAGCCAAATGGGGCCTAGATAAAAAGCCGTCCTTTCAAACTAGCCAAATGGGGCCTAGATAAAAAGCCGTGCTTTCAAACTAGCCAAATGGGGCCTAGATAAAAAGCCGTCCTTTCAAACTAGCCAAATGGGGCCTAGATAAAAAGCCGTCCTTTCAAACTAGCCAAATGGGGCCTAGATGAAAAGCCGTCCTTTCGAACTAGCCAAATGGGGCCTAGATAAAAATCCGTTTTTTCGAGCTAGCCAAATGGGGCCTAGATAAAAAGCCGTCCTTTCAAACTAGCCAAATAGGGCCTAGATAAAAATCCGTCCTTTCGAACTAGCCAAATGGGGCCTAGATAAAAAGCCGTCCTTTCGAACTAGCCAAATGGGGCCTAGATAAAAAGCCGTCCTTTCAAACTAGCCAAATGGGGCCTAGATAAAAAAGCCGTCCTTTCAAACTAGCCAAATGGGACCTATATAAAAAGCCGTCCTTTCAAACTAGCCAAATGGGGCCTAGATAAAAAGCCGTCCTTTCAAACTAGCCAAATGGGGCCTAGATAAAAAGCCGTCCTTTCAAACTAGCCAAATGGGACCTAGATAAAAAGCCGTCCTTTCAAACTAGCCAAATGGGGCCTAGATAAAAAGCCGTCCTTTCAAACTAGCCTGTTTATTATTTGCTCCTCACCAAAGCATCTGGCTCTCAGAATTTATTATCCTACTGCCGGAATATAACTGAGCCTCTCCTTGGCCCTGTGGTAATCGTGTATTACACTTCTCCTGTCCCTGTGGTATTATTGTATTACACTTCTCCTGTCCCTGTGGTATTATTGTATTACACTTCTCCTGTCCCTGTGGTATTATTGTATTACACTTCTCCTGTCCCTGTGGTATTATTGTATTACACTTCTCCTGTCCCTGTGGTATTATTGTATTACACTTCTCCTGTCCCTGTGGCATTCTTATATTACACTTCTCCTGTCCCTGTGGTATTCTTGTATAACATTTCTCTTGTCCCTGTGGTCTCTTGTATTACATTTCTCTTGTCCCTGTGGTAATTTTGTATTACACCTAACATGTTCCTGTAGCATTCTTGTATTCCATTTCACTTGTCCCTGTGGTCTCTTGTATTCCATTTCTCTTGTCTTTATGTTTGTTGTTGTTTGCGAATGCCCATAATGAGTAGGTTACTCTTTTGTGCACAATGAAAAGGGGCGTTAAGTGTCGGGCTGTTGTAGCTTTCCTCACATCCCGAACGTGCTGATGAAGGTGGGCCGGGATCGTCCATGCGGTTGTACTATGCTTGGCTTTATCTGCTTGTCGCTCACTATTACGGGGATCACGTCGAACCTCACCTTGTTAGCCAGATTGCTGTCTTCGACAACATCCCGTTTCCAGGACGACCAATGAGGAGGTCGGGTGAGTATTTTTCTCCTGACCCTGTCTTACATTGCCTGATCAGTGTGTTTTGCCTGACCAGACGTTAGCCACATCGTCCCGTCCATACGGTAATCTGTATCACACTTCTCTTGTCCCTCTGGTAAGCTTATATTACACTTCACTTGTCTCTCTGGTTTTCTTGTATTACACTTCACTTGTCCTTCTGGTATTCTTGTATCACATTTTTCTTGTCTCTCTGGAATTCTTGTATCACATTTTTCTTGTCTCTCTGGTATTCTTGTATCACATTTCTCTTGTCCGATTGGTGTATTCTTGTATCACATTTCTCTTGTCCGATTGGTGTATTCTTGTATCACATTTCTCTTGTCCGATTGGTGTATTCTTGTATCACATTTCTCTTGTCCGATTGGTGTATTCTTGTATCACATTTCTCTTGTCCGATTGGTGTATTCTTGTATCACATTTCTCTTGTCCGATTGGTGTATTATTGTATCACACTACTCTTATCTCTGAGGAATCAATCACATTTTTTGTTCTTATTATTATCATCTCATGTAATCAAGCCTCATTAAAACTAGTTATCGTGTTCTGGAAGTGGCCGAGTAGTTATAGCCTTGTACCTTACCAGGTCAACACGGGCTAATAATCACTCACACAACAATTCTGGAAGGCAGGATGACAAATAAAATAGGGCTCAATCAATCAAGACATTCTTTGAGCTTGTAACATCTTCATTGACCAGGCATCCATCACTGAGCCGTGTGAAACAATTTAATCAAAGCAGGCCCTGAACAGATAATGCTGGCATGAAACATTCTAATAGTCTGCTGGTCACTGTGTGACGGAACTACAAAACTGGAATGAGAAACGGGTTATCTTTACTGAGTTTTTACTGAGAGGTCACTGTGGTCGAGATGTAAGGCACGTGTCTCTAAAATCTATGAACAGAAACCGTGGGCGATCGAATTTCACAAGTTTTCAAGCGACCTATGGTCTCAATGGAGATCGGATCAGAGTGCCTGCATCCTGAATCACCTCCAGTCGTCTTGACTCATGTCTTGCCACTGGTCCAAGGTAGCTTGGGATCAGAAAGTGAGGTAGATGTTCAGGTCTCCTCAAATAATCTACATACAAGACAGAATTGTCTGATGACGTCACCATCATCGCTTGCGATGTGAGACTAATTACAATTACTGTTGCGGGGTGGGGGTGAGGATGGTTCTCAATACGTCACGGATTCAATCACTTATATTATGAAATGCTTTTAGCTATCCTGCTGTGAAGTCATGCATTACAGTACAGCGTAGAGGACACAGGTTCATCTATTTCAGTATGTATCAGAATGGAAAAAGATACAACGCAAATCCTTACTGGAGACCATTCGTCGAGAGGGAAGAACTCAAATATTGACAACTTCTACTACACCAAACAACAAATACAATTAAACGTGGATACAAAATATTTCTAACGAACATTGGACAAGCTCACTTACTATTTGGGGCCAATAAATGCTATAACAAGTTGGTTTTTTGTTCTTCAAAATACAGCTGCTTACTGTCACAAGAGGAAAGAGCAATACGTTGATTACAGAAAAGTCCAGATTAGATACTGGGATCAAAACCAAGCCATGAGAGTTATAACAGGAGGCATGAAGTCAACGCCAATTGTAGAACTTGAAAATATTACAAATCTGCAATCCATGACCGACAGAAGAGACTGCAGAGTCCAACAGCAAGCAGAGAAACTCAAAAGACTGACAGACCATCCAATGCAACAGAGACTAAATAGATTTGGAAATGGGAAACTAAAGCGGAGAAACTTTGCAGAATTAGCCAAAGCAAAGATGAGCGAAGACTCTATGAACACGGAAACAACACCAAAGCCCATCCCTACTGTACGAAAACCTACATGGAAGCAGCATATCATTCCGGAGGTGGTAGAAAATATACCAGGTATATGAAACAAGAACAGCCAGTCTGAAAACGAAAGAAGAGACATAACCCTGAGGTACATAACGTAAAACTACCCAAGCATGGAATGGACCCATGCATACACCGACGGTTCTGTAACAAACACAACACAGAACGGAGGGGCTAGGGCATTCCTGAGCCTACCAAATGGTAGAAAAATAACACTGTCAGTGGCAACTGGAAAATACTCAAGCAATTTTAGAGCGGAGGCAGAGGCATTGAAGGCTGCAGTAGAAGCAATGCTGACAGGCGAAAGCAATGAAAGCCAGATAGTCCTGTTTACAGATGCCCTGGCCGTAGTTACAGCACTAAAGAGGCAGAAAAATACTGAACTAAATGATTTAAGAACAGTACTCTGTCAACTATGCCAGCAGTCCGCATCAAAAAGAGTAGTGGTACAGTGGGTTCCATCCCACTGTAACATCCAAGGCAACGAGGAGGCAGACAGACTGGCAAAAGAAGGTGCAAGACTACCACAACCAGATTCTAGTGTGACCTACGAAGAGTCCAAAAGGCTTATTAGGGCCAGATACAAGGCCAAATGGGAAACAGAACACACTGGCCACACAAAAAATGATGCCTATTACCAGTTGAACAGAAGAGAGCAGGTCTTGGTCTTCAGACTCCGCACAGGCCCCAACAGACTGAGGTACCACCTATTCAATAAACTGAAGATAGGTGGCACTGACGAATGCACTTGTGGTACAGGGAAAATGACCACTGAACATCTGCTGCAAAACTACCCGACATACGAGTACCAGAGAAAGCACATGTGGCCATCACCAGTGGCAACACTAGACAAGCTCTATGGTAGTGTTGACAGCCTCAGGATGACAGCTGCTTTCTTCGAACAAAGACGGGTTGACGTCTGACAGCCTACAAAGAAGAAGAAGAAGAAGAAGATACTGGGAAATATGTTTTTTAGTCCGAGAATAGTGAATGCGTAGAAATGCATTGCCACACTAAATGGTGAAGGCAGGGTCAGTTAATACATTCAAGAATAGATTGGATTGAATGCGCATGGGTATTTGTATATCAAGTGAATGTAAAATGAAATTGGTGTATTCAGACTCTCGAGAGTCTTCTAAACCAGTGTAAAGACGTAACGTTAAGAAATTGTAGGAGTAAATAAAACACTTGCCATAGAATGTTAATTAACATCTCTGATCAGTATGTTTTGTCTGACCCTAACTAACGCCTGATCAGTATGTTTTGTCTGACCCTAACTAACGCCTGATCAGTATGTTTTGTTTGACCGTAACTAACGTGTCTGATCAGTATGTTTTGTCTGACCCTAACTAACGTGTCTGATCAGTATGTTTTGTCTGACCCTAACTAACGTGTCTGATCAGTATGTTTTGTCTGACCCTAACTAACGTGTCTGATCAGTATCTTTTGTCTGACCCTAACTAACGCCTGATCAGAAAGTTTTGTCTGACCCTAACTAACGCCTGATCAGTATGTTTTTTTGACCCTAACTAACGCCAGATCAGTATGTTTTGTCTGACCCTAACTAACGTGTCTGATCAGTATGTTTTGTCTGACCCTAACTAACGCCTGATCAGTATGTTTTGTCTGACCCTAACTAACGTGTCTAATCAGTATGGTTTGTCTTACCCTAACTAACGTGTCTGATCAGTAGGTTTTGCCTGACCCTAACTAACGCCTGATCAGTATGTTTTGTCTGACCCTAACTAACGCCTGATCAGTATGTTTTGTTTGACCCTAACTAACGCCTGATCAAGATGTTTTGCCTGACCCTAACTAACGTGTCTGATCAGTATGTTTTGTTTGACCCTAACTAACGCCTGATCAGTGTGTTTTGCCTACCCCTAACTAACGTGTCTGATCAGTATGTTTTGTCCGACCCTAACTAACGCCTGATCAGTATGTTGTGTCTGACCCTAACTAACGTGTCTAATCAGTATGTTTTGTCTTACCCTAACTAACGTGTCTGATCAGTAGGTTTTGTCTGATCCTAACTAACGTCTGATCAGTATGTTTTGTCTGACCCTAACTAGCGTGTCTAATCAGTATGTTTTGCCTGACCCTAACTAACACCTGATCAGTATGTTTTGTCTGACCCTAACTAACGCCTGATCAGTATGTTTTGCCTGACCCTAACTAACGCCTGATCAGTATGTTTTGTCTGACCCTAACTGACGCCTGATTAGTATGTTTTGTTTGACCCTAACTAACGCCTGATCAGTATGTTTTGTCTGACCCTAAGTAACGCCTGATCAGTATGTTTTGTCTGACCCTAACTAACGCCTGATCAGTATGTTTTGCCTGACCCTAACTAACGCCTGATCAGTATGTTTTGCCTGACCCTAACTAACGCCTGATCAGTATGTTTTGCCTGATCCTAACTAACGTGTCTGATCAGTATGTTTTGCCTGACCCTAACTAACGTGTCTGATCAGTATGTTTTGCCTGACCCTAACTAACGTGTCTGATCAGTATGTTTTGCCTGACCCTAACTAACGTGTCTGATCAGTATGTTTTGCCTGACCCTAACTAACGTGTCTGATCAGTATGTTTTGCCTGACCCTAACTAACGTGTCTGATCAGTATGTTTTGCCTGACCCTAACTAACGTGTCTGATCAGTATGTTTTGTCTGACCAGACGTTAGTCTTCCACCTCAACATTTTTTCTGTAAAACCACATCTCCGTTGCTTCTAGTAATCTTTGCGTTTGTGTGCTGATTGTCCATGATTCACTACCATATATCAGTACTGGTTCCACATAGCATCCAAGAACTCTATTTCTCAATTTCAGCGATAAGGACTAGTTGCCCAAGATTCCCTTCATCCGCTAGAAGACCAATATTGCCTGGATTATTTTGTTCCTTATTCCACAACTGCATCTCCTAACAGATGTTTTATGTGTGCCCAAGTATGTAAACGCATGCACCTGTCTTAATTCTCTCTCGTTCACCTTGATACTCCATTTAGTTGAGTTGTGTTTCTTTGTTACGGCCACCACAGACTCACAAGGCTAATTAATCTGTAAAAACAGAAATGTGAGCATTTAAAAAAAATATTCTTCATTAAATCATTTATATAATTGAGGAACAATGTATGTGGCATGACTACCCCCCCCCCCCCACCTCTTTTCCCCATTGGGGCATAGCTACTCTAATGGTAGATATGTTGATACAAATCTCAATAAAAAAGAGTATTTTATCGATGTTCCGGCTCAGTATTGTTGCTTGCGATTGGGAACGCACGGGTTTGCTGAACATAGGAATGGTATATGGTCACTGCCTATGTCTAAATAAATGATGCAGTACTTCTTCATATGAGATTAATTTTGCTATGGTTGCGCATTGTATAATCACTTTCTACTTGACTATCTCAATTAAGACAATGTCATGTCCATTTCTTTCCGATATGCTTTATTAAAAAGTTGTTCATGACCAAGATTCGACGTTCTACATTTCAACGCTCACACCTAGAGTCAACCTCTGTATATTAAATGCACATAACATTTCAACATTTATAGCTAGGGTCAACATCTACGTATCAACGTTGACAGTTAAAGTCAACCTCTACGTATCAACGTTGACAGTTAAAGTCAACCTTTACATATTAATGCTCACACCTAGAGTCAACCTCTGTATATTAATGCGCATAACATTTCAACATTTATAGCTAGGGTCAACATCTACGTATCAACGTTGACAGTTAAAGTCAACCTCTACGTATCAACGTTGACAGTTAAAGTCAACCTTTACATATTAACGCTCACAGCTAGTCAACTTCTACATATCAACACTCACAGCTAGAGTCAACGTCTACATATCAACACTCACAGCTAGTCAACTTCTACATATCAACGCTCACAGCTAGAATAAACCTCTACATATCAACGCTCACAGCGAGAGTAAACCTCTACATATCAACGCTCACAGCTAGAGTAAACCTCTACATATCAACGCTCACAGCTAGAGTAAACCTCTACATATCAACGCTCACAGCTAGAGTAAACCTCTACATATCAGCGCTAACAGCTAGAGTAAACCTCTACATATCAGCACACACAGCTAGAGTAAACCTCTACATATCAACGCTCACAGCTAGAGTAAACCTCTACATATCAACACTTACAGCTAGTCAACTTCTACATATCAACGGTAACAGCTATACTCAACCTCTACATGTCAACACTCACAGCTAGTCAACTTCTACATATCAACGGTCACAGCTAGAGTCAACCTCTACATATCAACGCTCACAGCTAGTCAACTTCTACATATCAACAGTCACAGCTAGTCAACTTCTACATATCAACGGTCACAGCTAGTCAACTTTTACATATCAACGGTCACAGCTAGTCAACCTCTACATATCAACGGTCACAGCTTGAGTCAATCTTTACATATCAACGCTCACAGCTAGAGTCAACCTCTACATATCAACGCTCACAGCTAGAGTCAACCTCTACATATCAACACTCACAGCTAGTCAACTTCTACATATCAACGGTCACAGCTAGTCAACTTCTACATATCAACACTCACAGCTAGCCAATTTCTACATATCAACACTCACAGTTAGAGTCAACCTCTGTATACAAACGCTGCTGCCTTTAGACTTCTTTTTTGCATTGCCCTCAGCCACTTGCAAAATGCTCACGTGTAATTCGATTTTGAGCCGATACACAACAAGAGAGGTAGCTGATATCTTGTGCATGTTCAAATTCGCGTGCACAGTAAATTCGAGACGGATTTCAAGTAAAAAAAACAGCCCATTCATTGCTGGTTTCAGAGCGTTCGAATAAATCTTTTGACAAAGTATTGATAGAAGGAACGAATGCCAAACTGCGTAGAAGTCAAGTTTGCGGAGAAATGTATAAATGGACCAGTCACTATCTTGAAAACAGAACATATGTTCAAGTTCGAGGACAGACCCGCATAAAAATTACATTAGAGCAGGGAGTTCCCCAAGGGGGATGAGTGAGTCCAGCCATATACATTGTCTCACATTTCTATAAATGATATAATAGACAACATCCATCCCCAACTGCTTTCATCTCTGTTTTTATAGATTATTTAGCTTTCTAGATCTTTGAAGAAAACATGATCGCAGCATCTATTCGGATGCATCAGGCTGTAACATCACCGGTGGAGTGGACCAAGGCATAGTTAATGAAGATAATTTAGAAAAAAAACACATATACTATCTTTTCCTTCTCAAACGTAGCATAGCAATGTAAATTAAGGCTCAATCTGCAACGTTATGACCCAAACTACTAGAAGCATTCAAGTCAAACTAGGGCTTATTTTTTGGTATGGAAAAAAACTTTTCAAGTAGTCAAAATGCCATTTATTTTTCAACATAATCTCCTGGAACGTGTATGCACGTATTCCAGCGTTAAAGTAATGCTTGAAAAGCTTCAGCGCAGAAAGATTCGTCAGTATGTCTTTCAACCCCGGTCAGCCTGTTTCACTTCGTCCTCAGTGCTTAAATGCTGAGCTCCCAGGATTTCTTGTAGGGGTCCAAACAGGTGGAAATTACCTGACGCAAAGAAAGACTTGCCCCTTGTGCAATCTCGCTACAGGTTATGCGTCGATTTTCCAGGATAAGGTGTTCCACAATCTGGATATTCACAGGAATGACACAGCCGATTTCATCACTCACGGATGTACGGCCTTCTCTAAAACGTTTACACCATTCAAATGTCTTACTACATGCCTTGTGTAAATATCAACAGGTTTCACGCCTTCTTTCACAAGAAACTTCATCACAACACGCTGTTCCATGCAAACACTAACAGTGTTGTCCGCCATATTTATTTATCTGTCATTGGAAAGGGCTCACCTAGCGGTAATAGGACACAAGTGTCCCTAATTAAAATGATAGTAGTTCCAGCACGCTATAACGCATTCAGGTAGAACTAGAACAAAAAGTCCGTTATAATTGAACTCCCCTCGTATTTAAGCATTACTTTTGATCGGAGTCTGACATGTAAACACAGATGTGGAGAACATAGATGCGCTCATGGTACAGAATGGCAATCATGAGGAAACTTGCTGGATCAGCTTTAGTGGAGCTGATGAAGGTGTATTAAAGAAGCAGTACACTGAATGTATAAAAATCATGATAGATCAGAGTATCTGGTGAAAGATCTGATTTGTTCCAGTGCAAATGGGGTGAAGCCTCTCCCTATAGTTATACATAATGAGAAACATTTGAGAAGATGGTAATATCGAAAGCTACGCTCCCTTTACAATCGACGGATATAAAATCCCTGAGCTAGGATACGCAGACGATACTGTGATACTATCAAACAGTGCATAGTGGTTAGAGCAGCAACTAATTGCAGTCGTAAGCAGCAAAGATCAAAACCTCTTTGTGAACAACAAAACAAAACGGCAACATGAATTCAAATTGGGGAGATGGAAGAGAAGGGGGTGTTAAAACAGAACAAGTAAGGAACTTTTGGTATCTGGGATCCAGAATTGACAATGGCGGCTGCTTAAAGGAAATCAGGAGAAGGTTGGCAATGGTAATACAGAGATTCCAGATCTTCGAGTCGAAATATAATAGAAATATTATCAGAATATGGTGGATTGAAAAAAAACAAGAATGCAGACATTCGACAAGAGTTCGGCATACAGAAAAACGGCTTTATAAATCTAATCATGAACAGAAAAGTGTTTACTTTGGCCACATCGAAAGACACAACGGTCTTGAGAGAACGGCAATGGAAGGTATGGTGCTGGGCAAGAGAGGGAGACCAAGAAGGCGATGTCCCCAGGATGTCAATGAATGTTAGGACATGAATCTGGAGCAGGCTCTTGGTTTAGCGAGTTTTTTTCAGACTGCTTTGGTGGGAGTGATTTTCTACAAATGACAACTACAAGATGATGATGACACTGAATGTATGAGACCAGTCCTAGAATATGGCAAATCAGCGGGGACAGAAACAACTAAATCAAACTTTGGCAAAACAAGTCCAAAACCAAGGAATGATAATCATGACAGTGGGCACGAGGGTCACATCCATTATATTAACAAATTGAGAAGCTGCATTCAATGGAACAGAGAAGGGACGGTTGAGCTCAACAACAAGGTGACATATCCAGAAGACTGATAGGTTACTAAAGGACTGTAGAATAAATGAGTTTTAAAATAGGTGACTCCAGCGCATGCAGCAAACAAATGCAACATAGAACGGAGACGAAGTGATCTCTCTTTGTTTAACAAAGCAAAACACAAAGAAAGATTTTTGTTCTCGAAACATTTGCAAGTAACTTCAGAGCAACAACTGCAGCATAAATTCTAGTGACATGAAAACACAAAGAGCCAAGTTGCACCCTTCACAGACGCACTATCAGTGTGTGCACAAAATAATACAGACTCAAAGGAACTAAGCGTAATATTCTATAAACTATATCATCATCATCATGTAGCTTGTTCTTTATAGAACGTCTTTCCGATAGGATGTCTGAAAGAAACTCTTTCCCTGCCAAAATGTCAGCCTCCGCCACAGTAATACGCGGGCATTCCTGGATATCTTAGTGCCATCGCCTTCTTGGTCTACCCCTGCCTCTTTTGCCTGGCACCATACCTGACATCATAAACTATATCATCTATTCTAATGCGTGCGAAACTGTAGATTCTATCTCATAAAACATTATTGGCAATGATGAGGCTAATAGACTGTCAAGAAAAAGGGGAAAACTACTTCAAACTGATATACCCTTGTACAATGTGGGTATAACTTATGAAGAGGCCAAGAGGTCTACCAAGTGTAGATACGGGAACAAGTGGAACGCAGATCACCGAGATCAACAACCAAATGAAGCAAATTACCAGCGGTAGACTCCGCACAGGCCACAACAGTCTGAGATACCATCTGTTGAACAAACTAAGATTAGCACATAAAATGACTGCTGAAAATTTGCAACGAAGGTTTCCAACATACGAGGAACAGAGAAACCATATGCGGCCATCACCGATAATATTCCTTGACAAGCTCTTTGTAGATGCCCCTAGCTTAATAGGCTAACCACTGCTTCCTTTAGATATTAATCAAGTTTATGTATAAAAAAGTACAAAGACGACAAAGAAATCTACTCCATTGGAAGCTATGCATACCATTAATGTACTCGTAAGTAATATATACAGAAATTCGCTTGAGTTTGACGAACATGGAGGTTTTGAAACTATAAACCTGCCAAAAGTGTACCATGTACTGTCCATTCATTCCTCACAAAGAGACGCTGAAATTGTATCAAAGTTACAAATGGTGTTACCGGTCATGGTCAAAATGTGTTGGTAAATGTGTTGGTAAACACGCGACCTTCTCAACCCCCGATAGTGTAGGTCATGAAGGCCTAGCTGACAGTGGTACTGTCATGCATGCTTTCTCAATGGATATCGGCAAATCGTTAAATGCTATCACGAAGCTGCAGTGATTATAAATTGTAGTCCAAGGCTCGGCAAATCCCGGGCGCGTGATCACTATATCGCCCATAAATGTTACTGTGGCGCGTATAGATTGTTCTGTGGCGAATAGATTGTTCTGTGGCGCGTATAGATTGTACTGTGGCGAATAGATTGTTCTGTGGCGCGTATAGATTGTACTGTGGCGAATAGATTGTTCTGTGGCGCGTATAGATTGTACTGTGGCGCGAATAGATTGTACTGTGGCGAATAGATTGTACTGTGACACCTAACATTTCAGGAATGACTTATTATTTTACTCGCACAATTTCCTCCATCATGTATATCCAGCACTATGCCTTGCTCCTAAATTCTTTATCTGATGCCTAGATTTGTTACCTGTCTCCTAAATTCTTTTCTTGGTTCCTAGATTCCTTACATGGCTCCTAGATTGTTTACCTTGCTCCTAGATTGTTTACATGGCTCCTAGATTGTTTACTGGCTCCTAGATTGTTTACCTGACTCATATATTGTTTACATGGCTCCAAGATATTTTACCTCGCTTCTAGACTTTTTATCTGGAACCTAGATTGTGTTCTTGCCTGACTTCTGTGTCTTTTCCCTAACACCTATATTTTTTACCTAGCTTTTACCTGACTCTTAGATTGTTTTCCTGTATCTAAGTTGTTTTTTTGTTTTTATACTAAATTCTAGATATCTTTACTTGGTTTCTAAATTTTTACCCGGTATAGATTTTTTATACCTGGATCCAAGATTGTGTAGCCTGGTACCGGTATTTTTTCCCGACTGCTAGATTTTCAACCTTTCTTCTAGATTTTTTACCTGGATCCTAGGTTGTTTACGTGCTTCCTGAATGTTTTACATGGCTCTAAAGTGTGTACCTGCTCTTAGATTGTTTAGCTGGCTCATAGAAGCGAAACAAATTTGTTGCATTTGCTGTAGGCTGTAGCAATTTCTGGATTTATGTAACCACCTAAATCGTACGCTTTTTTATTAGTAAATGTCCAACTGCTACATAGATTAACATCAATGAATTGAGTGTCTTCCAGTTCAAAGCGTTTATTATCCACGTACATGATAGAAGAATACAGAGTTTAGTCTCTCATATTGTCAGTCTTAGTCAGAAGAATACAGAGTTTAGTCTCTCATATTGTTAGTCTTAGTCAGAAGAGTACAGAGTTTAGTCTCTCATATTGTCAGTCTTAGTCAGAAGAATACAGAGTTTAGTCTCTCATATTGTCAGTCTTAGTCAGAAGAATACAAAGTTTAGTCTCTCATATTGTCAGTCTTAGTCAGAAGAGTACAGAGTTTAGTCTCTCATATTGTCAGTCTTAGTCAGAAGAATACAGAGTTTAGTCTCTCATATTGTCAGTCTTAGTCAGAAGAGTACAGAGTTTAGTCTCTCATATTGTCAGTCTTAGTCAGAAGAATACAGAGTTTAGTCGCTCATATTGTCAGTCTTAGTCAGAAGAATACAGAGTTTAGTCTCTCATATTGTCAGTCTTAGTCAGAAGAATACAGAGTTTAGTCTCTCATATTGTCAATCTTAGAAGAATACAGAGTTTAGTCTATCATATTGTCAGTCTTAGTCAGAAGAATACAGAGTTTAGTCTCTCATATCGTCAGTCTTAGTCAGAAGAGTACAGAGTTTAGTCTCTCATATTGTCAATCTTAGAAGAATACATAGTTTAGTCTATCATATTGTCAGTATTAGTCAGAAGAGTACAGAGTTTAGTCTCTCATATTGTCAGTCTTAGTTGACCTTTATTCTACAGGAACAGAGGCCCCTGTGTAGCTCCCAGCTCTGGTATGAACTGGATGTAGCCGGGAAAAAGGATTTCCTGCTTAGCGGGCTAGGCTCGAGCAGCTTAATACTCCGCTAAGGTGGGACAAGCGCTTACGGAAGGTGGTTAACCGATGTGCGAGTTAATCTTAGTAGATTCAAACGCTAGAGCAAAGTATACCCGCAGCCTGTTAAGCGCCATACATGCTGCTCTAAACAAACCACTTAACCATACCGGTATTATGACATGTCACACAGTTAGTTGCCTCTTACGACATGGTATCTGCGCGGCAGTGGTGCCATTCTGCTCTCTGTCATACGCAAAGACCTCAACAAACCAATCACGATGAATATATACATGTTTTCTTGTATGTGTCAAAAACAAAACATTCTTGGCTTTGTCATTAAAGGTCGCGATTAATGCACAATATAGTCAGATCAGTAAGTACGTCATGAGTCATTCTTTTATGCATTTCATTTGTAATCATTTCCAGTGTTGTAAATGATCTTTCTCCAGTGTTGTAAATGATCTTTCTCCAGTGCAGAATGACTTAACCTGTCATGAAAAGGGCAGCAAGACATTGACATTTGAATATGCACACTGAATAATATTCTCAATAATGAAACTCTGCAAAGGCTGATAATCGTATTTCAAAGTGTTAGTATTACTGGCATATGTAGTGCCACAATCTCTAGGCACATCATCATCCACATCCTCTGGTTGGTCAGTCCTGAGACTGGTTTGTAAGGTTGTCTGAACATTTCTCTCCATTTGACACTATTCTCTGGTTGGTCAGTCATTACACTGGTTGTAAGGTTGTCTGAACATTTCTCTCCATTTGACACTATCCTCTGGTTGGTAAGTCATTAGACTGGTTGCTATAACAGGAGGCATGAAGTCAACGCCAATTGTAGAACTTGAAAAGATTTCAAAACTGCAATACGTGACCGATAGAAGAGACTGCAGAGCCCAGCTGCAGGCAGAGAAACTCCGAAGACTGACTGACCATCCAATGCACCAGAGACTAAACAATTTGGGAAATGGGAAACTAAAGCGGAGAAACTTTGCAGTAATAGCCAAAGCAAAGATACACGAAGATCCCATAAACGCACTAACAACACCAAAACCCATACTACTGTACGAAAACCTACCTGGAGGCAGGATATATTTCCAGAGGTGGTAGAAAATATACCAGGTATTGCAAACAAAAACTGCCAGACTGAAAAAGAAAGGAGAGATACTACCCTAAGCTTCATATCGAAAAGTGGAACTGCAAGACAAGCTCTATGGCAGTGGCGACAGCCTCAGGATGACTGCCGCTTTTTTCGAAAAAATAATGGTTACCGTCTGACTGCGTACGAAGAAGAAGAAGAAGACTGGTTGCAAGGTTGTCTGAACATTTCTCTCCATTTGACTCAATCCTCTGGTTGGCCAGACTGGTTGTAAGGTTGTCTGACCATTTCTCTCCATTTGACTGTATCTTCTGGTTGGTCAGTCCTTAGACTGGTTGTAATGTTGTTTGAACATTTCTCTCCATTTGACCCTATCCTCTGGTTGGTTAGTTCTAGAACTGGTTGTAAGGTTGTCTGAGCATATTTTATATTTGACTCTATTCTCTGGTTGATTAGTCCTAACAGTAAATAGTGAGCAATAGGGAGAAATGTTGATGTAGCAGAGTAGAGCGGTAACAATAGGAAATAATGTTGATGTCACAGAGTAGAGCGGTAACAATAGGAAATAATGTTGATGTAGCAGAGTAGAGCGGTAATAATAGGACATAATGTTGATGTAGCAGAGTAGAGCGGTAACAATAGGAAATAATGTTGATGGCACAGAGAAGAGCGGTAACAATAGGACATAATGTTGATGTCACAGAGTAGAGCGGTAACAATAGGACATAATGTTGATGTCACAGAGTAGAGCGGTAACAATAGGACATAATGTTGATGTCACAGAGTAGAGCGGTAACAATAGGAAATAATGTTGATGTAGCAGAGTAGAGCGGGAACAATAAGAAATAATGTTGATGTCACAGAGTAGAGCGGTAACAATAGGACATAATGTTGATGTCACAGAGTAGAGCGGTAACAATAGGAAATAATATTGATGTAGCAGAGTAGAGCGGTAACAATAGGACATAATGTTGATGTCACAGAGTAGAGCGGTAACAATAGGAAATAATGTTATGTCACAGAGTAGAGCGGTAACAATAGGACATAATGTTGATGTCACAGAGTAGAGCGGTAACAATAGGACATAATGTTGATGTCACAGAGAAGAGCGGTAACAATAGGACATAATGTTGATGTCACAGAGTAGAGCGGTAACAATAGGAAATAATGTTGATGTCACAGAGTAGAGCGGTAACAATAGGACATAATGTTGATGTCACAGAGTAGAGCGGTAACAATAGGAAATAATGTTGATGTCACAGAGTAGAATATTCAACGCCAGTGTCGAGTCGATGCTGTTGTGTGGAGCGGAGACGTGGAGAGCGACCAAGGCCATACAACAAAGACTCCAGTCCTTCATTAACAGATTCCTACTAAGGATAATGGTCATACAGTGGCTGGAGATGGTGAGGAATGAAGAGACCTATGGGAAAGGGTCCAACAACAGCCACTGGAACAACAAATTAAGTGAAGAAAATGGGGCTCGAAAGGATATACTCTACAGAAAGCATCTTCCAACATAGCTAGGCAAGCTCTTTCATGGAATACTGAAGAAAAGAAAGAGATAGGTAGAGACAATAATACATGAAGAAAAGAATGTGAGACGGGTCTAATTATATGATTACATCAGGAGATATGCAGAAGGAGCAGTCCCGGACCGTGAATGACGGTGGGATGTTGTCTATGGTCTCTGCACCGAGATGAGCGACATGCTTTGATTGATAGTCAGTTCCTGGCTGTCGTTCAATTTCTTTTTTCGTATTCAACAAACTTCGTGTCGAGATTTGGATTAAAAATGACCAGTGACGCAACCAGATTAGCACAGCGCATTTTATTTTCCTGTCATGCTTTACTGACAATTATTTGTCCATAACACCAGCATAATGACAAACTAGCTTTTGCATGTGCTCAAATACTAGCCTGGCCTCTCGTCTTGTGCCTCCTGTCTTTGATTGATCAATACCAATGGATTCCTATCATTCCAGTATTGCATCATAACAGTTCAATACAGGATTAGTTGTCTGCGCATGCGCCCCCCCCCCCCCTTCCCCAACTGAAAACCTGAAAAAACGTTTTTAGGACAGAAGAACCTGTTTATATCAAGGAGAGCAAGACAAATGACCAACAAACGGGTGGGGGAGGGTGGCAATCTGCTGCATTAAGGCAACACAAATGACTGATTCAAGGCAGACATCAACTGGGTTGCTTGTAACTAAATTTAAGGAATGTGCAGTGCATGGAATATTTGTTCCATCTTCTTCTTTTCGTTTGTTGTCCTCCTTCTGACTTACAGATTATGAAAATATTTTTTGACCGGGCCCTAGTGTGGGCTTCGTTCACGACAAGTTTTAGTACATCTCTTATTTTTCTTGTCCATCTGTTGCGTGTTCGGCCCATGAATTTGTATCCATTGTTTTACATGTAACGTGGACGAACCATTTGGTTTGCTGTCTCTTAATGATGTTAAGCACTGGTGTTGTACCTACTTGTCTCCTAATATCTTCATTTCTGATTATATCCACTCTTGTGTTTCTTTTATCTTTGTTAGTTAATTTCCAATTTTAGCACAATTTAGGTAGTCATATCGTGTTGTATAGCGTTCCTTTTGTATCCATTGTTGTGTGTTTGCATTGGATTATCTGGGACGTTTGCCTTTTGATTCGACCTGCTTTATTATACGAGGTCGCGTCAAAATGTTCCCGGAATAGTCGACTCATGTTTGAATGAAGATTACATTATAGAGAATATATATTTATAAGTGGGTAGTGACCTTGACGACAGGACATGACATACGTGACCTGCACATATACTCTCGAACAGAAGTTACAGAATTATGTTTTTGTTTTGTGCTCGCTGCCTCGTCGGAATTGAAAAGGTCCTCGATAGAACAACGTACAAATGTCAAATTATGTGTTTTGCTTGAGAAGTCACCCTCAGAGACACACACATTGTTTAATAAAGCATATGGTGATACCAAAATGAAGAAATCGCAAATATGTGAGTGGCACAAGCGTTTCTGTGAAGATCGTGTTAGTGTCAATGATGATGCACGTAGTGGACGACTGTCAACCTCGATTAACAATGAAAAAACATTGTGCGTGTTCGAAACGTTGTGTGTGCTGACAGAAGACATAATGTGATTACCGTGGAACATCCACCATATTCTCCCGACCTGGCACTGACTGATTTTTTCTTGTTCCTTCGACTGAAATCGACACAGCAAGGGCAACGATTCAATGATGCGGAGGACGTTATCACCAATGCGATAAGACTGCAGAGAGAGGTGTCAAAGAATGGGTTCCACTAATGTTTCCAGCAGCTGTATGCACGTTGGCAAAAGTGTGTAGTTGCCGAAAGGAACTACTTTGAAGTAATAGGAGTGTAGATAGTTCTATTGTAACTTATTTCTATACAATCCACTAATTCCAAGATCTGTATGAAGCTACCTCGTATATGTTTTTAATTTCTGGGTCGCCATTTCCGTTTTCTGAGATTACATTCGTTTTTGCATATTGATTTCTATCCTGTATGCCATTATGCAAACCAGATATAATTGTGGTGTAATCGTAGGTTTATCCCTTATTTTGGCAAAACCATGCTCTCTGTCCTGCTCACAGTCAACTCACGGTCTTGCTCACCGAAATTTCTGTCCTGCTCACAGTCATCTCATAGTCCTGCTCACAGTCATCTCACGGTTCTGCTCAGTCTTTTATGAGATAATCAATGAGGATTTTCCCAAGATTTTCACCAGTATTGGGCTGCACGTTTATACAAGATGGAAGGCTGGATAGGTAGAATCAATAACACAGAAAGCTTTTATTTAACTTACTTAACGTTTTATGCTGGTTTAGAATCCGTAAAAATCCATTTTCATTTACATTTTTCCTTGCTCTAAAAGCTGTGTATACAATCTATTCTTAAACGTACGAATTGTTCTTGCCTCCACTACTTTATGTGGCAATGCATTCCAAGCATTATCCACTTTGGCTAAATAAAACATTTTTCCTATAATCTGACCTTTCTTTTATTAATTTGTACCAATGTCCGTTTGTTCTTGTAGGTGTTTGTATTTTCAAAAATTTGATATAATCTAATTTATCCGTTCCTTTAATTATCTGATAAACCTGTATTAAGTTACCTCGAATTTTTCTCTTTTCTAGACAATGTAGGCGGGTTTTTCTGAGTCTTTCCTCATAACTGTAATTCTGGAATCCCACTATCAGCTTTTTTGTATACTTTCCAGCACATTATATCATCTTTATGATAAAGACTGCACACTTGTAAACATTACTTCAATCTAGGTCTAACTAATGCTTTATACAGTTTGACTATCACTTCCTTACTTCTATGTTTAATATTTCTTTTTATAATGCCTAACATTCTAACATTTCATTTACCTTTTTCACTGCTACCTGAATTTGCTCACTCACCTTACCTTTATGATCCATTATAATCCCTAGGTTCCTTTCCATTTCTATCTTTCTAATATTGTTCTCTCCCAATCTGTAATTATGTTCCATATTGGATCAACCCATATGGATGACTGTACATTTATCTACATTAAACTCCATTTGCCAGCTCGCAGACCGTTTTCGAATTGTATCTAAATCTGACATCAATTTATTCACTTCTGCTTTAGATGAGGCATTACTGCATAGTTCTGTGTCTTTAGCGAATTTTGCAATCATGGATCCCATATCAATGTCCAGATCGTGTTCATATATTAAGAACAAAATTGGTCCCAAAACCAAGCCCTGTGACACTCCACTTTTTACTTCACACCACTCAGAGTACTCCTTATGTATGCCCACCCTCTGCCTTCTTCCCGTTAACCAATTTTAAAACTATTCGGCAACTACCCCACCTATCCCATGTAATTTTAACTTTCTAAATAATCTGTAATGAGGTACTCTATCAACAGCCTTAGCAAAATCAACATAAATAACATCCACTGCCTCCCCTTTATCTATCATTTTAGTAACCTCCTCAAAACATTTCATGAATTCTAATACATTTGTTAAGCACGATCTCCCTCTAGTAAACCCATGCTGACTATTTCTAATTAGATTACATTTTGCTAAATGCATTACAATGTTTTCATTGATTATTGACTCTAACAATTTACAGACTATGCTCGTTAAACTCACAGATCTATAATTTGCTGGATCTGATTTTTTGCCCTTTTTTAATAAGGGGATAACTCCTGCATTTTTCCAATCCCGTGGAACAATCCCTTTTGTAAGTGATTGAGAACATAATATAGCCAATGGTTTTACTAGTTGGTCTCTAATTTCAAACAGCAATTTTGGATGAATACCATCTTCACCTGGACATTTATCCACTTTCAACCACTCCTATTTTTTTCCTCTGTAATACATATTGATCTTTATTTCGCTTTATCCATGTCTCTTTGGAACATATCTATAGCCTACTTTGTCTTTCGTGCTGTGTTTATTTGTTAAGAAAAGAAGCTTTTACTATCAGTCTTGATCCTATGAGCAAGTTTTTTTTTTTGGAAGTCTATATTTGCTTAATTCACTGTCTGAGCTAAGATTTGCTTTTCCAAATATTTTAAATATGTTTCTTTTGGTTTACCTGACTCTATATTTTTTCCATGTTTTATTCGTAGATCTTCTAAGTTATCCAGTTTTTACGCCTGAGGTTTACCTCCCTACATGGAACACATTCCTCGTTTAGTTTTTCTAGAACTGTTTTGAAACACTCCCATTCTTGTTCAACATCTGTTCGTCCGACAATATCTTTTCAGATTAAGTGACTCGCTGTCTCTTTCATCTTCTTATCATCTGCCTTACAGTAGTCGTATGTTTGCGTATTTATGTTTACTTCTTTCCCTGCTATAAAATCCAAACGAATTATCTGATGGTCACTTGAGCCAAACAGTTTCCCAACGGTAACGTTTTCAATCTGTAGTAAAATCTAGCTCGTGGGTTTTTGCCTCTTGTAGCTGCTTCTACATGTTGAATCAAAAAATTGTCAGTTATGCAATAACAAAAGGTTTTGACTGCGTGTGCTTCTTCCATATTCCATTTTATTTCTGGAAAGTTGAAATCCCCTATTAATAATAATTTCCATGTACTTGCCTTTGTATGCTACTAATGAGCTCCTCAGCTTCCTCTTTTTGACTTGATGGACATCTGCAGCATACTCCAATCACTGTTTTTTCACCCCCACTGTCTATTTCTCCCCACACACTTTCATTTTTGTTGCCAGGTGATAAATTATTATTAAGACACAAACACGTCCCAACTAAGGCAAAGAGACAGCTGATAAATAGTATTACACCAACTCTCTGCCACCATTATCAGACATGGACTCTCACATGGACTCTCATATGGACTCTCACCAAAGCACAAGAAAGAAAAATCATGTTATGCAAAATGAAGTATTTGAAAAAGACTGTCGGAGACACAAGGCTGGACAGATTACGAAACGAAGAAATCAGACAGAAGGTGGGTTCAATAACTTGCATGGAATACGTGGAAAAGCAGAGAATAAAATCGTTCGGACATCTGATCAGAATGCAGCCAAAGTTACCAGCTGCGCGCTGCTGCTGTTGTTGTTGTTCGTCCATAGTAATTGATGAGGACCACTTTGTCAACTTTGACTGTTCGAGTTCGAAGATGGCTAAATAAGCCAGTCGGAGCCCTGCGTTGTTTGTTGCATTCAGTACAAGGAAATAAGACACCCCCTTGTACTGAGAATGGTCAATACACAGCCTCGTCGTCTCTGGATAGCTTCAATTATTCTTGCTGCATCATGCCCCTGAACACCCTCAGCAATAGTGCTGCGCCAGTCTGTGCGATTCTTTCCCAGGCATCAAAGCTAATACCGCACTGGATCAGTGATCTCTTTATCGTGTCCTTGAACCGTTTCCGCTGACCACAGCTTGCTCTCTTACCATTTTGCAGTTCTTCTTCTTCTTTTTCTTCTTCTTCGTACGCTGTCAAACCTCAGCCTGTAATTTTTCGAAAAAAGCAGCGGTCATCCTGAGGCTGTCGACACTACCATAGAGCTTGTCTAGTGTTGCCACTGGTGATGGCCACATCTGCTTTCTCTGGTCCTCGTATGTCGGGCAGTTTTGCAGCAGATGTTCAGCGGTCATTTTCCCGGTACCACTAATGCATTCGTCAGTGCCACCTATCTTCAGTTTATTGAATACGTGGTACCTCAGCCTGTTGTGGCCTGTGCGGAGTCTGAAGACCACGACCTGCTCTCTTCTGTTCAGCTGGTAAAAGGCATCATTTTTTGTGTAGCCAGTATATTCTGTTTCCCATTTGGCTCTAATAAGCCTTTTAGACTCTTCGTAGGTCACACTAGAATTTGGTTGTGGTAGTCTTGCACCGTCTTTTGCCAGTCTGTCTGCCTCCTCGTTGTCTTGGATGTTACGATGGGATGGAACCCACTGTACCACTACTCTTTTTTGGTGCGGTCTGCTGGCATAGTTGACAGAGTACTGCTCTTAAGTCATTAAGTTAAGTATTTTTCTGGCTTTTTAGTGCTGTGAGATTATTGTCTATCTCCCAGTCTTCCACTTCATCACCTCTGTTGTCTGTGTCCGAATATCCCCATCTCTCCGAGTGGCCGTTGAAGTGTCCAACTACTAGGCAGCTGGAGTCCTTGATTTCCATACTCGAGAGCGACAGGTCTTTGTTTGGTGGGCCATACAGGTTGAAGATGCGGATCTTCGTCTCTTGTGTCATTATGTCGATTCCTGCAATTTCTGCTTGTCCGGTGTGATTGACAGCTACCGCGCTACTCGGTATGCAGTTACGTGTCAGTATCAGAACCCCTCCTTTGTGACCTTCCCTATCAAGACGGAAGGTATGGTATCCTCTGATTGAGAATGTGTGGCTGTTGTTGGGGTGCGTTTCTTGAATACATGCCACGTCAATCTTACCTTCATGCAGGTGATTTGTTAGGGAAAGCTTTTTGTTAATGACTCCCTCCGCATTCCACTGTAGTATTCTGGGGGTCTTGGGTCAATAGTTTTTGGCCCCATCACCTTGTGCCTTGACTCCACAGCACATGGGTGGGTGACCACCAGTAGCATTGGGTGGGCCCCTTCGAGGCGTGAGGCCCGGCACTCTCGCTGCCTGGCGGGACTCCACAGTGACAGGATGAGCGCCACACTTTTTTCTGTTAGGTTGTACAGTCATCATACAGCGATATACGTTGGCAGTTCACCTTAGAGCAACTCTTTTGGTAGACATCTACAATACCAGACAACAGGGTTGCAGAGCAAGATGCAGACCAAGAAAAAGATGGACTGATGGAGCCAGTTAGTCACTGAAGAAATGGAATGAAAACATCACCGACGGCAACGCTGGCACACGACAGTAAACTAAATCACCCTCATGACTTCTAACAATACAAGTTAATAAAAGATGAAAAAGAAGAAGAAGAAGATGATGATGATGATGATGTTGATAATGTTTATGATAATGTTGATGATGTTGTTGATGATGTTTATGATGATGATGATGTTGATGATGATGTTGATGTTGATGATGATGTTGATGATGATGTTGACTAGGATGCTGATGATGATGTTGATGATGATGATGTTGATGATGATGTTGATGTTGATGATGATGTTGATGATGATGTTGACTAGGATGCTGATGATGATGTTGATGATGATGATGTTGATGATGATGATGATGATGATGTTGATGATGATGATGATGTTGATGATGATGTTGATGATGATGTTGATGTTGATGATGATGTTGATGATGATTGTGATGAGGATGTTGATGCTGATGTTGATGATGTTGATGATGATGATGATGATGATGTTGATGATAATGTTGATGAAGTTGATGATGTTGATGATGATGATCATGATGTTGATGATGAAGTTGATGAAGTTGATGATGATGATGTTGATGATGATGTTGATGATGATGAAGATGTTGATGATGATGTTGATGATGCCTCAGTACGGCTACAAACTAGTATAAAAAACAAGGAAACGTTCCTCTGTCTTACCATCAGCGGGACTTGCATAACACACAACTGATCAGAATAGGAGCATTCCAGGCACATCAAGAGACATGTTGTTATTGTTGTTGTTGTTGTTGTTGTTGTTGTTCTTGTTCTTGTTTTTGTTGTTGTGTGCTCACAATGGGTATGATTACTTTATTGTGCATCCTGAAAAATACGTTCAATGCGGGTTGCCGTAGCTTTCCTCACATCCCGAGCGTGCTGATGAAGGTGGACCGGAGACCGTCAGGCGGATGTCCTACGCTTGCCTTCATCTGCGTGTCCCTCACTACTACGGGGATCATGTAGATAACTCACCTCGTTAGCCAGGCTGCCATGAAAATAGATCTTGTCCAGGGGTGCGAGGAAGCCGAGGTGAGTGTCTTGGCCAGTATGTTTTACCTGACCCTGACTAACATGTCTGATTAGTATGTTTTACCTGACCCTGACTAACATTTCTGATCATTATGTAATGCCTGGCTTTGACTAACATGTCCGATCAGTTTGTTTTGCCTGACCCTGACTAACATGTCTGATCATTATGTTTTGCCTGACCCTGACTAACATGTCTAATCAGAATGTTTTGCCTGACCAGACGTATGTCTCTCTCCACCAATCTTGTGACTCAGAATAATAACCGGTACATTTTTTTTTTTTGTCGAGGATAAATTGTTTTACCCTGTCATCATTGTTTTTTTCACTACGTCATAGCAAATTACCTTAGACATGTATCAAGTGTTCCCATTGGTTGGTCAGTCTAGATCAGTGGTGGCCAAGCTAATGTAAGCCGAAGGTCAGAGTCTGATAAAGGATAAAACCAGAGGGCTAGACCAATAACATCCCTAAAACAAATTTTCGCGGATTTAGTTTTACATATATAATGAACCACGTACAGAAAGCAACAGCAAACTACTGCACTGCATATCTGCCAAGACATGTCTTCGGACTGACATACCTTTTTTAAAAAAAAAAAAATATGTTGTTTCAATATGTTTAGTAATTTGCAATATGACATGTAATATTTTTTTAAAACATACATGTGTGTGCTATTCCATTGTAACGAGTGTGGGTTATCAAAACTTTTCACCAGTGATTTGAAGTAAACTTCAATTTTTTGATCTAGCAATTCTAAGAATACGGGATAATACAGTCAGTTAATCTGTTTCTCGTCTAGGATTTGATAAGCTTCATAGCAGAAAAGATGTTAATCGTACATTTTGGGACTTTTGGGTTTTCTTTCTGGTGCCTGTGCGTGCTATTTTGTAATATATTTTTTAGCACAGTGGTCGGAGTATACAGTAATTTTCAATGAATAATAAGAGGCTGGCCAAAAATGATTGGCGGGCCGGCCAAAAATGGTTGGCGGTCCGGTCAAAACTGATTGGCGGGCCGGATCTTGTCCTCGAGCCGTAGTTTGGCCATCTTTCGTTTGGATCATCATCATCATCAGTCCCATAACCTAGAAGGTCGTTGAGGCACCATGATTGCAGTTATTCGTGCCAACCACCGCCATACAACAACGGTGTGTCTAGGGCACTACACATCTGACGGAGCCCATCTCTCTCCAGGTTCATTAAAGTTGTGTCTAAATTTCATACAATAAAGCTGACACTGTTTGCAGCTAGGGCGAAGGGCACCAATGTCGTGAAGTTCAGCCGGGTGAACTAGACCGTAAAAATATGACACATGTTTAAGCATAGTGCCATTCATTTAGCAGATGTCCATTCCAGGATAATCCGACAGAAGAAAGCACACAAAACGACCGAATTTATTAATCGATATTGTAAAACAACAACACGTTTTCGTGAGCTCAAGTGAAAGTCGTCGACTAGTGTTAATTCCCGGCAAATCCATGGTCTAGAGGCATCTATAAGGAACTAAATCAGCAGAGCAATGTAGACCCGCAGCCAGTTACGGCGCCATCTTCGCTGCTCTTACTAGATATGTCAGTCTAGATATGGTTGACAATAAATAAGTCAAATTTGACAAGTTCAAGACGTTCTTGAAAGTTTCCCTTATTTCCATCAAATTCTTTGTCAGTATCTGGAACGTCAAAACAGATCGCGCCAATACCATTGTTCTCTCGAGTACTATTATTCTTTGTTCTGTTATGTTCCTAAGAATTTATTTTTTTTTTTTTTTTATTTTTTTTTGCGTTCGCCTTATTTATCTATTCCCCAAGGCGTGTGTGCGTTACACTGTGGTTTTTATTTTGCGCCTGTCGGCCCAGTGCATCCGACTTCAGCATCCATTTTATGTAAAGGTCTGCTTCCTCCTGCATTTTCTAAGGGTTTGCTTCCCCGGGGTAACGGCCGGTGCTGTGATGGGGATCGAACCCAGCACCTTCTGGTTGTGAGCTGTGCCACTTAACCACTAGGCCACGCCGTCCCCTGTTCCTAAGAATCGACTTCAGTGCACTTCGGACAAACCCATAGGTGTTTAGTCTCTCTCTCTCAGTAAATGGATACGGGTGGGGGATACTGATGGTTCCTGCAGCTCGTTTGTTGTACACACTTCTGCTCGGCCGTGTTTTGCCTACCAATCCGTTCAAACCTCGTTCTATATAAAAGAACTACAGTCTGGGATCAAGATGCTGAGCAGCGCAAGAGCTGCAGGGGTCAGCGACCCATAGCTGACTGCTAGTGTCAGGGTCAGCGAACCATAGCTGCAAAGACCCTTCTACGCCTCCACGCGGTGATCCTTCATAACAGGCTGCATCAGGGCAGACTGGCTAAGGAGAAGGGATCGAAGAGGGAATGCTAGCCCGGTACTCAAAAAATGATTGCTGAATTCGGATGTGTTGGACCGAAAGGTGAAAATATCGCAGCCAAGCTGTAAACTACGACACAACGCATTCCATTCTCTGGACTACATTCTGCTACATAAGCCCTTTCAGGGTTTGGTAGTGGGAGATTGATAACGAACGAAGAAGATAAAGGAGAAGAAGAAGAAGACGAAGAAGAAGAAGAAGAAGAAGAAGAAGAAGAAGAAGAAGAAAAAGAACTACAGTCTCTGAATTTAGGTATGGAAAGAAAAGAAACTGGCAACAAAAGTGCGGAGAAAAATGTGCGTTAAGTTAATGGGAGATGCTTGCTTTCCTTCGACGCAGCTAGCACAGCATCATAGCGTTTCAGTGTTTCAATATATCGTTTCGGTGTTTCAATATAGCGTTTCGGTGTTTCAGCATAGCGTTTCAGTGTTTCAGTATAGCGTTTCGGTGTTTCAGTATAGCGTTTCGGTGTTTCAGTATAGCGTTTCGGTGTTACAGCATAGCGTTTTGGTGTTTCAGTATAGCGTTTCGGTGTTTCAGTGTAGCGTTTCTGTGTTTCAGTATAGCGTTTTGGTGTTTCAGTATAGCGTTTCGGTGTTTCAGTATAGCGTTTAGGTGTTTCAGTATAGCGTTTCGGTGTTTCAGTATACCGTTTCGGTGTTTCAGTATACCGTTTTGGTGTTTCAGTATACCGTTTCGGTGTTTCACTCTGGATTTGTGATTCTGTTTTAATGAGAGGTCCTTAAAATGATCAAAGAGTTACCGTTTGCCAAACATGATTCTTTTTCTTCTTCGTCTTCTTCGCTTGGTCTCAATCTTTCCTCTACCAATCTCTGAAAAGAGCTTCGCATGTAGTGTGACGTAGTCCGCAGAACGTAATGCTTTGTGTTGTGGTTAATAGCCTAACCGCGATATTTGCACCTTTCGGTAGGAGAAATTCGACTTCAGCGTGGTATTTTTAGGAACCGGGTTAGCCCTTTTCTGTGACTAGACTGTCCTGTTGCAGCCTATTATCTAGGGTCACCACGTTGAGCTGGAGAGGGGCGCTGACCGCTACAGCTCATGTACTGGTCAGCATCTCAATGCCAAAACACGAATCAAATGTCGGGAAATTGACAAAAGAAACACTGAAATGTGAAAAGCTGATATCGAAAACAAAAGACAATCATGACAATTTGTCTGGTTATTAATTTTATGTTTGTTTTTGTTTTTTTGTTTTTTTTGTCTAGTGATAACTACAGTACAACAGCGCCTCGCTTTCTGTCTATTTTTAACTTTATAGACACGACAGCACTACCGACAGTCTGAATTCTACTTTTTCAATCCAAATTAGAGCGCTGTCTAGATATTAGCATTCTCCAGCATCCTAGATCATGTGTCTGTTCAATTAGTTCAATATTTGAACTCTGTTATCCAATATCAATTTTAACACTTAAACCGTCTGCAGTTTTTGGCATTTCCCATGAATCATCAACTGTCACGTGTTTATTAAATATAAGAATTGTTTGCACAGTCAACAATAGACAAATTATTTGTATGTACAATTACGGATAGATAACAATTTGACAAATCAATATGAGTATATACAATGCCACCGTAGTTCATGTAAAGGAATGTTGTTAGATGTTCAGATGTATTCACTGATTTAGTCATCTCCAAGAAACAGTTCATCGTTAGAAGTTAGCTGTCGGACTTGACACATAACAGTTTATCCTGCCGTTTGTGTGCACCGCTTGAACATTTTCATTTCAACTTATTTATTTTCAAAAACAACGAAACATGATTTTATGCAATTATTCCACATTTCAAAGTCGAGATTATGATGATACTGTGTGAACACGTGCAGAGAAGTTTCCACAGCAGTGACAAACGTTTCAATCAAGTACTGGTGATTGGACTTCGCTTGGCTTCGTTCATTCTCAATCTCCGACTACTAAACCCTGAAAGGGCTTAAGTAGCAAAATGTAGTCCAGAAAACGGAATGCGTTGTGTCCTAGTTTACAACTCGATTGCGATATTTTCACCTTTCGGTCCAACACATCCGACTTCAGCAATCATTTTTTTAGAACCGCGTTAGCATTCCCTCTTCGATCCCTTCTCATTAGCCAGTCTGCCCTGCTGCAGCCTGTTATCCAGGATCACCGCGTGGAGGTGTAGAAGGGTCTTGGCAGCTCTGGTTCGCTGGCCCTGACGCTAGCAGTCAGCTATGGGTCGTTGACCATTGCAGCTCATGCGCTGCTCATCATCTTGATCCCAACACGGGCGATTTCAGAAGTTAAATAGGATGTTCACTGGTGATGGCAGAGTGGACACATCGAACGCACCTATAATTCAGAAGGCTAATAGGATGTTCACTGGTGATGGCAGAGTGGACACATCGATCGCACCTATAATTCAGAAGGCTAATAGAATGTTCACTGGTGATGGCAGAGTGGACACATCGATCGCACCTATAATTCAGAAGGCTGATAGGATGTTCACTGGTGATGGCAGAGTGGACACATCGATCGCACCTATAATTCAGAAGGCTAATAGGATGGTCACTGGTGATGGCAGAGTGGACACATCGATCGCACCTATAATTCAGAAGGCTAATAGGATGTTCACTGGTGATGGCAGAGTGGACACATCGATCGCACCTATAATTCAGAAGGCTAATAGGATGTTCACTGGTGATGGCAGAGTGGACACATCGATCGCACCTATAATTCAGAAGGCTAATAGGATGTTCACTGGTGATGGCAGAGTGGACATATCGATCGCATCTATAATTCAGAAGGCTAATAGGATGTTCACTGGTGATGGCAGAGTGGACACATCGATCGCACCTATAATTCAGAAGGCTAATAGGATGTTCACTGGTGATGGCAGAGTGGACACATCGATCGCATCTATAATTCAGAAGGTGCGATGTGTGATGTGAGATGTGAGATGCGCTGTGAGATGCGCTGTGTGATGTGAAATGCGCTGTGTGATGCGCTGTGAGATGCGCTGTGTGATGTGAAATGCGCTGTGTGATGCGCTGTGAGATGCGCTGTGTGATGTGAGATGCGCTTTGTGATGTGAGATGCGCTTTGTGATGTGAGATGCGCTGTGTGATGCGCTGTGAGATGCGCTGTGTGATGTGAGATGCGCTGTGTGATGTGAGATGCGCTTTGTGATGTGAGATGCGCTGTGTGATGTGAGATGCGCTGTGTGATGTGAGATGCGCTTTGTGATGTGAGATGCGCTGTGAGATGCGATTTGAGATGCGCTGTGAGATGTGAGATGCGCTGTGAGATGCGATTTGAGATGCGCTGTGAGATGTGAGATGCGCTGTGAGATGCGATTTGAGATGCGCTGTGTGATGTGAGATGCGCTGTGAGAGGTGTGATGTGAGATGTGTGATGTGAGATGTGTGATGTGAGATGTGTGATGTGAGATGTGTGATTTGAGATGTGTTATGTGAGATGTGAGATGTGAGATGTGAGATGTGAGATGTGAGATGTGTGATGTGAGATGTGTGATGTCAGATGCGCTGTGAGATGTGTGATGTGAGATGTGAGATGCGCTGTGAAATGTGTGATGTGAGATGTGAGATGCGCTGTGAGATGTGAGATGCGCTGTGAGATGCGCTGTGAGATGTGAGATGCACTGTCAGATGCGTTGTGAGATGCGCTGTGTGATGTCAGATGCTCTGCGAGATGCGCTGTGAGATGCGCTGTGAGATGCGAGATGCGCTGTGAGATGTGAGATGCGCTGTGAGATGCGCTGTGAGATGTGAGATGCGCTGTGAAATGTGTGATGTGAGATGTGAGATGCGCTGTGAGATGTGAGATGCGCTGTGAGATGCGCTGTGAGATGTGAGATGCGCTGTGAGATGTGAGATGCTCTGTGAGATGCGCTGTGAGATGTGAGATGCTCTGTGAGATGCGCTGTGAGATGTGAGATGCACTGTCAGATGCGTTGTGAGATGCGCTGTGTGATGTCAGATGCTCTGTGAGATGCGTTGTGAGATGCGCTGTGTGATGTGAGATGCTCTGTGAGATGCGTTGTGAGATGCGCTGTGTGATGTGAGATGCTCTGTGAGATGCTCTGTGAGATGCTCTGTGAGATGCGTTGTGAGATGCGTTGTGAGATGCGTTGTGAGATGCGTTGTGAGATGCGTTGTGAGATGCTCTGTGAGATGCTCTGTGAGATGCTCTGTGAGATGCTCTGTGAGATGCGTTGTGAGATGCGTTGTGAGATGCGCTGTGTGATGTGAGATGCTCTGTGAGATGCGTTGTGAGATGCGTTGTGAGATGCGCTGTGTGATGTGAGATGCTCTGTGAGATGCGTTGTGAGATGCGTTGTGAGATGCGCTGTGTGATGTGAGATGCTCTGTGAGATGCGTTGTGAGATGCGTTGTGAGATGCGCTGTGTGATGTGAGATGCTCTGTGAGATGCGTTGTGAGATGCGTTGTGAGATGCGCTGTGTGATGTGAGATGCGCTGTGAGATGCGTTGTGAGATGCGCTGTGTGATGTGAGATGCTCTGTGAGATGCGTTGTGAGATGCGCTGTGTGATGTGAGATGCGCTGTGAGATGCGTTGTGAGATGCGCTGTGTGATGTGAGATGCGTTGTGAGATGCGTTGTGAGATGCGTTGTGAGATGCGTTGTGAGATGCGTTGTGAGATGCTCTGTGAGATGCGTTGTGAGATGCGTTGTGAGATGCGCTGTGAGATGCGTTGTGAGATGCGCTGTGTGATGTGAGATGCTCTGTGAGATGCTCTGTGAGATGCGTTGTGAGATGCGCTGTGTGATGTGAGATGCTCTGTGAGATGCGTTGTGAGATGCGCTGTGTGATGTGAGATGCTCTGTGAGATGCGTTGTGAGATGCGTTGTGAGATGCGCTGTGTGATGTGAGATGCTCTGTGAGATGCGTTGTGAGATGCGTTGTGAGATGCGCTGTGTGATGTGAGATGCTCTGTGAGATGCGTTGTGAGATGCGCTGTGTGATGTGAGATGCTCTGTGAGATGCGTTGTGAGATGCGCTGTGTGATGTGAGATGCTCTGTGAGATGCGTTGTGAGATGCGCTGTGTGATGTGAGATGCTCTGTGAGATGCGTTGTGAGATGCGCTGTGTGATGTGAGATGCTCTGTGAGATGCGCTGTGAGATGTGAGATGCTCTGTGAGATGCGTTGTGAGATGCGCTGTGTGATGTGAGATGCGCTGTGAGATGCGTTGTGAGATGCGCTGTGTGATGTGAGATGCGCTGTGAGATGCGTTGTGAGATGCGCTGTGAGATGCGTTGTGAGATGTGATGTGAGATGCGCTGTGAGATGTGAGAGGCGCTGTGAGATGTGAGATGCGTTGTGAGATGCGCTGTGTGATGTGAGATGCTCTGTGAGATGTGATGTGAGATGCGCTGTGAAATGTGAGATGCGTTGTGAGATGCGCTGTGTGATGTGAGATGCGTTGTGAGATGTGATGTGAGATGCTCTGTGAGATGCGTTGTGAGATGTGATGTGAGATGCTCTGTGAGATGCGTTGTGAGATGCGCTGTGTGATGTGAGATGCGTTGTGAGATGTGATGTGACATGCGCTGTGAAATGTGAGATGCGTTGTGAGATGTGATGTGAGATGCTCTGTGAGATGCGCTGTGAAATGTGAGATGCGTTGTGAGATGTGATGTGAGATGCTCTGTGAGATGCGTTGTGAGATGTGAGATGCGTTGTGAGATGTGATGTGAGATGCGCTGTGAGATGCGCTGTGAGATGCGTCGTGAGATGTGAGATGCTCTGTGAGATGCGTCGTGAGATGTGAGATGCGCTGTGTGAGAAGTGCAGCCGGAAAAGACAATCCGTGACCGCTTTCATAACACCCCATTGAGGCAGATAGTGGAGAGGAACCCAGTTAGTGTCTACATAAATGCCCAAAAAATGAATTGGTTTGGTCATTTAGTGAGAATGTGTTACTACTAACTTGCATCATATCATATGCAGGTTTTGTGTCCACGAACAAGATGCACACTGACACACTGACACTCTGACACTCTGACACTCTGGCCCTCTGACACTCTGACACTCTGACACACTGACACACTGACACACTGACACTCTGACACTCTGGCCCTCTGACACTCTGACACACTGACACACTGACCCTCACTCTCAGGAAGTTACACCTAACGAAAGCACAAGCCTTCCACTCGGCGATAACAACAAATCTACGCATCCCGCCTAAGCGACTCCACATGGCAATAGCAGTAGGATACATGAAGACTCTGCAGTCTAAATTCTAGTCTGCTGCGGCTACACAGTTTATAGAAACACAAAGGTGCAGCTGGAGAGGCGTCAAGGTTTGATCCCCAGTACATAATGTTCTGTTTGCACGAGCCCTCTGGCCCTTCATTCAGTTGACCAGAACAAAACCTGCCAGAAAATTGTTTCATTTGGCTACGGGACACATGCACAACATAACATACTAGCAGAAAGGGCAAATGTAATCAATTCGTTCCAAGACTTTAATTAGTGTTACAAACACTGTTTGTGAAAAGAATACGATAATATATGGGGCTTCTTACTATAAGACACAGGTTGTAACTTTCTTCTGAACAGGAGCCGGAGATCAGAACATTACCTGGGCTGCGGAACACACTTTCATCGTTAGCTAATAAATTAATGTCGTTGTAGTAATAGCAACAGCAGAGGAAGCAGCCGGGGTAGCAGTAGTAGTAGTAGTAACAGTAGTAGTAGTAGTAGTAGTAGTAGTAGTAACAGTAGTAGTAGTAGTAGTAGTAGTAGTAGTAGTAGTAATAGTAGTAGTAGTAGTAGTGGTAGTAGTAGTAGTAGTAGTGGAAATAGTAGTAGTAGTAGTAGTAACAGTAGTAGTAGTAGTAATAGTAGTAGTAGTAACAGTAGTAGTAGTGACAGTAGTAGTAGTAGTAGTAACAGAAGTAGTAGTAGTAGAAACAGTAGTAGTAGCAGCAGCAGCAGCAGCAGAAGTAGTAATAGTAGTAGTATTAATAGTAGTAGAATCAGGAACTGCCCACCGATTCGCTGGAACATTATCGAGTAGTTCGAAATTGACATGAAAGGCATCATCAGCTTTTACGGTGTGTCCTCAGAGGAGTTTGCAATCAAGTGTGTAGTAAAACAATGCTGTGTGCTTGCTGCAACCTCTTTGTAATACATTTCTAACGCCTCTTGAAGCATGAATTCCGTGACCAGGATGTTAGTATATCCATTCATTCATACTCGTACAGATAGGGACCCTTCCAATGCCCAAAGGCTTAAAGACAAGACCAAAATAAAGAGGGTGCTGATCAGAGAACTGTTCTTTGTGGATGAAGCTGCAATTACGACTCATTCAAAGGATGAACTGCAAATCTTACTATCTGTATTTTCTGATGCCTGCTGTTAGTTCGGGTTAGGAATCAGCAAAAAGAAAACACAAGTTATTGTCCTTGGTGCTAACAAAGCACTAGTAATCTCCATTTATGATGAGGATCTCTGGGTAGTAGATCACTTTACATACCTGGGATCCTCAGTCGTAATCTCATAACCTTGACATTTTTAGACAAATGTATCGGTCGATTTTAACAAATCAGTGTTAGTTATTTGCGATATTTGTACCTTGATTTTTGTTTTGTGGTTTTGATTGCACGTTTGGTGTTTTGTGTGCTGTTTTGTAAGATATGTGATTATCTTGAACCATGAACGTCCGCTATGTCTTGTATAATTTCTTTTTAGTCTAAATTGATTCCTGAACTTCAGAATACCACAATGCTTTTTGTTTCCTATCTCTGTCACTTCCTAAGATTGTTGTTCCCCATTTTCCTTCAGTCTAAACGTCAATAATAAAAAGTTTTGCTCATGTTGACGTCTGCAGTTTCTCCAAGTCAATGTCTCGAAATCCCTCGCCCTTTAATGGCACACTGCATCAATAGATATCAATATTGACTTTTCTCTTCAACACATTTTACACAATGACGTTTTGAACGAGGTCAAGAGACGAAGCTCCGCATTTTCAATCTGTACGGACCACCAAACAGAGACCTATCGCTCTCGAGTATGGAGGTCAGAGACTCCAACTGCATAGTAGTTGGAGATTTCAACAGCCACTCGGAGAGATGGGGATAATCTGACACAGACAGCAGAGGTGACGAAGTGGAAGATTGGGAGATAGATGCAAATCTCTCCCTAATCAATAGGCCGGAGGATAGCCCTAGCTTCTATTCAAGAACATGGCATACCACCTCGACTCCAGATTTGGCCTTCTCCACACAGGACATACACCATAAAATAGACCGCCAGGTGCTAAACCAACTGGCAGGTAGCGACCACAGGCCGATCAGGCTAACCATTGACATGGAAGTAGGCCCACAGGAAACAAAACCGCTCCCACGTTGGAATTACAAACGAGCCGACTGGGACAGATTTGCAATCCTGACAGATGGGCTGTGTGAAACCATCAACACACGAAACACCAAAATGAAGCCCATGGTAGAGAGCCTAAGCAAGGCAATAATGCAAGCCGCCACTGAAACCATCCCAAGAGGAGCTAGGAAAAACTATAAGCCCTACTGGAATGATGAGTTGCAAAAAGTGGAAGATGCAGTAACAAATGCTAGGAACATGGCAGAACGAGAAAAATCCATGGAGGCAAACATCGCCCTCAAAGCCGCCGCGGCGAAGTACAAACACACTCTCAAGCAAACAGCAAGAGAAAGCTGGAAAAATAAAACGGAAAGTCTAAACCTGGACAAAGAAGGGAACAAGCTATGGAAGCTAGTCAGAGCCATGAACGACGAAACCCCGTCAAATAAACAAATTACTATCAAGCAGGGCGAGAGCTTGATCACAGGTAAGAAAGCCGCAAACGCCTTGTCGATCACTATGCCAGAGCAAACCACATCGAGGTCCCTGCAGATAAGCATACAGACATTAGCGAAGAGCTAAAGGGACACGAAAACATAAATACGGCTCCCGAAGAGCACATGATGGCCAAACTAACAATGCGCGAAATGGAAGAGGCTATGAGAACACTAAAGAAAAGGAAATCTCCCGGAAAAGACGGGATAACAAACGAAATGCTGATGGGGCTGGGCCAAACAGCGAAGAGGAAACTACTATCAGTCCTGAACCAAAGCTAGAAAAGGGGTATTGTACCCCAGGCATGGAAAGATGCAATACTGGTACCAGTACCAAAAACAGGAAAGGATAAAACAGATCCAAATGGATACAGGCCCATCAGCCTACTGAGCTGTGTCGGCAAGCTGATGGAACGGATGATAAACACCAGACTGATGTGGCATCTGGAAGAAAAACGAATACTAATTCCACAGCAAGCCGGCTTTAGACAGCACAGATCCACTGAGGACCAGGTCATCCTCATAGCCCAGGAGATAGAAGATGCCTACCAGGCACAGAAACACACAGTAGCTGTTTGGGTGGATCTGGAAAAGGCATTTGACAAAGTCTGGAAGGACGGACTTAGAGTCAAGCTAAGAAGAAGTGATGTCTGTGGGAAGATGTACAAGTGGATCAACCACTACCTCAAACAAAGAACGGCCAGAGTCCAAGTACAAGGGCAGATGAGCAAAAAGGTGACACTCGAGCAGGGAGTACCCCAAGGGGGAGTATTGTCACCCACACTCTTCCTGGTATATATAAACGATATTACAGGAAATATACCAAGAAGAGTCCATAGCTCAATGTTTGCAGACGATCTGGCTATGTGGACCTCTGAAAAGAATCTCACCATAGCAAGAAATCGGATGCAGACGGCCCTAACATCGCTGGAAGAGTGGGCGAACTCATGGCTGGTCAAAATAAACGAGGAGAAAACCACGAGCACAATATTCTCGCTTTCATTAAAACCCAAAAGTACCAAATTAAGTCTAAATGGCAAAATCCTGCAGCCAAACGACAACCCAACCTATATTGATCGGCGCATGACATGGAAAAGTCAGATTGAGAGAAACCGAATGAAAGCCAGAGAAAGAATGGCAATCATGAGGAAACTTGCTGGCACAAGCTGGGGAGCAGACGAAGGCATACTAAAGAAACTGTACACTGGAAGAGTGAGACCAGTTCTCGAGTATGGCATTGCGGCATGGACAACAGCAGCGAAGGCAAACTTCGATAAAGTTAACAAACTTCAAAACCAAGCCATGAGAATTATAACAGGTGGCATGAAGTCAACGCCAATTGTAGAACTTGAAAAGATTACAAAACTGCAATCCATGACCGATAGAAGAGACTGCAGAGCCCAGCTGCAGTCAGAGAAACTCCGAAGACTGACGGACCATCCAATGTACCAGAGACTAAACAATTTGGGAAATGGGAAACTAAAGCGGAGAAGCTTTGCAGAAATAGCCAAAGCAAAGATGCACGAAGATCCCATAAACGCACTAACAACACCAAAAACCCATCACTACTTTACGAAAACCTACCTGGAGGCAGGATATATTTCCAGAGGTGGTAGAAAATATACCAGGTATTGCAAACAAAAACTGCCAGACTGAAAAAGAAAGGAGAGACACTACCCTAAGCTTCATAACGAAAAGCTACCCAAGCATGGACTGGACCCATGCATACACCGACGGTTCTGTAACAAACACTACACAGAACGGAGGGGCAGGAGCATTCCTGGACCTACCAAATGGCAGACAAATAACACTGTCATTCGCTACTGGTAAGTACACAAGCAATTTCAGAGCGGAGGCAGAGGCACTGAGGGCGGCAGTGGAAGAAATGGTGACACACAGTGAAAATGAGAGCCATATAGTCCTGCTGACAGATGCTCTCGCCGTAGTCACAGCGCTAAAAAGCCAGAAAAACACTGAGCTTAATGACTTAAGAGCAGCACTCTGCAAACTGTGCCAGCAGTCCGCACCAAAAAGGGTAGTGGTACAGTGGGTTCCGTCCCACTGCAACATCCAAGGCAACGAGGAGGCAGACAGACTGGCAAATTAAGGTGCAAGACTACCACAAACAGATACTAGTATGACGTACGAAGAGTCAAAACGGCTTATCAAAGCCAGATACATGACCAAATGGGAAACCGAACATACTGGTTACACCAAAAACGATGCCTATTACCAGTTGAACCGAAGAGAGCAGGTCGTTGTCTTCAGACTTCGCACTGGCCACAACAGACTGAGGTACCACCTATTCAATAAATTGAAGATAGGGTGTACCGACGAATACCCGTGCGGTACCGGTAAAATGACCGCTGAACATCTGCTGCAGAACTGCCCGACATACGAGGATCAGAGAGAGCAGATGTGGCCATTACCAGTGGAACTGCAAGACAAGCTCTATGGCAGTGGCGAGAGCCTCAGGATGACCGCCGCTTTTTTCGAAAAAATAATGGTTACTGTCTGACTGTGTACGCCGAAGAAGAAGAAGAAGAACGAGGTCACCTGTGATCGATATTGATACTGATCTTCGGTTCAGTATAATTCTGGAATCTGGCACAGCCATTATTTGTCTATGTCTAAGTGTGAGGTGAAATTTAACAACCAGGTGTTTGGGAGCCTTCTAGCTGCTGTCTATAGTTTTCTTTTTTCCATTTCTGAGGTTAAAAGCGCATTCTTGGATATTACCTGGCATTGGTTAAAAAATAATGTTTGTAGTGATTTTTGCAAGGGTATAAAGGGCGCTTGTCATTTTGTGTGAGGCTGAATTAAACCAGATACAAAAAGATTGTCTAAATTTGTACAAGTGTTATTCTATTCCATGCTTTTGTTAAAATTATTTTTAGTTACTTCAGTCCTGTTCTCTGCTATTTTTACCTCTTTCTATTTCTGAGGTGGAAAGCATTTGCTTGCGTATTGTTGGATGCATCAAGGGTGCTTGTTGTTTTGGGACAAGCTGAATTAGGCCAGATATGGAATATTCTTGACATCGGTACCAGTCAGTTGAAGACTACACTTACGTGCTTTCTTTTCTCATTCGGCGTTAGTCATGAAATGGACATTGTGACGTTGTGTCGTTGTGACGTTGTGTTTTTGTGACCTTGTGACGTATAACTGTGTCGTTGTGACCTTGTCACGTTGTGTAACGGTGTCGTTGTGACGTTGTGTAGCTGTGGCGTTGTGTCATTGTGAACTTATGATGTTGTGTAACTGTGTCGTTGTGACCTTTGGACGTTGTATAACTGTGTCGCTGTGTCGTTGTGACCTTGTGACGTTGTTTAACTGTGTCGTTGTGACCTTGTAACGTTGTGTAACTGTGTCGCTGTGTAACTGTGTCGTTGTGTCGTTGTGACTTTGTGTTCGTTGTGACGTTGTGTCGTTGTGACCTTATGTTGTTGTGTAACTGTGTCGCTGTGTCGTTGTGACGTTGTGTAGCTGTGTCGTTGTGTAACTGTGTCGTTGTGACTTTTGAACGTTGTGTAACTGTGTCGTTGTGACCTTGTAACGTTGTGTAACTGTGTCGTTGTGACGTTGTGTTCGTTGTGACGTTGTGTAACTGTGTCGTTGTGTAACTGTGTCGTTGTGACCTTGTGTCGTTGTGTAACGGTGTCGTTATGACCTTGTGTCGTTGTGTAACTGTGTCGTTGTGACCTTGTGTAATTGTGTCGCTGTGTCGTTGTGACCTTGTGTCGTTGTGACCTTGTTTCGTTGTGTCGTTGTGACCTTGTGATATTGTGTAGTTGTGACCTTATGTCGTTGTATAACTGTGTTGTTGTGACTTTGTGTAACTGTGTCGTTGTGACATTGTGTAACTTTGTCGTTGTGACCTCGTGACGTTGTGTAACTGTGTCGTTGTGTCGTTATGTAACTGTGTCGTTGTGACCTTGTGACGTTGTGTAACTGTCGTTGTGTTGTTGTGACGTTGTGTCGTTGTGTAACTGTGCCGTTGTGACCTTGTGTAACTGTGTCGTTGTGACCTTGTGACGTTGTGTAACTGTGTCGTTGTGACCTTGTGTAACTGTGTCGTTGTGACCTTGTGACGTTGTGTAACTGTGTCGTTGTGACCTTGTGACCTTGTGTAACTGTATCGTTGTTAATAACGAGTCTTCAATGTGTTCGTCCAGTTTAAGCTGTCTTTTACGTGCCCTGGTTTGTGCCTTTCCACTGTGATCCCTATTTTCTTAGCCAGACTACAATAGTGCAGTCTGTTTCCAGGGCCGTCGCTTATAGGCGGAATAGGGATTTGGTACGCTATGAGTAGCTGGCTGCTGTAAGCTCATTAACTGTGCTAAGCCTTCGACTTCATGAAATTCAAATTGCGCTTAACATCGACTTCAAATTTTATTAGTAAAAAAAAACAACAACTCGTACGACTTTATTCGAATTTCTTGAAAAGTCGAGGGTTTTTTAGACTGATGACTACATGTCGCTTCCCCATTGCCATCGCTGCGTCGTGTACTGAGTATTTTTGTTTATTTCCCACCAAACAGAAAAACATTTGCATTACCGGTAATTCGATCCGCTGCCCTCCTCGTCAGCAGGCAGGCATCAAAACTATTCGGCCAAGTCCTGGTAGAGTGAACTACCTGTTATGTGTAAATCACAGATTCAAGAATACGTTTCTGTTTGTTATTGTTGTTGTTATTGTTGTCGCTGTTATTGAATGCCCACAACGAGTAGGATTACTTTTTCGTGCGCCCTAAAAATGACGCTAAAGTGGTTGGTTGCCGTAGCTCTCCTCACATTCCCAGCACACTGATGAAGGTGGACCGGGGTCATCGGGCGGTTGTGCTATGGTTGTCTGCGTGTCGCTCACTACTACGGGGATCACATCATCCTCATCTCGTTAGCCAGGCTGTCGTAAAAACAGCTCGTTTCCAGGAAGGGATGCGTGAAATTCGAGGTGGGGGTCTTGGGAAGTATGTTGTGCATTACCCTGACTAACATGTCTCATCCGTATGTTGTGCCTGACACTACATGTCTCATCCGTATGTTGTGCCTTACCCTGACTAACTTGTCTGATCAGCATGTTGTTCCTGACCCTGACTAACATGTCTGACCAGTATTTTGTGCCTGACACTACATGTCTCATCAGTATGTTGTGCCTGATCCTGACTAACATGTCTGATCAGTATGTTGTTCCTGACCCTGACTAACTTATCTGATCAGCATGTTGTGCCTGATCCTGACTAACATGTCTGATCAGTATGTTGTTCCTGACCCTGACTAACTTATCTGATCAGCATGTTGTGCCTGATCCTGACTAACTTGTCTGATCAGCATGTTGTGCCTGACCCTGACTAACATGTCTGATCAGTATGTTGTTCCTGACCCTGACTAACTTGTCTGATCAGTATGTTGTTCCTGACCCTGACTAACATGTCTGATCAGCATGTTGTTCCTGACCCTGACTAACTTGTCTGATCAGCATGTTGTGCCTGATCCTGACTAACTTGTCTGATCAGTATGTTGTTCCTGACCCTGACTAACATGTCTGAAACATATCGTGTTGTTCCTGACCCTGACTAACATGTCTGAAACATATCGTGTTGTGCCTGACCCTGACTAACATGTCTGAAACATATCGTGTTGTTCCTGATCAGACGTTAGCCTTCCTTCCCCCATTATCTGGTAAACCTAGCACTATTATCCCTACTGTGTAAAATGTGTGTCTTAATATATTCGTGCACTGCGCGTCAATAAGTTCCGTTCGAAGATTGTTTCTGGTATGTTGCCAACTTCCAAGTCAAACAGAATGATGTTGAAATATTCTTAAATCGCCGGTGTTTGAATAAATCTCAGCAAAGAAATCGAAAAATTCAATTATTTTCAATAGAATTCAATGCTCAGTCTATAAATCAGATATCCCCGTTACATTTACTTTGGTGTCTGGTGATTTGGTCTCATGGGGTGAACGGAAAATAAGATACTTTTATTTCGCAAGCTGGCATTACCCCCGAACCAATACCACCTGACATCCCACCAATACCACCACATCCCAGCCGCAGTTTTGTTTTGAATGTGACGAAGTATCCCCGCGTATTTTCATCCTTGAAGTAGCGAAATTAGATGTTTTTTTAATGTAATCCACGAGAAATGATTGAATTGAATGTCTGTGGGATATCGAAAAACTGAGGTAATCATATGTTTATATTCAATAGCTGTTGTTTTCTGCTGTTGTTGTTTTTGTTGTGAATGTCCACAATAAGTAAGTTTACACTTTTGTGCGCCATGAAAAGGGCCCTAAGTGGCTGGTTGCAGCAGCTTTCTTTATATCTCGAGTGTGCTAATGAAGGTGGACATGTGTCCTTCAAGTGGTTGTACTATGCTTGGAGTCATCTGCGTCTCGTCCACTACTACGAGACGTCAATCTCCCACCTCGTTAGCGTGTCTGCCACAATAACAGCCCGTTTCCAGGGAGGCATGCATGTATGTGAGGTGTGCTCTTTTTCAGTATAGGCAAAACATCGGTGGGCAGGCTCTATTCACAGAAATAAAGGCAGGACGGTGGAACTCATCGGCAGCAGTCTGGTATCCTCATGGGGAAAAAACAACGGCGGAGCAGGCTTCCAATGCTCTGGTCAGACTCCCTTGCCCACCTCTATAATATTTTAAAAGGAAATTTTGTTATCCACTGAAACTTCATATATTCTTTGACCGCTAAATATCAAACCACTTTGCCATATTTGTAGCTACGTACGTTCACGAAAACAAAATGCTGTAATTCGCAACAAATGTAGATAATTTCAAAGCATCGTAATAATAGTTACCCATCGCAGGGCGAAGATGGCGACAGATTGAGACTATTGCTGCGAAATTTGTTCTATGATGAATGTAAAATCCAATCCTGGCATGGCATTCCCTGCCAAATTCAGGACACATGTTCCGAGAGCTGGCAATGCAAGTGTTGGGGGTATTGCTTTTCCGGGCGGCATGTTTCGCTGACCAATCGCAATGACTACATAATCTGCAATCTGAGCACCTTCGGTAATACTAGCACACCACGTGGTACGGTCTTGTGCTAGCATCTCTTAGGAAGTGACATCCATATTGACGCTTTTCATAAACACTATCAGTGAGTCTTCTGAAGTGCTTATCTTTCACCCCCAACCCCCACCCCCCCCCCCCCCTCCACAACCTGGTGAGCGTCTGCCTGTTGTGAGTTCAACATATAAGAGCTACCTGGAGATGCGCCTAATTAACATGAAAACAAAATGTCCCGTTCATTGTAGCTAAGCCAATTTCAGAAAGGTATGGATGCTCATCATATTAGTACTGATAACGATTTCAGAGTTGGCCACTTTGTCCTGCCACCTGTACCTGACCAACCTAGGCACTTTGTCCTGCCACCTTGTCCTGACCAACCTAGGCCCTTTGTCCTGCCACCTGATCCTGACCAACCTAGGCACTTTGTCCTGCCACCTGATCCTAACCAACCTAGGCACTTTGTCCTGCCACCTGATCCTGACCAATTATAGGCATTTTGTCCTGCTACATGTACCTGACTAACCTAGGCACTTTGTCCTGCCACCTGATCCTGACCAACCTAGGCACTTTGTCCTGCCACCTGATCCTGACCAACCTAGGCACTTTGTCCTGCCACCTGATCCTGACCAACCTAGGCACTTTGTCCTGCCACCTGATCCTGACCAATTATAGGCATTTTGTCCTGCTACATGTACCTGACCAACCTAGGCACTTTGTCCTGCCACCTGATCCTGACCAACCTAGGCACTTTGTCCTGCCACCTGATCCTGACCAACCTAGGCACTTTGTCCTGCCACCTGATCCTGACCAACCTAGGCACTTTGTCCTGCCACCTGATCCTGACCAACCTAGGCACTTTGTCCTGCCACCTGATCCTGACCAACCTAGGCACTTTGTCCTGCCACCTGATCCTGACCAACCTAGGCACTTTGTCCTGCCGCCTGATCCTGACCAACCTAGGCACTTTGTCCTGCCACCTGATCCTAACCAACCTAGGCACTTTGTCCTGCCACCTGATCCTGACCAACCTAGGCACTTTGTCCTGCCACCTGATCCTGACCAACCTAGGCACTTTGTCCTGCCACCTGATCCTGACCAACCTAGGCACTTTGTCCTGCCACCTGATCCTGACCAATTATAGGCATTTTGTCCTGCTACATGTACCTGACCAACCTAGGCACTTTGTCCTGCCACCTGATCCTGACCAACCTAGGCACTTTGTCCTGCCACCTGATCCTGACCAACCTAGGCACTTTGTCCTGCCACCTGATCCTGACCAACCTAGGCACTTTGTCCTGCCACCTGATCCTGACTAACCTAGGCACTTTGTCCTGCCACCTGATCCTGACCAACCTAGGCACTTTGTCCTGCCACCTGATCCTGACCAACCTAGGCACTTTGTCCTGCCACCTGATCCTGACCAACCTAGGCACTTTGTCCTGCCACCTGATCCTGACCAACCTAGGCACTTTATCCTGCCACCTGATCCTGACTAACCTAGGCACTTTGTCCTGCCACCTGATCCTGACCAATTATAGGCATTTTGTCCTGCTACATGTACCTGACCAACCTAGGCACTTTGTCCTGCCACCTGATCCTGACCAACCTAGGCACTTTGTCCTGCCACCTGATCCTGACCAACCTAGGCACTTTGTCCTGCCACCTGATCCTGACTAACCTAGGCACTTTGTCCTGCCACCTGATCCTGACCAACCTAGGCACTTTGTCCTGCCACCTGATCCTGACAACCTAGGCACTTTGTCCTGCCACCTGATCCTGACCAACCTAGGCACTTTGTCCTGCCACCTGATCCTGACTAACCTAGGCACTTTGTCCTGCCACCTGATCCTGACCAATTATAGGCATTTTGTCCTGCTACATGTACCTGACCAACCTAGGCACTTTGTCCTGCCACCTGATCCTGACCAACCTAGGCACTTTGTCCTGCCGCCTGATCCTGACCAACCTAGGCACTTTGTCCTGCCACCTGATCCTGACCAACCTAGGCACTTTGTCCTGCCACCTGATCCTGACTAACCTAGGCACTTTGTCCTGCCACCTGATCCTGACCAATTATAGGCATTTTGTCCTGCTACATGTACCTGACCAACCTAGGCACTTTGTCCTGCCACCTGATCCTGACCAACCTAGGCACTTTGTCCTGCCACCTGATCCTGACTAACCTAGGCACTTTGTCCTGCCGCCTGATCCTGAGCCGATAACACCGACATGGTGGACTGCATATCTTTTTCTGAGGAAGTGTTGTTGTCGTAACCGTCCTCGAATAGGAGATCCAAACATCGTCGGCTCACTCATCTTGGTGTAGGATGTCATGCACCACGGAATGATCAGCCGACTCTGCGCCATGTATGCATGCCAGTAGTATCGCTATGTACAGTATAAGATATTAGCGTAATACCTCAGACCGGCGACGGATATGGTCACAAATGATCGTGACCTCGCATAGTTCATTCTCCGTCAAGAATAATGCAGCGTGAAACAGTCCGTGTCTGAACTGCAAGGTGTAACGCCATCTTGAATATCTATATAGATCAGCTATTTCAAATCACCTTACCACAAACATCAAGTGGATGTCCTTGTTTAGTGCCGCTTGTAGGACGAAGTCCTTCAATGATGAGGAATGAGCCGAATAAGTGAGCCATACTATGCTTGTAGTAAGTGCTAGCAACCTCATCATTGCAAACAAAATATTACAGAAACCATCAGTATTGGCTGCACAGTGGTCTGCCGGGGTCTTTGTGTATGACAAGGACAAGAATAGCACCACTGTCTCACAGAGAGCATGTCGTAAGAGGCGACTAACTGTGTGGCATGGCATAACACCGGCCATAGTTAGGTGGTTTGTTTAGAGCATCATAGATGGCGCCTAACAGGCTGCAGGTCTGCTTTGCTCTAGTGTTTGAGTCTATTGAGAGGAGCTCGCACATCGGTTAACTACCCTCCGTAAGCGATTGTTCCAACGCAACGGAGTATTACGCCGCTCGAGCCTAATCCGCTAAGCAAGAAATCCTTCTCCCGCCTACATTCAACTCATACCAGAGCTGTAAGAGTACAGGTCGACTAAGAACTAAGAACCTAAGAAATTGGCAGATGTATGCTTCGTATAAGGATATCAAACGTATATTCGGTCATGTGACACAGCTGGTCACGTGACGTAATTGGAGCCAACAAGAACGAATAATGTTGATATGGATGTCATTTCTTCCTTAACAGTTCTTCAAGTTATTGATGAAAAACATATTTTCTTTGTTTAAATAATTGAAACAAATACACGAAGACAATTAGGCGGAATGACAATTACGCGTGTTTGTGAAGGACAGGATATATCGCTCGGCCTCTCCTGCATGACGTCATCAACAATACATTAAGACATTAACAAAGCTACATATGTCATTTGTTTCGCCTGTCTTCCCGGCTTCGTCCCCGTCCCTTCCCCATCTTTTCACGTGGACATTAAGCAACAGTTGCTCACCACCGACTTTCATTGTTCACCGTGTGACTCAGTTCTGTTCATTGTCTATGGTCTGTTCATTGTCTGCTGTCCCAGTTTTGTTCATTGTCTGCTGTCCCAGTTTTGTTCATTGTCTGCTGTCCCAGTTTTGTTCATTGTCTACAGTCCCAGTTTTGTTCATTGTCTGCTGTCCCAGTTTTGTTCATTGTCTACAGTCCCAGTTTTGTTCATTGTCTACAGTCCCAGTTTTGTTCATTGTCTACAGTCCCAGTTTTGTTGATTGTCATCTGTCCCAGTTTTGTTCATTGTCTGCTGTCCCAGTTTTGTTCATTGTCTACAGTCCCAGTTTTGTTCATTGTCTGCTGTCCCAGTTTTGTTCATTGTCTACAGTCCCAGTTTTGTTCATTGTCAGCTGTCCCAGTTTTGTTCATTGTCTGCTGTCCCAGTTTTGTTCATTGTCTACAGTCCCAGTTTTGTTCATTGTCAGCTGTCCCAGTTCTGTTCATTTTCTGCTGTTCCAGTTCTGGGCATTGCCCTTCGTCTCAGTTCTGATCAATGCCCTTCGTCTCAATGAGAAAGACAACAAAAGCTAAGTATACATTTCTCCATAATGATGCTCTTCGCTTCACCACAGTACTCTACTCTCCATAATGATGCTTTTCTAAATCACTATAGTACTCTACTCTCCATAATGATGCTTTTCTAAATCACTATAGTACTCTACTCTCCATAATGATGCTTTTCTAAATCACTATAGTACTCTACTCTCCATATTGATGCTTTTCTAAATCACTAAAGTAATCTACTCTCCATAATCATGCTCTTCTTTCCATAATCATGCTCTTCTTTCCATAATGATGCTCTTCTTTCCATAATGATGCTCTTCTCCCCATAATGATGCTCTTCTCTCCATAATGATGCTCTTCCTTCCACTATAGTGCTCTTCTCTCTAAACATTGTGCCAAAATCATTTCGTGAAAGTCAGCTTCTAATACAGAACATTAGCGCATATACCCGGGTTCAGCATCCTGAACGTACGTCATTCCTTTTAACGATTTCTAAATTCTTCTCCATTTGCAAAATGGTTTTTTTATCAACTCTAAATTTGTGGCAAGGGAGCCATATTTGAAAGCGCTTCCACAAACCCCTCCACGTGGACAAATAGCAATACAAATAGGAATAACAAACTAATCTAAGCGATAAGGATAAATGCGGATCTAGAAATTGAACTCATCTGTCACCCTCGTTCTAACTGTTATGAACGAAGGAGAGGGCTGTCAGTGGTTCTGCCCTGCACCAGATATTGTGACTAACTATACTCATCATCATCATGTAGCAGACCCTGATGAAACGTCGCTCTCGTCACATCCATTCCATAGGAATCTCGTTCATCAGTAACTCTCCCCGCCTGCTCCATGTTCATGGTGTCCTTGATGTCTCGGCCAGCAGTAACTCTCCCCGCCTGCTCCATGTTCATGTTTAGGGTGTCCTTGATGTCTCGATCAGCAGTACCTCTCCCCGCCTGCTCCATGTTCATGTTTAGGGTGTCCTTGATATCTCGACCAGCAGTAACTCTCCCCGCCTGCTCCATGTTCAGGGTGTCCTTGATGTCTCGATCAGCAGTAACTCTCCCCGCCTGCTCCATGTTCATGGTGTCCTTGATGTCTCGATCAGCAGTAACTCTCCCCGCCTGCTCCATGTTCATCGTGTCCTTGATGTCTCGATCAGCAGTAACTTTCCCCGCCTGCTCCATGTTCATGTTTAGGGTGTCCTTGATGTCTCGATCAGCAGTAACTCTCCCCGCCTGCTCCATGTTCATGTTTAGGGTGTGCTTGATGTCTCGACCAGCAGTAACTCTCCCCGCCTGCTCCATGTTCATGTTTAGGGTGTCCTTGATGTCTCGATCAGCAGTAACTCTCCCTGCATGCTCCATGTTCATGTTTAGGGTGTCCTTATGTCTTGTGTCCATCTACACCTTGGTCGACCTCTGTCTCGTCACCCTGGAACGATGCACTCCAGAACTACTTTCTCCAACCGTCAAGGTGCATGATGGAGCTGAAAAACCTCAGTTTCCGAGACAAAACGTGGTATAAAAGCCAGCTATCTTCGACACTCAGATCTTGCAGGATTCTCCATTTGTTATTTTCTTTACCCAAGGTATTTTGAAGATTCTTCTGTAGCATTTTGTCTCGAACCTGCTGGACCTCTTCCTTAATAAGTGTGCCATGGTCCATGTCTCGCATCCGTAGACTGCCACTGGGAATACGCATATTCTTATGATCTTCAATTTTATAAATATACTAATACTATAAAATAAAAACACCTTTCAAAACTCATGTCTTCATATTTCATTTAATATCTCCAGAACCCTTGCACGTCTCACCTCGAATTTGAGAACCGGGTCTTACATTCCCCATGACATTCAGATGTCATCATTCATAATAGCACAGATACCGTTATTTTCATAAACTGAAATGTTCCTTTGATGTTTGTCGGCGAAACAATTATTCTACACCTAAACAATAGAATGTACAAAATTGAACAAATTGATCACTGTTAAGAAGTCATTTGCGTATTTACAATTCCCATTTTAAAAAAATGCTTAAATACGCTTTCAATTGCCTCTGGCTAGTGTATTTATTTTTTTAAAGTTCGTTTCGCCACGGTAAAATATTGCATCGCAAACGGGCAATTGTAGATCCAGTATCAGAAATTAAAAATTAGTAAAGCAACGTGTTTACATGTATAAACAGCTTATTTGCCAAAAAAGAATAGGTTCTAAGATCAACCTTTTTGGTGCATGTGGTGTCCTCAAAAGGACCTGTTTAAAAGATGATAAATTCTGGGACGAAAATGCATTCAGCATTACAAACGTGTTATATTTTTTAACTTGTTCATAGTCAGACGAGTCTAACATATCGATGACTGCTCTTTGTTATATGATACACAAACCATATGTTTTTCCGAAATGAATCTTCCTCTTGTAAGACATGGTGCTCACATATAACTCAAACAGTCATTGTACATCTTTGAGAGGGCGGCATATGTACGTTTGTTGATATCGCACAGTTTGAATGTTTTATATTATTTCAGATATACACTTATAAAGACTCCTACGCTTAGCATCTCTGCAAAAATATTGATATATCTTCATTGCGATGTTTTGATGTGTTACGAATTTGACTTTCAAACTAATTGTTCTCCCATACCACATTTCATGCACATCACCTATGTAATAAAGTCAATTTCTTCTCTGATGAACGCAGAGCACCGGAAGTTGCTATATAACGTTTGAAAATGAGCATTATTCATTGTAAGTCGTGCGGAAATGAGCATTATACATTGTAAGTCGTGCGGAAGTGAGCATTATTCATTGTAAGTCGTGCGGAAATGAGCATTATTCATTGTAAGTCGTGCGGAAATGAGCATTATTCATTGTTAGTCGTGCGGAAATGAGCATTATTCATTGTAAGTCGTGCGGAAATGAGCATTATTCATTGTAAGTCGTGCGGAAATGAGCATTATTCATTGTAAGTCGTGCGCAAATGAGCATTATTCATTGTAAGTCGTGCGGAAATGAGCATTATTCATTGTAAGTCGTGCGGAAATGAGCATTATTCATTGTAAGTCGTGCGGAAATGAACAAAACACATTTTCAAGGTTGCACCTCAAATGAAAACCTTTAAGATACTGTAAAGCATTTAAATGTCTGTCCAGCTAATGTGTGCTAGTATGTTGTATACAGCAAAGAGGGTCGCTGGGGTCAAGAGTTAAGGCACTCACTTCTCAAAGCGATGAACTGAAACGGCAGGGATCCAGTCCTGCGGGTTTCATACGACCTCCGGTCTCAAATGAGGTGGGTCCAGAGCTCCTGCATCCTGAATTATCTCCAGTTATTTTGACTTATGTCTTGCCACTTGTCCAAGGTAGATCAGGACCAGAGAAGGAGGTTGATGACCAGCGCAGTTGCTTCTTCACTATAAACCAAATCCAGCGCAAGAGCTAGCCTTCATCGTCTGTGATAGAAAAACTAACGCAAAGAAGCAACAATAAAAACCAGCTGCTTGTTTCCACCGAATTTCTGTTTTTGGTTTGCCTTTAATGTCACGATGACAAACATTATCCATTCTGAATGTCATCCATTTCTGTGCAATAATTCTAGAGTCATTGAGTTTTAGAAAAAAAAACGAGTTTTAGAGAAAGAAAAGAGTATTAGAGAAAGAAACGAGTTTTGAAACACAACGGTTAAGATAATTCTTCAGCGATCACTATCACTGATGATCAAACCATTGTATCTGAGGAAACAGAATGAAGAAAAGTAGAAAATAAACAGGAAGTATTGTAAGCACACGATGAAGATGAAAGCAATAACGAAGATGATGTTAACGATTGTGATGATTGTGTTCCGGAAGAGGAAGTATCATTTTTAAACATAAAATAATCAAATTAAATAAACACATTTTTTTTTTTTTTAAACACGCTTGAAGACATTTATTTAATACCAATCAACTATATTATTTTTCCACACACTAGAATTATTTTTGTCAACTAACAATCGGGCGACCATATTTCTTGACCTAATGAAGCCAGTATGTGACGAAGGGGCCGGTGTCTCACGGAAATGTGGCCATCTATTATACACTGAGCTAATGGAGCCAGTGTGTCGACCTGACCCATGTCAGCTCTAGGGCTAGGCTCTGTTTAGTGCTGTTATTCTCTGACCCAGTACGATTTTTCTGGAAGTTTTTCTCTCTAAATATTTATCTTTTTCATTCGCTTTATCTCACTTTGTCGTACTTTCTCCCTCTCTCTCTCTTTCTCTCTCTCTCTCTCTCTCTCTCTCGCTCTGACTCCAGATCACGCTCTATTTCATGGTCTAATACTTCTCTCTCTCTCTCTCTCTCTCTCTCGCTCTGACTCCAGATCACTCGCTCTATTTCATGTTCCAATACCTCTCTCTCTCTATCTCTCTCTCTCTCGCTCTGACTAAAGATCACGCTCTATTTCATGGTCTAATACTTCTCTCTCTCTCTCTCTCTCTCTCTCTCGCTCTGACTCCAGATCACTCGCTCTATTGCATGTTCCAATACCTCTCTCTCTCTCTCTCTCTCTCGCTCTGACTCTAGATGACTCGCTCTATTTCATGTTCCAATACCTCTCTCTCTCTCTCTCTCTCGCTCTTACTCTAGATGACTCGCTCTATTTCATGTTCCAATACCCCTCTCTCTCTCTCTCACTCTGATATTCGTTCAAACACTTCATAAGTGTAACACTTTCAGTCATTAAAGCTGTCTTACGAACACTTTCTGGCACACTCTTTATCACCCGCTCTCACACTTTCTCCCTCTCTCACACACTGCACATCTCTCTCTCTCTCTCTCTCTCACTCTCACACTGTTTTTCTCTGACTCCAGGTCTCTCGTTCCGCCTTATCTATCCTGCTTTTTTGTACACTCTATACATCTTCACCTTACTTTCTCACTCTCTCTCTCTCTCTCTCTCTCTCTGTTTTTCTCTCTCTTTGTCTAACTGGCTCAGATCTATCTCACTCTCTCACGCATTCTCCATCTCTGACTCTATTTCTCACAATCACTCTCTCTGTGTTTCTCTCTCTATCTCTCTGATTCCGGATCTCGCGTTCTATCTATCTCACTCTCTCGCACACTGTACATCACTTTCCCTCTCTCACTGTCTCTCTGACTCCAGCTCTTACGCACTTTCTATTCTGCTTCTTTTTTCACTTCTTCTCCTTCCCTTAATTATCTTTCTCTCCCTACCTCTGTCTCTCACTCTATTTCATTTTCTCTTAACCTCTCTCAATCTGATATTCGCTCTCAATCTATCTCATTCTTTATCTCATTCTCTAGTTAACTCTAGCAATCTCACTTTAGCTCTCATTCTCTAGTTAACTCCAGCAATCTCACTTTAGCTCTCATTCTCTAGTTAACTCCAGCAATCTCACTTTAGCTCTCATTCTCTAGTTATTTTTAGCAATCTCACTTTAGCTATCATTCTCTAGTTAACTCTAGCAATCTCACTTTAGCTCTCATTCTCTAGTTAACTCAAGCAATCTCACTTTAGCTCTCATTCTCTAGTTAACTCCAGCAATCTCACTTTAGCTCTCATTCTCTAGTTAACTCCAGCAATCTCACTTTAGCTCTCATTCTCTAGTTATTTTTAGCAATCTCACTTTAGCTATCATTCTCTAGTTAACTCTAGCAATCTCACTTTAGCTCTCATTCTCTAGTTAACTCCAGCAATCTCACTTTAGCTCTCATTCTCTAGTTAACTCCAGCAATCTCACGTTATCTCTCATTCTATCTGTCAAACATGTAATATTCTCCACTCTTTCATTTATTCAATCTATCTTATGAACACACTCTGACTCTCTCCTAATCTCTCACACCCCCCCCCCCCACCTCACTCTTTCACCACACACACCCCTCCTTACTCTCTCACATTCCCCCCCCCCCCCCCCTCATCACTCTAACAGAATCTACGTATTCTCAACAACTCTCTCTTATACACATTTCTCACTTTCTCTTATACACATTTCTCACTTTCTCTTATACACATTTCTCACTTTCTCTTATACACATTTCTCACTTTCTCTTATACACATTTCTCACTTTCTCAATCCGATTTTCTCACATTCTCTATCGAATTATCTTTGTCGTTAACTCTTTCTTGTACTTTCTCTTTTCCTCTGATTCCCTCTCTGTCATTTTATTTCATCCACAGTAACTCACAATTTATCATTTTCTCTTTCCTGTGTATCACTCTCTCAGATTATCTCATGACTTCTTTCTAAATCGTTCTCCTCTATTTTCACTCTCTCAATATTCCTCTGTGGTGTTTATTCCAAATTTATAAAACTCTCTTATTCGCTCTTTCTCACTCGCTTTAGGTCCATCTTTTTCAAACTCTCTCCCAACTTCTTTCTCTCTCATTCTCTTAACTCTCTCTTTCTCACTCTTACTCTCCTTTATTATCTCACACTGAAATTTTCTGTCTCTCTCTCTCATTTGTTCATCCTAACTTTCCTTCATGCTCTTTTTCTCACACGTTTTTCTCCCATCTTTCTCACTCTCTTGCTCCCTATTCCTCCATCTCTCCCATACCCCATTCTTTGCATTCTCACACTCTTCTCTCCTGTTATGTACACTCTCTAATGCCCTTTTCTTGCCTTCTCTCGCATTCTCTCTTATCGCCCCCTTTCTACACGCTCTCATTTATGTTTCCTTTATTGTTTTCGGCCCACAGAACAGGGGAACAAAGAAAGAAAACAGTAAACGACCCACAGAACCGGGGAACAAAGAAAGGAAACAGTAAGCGGCCCACATAACAGGGGAACAAAGAAAGGAAACAGTAAACGGCCCACAGAACAGGGGAACAAAGAAAGGAAACAGTAAACGGCCCACATAACAGGGGAACAAAGAAAGGAAACAGTAAACGGCCCACAGAACAGGGGAACAAAGAAAGGAAACAGTAAACCGAGAAGAGTATGAGAAGTAATCATAGAATGAAGCCTGCGAATTTTGAAGGCTTGTGGGATAGTTGAAATGGTTACGTGAGTGACAAAAACTGCAAAATTGTAAAATAAAACGTGATTCGAGATGCGAAAACATGACTGTATAGACGGAAGAGGTTTGTGTACAACCAGCAGATGACTGGATCCATCAGTAAACACACTCATTAGCTATTTGTCGAGGGAGACTGAACGCCTATGGGTTGGCCAGGAGTGCATTGACGTGAGTAATGTGTAAATTTCATAATTATTTGTCGTATTTTGTGTATGGTTTCTGTGAGACAGATCCGACACTGAAGCGCAGATCCGACATTGAAGAGCAGATCCGACACTGAAATAGAGATCCGACACTGAAATAGAGATCCGACACTGAAGCACAGATGCGATACTGAAGCACAGATCCGACGCTGAAGCAGAGATCCGACGCTGAAGCAGAGATCCGACGCTGAAGCAAAGATCCGACGCTGAAGCAGAGATCCGACGCTGAAGCAGATCTCCGACGTTGCTCTTGGTTCCCCTCATTTACCCCAGTTTTGTAGATCAGATCTAACATTGCATGTGACTTCCCAGTCCACCCGTTTGTCCAAGTTATTAAAACAGGTCCGACCTGCACTTAGTTATTCTGATTAATGTCAAAATATTGAAGCGCATACTTACTTACTTACTTCCTTACATACTTACTTACTTCCTTACATACTTACTTACTTGATAGTTTGTCCATCACAAGTGATGAAGACCACTCTCTTTGTTCAGCCGTGTGGACAGTCGTATCTCTTGCTGTGTCCGCTGAAATGGGTGACTTGCGCGGAGATTTGGATTAAAGTGAGGAAGAAACTGCGCCTTTTGTCAACCTCACTCAAAGAGCCTAAGCTACCTTTTGCCAGTGGCAAGACATTCATCGAGACCACTGGAGATAGCATAGGATGCAGATTTTGCCTCAGGGTTACCACCGAAGCCTTTCCGTAAACATGTAACCCGCAGGGTAGAAAGGTGGGAAGGCATCTAACTCAGTTTGTCGTTCCTTTTCGATAACCACAAGAGGTCGTATGGACAACACTCAGCGTGTGAGTGAGTCTGGCATCTCTCCCCAGCTGTATTCAGTTCATCATAGTAGCATCTAAAATTCCCACACGCCATATTCGCGAAGGTGTACCGGCAGAACTAACCCGTGAGATACTACACAGGTACAACTAGTTTAAGCGTAGCGCCATTCAGCCGGCGTCCAGACCAGGATAAACGGATGGAAGAAATCACAAAAAAAGAACGAAATAACAAGTCCAGACGGAAAACAACTCCACGTATCCGTGAACACAAGTGTAAGTCGTCGACTAGTGTGAATTCCAGGCAAATCCGTGGTCTGGCTGCATCCATAATGATCCAAAACAGAAGAGAAATGTAGACTCGCAGCCAGTTACGGCGCCATCGTTACTTCCTTACTTACTTACTTCCTTACATCTTTACATACATCCTTACATACTTACTTACTTCCTTACATACTTACTTACTTCCTTACATACTTACTTACTTCCTTACATACTTACTTACTTCCTTACATACCTACTTACTTCCTTACATACTTACTTACTTCCTTACATACTTACTTACTTCCTTACATACTTACTTACTTACTTATATACTTACTTACTTATATACTTACTTACTTACTTCCTTACATACTTACTTCATTCCTCACATCCTTACATACATCCTTACATACTTACTTACTTCCTTACATACTTACTTACTTCCTTACATACTTACTTACTTCCTTACATACTTACTTACTTACTTATATACTTACTTATATACTTACTTATATACTTACTTACTTACTTACTTACTTACGTACTTACTTATATACTTACTTACTTACTTACTTCCTTACATACTTACTTACTTACTTACTTACCCTCTTACTTACTTCCTTACATACTTACTTACTTCCTTACATACTTACTTACTTCCTTACATACTTACTTACTTACTTATATACGTACTTACTTATATACTTACTTACTTACTTCCTTACATACTTACTTACTTTCTTACATCCTTACATACATCCTTACATACTTACTTACTTCCTTACATACTTACTTACTTCCTTACATACTTACTTACTTCCTTACATACCTACTTACTTCCTTACATACTTACTTACTTACTTATATACTTACTTATATACTTACTTACTTACTTCCTTACATATTTACTTACTTACTTAAATACGCACTTACATACTTCCTTACATACGCACTTACATAATTTCTTACATACGTACTTACTTACTTACTTCCTTACTTACTTCCTTACATACTTACTTACTTCCTTACATACTTACTTACTTCCTTACATACTTACTTACTTCCTTACATACTTACTTACTTACTTATATACTTACTTACTTATATACTTACTTACTTACTTACTTATATACTTACTTACTTACTTACTTCCTTACATACTTACTTACTTACTTACCCTCTTACTTATTTCCTTACATACTTACTTACTTCCTTACATACTTACTTACTTCCTTACATACTTACTTACTTTCTTACATACTCACTTACTTACTTACTTACTTACTTCCTTACATACTTACTTACTTCCTTACATACTTACTTACTTCCTTACATACTTACTTACTAGACGACATTGCATTTGGCTACCTCCACCCGCTCCCCCTTCCCTTCTGCCCCCCTCCCCACCTCGCTCGCCCGAGTTATTGAGCACAAGTCTCACATTGAGCTTGTCCCCCTCCTTCCCCCGCTTCGTCTCAGTTATTCAAGCACAGATCCGAAATAGGGCGTCCCACACGCCTTCTTCCTCAGTTCGTCAGTTACTGAAGCGCATGTCCCTATAAAACTGCTCTTATCTACTTCCGCTTATCCCAGTTACTGAAGCGCATGTCCCTATAAAACTGCTCTTGTCTACTTCCGCTTATCCCAGTTACTGAAGCACTTCTCCCCATGAAACTGCTCTCAGCTTCTTCAGCTTATCCCAGTTACTGAAGCACATACCTGAACAAACTGCTAAGAATTTAATAGTAGTTTTATTTCTGTCCATTCCTTGTACCACTAGTGCAAACACTATACAAAACATGGCATTTTATCATTTGTATTTTGATTTGTGTAATGGTCTTTGTTTTGGTAAGTGATTTGGTCTGTGTATTTGTCTTCGTACTGCTACATAAACGTCCCCATTTGCAGTTTTGCAATTCATAATTGAAGAAGACTTCTTAGAATTTCTCCCAATCCTCCCACAAAGTCTACAATTGTTTCTCGAGATCTGTGTGTCTGTGGCTTCAAGTTAAAAGATATTTTGCAATCTACTTTGTGACAGTCAAAGCTTTCCGACAATTGAAAGTGATCTGTCGACTGGCGTTGATTTCAGTGAATTGGTTCACAAGTTTGCAACTTTAAATGGTCAGGAAAGGATAGTTCTGATTTAGCCGAGATTTAATGTCTGTTGTATATTATTTAACTTAACGTCTTTATACTGATTTAGAGTATGTATACAACCAATTTGGTATTTACTGATTATAAAAACTCAATATAGAAGCGTATTGCATATTACAGTATAGTTTAACACGCCACACTGAATTTTAAAAAATATTTCACATTTCTCAATTTTGCAACTTTCAAAAATTGTAACTGTTCTGTTTGTTGGTCAATAAATATGATTTTCTTGTGTTTAGAGACAAAATTGAATAAAGAACTTGTTGATGTTATTGTTGTTGTTGTGTGTTTGTTAGTTTCTGAGATACAAGAAGATGAATGTGAAATTTTTTGAAAAAATTTAAATATTTGAACTTTCCCGGCTAGGCCTAGTCTCTCCGATTGAAAACCATGGAAACCATAACAAAGAATCGATACTGTGTTTACAATATCGACACAACTGTTAGTTTCCAATTCAAGCGTAGTTCTTTCATCTAAACAAATAAAATAAACAGATTTACAAGATAAAGATCTTTCCCAACAACCTACTTCACCTTTCCCCAAAAAGTCGGCCTGCTCCAATCGGCGAAAAAAAAAATCGTTCAAAAGCCATTTGTAATCTAACATACGATACTTTTACTGGCAAAAAGCGTGTGTAGATGGACGTGACGAATCCAGCAGTATAAAAATGGCTATCGGTAGGGTCTCCGTACTTAGAGAGAAAAAATTGTCAATTTTTTTTTTGGTGACAGAGTGGCAATCTGGGCGTCCCCGGGTGTCTGCAGCGTGCTAAAGGTTAAAATAAATGAGAAAAAAAAGTTTTTATAGCGTTCTTAAACGCTTTTATCTCGAACTATATTGTTTTCATCTTATGTTCTTTTCTTTGTAAATCTAAGTCCAAAATGTATAAAGATGACTAAGTATTTGGTATGGTTTGGTACAGGAGGACTTGGAGGATGTCCAGGGAAACGTTGGGAGGGGTGACGCCATCAGTTAACGCACTGGGTGACATCAGCTCTAGTGACGCCACTGGTGGAGTATACTGCAGCAATGCTATTTAGATACAGCCAATTCAAGGAACAGACCAACCACTGAAAAGGTTGCTTACGGAAATATCTGACGCGGTGAATGGCACTGTGCATTAGGAACACAGTCAAGCTTGTTTTAGAAATCACTTCATAGGGGAGGAAGACTAACGTCTGGTCAGGCAATACATACTGATCAGACATGATAATCAGGGTCAGGAACAACACACTGATCACACATGTTAGTCAGGATCAGGCAAAATATACTGGCCAAGATCTACACTGACTTCCCCGTAGTCCTCCCTGGAAATGGACTGGTTTCATTACAGCCGGGTGATAGATCGACGTAATCCCCGTAGTAGCGAGCGACACCCAGATGAAGCCAAGCAAAGCACAATCGCCAAGAGGACTCCGGTCAACCTTCAGAAGCACGCTCAAGATATTAGGAAAGCTACAACAAACCTCCACTTAACGTCCTTTTGTAGGCATTCAACAACAACAACAAAACATCGCTTCATCACATGACGCTGACAAGGAAAACAGGAAAAGTGGGAAGAAGGGAGAAGACATGGGCCTCTCATGTGCAATGCAGTCATTTTACTGTGTGGAGCGCCAGCCTAAATGAATATCCATGAACCCTTACCGAGTGTTTACATTCACTGGGCTTTATGTCCATAAGATAATAGATAGTACAGACAGTGATAGAACAATGGGGGGTAGCTATGTCCGGGCTGTTAAAAGAAAGTGAGGCCTCTCCTTTCCAGGTGTAGAGATTGCCGCTGGATTCACTGTTTGGCTTTCCCTTCAGGAGTTTCTATGTCAATGGCCTCTTCTACCTTATTGTGTCCCCAGCAGCACCTTCATGAGGGGCCCTCTGTTTCTTACAGAGCCTGCTGTGGGGTGAGACCGAGTACCCAACGGTACAGCCGGGCGGACAGATTGGGCTCATTAGCCTTGGTTGGCAGCCAATCTAAGAGAAGGTAAACTCTGACTCTAAACCCGGTTAGACGAAGCTCGTTATCCTGTTCAAGCAGTTCTCCTAGACAAGAGGAACTCTGATTTTAAACCCACAAGTCCCAGGGCGTGCTGGCTATTTTTGGGTCGATGAGAGTATCAACGGATGTCTCGAGTAACTAGCATCTGCGGGCAACGACTTCACCGCCTTGTGGAAACCTCGGGAGAGGATAGGGCTACGGGAGTAAACCCAGACAGAAAATCCGGAGTGGTTGCAAACTCATTACGGCAGCTCCTGCAGTTGAGCTAGTGCCAAATTGTCATGCTTTGCATTCCTTTGTATTACACCAGCTGTCCGAGAGGGGGATCTTGCAGCTTATGCAGCCTGGGTCTCCATATTCAGAGGCCAGGCTTGCACCCTGAGAGGCTACTCACAGAGTGCCACACGCATGATCGGTAAAGACTGAGACGCCTGTGAATAAATGAATGAATGATGAAAACAATCCAACAGACAGACAGCATGATAGATATGCGACAGACAGACTCGATGAGAGAGAGAGGTAGGAGGGTGGAAAGACAAGACAGACAGCGTTCAAACATACACGACAGACAGGCAGTTCGACAGACAGTTCGACAGTCTCATTGAAAGATCGACAGGCATTCATTTTCACTAGTTTTCACCTTTATTTGTTCCAATAATTTCTCATGCTGCTCTTTCAAAAACACTTTCTTTCCTCTTCCTACGACGAAGATTGATTCATTCCTGATTGTCGTGGATGCCGTGATGAGTGTAACATATCAGTCATATTGATTTAAGCAATCAATATTTGACATTTCCTGTGAGGTCAGGATCATATAATGTTGTTTACCCTTTATATTTTGTTTGCTCTTATTATTTATGCAGTAATACATAAATAGATGGATCGACTGAGAGGTGCATAAATGGGTTGATAGAGAGGCTGAGATGTGCATAAATGAGGTGATAAATCGGCTGAGAGGTGCATAAATGAGCTGATAGATAGGCTGAGATGTGCATACATGGGTTGATAGAGAGGCTGAGATGTGCATAAATGAGGTGATAAATCGGCTGAGAGGTGCATAAATGGGCTGAGAGGCACATATTAGAAATATGAGAGACTTATTGAAGATACATGAGAGAGCTAGTAGATAGGATGGGCTAGTAGAGAAGTGAGGCAGGTACATAACGGGTTAGTAGAGAAGAGAGGCAGGTACATAAAGGGCTAATAGAGAAGAGAGGCAGGTACATAAAGGACCAGTAGAGAAGAGAGGCATGTACATAAAGCAGAGGGCAAGTAGAAAAAAAAGGCAAGTACATAAAACATAGTACAAGAGGAGAACGGAAGCAGGTACATAAAACAGAGGGCAAGAAGAGAAGAAAGGCAAGTACATAAATTTAAGGACTAGTAGAGAAGAGAGGTAGGTACATAAAACAGAGGGCAAGTAGAAAAGAGAGCCAGGTACATAAAACAGAAGGCAAGAAGAGAAGAGAGGCAGGTACATAAAACATAGGACAAGAGGCGAATGGAAGCATGTACATAAAGAGCTAGTAGAGAAGAGAGGCAAATACATAAAGGGCTAGTAGAGAAGAGAGGCAGATACATAAAACAGAGGGCAAGTAAAAAAGAGGCAAGTACATAAAACATAGGACAAGAGCAGAAGGGAAGCAGGTACATAAAACAGAGAGCAAGAAGAGAAGAAAGGCAAGTACATAAATTAAAGGACTAGTAGAGAAGAGAGGCAGGTACATGCAATAGAGGGCAAGTAGAAAAGAGAGGCAGGTACATAAAACAGAAGGCAAGTAGAAAAGAGAGGCAGGTACATAAAACAGAAGGCAAGTAGAAAAGAGAGGCAGGTACATAAAACAGAAGGCAAGTAGAAAAGAGAGGCAGGTACATAAAACAGAAGGCAAGAAGAGAAGAGAGGCAGGTACATAAAACAGAAGGCAAGAAGAGAAGAGAGGCATGTACATAAAACAGAAGGTAAGAAGAGAAGAGAGGCAGGTACATAAAACAGAAGGCAAGAAGAGAAGAGAGCCAGGTACATAAAACAGAAGGCAAGTAGAGAAGAGAGGCAGGTACATAAAACAGAAGGCAAGTAGAGAAGAGAGGCAGGTACATAAAACAGAAGGCACGAAGAGAAGAGAGGCAGGTACATAAAACAGAAGGCAAGAAGAGAAGAGAGGCAGGTACATAAAACAGAAGGCAAGAAGAGAAGAGAGGCAGGTACATAAAACATAGGACAAGAGGAGAATGGAAGCATGTACATAAAGAGCTAGTAGAGAAGAGAGGCAGATACATAAAACAGAGGGCAAGTAGAAAAAGAGGCAAGTACATAAAACAGAAGGCAAGAAGAGAAGAGAGGCAGGCACATAAAACAGAAGGCAAGAAGAGAAGAGAGGCAGGTACATAAAACAGAAGGCAAGAAGAGAAGAGGGCCCATTCCTGGAGGTTGGGTGTAGAATGTCAATGCTATCCTGAACTGTCCGTCCTATCCTGAACTGTCCGTCCTCCATCAGTGACCAAGCCATTTTACGCATGCCTACGGTTGTTTTCAAAGACAGGCTTAATAATCAGTTTACTAGAAATAAGTGGAGAAAGCAATCAATCTAATGTTGAGGAGCAAGACCCTGAGGTCAGATGTTGTTTATGATTATGTTTGTAAAGCGGTAGACCCTGTACTGTTACACAAGATAACATATCAATTTGCTCTCAATTTGAGCTGCAGGTCATATTCTACAAAGACGAACAGCTGCCGCCATTGTCCAGTTGTGATAATCACAGCGAAATCAGCCTATTGTCAATTGATAGAAAATTATGTCTTTAGTCTTGTTCAACAGCTTAACAATATGGCTCGAGTGGGAGTATCCCCTGAGAATAAATGTGGTTTCCCAGCTGGTCGCGAGACAATCGACATGATATTTGCAGATTGTCAAATCCAGGACTGAAATGCCAGGAACAAAATCATGATTTGTACACGACTTTTATTGACCTGGCCAACTCTTATGACACTGTCAGAGAAGTAATTACAAATTTGCTGTCCCGGAAAATGCATCCCAGTTGTCCGCCAGTTTCATGATGGTGAATTGTATGCGGCGCTAAATATCATAAATGGGGTCAAACAGGGCTGTTTGCTAGCCCTAACGGTCTTCAGTGTGGTATTCACCTGATGCTACACGTGGCTGTGCCACTGGACCACATTTTAGATAGAAGATGAATAAATAGCTGTTCAATCTGAGGCGTCTATGGTTCCCCCCAAAAAGGGAAATAAACAACCATCTTTGATATCATTTTTGCTGATGACTACGTTATTGATATGTGCTCAGCATAGGACATACAGACTGACATGGATACTTGTTCAACTTCGTGTAAAGCAGAGGTGGATATATTGAGATCGGATTTACATAAAATGCGAAACTGGTCTGTGAAATGGCAAATAGAGTTTGATGTAGATAAATGTACAGCCATCAATATGAGTAGATCCAATATAGAACATAATTACAGAATGGGCGAGAACGATATTAGAATGATAGATAAGGAAATGGATTTAAAAGTTATAATAAAGCATTCAGGAAAAGTGAATGAACAAGTCCAGGTAGCAGTGAATAAGGCAATGTTAGGTATGGTTAACATGGGAGTAAGGAGGTGATTGTCACCTTTCCCAAAGCATAATTATTCATCACAGTGGGATTCACATGCAATTCCTGAAACCTCATCTATTCTATCATATACCGCCAGTGTGGTATGACCTACATTGGGGAAACTGGTATGGAACTGTGGGACTGTTTCCACCAACACCTCAACGATATCCGCAACCGCACTGGTTCCCCAATTGCCAGCCACTTCAATGGTCCTGAGCACCGGGGTAAGGCTGACGTTAGTGTCACTGGTCTAGTTTCTTGCTTCTCTGACGATCGTCATCAATTTGCCCTTGAGAATCGACATCTCCAGCATGGGTTTTCTCCAACCGCATGGTATTAATATCTTCCATACCTTCTCTTAAAACCTCATACTGGCCCCCATCTAATTTTTTTCTTCCTCCCCCCCCCCTTTCTTCTATCAGTTCTTATCCCCTCCTATATTAATCTCATCCCGTCCCGACTTATATAACCTTCTTTTCCATATTTGGCCACCACTGGCTTATCCGGCGCATTCTCCCTCACTTCTTATGCTCTCCTGGCCACCTTGTTTGACCACTTGCCTTCATATTCAGTCAAGCATCTGACCCAACCTATCGCTTAGACAGACTGGGTCTACTATAAGATAAGTTGACCATTTTTTCCCTTATATGTTGGTTTGTTAGTTCAGTATTGTTGTCCCTGATGAAGGCCTATTGGTCGTAACGTAAGTTTAGTTTGTGTTCTCGTCTAGGTATGGTATCTGACCATACCGATTTTTAAATTTTGATTAAACTCAACCTTAATCAACTTTTGCCATTTTTTGTTCATGTTTATTTCTCAAACTATATAAAGCATTAGTTATACCTAGATTGGAGTACTGTGTACAGGTGTGGAGTCCATATCGTAGAGGAGACATAAACATGCTCGAAAGGATACAAAAAAGAGCGACAAAACTGATATTGGGATTCCAGAATTACAGTTATGAGGAAAGACTCAGAAAAACCAGCTGACAGTGTCTAGAAAAGAGAAGAATTCGAAGTGATGTAATACAGGTTTATAAGATAACCACAGGAAATGATAAATTAGACTATAACAAGTTTTTCAAAATACAACCACTAACGAAAACAGGTGGTGGAGGCAGAGACAGTTAATGCATTTAAGAATGGATTGGATGTGCATAGTTTTTAGAGTAGGGTAATGCAAATATGACTGGTTGTCTACAGACTGATGAGTCTTCTAAACCAGTATAAAAACGTTAAGAGAAGTATACTAACTTTGGTCTTACAATCAACACACAGAGAACTGAAGTCATGTTTTACCTGTTATTAAGAAGACGTACCAGGTAGCAGACTTCACCGTACAGGGTAAACATCAATAATCAGTTGATAGCTTCCCCTCTTTGGTCGAACCCTCAGGAGAAAAGCGAATATTGACTCTTGATGATAACTACAGGATTGCCAAAGTAGGTTCTACTTTTGGAAGTCTACGAGCGAATGTTTGAGACCTGCAGATCATTAGCTTTGTTAATAAGATCAATGTCTCCCGTGATGGGATGCTGACCAATCTTCTACACCGATGCGATACATGGACAGTCTGTAGCGGAAACGTCCGAAAACTTAACCATCTCCAAATGACGTATCACTGCAGGCCCTCGAGATCAGCTTGCGGGATAGAGTATCCAACTCTAAAGCCCTCAGCATGGCTTAGCTCTGGAGCATTCTTACGATGCTGCAGAGAGCTCAGATCAGATGAACTGCGCACGTTGTTCGTCCGCCCGAGAATGGACAGCTAATAATATCCCGCTAGCCTTATTTTGTGCCCTATCAACCCTATCTTGTAGCCCTCCTACTCTATCGTGTGGCTGGCCAAGCTCATCATGTGGCCCGCAACCCTATCTGCTGGCCTACAACCCCTAATCCCTAAACTCTATATTATGGCCACCAAACCTATCATAAGACCAGCGACCTCTATTGTACGACGCGCTACCCTTGTCTTAACTTCACTTTACGTCTTTATGCTGGTTTAGAAGACTCTGCAGTCTGTAAACAACCAGTTTCATTTACATTACTTTTCTCTAAAACATATGGAGATCTAATTTATTCTTAAATGCATTAACTGTCCCTGCCTCCACTAACCTCCCGTGGCAATGCATTCCAAACATTCACCATCGTGTGGTCTTTCAAATATGTCATGCCATGATGCACGTCCATCACATCATGTGGCCCGCCAACTCTATAGTAAAGCCCTATCATCTACGTTATATATTCACCAGCATAGTGAACCAAACAAATAAGTGCCGACACTGGAAATATGCCATGATAGCCGCAGTATTATGTTTGATCTATATTGCTATATGGCTAGGGTTCTCAGAATACCGTGGACGAACAAAAAACAAAACAAAACAAAAATATGCAGACATTCGACAAGAGTTGGGCATTGAGGAGAGCTGGTTCGTAAATTCCACCATGAATAAAAAATGCAAACACATGATAATAAAAGCACCTAATGACAATCAGATTGCACTGAGAGACACGGCACTACAAGACGTTACATTCATTCATATATCCTGGTGGTAGGATAGACAAGATAGAGGTTCAGTTCATCCCGTAAACCTTCAGGTCGTTGGGGCACACTTGAAGACACTCCCACATTCTCACGCCATATCTATCTGTCCGCTGCCGCCAGTTGTGCCTCACTTGGACGAAGGTTTGACCACTCGGTGATGTTGTCTGCACATCTCTTCTTTAGACGACCCTGCCCTCTCTTCCCGGTACGGAACCATGCTGTATCGAATTTGTAATTCTGCTGGACCTTGTAACGTGCACATACCAAGCCATCTTTCGCCTTCTGATAGCCGTGAACAGATCATCAAAAGGCCCAATTGCGTTTTCCACTCTTCGTCGTATTTCTACGTTCGTGACACGATCCTTATATGTAACATGTAAGAGTCTTCTAAAGCATCTCATTTCCATTGCATGTATTCTGAACTGCATATCTGCAGTAATGGTTCAAGTCTCACTGGCCTACAAAAATATTGAGTGCACCAATGAGCGCATTAGTCTAACTTTTATTCTTAGGGCGAGCCGCTTATCCTGCCATATGGGTTTCAAACGCGTAAGCGCCGCTGTTGAATGTGCTATTTTGACAACCATCTCAGGCTGCGAGTCCTCGTCATAGATCAGTGATTCCAGATACTTGAACCGGTGTACAACCTCTAATTTCTGACCATTTGCTTTTATCACAGATGTAAACCTTTCCATGTTATTGGTCATCAACTTTGTGTTCTCTGCATTTATCTCCATGCTATAGCTCTGTCCGATCTACTAATCAGCTCCTTGAGTTCCGTTTCTTCCAGACCATCTATATCATCTGTAAATCGTGGTGTTGTAATCGTCTTGTCACCAATTCTGACCGTACCAACATGTCCCTCCAGGGTCGCCTACGTTATTATTTCCAAGAATACATTGAAGAGTGTTGGAGAGAGTATACAACCCTGTCTCACTTCAACAGACATGCGGAACCATTAACCTAGTATTCCGTCTACAGAAACTGCACTTGACGCCTTCTCATAAAGGCTCACAATTACCTTCACAATATTACTATTGATCTTGTAATGCCTCATTGTTGTTCATAGCGTCGCATGCCATACTCTGTTGAATGCCTTTTTGAAACCGATGAAGACCTGATATATGTGTTGTTGTTACTTTAAGTATTTTTCAATCAATATCCGCAGATTAAATATCTGTTCAGTGGTACTTCTTCCCGCTCGAAACCCTCCTTGCTGTCGGCAATGATATTCTCTGTATGTGGTTTTAATCTGTTAAGGATTATTCTTAAGACAACACTTTGCTAGGATGACAAATGAGGCTAATTATTCTAAAGTTCTGATACAACTTTAGGTTCCCTGATTTAGGCAGCGGTAAAACCACTGATTTCGTCGAGATGGTTGGTCACTTCTTTCCACCAAATTATGTTACAGATGTACGTCAGAGCTGCAATTATTACCTCGCCTCCCACTTTTAGGAGCTCTACTGGAATATTATCCACACCGACAGCTTTCCCCCTTTTTAGCATCTTCATCGCTTCAGTTACTTCCTCTCTTGTTATCGGTTAATTCTCCTCTAACATAACTATTTCGGGGGCGATTGCATTTCCTTGGTCACCGCGACCCTCATACGTATATAATTCAGAGCAATACTCTGTCCAACGCGCCCGAATGTTTTGGGCTTCTGTGAGACATTTCCCTCTCCTATCCTGAATCGTTTTTTTTTTTGCGACATTCTATAGATCTTACTAGTTCCTTGGCTATTATTATATGCACCATTGGCATCGTTTCTTACCAGATTGTATTCCATATCTGGGCACTGATTCTACCTTGGCCTTTATGTTTCCAGTTATCTCTCTGTATTTCGTAATACCATTCAGAGTATTCTTCCACCTCTTCATTAATCTGCTCTTGTTAATCTGCTCGAGTATTTCATTTGTAATCCATGCCTTATTCTTTACCATTCGCTTCCCTAAGACCTCAGTTGCCTTGGCTATCTATGCCGAAGTCAGTCTCAGTCATCGTCTCAATATCTGTCTCTTCTTTAAGAACCAAGATGGTGCGAATATTCCTCCCATCATCGCTCCAATACTACTCTCCCCAAAGACAAAAACCATGGCTTCCACAACCACAACGGTTGATATCAGGTACATGGGAAATCTCTACAAAATGTACAACACTACACGTACCTGGGAAGCAAAATGACACAAGATGGAGATGCCACGAAAGAAATTTCCACTAAAATTGTTTTGGCCTCATGCGCCTTTAATCAGCTCACCAACATCTGGAAATCAACGACACTGAGCAAACATACCAAGCTCAGACTATTCAACTCAATCGTAATATCAGTCCTGACATATGGATGTGAAAGCTGGAAGACAACATAAGCGCTGGAAAACAAACTAAATATCTTTGAAAATAAATGTTTAAGAAATGGCGTCACACCGTTCCAACTGTAGATCATTTGTTTCTGCCTTATGCGCCGTATTTTGCGCGCAAAGAACATAGATAGATAGATCAGATAGATAGATCAGATAGATCAGATAGATCAGATAGATCAGATAGATAGATAGATAGATCAGATAGATCAGATAGATCAGATAGATCAGATAGATAGATAGATAGATAGATAGATAGATAGATAGATAGATAGATAGATAGATAGATAGATAGATAGATAGATAGATAGATAGATAGATAGATAGATAGATAGATAGATAGATAGATAGATAGATAGATAGATAGATAGATGGGTGGGTGGATTGGGTGGGTGTGGGGATGGAATATGGATGGATGGGTGGATGGATGGGAGGATTGATTTGGAGGGAGGGAGGGAGGTATGGATGGGTGGTTGGGTGGGTGGTTGGGTGCGGGGATGGATGTTTAATATGTCAACCAGTTTTTATGAGTCATGTCCGTATACAAGCACTGCCCGTGTCATCTACATAACGATGATTATTAATCATAAGTCCTTTTATTAATATTACTGCCTTAACCAAAACCTCGTGTCTATAGAATGTCCCTTTTAAACTGACCATGGTTGTTTCACTGTATATACATATCTACACATATGGACAGAAGATATTTCGCAAATGGACACAACTTTTTCTTCCGTGATTTATTTGTTTCCAGTTTGACCAACATTTGCAAAAGTTTTCTTCATTTTAACCACCTTGCGTCTGGGGAAAAAACACAACTGTGCCGGCTTATATCTTGTGAATGGGAAATAGAGTCAAACATGAAAGTGAGCTGGCCCCATTGCTCTTTAGTATGATATTTGCTACCGTGCTTTATTATGTTATTTGTGGACATGTCAGATACCGAAGGAATGGACAGATATTCAATATGAGGCGCCTATGCCCCCCCTCCCCCTCGAAGGTGAAAGAAGCAATTATATTAGATATCGTCTTTGCTTATTATTGCGCCAGTAACGTGATTAGAGTAGGATGTGCCGACCGTCCTAAATGAGTAGTCAGTTGCGTGCTGTAACTCAAGTCTTTCGATTAACACAAAGAAAACCAAAGTAATGTCTCTACCGGCACGGGCAACTCTGCCCCGAACAAACCATCGCTGTGCATGACCAAAATCTACAAGCAGTCGGTAGCTTTACTTAGCAGATAAACAAATATCCACTCTAAGGTCCACAACAAGGCAAGTTGCTAATTTTGGAGGTTCACTAAAGAGTGTTTGGGACCGGCGAGGCATCAGTGTTTCCACCATGATGAAGGTAGTTCATGCTGTGGAGATGTGTGCAGTTCATAGCAGTCTGACCAGGAAACTCACTCATTTTCATGAGAGCTGCTCTCGCAGGCTGTTTAGTATCGGCCTGCAGGGTAGTGTGCGAAACTTTGAAATTCTCAACAGGGCGAGGATCTTGGACAATCATACGCTCGCAGGGTAGTATGCGAAACTTCGAAATCCTCAACAGAGCGAGGATCTGGGACAATCATACGCTCGCAGGGTAGTTAGCGAAACTTTGAAATCCTCAACAGAGCGAGGATCTGGGACAATCATACGCTCGCAGGGTAGTTAGCGAAACTTTGAAATCCTCAACAGAGCGAGGATCTGGGACAATCATACGCTCGCAGGGTAGTGTGCGAAACTTTGAAATCTTCAACAGAGCGAGGATCTGGGACAATCATACGCCAGCAGGGTAGTGTGCGAAACTTTGAAATCTTCAACAGGGCGAGGATCTTGGACAATCATACGCTGGTGTAAACAGCCCAACTCAGATTGACTGGACATGTTCTTCCTATGCCCGAAGACCGCCTTCTTAAGAAACTCCTGTACGCTGAGCTCATAACAGGCAATCACTTGTTAGGATGGAGAGAAGAAACGATACACATTCTCTCAGAAAAAGTATTTTAAAAGTTTTCTAATCAATGTCGCCTCCTGTTATTTCTTTGCTCTGAAATGCTGAACACAGTCCAAGCATTCCTAAATATGTGTGTGTCATCGCCTTCTTGGCCTGCCTCTGCCTCTATTGTCCGACACAATATGTTCCATTACCTTACTCTCAGAACTTCAATTTCTTTTCATGTGGCCAAAGTATTTCAATGTTCTGTTCATTATGAAATTTATTAACCAGTTCTCCTCTATGCCCAACTCGTGTCAAATGTCTGCATTCTTTTTTGTTTGGCCCATGGTATTCGCATGATACTTCTGTAACATTTCGACTCATAGGACTCAATTCTCTTTCTTGAGGTTTGGGTCCATGTTTCGCAGCCGTATGCTGCTACGGGGAAAACACAGGTTCTCAAAATTGTCTCTTTTGCTGGTTTGCTGGTATTCAAAGTTTCCTCAGGTTGTGTAGCCTCTGCATTGCCATTGTCAATCTCCCTCTGATTTCAGTTTTAAAATTCGCATTCTTGAATTCTGGAGCCCATATACTCCAAGGTCGTGACCTATTCTATTTCCACATTGTTGTATTCTGGAGCCCATATACGCTAAGGTCGTGACCTGTTCTATTTCCACATTGTTGTATTCTGGAGCCCATATACTCCAAGGTCGTGACCTGTTCTATTTCCACACTCTGGAATTTAAATATATGTAGATTTCTTGTTTATTTAAATCGCATTATATATTCTTTTTCCATTTCAAATTCAACGTTCAAAGTGTGTTTCGCTGCGTATTTCACTCATACAATTCTAATAAAAACGTTCTTCACATTTTATGGTCTGTGCTTATTTGGTCAGCTCAGGTCATCGCGTAAACAGTAAGGTCGTTGGGGCACACTTGAACACATCCTCAAACCCTCACGCCACCCTTCTCTTTCAGCGGCCGCTGCCTGTGTCTCTTCTGGTCGGAGATTGGTCCATTCTTTTATGCTGTCCTCCCACCTCTTTTTGGGACGCCTTTTCGTCGTCTGCCTTGCACCTTTCCGTGCAGGATCGTATTTGCAAGACCATTTTATCTCGATATGTGCCCTTACCAAGAGAGCTTCCTTCTTTTGACAGTTACTAAGAGGTCTTCAAAAGGTCCTATTGCTGTTGGGTTTTTCTTTATCGTATTTCCTCATTTGTAACTCGATTATTGTAGTGAGTTTTAGAAGTCTTCGGAAACATTTCATCTCCAAGGCCTGTATCCTCCGCTGCAGGTCTTCTGTAACTGTCCATGTTTAGCAAGCATAGAGGAATATTGACAGGACCAATGTACGCATTAATCGGATTTTCGTGAATATTGCTAACCGTTTATCTTGCCAGAATTTGCTCAGTCGTGCAAGCCCCGCTATTGTCTGTGAAATTGTACGACAACGCCTCACATTTTGAACCTTCATCACTGGCAACCGAACCCAGATATTTAAAACAGTCGACAACTTCGAGTCCTGGCCATTAGCGTGTATCCTACTGTTGAAGCCATCGGAGTTGTTGGTCATTAATGTGTGTCTTTCTAGCGTTTATCTCCATACCATAGTCAAGAGCTGTTTCATCGAGCCTTCTGACTTATTCCTGAGCTCTGCTTCTGAACCCGCCATTAGTATACTTTCGTCTGCTCCCCAGCTTGTGCCAGCAAGTTTCCTCATGATTGCCATTCTTTCTCTGGCTCTCATTCGGTTTCTCTCGATCTGACTTTTCCATGTCATGCGCAGATCAAATGTGACTCACAGGAAGTTTGGGTTGTCGTTTGGCTGCAGGTATTTGCTGTTTAGACAATTTGGTGTTTTGGGGTTTGATTGATATCGAGAATATTGTACATGTTTTTTCCTCGTTTATTTTGACCAGCCATGAGTTCGCCCACTCTGCCAGCGATGTTAGGGCCTGCTGCATCCGATTTCTTGCTATGGTGAGATTCTTTTCAGAGGTCCACACAGCCAGATCGTCTGCAAACATTGAGCTATGGACTCTTTTTGGTATATTCTCTGCTATGTCATTTACATACACCAGGAAGAGTGTGGGTGACAGTACTCCCCCTTGGGGTACTCCCTGCTCAAGTGTCACCTTTTGCTCATCTGCCCTTGTACTTGAACTCTGGCCGTTCTGTTTTTGAGGTAGTGGTTGATCCACTTGTACATTTTCCCACAAACTTCACTTCTTCTTAGCTTGACTCTAAGTCCCTTTTTCCAGACTTTGTCAAATGCCTTTTTCAGGTCCACCGAAACCGCTACTGTGTGTTTCTGTTCCTGGTAGGCATCTTCTATTTCCTGGGCTATGAGGATGACCTGATCCTCAGTGGATCTGTGCTGTCTAAAGTCTGCTTGCTGTGGAAATTAGTATGCATTTTTCTTCCAGATGCCACATCAGTCTGGTGCTTATCATACGTTCCATCAGTTTGCCGACACAGCTCAGTGGGCTGATAGGCCTGTATCCATTTGAATCTATTTTGTCTTTTCCTTTCTTTGGTACTGGTACAAGTACTGCGTCTTTCCATGCCTGGGGTACAATAACCCTTTTCCAGCTTTGGTTCAGGACTGACAGCAGTTTCCTCTTTGCTGTTTGGCCCAGCCCCATCAGCATTTCGTTTGTTGAGGGAATTATGAGAGAGGCACTTGGAGATCATGTTGGTACTGTGTCATATACTGTTCCCAGGTGGAGCCGTGTACTCCGCAGCTTTGGGATGAGGGCTGCGAGAAGTGTGTTAAACCAATGTTTGGGTCAGGCTTTCCGTGTCTGTCCGTGTCAAACTCCCTGTGTTAACGTGTCTCGCCGCCGAGGCTTCTTATTGGGTCCACCTGTTGGTCAGCGTGACCCTTGCTGTGCTGAAAATGTGAGGTTAGGAGAAGTATCGTGTAACATCCGGTGGAGGGAAGGACTGGTAGGAGGAAGTCGGCTTCAACCCGATCAGAAAGGTCCTTGAGTAGTGATAATCTTGACTGAATTCTGGTGTGCAGTTAAGCGGAACGTTGAACTCCTTCATAGGCTGGTCTCCCACGCCTTTAGCCAGGCAGCAGAATGTAGCGAAATGAAGCATAACAAACAGGATAACCGATCGAAAGCACATTCATTCCACATAATAAAGTCCTTGATACCACCTGGTGAAGGAGTTGAGAAATATAATCCGAACAGGAACCGCCAAACATCGGAAAACTCGACACAAACACCGGAGCGAGTCGAGAGCGCAGCCACTAAGGCGCCGCCATCTTCTGTAGTGATGACACAATACTCAGGCTGGAATGAAAAAAGGGACAAGACAAGAAGTCAGGACACGGTTTTCTAGAGCCTGTGCCTTTACCAAGATATTTTGTGTTAAACTGGAATGTTAACCTTATTGGGTATGTTCCAATGCCTTTTCTTGATAAAGGTAGAGGTGGGTTCCATGGCAAAGACTTCGGTGCGAGATGAAGATAACTTGTCATGGACTAACACACAGCCTATGCGAGGTGGGGTGACCAGTTCCCCAACTTATGTGTCAGGTACCCATTTACAGCTGAGTTGAATGGAGAGGCGTTCGTATTAGGAACGAACCACGCCTGGAGTTCTGTCCATCCGTGATTTCGAACCCTGGCGTGGTGTAATCACAGTCTTAGCAAGCCAGCTTATTGTTGACTAGGCTACACGCGCCACTCTATTTCTCGACAGGGAGACTGTCTGAAGACCATACTAGAGGGTAGTGTGGAAGGCGGTCGTCCAAGAGAAAGACAACGTTATAAGTGGGTCGATAAGATTAGGAGATGAACTGGAACAAGGCTGTAAGATTGCACTATTCCGGCAAGAGATAGAGTACACTGGAGATCCATTTCAGCCGACCTTTGATGGAGAGATAGCACTGAATAATGTATCTCACACTATCATAGCCATTCTTAGGTATAGCGGCCAACTTAAAACTCTCAAAGAACATCATGTCTTGCGTTTTGTGGTTGTTGTGATATGTTCGCTGCATTCGGTCGATCTTTGTATGTTCGCTGCATTCGGTCGATCTTTGTATGTGCCCTGCATTCGGTCGATCTTTGTATGTTATCTGTATTCGGTCGATATTTGTATGTTATCTGTATTCGGTCGATATTTGTATGTTATCTGTACTCGGTCGATCTTTGTATGTTATCTGTACTCGGTCGATCTTTGTATGTTATCTGTATTCGGTCGATCTTTGTATGTTATCTGTATTCGGTCGATCTTTGTATGTGCCCTGCACTCGGTCGATCTTTGTATGTTATCTGTATTCAAGGCCGTAACATGGATGTCTTGTCCATTGTGCCTGATACAGTCAAAGAGCTATTACTTATATATGTTTTTTCTCATAATAATAGTCAAATGTATTGATACATCCCATTTGCGTTCTATAAACCGTTTGTTCTATAATTGTTCAATGTTAGTCGAGTCAACTCTCTGTAGCTATTTTTCATTAAACTTCAGTGTCTTATTTATTTCATTGTATACGTATATCTTTCCTGTCCATGGGTGATACCGTGTTATTGGTCATTCATTCATATTCTGTTATGTGGGGAGTTTAGAATGGATGTTTTCTATCTTTACTTGATAATCTCATTGCTTGCCATTGAACCTCCAGATTGTGTAAGTTAACGAAAGCATCAAATCTACTTTTCACTTTGATTGGACATTGTTCTGTTACTGCAAGTGATGGCTTTATTTTAACAGATCAATTTAAAATGTGTTTATTGTTTCTTTGATGATCTTTCTCATCTTGACTTTCATTATCTAGAACTTAGATATGACCGCTATCCCATTCAGCAACAATCACCATTGTTACTATATCAGTGGAGATGTTCTATATCGTGTGTCTATTTATATGAAATGAATTAGGATTTTGGTATTTTCTTTCAGGCTTTTCTATGCCTATAATTCTCTTTGACGGTATTGAAATCAGGTTTTTCGTATGCTCATTTTTTTCAATTGTATCAATAAGCTTACATCTTTTCTTTCATTTCTTTGACCTAATCTATATGTTTCTTTGACCTAATCTATATGTTTCTTTGACCTAATCTATATGTTTCTTTGACCTAATCTATATGTTTCTTTGACCTAATCTATATGTTTCTGTTTGTCTTTTATTATTTCTTTTCCTACTTTCACATAGATGCACCCCTTCCACCCCTCCCCCAACCAACCCCACCCCCACGCCCCCACCACCACCACCCCCACCCGGGCTAGTTTGCACCCTCGTGAAACTTACCCTATTTGTTTAACTATCGAGTCGTACATAAAATGAATCTATTCTACTTCTGAGCTGTTCGAAGTAGGAGAATATATTTCGATTATTCGAGTAGTTATTTCTCAATCGTGCATTTGTCTGTATTTCAAACGTTTGTAAATGTTATTGGATGATCGAATGACGTGATGCCATCATAACTGGGCCTGAATGGCACTTGACACTAGGAGTTGACCGGGACAATTATGAAATGATGTCGCTGGAAAAAAATGAGACAGACAATTCTGAACTACAAACAAGCATGAACGAGTTGAGATTGGAGGAACATACGGATGGATTGACAGAGGGAAGAGATAAGACGGTTGGAGGTTGAGTAATGCGTGCGATGGAGATGTGATGCCGGTGAGGAGTGTGGCAAAGGAGAGAACCTGTAATTGTTAAAATACTTTCATGTTGTAAATTCGACTAATGCGCTGATGTCTGCACGTGTCGTGGCTATCGAATGGAGCCAGCATAACTTTCTCCGAGAGATGAATAGCTGGTCGACCAGTTTGATTCCCGACCATCTGGCCAGGAGAGTTTAAATGCCATTATCGCATCGAAGGCTGACTGTAATTGATCTCCAGTGTACTCTTGCCGTAATGGTGCAACCTGACATACTTTTTCCAGTCCATCTCCTGATGTTATCCACCCATTTATAACGTTGTCTGTCTCTTGAACGACTGCCTTCCACACTACCCTCTAGTATATACTTCAACAAGGAGGTATGTCTGGTTATATGACCAAAATAACGTAACTGTCAAACCCTGATTTCGGTCATTAATGTTCTTTTCACCCTCAACTTTTTCAATACCTCCATATTTGTTTTTGGATATTTCCGCGAAATGCGACCAAATTTGTTTTATACCCACATTTCACTAACTTATATTCTCTTTTCCAACTTGTTATTCATTGCCTATGTTTCTGCTCATATATATACTGACGAGTATACTTAACACTTGACAAATTTAAATTTCAATAATTGACTTATCTGTTTGGATGTGAATATGTATCGCATGTTGCTTAATAACATCTTGGCCAAACCAATTCTCTTTCTGATTGCTGTCTTTACATCGGCTTCTTTCGTCATTTAATGTCCCTGTTCCAGTAGCCTTTTTGTCAAACAGTTAGTAAGCCTGTATTCATTTATTTTATCAGATTTTAAACATAAAACTTGCGCGGATAGTATTTGGCGACGACCTTACCTAATAAACCATCCCTGTGGATTTCTAAACCGAAAATAAAAGCCATTATGACAGGTGGCTTAGTTCGTTTCATTTTAAAACTTTTGGAAACTTTTTTAAGGCCTTTGCATTTTTGTAACCTAAAATTAAACGTTATGACAGTGGTAACAAATTAAAAAGGCTAAATAACCGGTATCACGACAATCCCCAAAGACCTCGTTTCTTTGGAACATATGTTGAGACGTATGGATTTTGGTTGTTCCTATAGCTCGCTGGTTGTACACACTCTTTAGAAGTTCTTATAGGAACCCCTTCTTGCTCGACCCTCATTCAGCAGCAAATGGATAGATCATCGACACCAGTGAAGAGGTGACCTGGTCGCCCCAACTTAGACATATCAGAATACAATTTTTCGATACTCATCTTCATGGGCAATAACTGCTATCAGACTACCTCTACTTTACCGCGTGAATTGCACTCCTAAGAGCAGCCTTGACCTGGTACACAGAAGATACAAAACACAGACGGGACGGGATAAATAAACTAACACATCGATATCAACGTACTCGTTCACTCCTACCTTCAGGGTTGCAGACAGTAATCGGAAGCATCGATGCTCAAGTAATCGTTGTGAACCCGCGAGACGATCTTTAAAGGAATGTCCTAGGGCGATGTTCAATTTCCCTGTCTTGTAATTAAAGGAAAACCTTTCAAAAAGCTGTCCAAGACTCGCTCTCGGGCTGTCATTAGCCTAATTGCGCATCTAGGCTAGGCTACACGAATTCTGTACTAATATGACTGTCGAACATCAGTGTTCAACTTTGACTGTATCAGCGTCAAATCAAATTCACTATTTATACAGGTCAACAATGTTTTCCGTCTACTTCTGATTTATAGACTTCTAAATACTGATTCTTTAGTTAGCATGCAAAATGGAGAATATCCTATGAGACACCAAAATTAACAAGTCAAGATAGAATACGTCCATTCTAAAGGACACACCAAGATGAATATGAATGAATGACCGATGGTATAACTCATAGTTAGAAAATAATACTTCTGAAAACTGAGTTAGGGCCTTTTCAAGACCTCATGGCAATGATCAAAAGACGGAAACTTGGTTGGTACGGCCTCATATCGAGATCAAACGGTCTTGCAAATACGATCATGCACGGGAAGGTGCGAGGCGAACGATGAAGAGATGGTTCCAAAGAGAGGTGAAAAGACAACATAAAAGAATGAACCCTTCTCCGACCAGAGGAGCCACAGGCAGCGACACCGCTGATGGACAGGCTGGTGTGAAGTTGTGAGGGTGTCTCTATGCTTGCCCCAACGACCTCACCGGTTACGTGATGACCTAACCTGAATACTCATACTTACTTGATTCGTGAATCCTGGTATTCTTTCAGGCCATATTGTTTGATGTCAGGTAGTCAATAGCTGATTCAATCTGTATATGCTCTTCACCCTGAAGAGCCATGTTGGTCTAAGGCCCTGGTTAAGATCATCTTTTTATCTCGTTGGCGGACGGTCAACCAGGCGGTTGTAATTGTATGGCGACCAGAAAGACGCCCTCCTCACCCATCTATCAACAGTCATGGGGACCATACGGCCGGCCCATCTATCAACAGTCATGCGGACCACACGGCCGTCCCATCTATCAACAGTCATGCGGACCACACGACCAGCCCATCCATCAACAGTCATGCGGACGACACGGCCGGCCCATCCATCAACAGTCATGCGGACGACACGGCCGGCCCATCTATCAACAGTCATGCGGACCACACGGCCGTCCCATCTATCAACAGTCATGCGGACCACACGACCGGCCCATCCATCAACAGTCATGCGGACGACACGGCCGGCCCATCCATCAACAGTCATGCGGACGACACGGCCGGCCCATCTATCAACAGTCATGCGGACGACACGGGTGGCCCATCTATCAATAGTCATGCGGATAACACGGCCGGCCCTTCTATCAACAGTCATGCGGACCACACGGCCGGCCCATCCATCAACAGTCATGCGGACGACACAGCCGGCCCATCCATCAACAGTCATGCGGACCACACGGCCGGCCCATCTATCAATAGTCATGCGGACGACACGGCCGGCCCATCTATCCACAGTCATGCTGACCACACACCGGCCCATCTGTGCTTTCGAATGGACACAGAGTCGACGACCCGGAACTCTGATCTTCTGAATCTGAAGAAAACAAATATTTTACTCTTATCTTCTTGTATCACGTGGTTTTGGTTCTTAACCTTTCTTCGTGCAATAGATTTTTTAGACGAGCTCATGCGGACCAGAACGTTGAGAGGAACTCATTTAGACCGGATGGTAAAGACAAGTGCATTAAGACCAAATGTATGAGACAAACTTATCAAGACCAAACGTATGAGACAAACTTATCAAGACCAGAAAGATGAGATGGACTGACCCAGACGCGAAAGCAGATACGAACAAGACGAGAAAGCAGATACGAACAAGACGAGAAAGCAGATACGAACAAGACGAGAAAGCAGATACGAACAAGACGAGAAAGCAGATACGAACAAGACGAGAAAGTAGATACAAACAAGACGAGAAAGTAGATACGAAAAAGACGAGAAAGCAGATACGTACTGACCAAGACGAGAAAGCAGATACTGACTGACCAAGACGAGAAAGCAGATACGGACTGACTAAGACGAGAAAGCAGATACGGACTGACCAAGTCGAGAAAGCAAAGAGACTGACCAAGACCAGAAATCAGAGACGGACATCACAATCCTCTTCTTCTTCTTCTTCTTCTTCGTACGCTGTCTGACGTCAACTTGAAATTGTTCGAAGAAAGCAGCTGTCATCCTGAGGCTGTCAAAACTGCCATAGAACTTGTCTAGTGTTGCCACTGGTGATGGCCTCATGTGCTTTCTCTGGTTCTCGTACGTCGGGCAATTCTGCAGCAGATGTTCAGCGGTCATCTTCACTGTTCCACACGAGCATTCGTCAGTGTCACCTATTTTCAATTTATTGATTGGATGGTACCTCAGTCTGTTGTGGCCTGTGCGGAGTCTGAAGACCACGACCTGTTCTCTTCTGTTCAGCTGGTAGTAGGCCTCATTTTTTGTGTAGCCAGTATGTTCTGTTCCCCATTTGGCCTTCTATCTGGCCCTAATAAACCTTTTGGACTCTTCGTAGGTCACACTAGAATCTGGTTGTGGTAGTCTTGCACCTTCTTTTGCCAGTCTGTCTGCCTCCTCGTTGCCTTGGATGTTACAGTGGGATGAAACCCACTGTACCACTACTCTTGTTGGTGCGGACTGCTGGCATAGTTGACAGAGTACTGCTCTAAAATCATTATCAGTATATCAAATCAGTATATTTCTAGCTTTTTAGTGCTGTAACCACGGCCAGTGTTTCTGTGAACAGGACTATCTGGCTTTCATTGCTTTCGCCTGTCAGCATTGCTTCTACTGCAGCCTTCAGTGTCTCTGCCTCCGCTCTAAAATTGCTTGAGAATTTTCCAGTTGCCACTGACAGTGTTATTTTTCTACCATTTGTTCGGCTCAGGAATACCCCTCCCCCTCTATTCTGTGTTGTGTTTGTTACAGAACAGTCGGTGTATGCATGGGTCCAGTCCATGATTGTGTAGTTTTCCGCTATGTACCTCAGGATTATGTGTCTCCTTTCTTGTTCAGTCTGGCTGTTCTTGTTTCCAATACCTGGTTTATATTCTACCCTCGCTGGAAAGATATGCTGCTTCCATGTGGGTTTGTGTACAGTAGGGATGGGCTTTGGTGTTATTATGGTGTTCATAGGGTCTTCGCTCATCTTTGCTTTGGCTATTTCTGCAAAGTTTCTCCGCTTTAGTTTCCCCATTTCCAAATCTATTTAGTCTGATGCATTGGATGGTCTGTCAGTCTTCTGAGTTTCTCTGCTTGCTGCTGGGATCTGCAGTCTCTTCGGAAATCACGATCAAGTGTTGAGATGAATGAAACAAGAAAGTTTGAAATGGACTCACCAAGTCTTTAGTATGTGCGAATGATGAGATGTGCAATGCCACCAGCTGATGGTCATTTATAAACTCAAAATAATGAGGTACAACTTTACAAAAGAACAATACCAAACAATGACAGACATCTATAATCACTGTCTATACCAGACATGTACAACTTCGCCAAGTGCGCAGATAAGATAGCGAATTTTTAAAATATCCACGTGTCTTACCATATGATTTTACCTTAACATTTTAATTTGCTGGCATTTATATGAAAACAATCTGTTAGTAACTTTATTTCTTCAATTCAAGTTATATCATTAGTATATACAAATTTGCGAGTAAGTTAACAGTAAAAATCCTTTCTGATAAAAAGTTAATTTTAATCAACATATTTTTTTAAGTTCTTGTTTCGGAACAGATCCGATTCATCCAATTAGCGTTTAGGACTCTCACAAGACGGGGGAAAAGGCCTGAAAAAACAGAAGTTGCAGCAAGCTGTGTCGTTGAGATGTGAATCTGTTATTTTTGTTCTTGTTTAACAAATGTTCTTCTAGAAAACAATTGCTCGCATTTGTAACTGCTTCAAAATATTCTCTGTCGAGTAAATGCCGTGAGGTTGGAATACTTTTCCCCTGTTAAATATTTGTAAACAAAGAAGTTGTGGAAGAAAAATTCGGTATTTTGTCCAAACAATTTTATGTCTCATGTAGTTTATTTAATTCTATTTGAAAATAAGATGGAGCTTGTTCCATGCCAAAATCAAATGCAGTAGAAAAATGTTAAAGTTTCTGCTTGTGGTTGACAATCATTGTACCTGCTGTTGAATTCTTCATTGATAGATTTCAACTCGTCAAAAATCAAATCAATCGCAATCCAATTCATTATTGTGTTTCGCAAGTATCGGAATATGATAAGTATTTCTCATTATTAGTTGACTTTCCCAGCGTCTAGGTTTATTCTGACATACTGCATGTGTAAATACAGATCAGGATCTAACTGTCTGAGTTCCTAACTTGGCATTGAGTTCATTCAGGTAAGGTGTAATGTCCACATAAAAAGGTGGCAGCGCTGCCTAGGGGTGAACCGTCCGTTTCAGAATCATCACCCACCAAGTTCGAATCACGTCGTGTTAAATTGTGTATACACTGAGGTTTTTTTATCATCTGTGCAATCTCGCAAATTCCTGCATTCTGAGTTACCTCCATATGTCTCAACTGGTCGTTTCGACTGGTCGTCTTGCCACTGGTCCAAGGTAGCTCGAGACGAGAGTGAGGCTGATGACCTACTCAGTGTCTTCCGAATACAGCGCTAGTTATATCTTCGTTTTGGATGAGCAACTAACAAGAAATACCAGATTAGGGATGAACAACTAACAAGAAATGCCAGATTAGGGATGACCAACTAACAAGAAATGCCAGATTAGGGATGACCAACTAACAAGAAATGTCAGATTAGGGATGACCAACTAACAAGAACTGCCAGATTAGGGATGAGCAACTAACAAGAACTGCCAGATTACACATCGAGCGTTTGTGTTTTTGCAGTGGCTTTCTTTCATGTCTATTAAAACAGGTATTTCAACTTTCAAATCATGAAATCCCTTCAGCATCTACATTTTCTAGTAGCAGGGGAACAGTTTATTTAGATTCGCGGACTATCTGGGATATATTCGTGATTTTGCGATGAAACCAACTGAAAGTACACACGTGGTCAAGTGACATTGTTGTGATTGCCCACTGTCTATGTAACATATTTCTACGAAAGGCCAACACACTAAATGGCAATGTCTTCATGATTGGTGGCGCAGTGATCTCAACTTAAGGAAATGCACACAAGAAACTAGTGTGGGTATGACAAGGGTATAATTGATTGATGTTGCACGCACGTTTTATTGGTGTAAAATGCAATGAATCACACAAACACACCTTTTGTACAGATGTTCATTGATATCAGATAGCTCTCATCTGATTTCAGCTAAAGACCTTCAGTTTTACCAGCCTTATCTGGCCTTATCGGTTTAGATTTTCCCATTTAAAAGGTCGAATTTGTTCAAAACAATTTCCTACTTCCTGAAAAATGTCTTCTCCTCTTGTAGTATCTTCCATTGGTTGAGAAGCAAGGAATTATTTAGTGCAACAGAATTTAACATCAACTCGGCGGTTAGATACAGTCAACTGAGCAAATTGGCGGGGTCTGTCCTCTCGTCTAGAGCAATTTAGAACTCTTCAAATTGTGACACACGTTCTTTGATGTTTAATTTTATGTCATAGGCCATTCCGCCAATACGTCTGGCGAAAATTGTGCGAAAAAGTCGTATATGTTCAATACCCTTGCTTTTTATAGAACGCAATACGTTAATAAAGGCACAGGAATATTATTTAAAACATTTATTTCAAAATATCCCTTAGAGTTCTTGGTAATTTTTTTCACTGACAATAGAACTTGCCCCAACAGTTTTGCCAGCGTCTTTTTTCTGTTTGTTGGAAAGTATCTGCTGAGCAGACAAAATCTTTGTTTTAAACTTTCTATTTTTATTCTATTCTCAGATGACGTTTGAAATCGTAATTGGCGTGCTTGATAAAATACATTTGAATGTGTTTTTCTTCACTTAGAAAAAGTTTCAAAACAAATAAAACATACATGGTTATCCTTGTGCATGACAACAACAACAAATAATAATCATCAGTCCATTTCCCATATAATGCCAGCCACTTACTGTGCACTTTCCACTTCTTTAATGATGTCATTTGAATAACTTAAACTAATATCATAAAATGCAAAAAAATCATTAAATATTATTACAGCTAAATATAATAAACTCGCATATTATAGCTTTATAAGACGTTCAGTTAAAATACTGATAGTTGTGACGAGTGGTGCCGCGTGCGTGCACGCAGACATTGTCGGAAAATGGTTTTTATTGTTCGTTTATTGCGGCATCAGTGTCATCTTAACCAATCTTTAATTGCTTTAGCTTGTTAAGTTCACAAGTTTACACCCCACAGACGTCAGACGTGAAGTCACCATTGACTACACATGTGTAACTTGTGATACAATTCCCAATAAACTTATTATTATTTATTTTTATAAATTTAATGACCTAATTTTACGAATAAGCTCCAGTACTTTCATTTTTCTCTTTCATTGCAGAAAAAAAAACTTGATGTTAGTGGCTGCCCACGCACCAGATTGGCAAACTATTTTTGAAAAGTCCTTCTTAGCATGCCAGATAAACTCAGGGCGGGAGCAGAATGGTTTCAAACGTTGTACTTTACACATGCTTGATCTATTCAATTCATATGCCTCTATATGGCCCACAAACAGTTACACAATAATCTCTATATTATCAGCGGAACTATCTTTTCAGTTCGGTTCAGTTCATCCCCTAACCCATCAGGTCGTTGGGACACACATGAAGACATGAAAATCGCACGCCAACCCTCTCTGTCTGTCCGGGCTGCGATCGATCCGGTATAATAGATTTCGTTGTTGTCCTCATGTGTGATTCTTAGGCTTGAAATCACCTGGCGGCGCCCATCTCCTCTCCAAGCTGCGGTGGGCAAACATCTGCAAGTAACCTGAAGGAGCTGGTCACCCCCCCCCCCCCCAACCCCCAGGCGAGCCATTGCCTCGTTCGCCTTGTGCCTCACGGTTCTAGTTGCCCAGTGTGTACCCTGAGGAGGTGAGGTTGGCGTGTGAGCTCACTTTAATCGGCAGGCTACTAATTTCACGTTTCACTCTTCCAGGGAAGAGCTAGCCGACCTCAGCGCCACTGGAATGCGGCGCCTAGCATGAGCACACCTTACCTACTATCTTTTACTAACTGCTTTAAATTATTTATTATGGACTTTTGTTTTACTTTTAGAGTTTTTCGTTCACGCTTATTTTCTGGCTGGAGTTGTGTGTTTCGTCTTTATTTTCAGGATAGTTTACGGGTTATTTTCTGTTTCCCGTCCATAGTAAACACTTTCTCTGATTCAAGATGTTATTATTTGAAACTGTATTTCACTTTTTGTAGCTTCTAAATGACCATTTTGTTTCCAGATTGTGTTAATCTTGTTGTTGACTTGAATGCCACGGACTGCAGAGTCATTACGTGGTACAGTTGAGAGGATGAACTGTTGGACAAATAATAAGAAGAAGAAGAAGGGGGAGAGAGAAGAAGAAGAGAGGGAGAAGGGGAGTGAGAGGGAGAAGAAGAAGGAGAAGGAGTGGGAGAAGAAGAAGAGAGGGAAAAGGGGAAGGGGTAAAGGAAGAGGAAGAAGAAGAAGAAGACGAAGAAGAAGAAGATGGATGGGGAGAAGAAGAAGAGAGCGAGAGGGAGAAGGAGAGGGAGAATAAAAAGAGGGAGGGAGTAGTAGTAGAGGGAGAAGGAGAGGGAGAAGGAGAGGGAGAAGGAGAGGGAGAAGAAGAGCGAGCAATGGAGATAGATGAAGAGACGAATGGAGAGAGAGATGAAGAGAGGGAGGAAAGAGAGGGAAGGGGAGGGAGGCAGGGGGAGGAAAAGGGAGGAAGGGATAGGGGGAGGGAGGGGGAGAAGGAAACGCGGAAGTAGGTGGTAACGGTCTAGTATGAAGTCCATAGCTGAATATCTTATGTCGTACTGCTGGTCCTAACAGTTCCACACAATTCTGGGATATTGATCTGGTCTGCAACTTGGTTTTTATGGTTATGTTTTTTCTAAAGTGCCTATCATATGGTCATGATCAGTGTGGAAGAAAAGCAAAGGTTCACTTTGTGGTAAAAAAACATAACGAAGATGGAAATAAATGTAAAAATTACCTCCTTCTTCTGTTTCCTTTCTTCCTTCCTATTTTCTTCCTTCCTTTCTTCCGCTCTTCCTTTCATTCTTTCCTTTCTTCCTTCCTTTCTTTCTTCCTTCCTTTCTTCCTTCCTTTCTTCTTTCCTTTCTTCCTTCCTTTATTTGTCCCTGTCTTCCGTCCTTCTTTTCCTCCTTTCTTTCTTCCTTCCTTTCTTCCTTACGTTCTTCCTTTCTTTCTTTCTTCTTTCCTTTCTTCTTTCCTTCCCTCCTTGCTTTTGTCCTTCCTTTCACCCTTCCGTTCTTCCTCCTTCTTCCATTACTTCCTTTCTCCTTCGCCATGTTTTTTGCGACACTTGAAGTTCAGTTCTCTGGATGAAGGTTGCTGTAGTAGACATTTCTTTAAGGCTTCCAAACAGCTTCACGTTTATGTTCGTCTCCGTGGGCCAGAGCTCAGTACACAATTGACTAAACACATAATATGCTTGTATGATATGTTCAGATGCTTGTAATGTCTGCCCGCACATACACTTGGGCGATGGAGCCAATATTAGCCTGTGTACGTGAGTATTTAATATGTTACGTCCTGTTCTAATGCGGAACAGGATCACTTGTTCTTCTCGATGCTCGATCAAGGCAGTGATAGTTGTCTCTCGTTTGGTCGACTTTCCTTATGGCATGGACAAAAGGCAAAGGCCGCCGTCCATCGTAGACGATGCATAATTTGGTTGCTAGAGCTATTTTTAGGAAGGATTAACTGCGCTACATTTTATCCTCACTCTCTCGTCTCGAGGCCCCCCCCCCCCCCCCCCCGACCCTAGTTGCAAGTCAAGGACAAAACGACTAGGGGGCGACTACGAGATGCAGGGGACTCTGCATCAAGCACTTGTGAAAGAGACGGCGGAATCATGAGTCGATTCCACACCACCTGATCACGAGGCAGACGGCTTAACTACTTCGCCACGGAATCCCAATGGACAAGTGTCCCTTTTACTTGAAAGATGATTGTTTGTTCGTATTGTTCTCTTGTTACTCCAAATGTTCTCGTGTTGTTTCAAATTACGTTGAAAACTTGGGTTCTGATGTAAATGTAGTAAAAACCAAATAAGGAGACTAGCAAATCCCCCCCCCCCCCCCTAAATCGTGATGTCACAAAGGCCATACAGGGTAGACAATAATGAAGTAGCGAATGACTGTTTAGACAGCTGCAATAATACTAGACCAGATAGATATGCATTATTACGTGGAGGAAAAGTGGGGAAATAAATAAAGATCTGTCATGACGTTAAGTCGGGATATACCCCATGAGGAAGTGTGGTTATTTGTAATTTCAAATTGGTGTCTGCAATCGTGAAAACAGGTCGTGCTTGGTAATCCAAATATCCTTTGTATCTTGATGGTGGGGACTGTTTAAGTTTGTGGATATATGGTACATAGTATATGGTTTGGATTGTTTAAGTTCGTGGATATATGGTATATAATATATGGTTTGGATTGTTCAAGTTAGTGGATATATGGTACATAATATATGGTTTGAATTGTTCAAGTTCGTGGATATATGGTACATAATATATGGTTTGGATTGTTCAAGTTAGTGGATATATGGTACATAATATATGGTTTGGATTGTTCAAGTTCGTGGATATATGGTACATAATATATGGTAAGGGCTGTTCAAGTTAGTGGATATAAGGAACATAATATATGGTTTGGATTGTTCAAGTTAGTGGATATATGGTACATAATATATGGTTTGGGTTGTTTAAGTTTGTGTATATGTGGTACATAATATATGGTTTGGATTATTTAAGTTCGTTGATATAGGGTACATAATATATGGTTTGGACTGTTTAAGTTTGTGTATATGTGGTACATAATATATGGTTTGGATTATTTAAGTTCGTGGATATATGGTACATAACATATGGTAAGGACTATTTAAATGGGTGGATTTTTGTTACATAACATATGGTTCAGACTATTTCAATTGGGGGATATATGCTATTTGGGACAAATTGAATGGGTAGATTATTTTTTCCCCGTTCGCCTTATTTCTCTTTTCCCCAAGGCGGTGTGCGTTGCACTGTGGTTTTTATTTTGTGCCTGTTGGCTCAGTGCATCCGACTTCAGCATGGGTAGATATTTTGTATTTAACACACAGTTGGGACTATTTAAATGGGTGGATTTATGTTATGTAACACATGGTTGGGATTGTTTAAATGGCTGGATTTATGTTATGTAACATATGGTTGGGATTGTTTAAGTGGCTGGATTTCTGTTATGTAACATATGGTTGGGATTGTTTAAGTGGCTGGATTTCTGTTATGTAACTAACATATGGTTGGGATTGTTTAAGTAGGTGAAAATATGTTACGTACAATAAAGTTAAGACTGCTTATGTTGGTAGTATATGTTACGTAATATATGGTTGAAACTGTTTACCGGGGTGGTATATTATATGTAAAAAATGGCTGAGACTGTTTACGGGGGTGGTATATGTTGCAAAATATATGGTTGGGACTGTTTACGTGGGTGTTATATGTTACATAATATATGGTTGAGACTGTTTACGTGGGTGGTATATGTTACATAATATATGGTTGAGATTGTTTACGTGGGTGCTATATGTTACATAATATGTGGTTGAGAATGTTTGTGTGGGTGGTATATGTTACGTAATATAAGGTTGAGACTGCTTACATGCGTGGTTACATCTTACATAATACACCTGACAACAGTCTCAATACTCACCATACATTTCATATCGTCAGGTTCTGGTGTGGTAGAGCCCTCCGATATAGGCGTTGGTACAAGGAGAGTGTTGGCAGGACTTGAAGGACGCAAGTGGACATAGTTTTCAGACCGTAGTGACATCAAATCCGGGAAAACAAACATCATATCAGATTCCCTGCGAATAAGTTCCATTTTAGCTCTTAAAGTGTCAGATTCTTGCCGAAGCTGTTCTGCTTTCGTCCTCATTTCTTCTGATTGGGCTAAAAGAAGTGTGTGATCCGGAGTTCTGTATGGGCCCCTGTTGTAAAGCTGTTCCGACTTGGACCGAAGAGCTTCGGATTTCAACCGAAGCATGTCCGAAGTTGCTCGTAAGTAATCGGAGTTTGCTTTGAGCGAGTCGCAGCGACACTGTATTGGATCAGATCTGGCTCGCCATAGATCCGATCTGATCCGGGCGAAGTCAGAGATGTAGGGTAGACCTGTTGGAGATTGACCTGTTGACGAAATGATTTTATCAGGCAATTGTAACTCATTCTTTCTGCCCTGAACCATTTTCAATTCCCTTTATCTGTTCTTTACCATTTTCAATTCATTCATCCTGCTTTCAAATATTTATAATTCTCTCATCCTGCTTTCAAATATTTCTAATTCTTTCGTTCTGATCCCAACCATTTCTAATTCTTTCATTCTTCCCCCAACCATTTCTAATTTGTTCATTCTGTTCCCAACTATTTCTAATTATTTACTTTTTCTTCCAACTATTTCTAATTATTTACTTTTTCTCCCAACTATTTCTAATTATTTACTTCTTCTCCCAACTATTTCTAATTATTTACTTTTTCTCCCAACTATTTCTAATTATTTACTTTTTCTCCCAACTATTTCTAATTATTTACTTCTTCTCCCAACTATTTCTAATTATTTACTTTTTCTCCCAACTATTTACATGTTTTTCTTTCTGTTTTCTACCATTGCTATGTTTGTTACACTGGCGCCTAGTACTTCCACATATTTCATCGTTTACGTATATTTTAAGATTGAGCTTCATTAAAACCATCAGGAGATAGTGATATGATACCACTACACCTCACTGTCTCTCCCCCTCCCCCCTCCCGATACCGTTTAACAGACCTTTACATCATGCAATGATCACCTGAGCTTTCTATTCATAAATACATTGTCAAATTGGTTTTCTGTTCTAATACCTGGAGATACTTACAAGGGGCGTGTCATAAGTCTTTACCCTGACTATGAAGGAGTAATATGAAAAAGTTCAAATTGGCCCATATGTAGCTCATTCAATTTGTACTGGACTTGAGAAATATGAATTTCCCTCCTCGGCGAGATTACATGATGCAACATACGTTATTGGCCGGATCTGCTATTCTAACGGTTTGTCAGAACGATGGAGAAATCAGAGACCAGAACTGTGATAGCATTTCTGATGTTGCAGAGAAAAATACCTACAGAAATACACAGGGAGATGAAACCAGTGTTTGAGGAATTATCTCCTTCGTATGCTTCTGTAAAAAACCGACTCATGTTTCTGATCTTCCAAGATCAAGAAGACCATCCCCAGAGTGCAGCGATGAAAATGCTGCAAGAGTGAAGAAAATGATTAACCAGGATAGCAAAGTGACAATTGCAGAGATATCTAGGTCAGTAAAACTGAATAAAAGTACAGTTTTTAGAATTTTACACAACAGACTGAACATGAGAAAAGTGTGTGCCCGCTGAGTTCCGCGTCTGCTGAACAGAAACAAACGAGGGTTGATTGCTGTGGCCAGTTACTCAAAATGTTTCGGTCGAAAAACATGTTGCCGAATATGATGACAGTAGATGAGACTTGGGTTCACCATTATGACCCAGAATCCAAAATTTCCAGCATGCGGTGGAAACCCCCTGGCTCACCAACACATGTCAAGAAAAGAGCACAGAAATCTGCAAGAAAAGTGATGCTGACTATGTTTTGAGACGTCAAAGGTGTAATATTGAAAGATCGGGGTAGTTGTCTCGCAGCCGCGATTCAATCTCAGCCAGTGTTCGTAAGGCGATCTCAGTCCCGCCAGGCGGAGCGATAGCGCGGGCTTGCGGAAAACGCTTGCTCGCCTTTCCCCGTTGAGGTATCTTGATGCGGGTTTTTTTGGCGTCTCCTCCGCCACGGTGCGCTCCTCTGGTCCGTATTGAGAAACTTTGTCAGTCGGTGGTGATTTATCTAAGGCTTATAGCAAAGCTCGACAGTTCGTCTCGCTGGTGGTCAGACTCTCGCAAAGATCTTGTGACCGGCAAATGGAAAGCAGGAATCGTGCCTGAAGGCCCTGTGTTCTCCCGGGGACCAACCCTCGGGAGAAAGTCAGGCCGGCAGGCCAAATTGTCTCTAGTCTCAGTGAAATTCATCGCCGGGGTCGTTGGGATCCGTTCTGCACAGAGCGCTGCCATCCCTCCTCGAGCGAGCCCGCTCGGTCGGTCGTCTGGTGTGTGTAGGGGCACCTGTCAGGTGGTCCTAAGTCGACGGAGTGAGGGACGGGGGGGGGGACAATAGTCCGTCCGTTCGTCAGTCGGTCCCTGCGGCCGTCCCAGTGAGGCTTTTTACACACCCGTCCTCCGCCGACCGGTGTGTGCGGTACGTACGTCTCCGACAGATATCTGGTTGATCCTGCCTGTAGTCATATGCTTGTCTCAAAGATTAAGCCATGCATGTCTAAGTTCACACTGTCTCACGGTGAAACCGCGAATGGCTCATTAAATCAGTCGAGGTTACTTAGATGACACGATCCTACTTGGATAACTGTGGCAATTCTAGAGCTAATACATGCTTACCAAGCTCCGACCCTCGCGGAAAGAGCGCTTTTATTAGTTCAAAACCAATTGTCGTTTCCCCTCGCGGGGTTGCGGCGTCCCCACTGGTGACTCTGGATAACTTTGTGCTGATCGCATGGCCTCATGTGCCGGCGACGCATCTTTCAAATGTCTGCCCTATCAAATGTCAATGGTACGTGACATGCCTACCATGTTTGTAATGGGTAACGGGGAATCAGGGTTCGATTCCGGAGAGGGAGCATGAGAAACGGCTACCACATCCAAGGAAGGCAGCAGGCGCGCAACTTACCCACTCCCGGCACGGGGAGGTAGTGACGTAAAATAATACGGGACTCTTTCGAAGCCCCGTAATTGAATTGAGAACACTTTAAACCCTTTAACGAGGATCTATTGGAGGGAAAGTCTGGTGCCAGCAGCCGCGGTAATTCCAGCTCCAATAGCCTATATTAAAGTTGTTGCAGTTAAAAAGCTCGTAGTTGGATCTCAGGCGCAGGCGGGCGGTCCGGCTCGCGCCGGTTCACTGCCCGTTGTCTCCTGCCCTACCGTCTGCCGGCTCTCTCCCACGGTTGCTCTTCGCAGAGCGTCCTGGGTGGCCGGCGCGTTTACTTTGAAAAAATTAGAGTGTTCAAAGCAGGCCCCGGCTGCCTGAATAATGGTGCACGGAATAATGGAATAGGACCTCGGTTCTATTTTGTTGGTTTTCGGAACTGGAGGTAATGATTAACAGGGACAAACGGGGGCATTCGTATTGCGGCGATAGAGGTGAAATTCTTGGATCGCCGCAAGACGAGCTACTGCGAAAGCATTTGTCAAGAATGTTTTCATTAATCAAGAACGAAAGTCAGAGGCGCGAAGACGATCAGATACCGTCGTAGTTCTGACCATAAACGATGTCGACTAGCGATCCGCAGGAGTTGCTTCGATGACTCTGCGTGCAGCTTCCGGGAAACCAAAGTGTTTGGGTTTCGGGGGAAGTATGGTGCAAAGCTGAAACTTAAAGGAATTGACGGAAGGGCACCACCAGGAGTGGAGCCTGCGGCTTAATTTGACTCAACACGGCCAACACTGAAATGACTGATATGCCCAGACCACTTTCTTTGGGTCTAATATGGAACGGGTGCTGGATTCAGACCGTCAGAAATATGGGGTTGTGCCCTCTGTGGCTCGGTTGGTCTGCTGCATTCAGTGTTTGATAAAGGAATTAACGGAAGAGCACTACCAGGAGTGGAGCCTGCGGCTTAAAATGACTTAACACGCCAATACTGTAGAACGACTGTCAAATCGAGAGCACCTTCGTGGGGTCTAATAGTGAACATTTGCTGGTATTCGACTCACGGAAGACAGGTCAGTCTATTAACCCCCTAATGAAAGAGCGTCTGCTATGGTAATCTGGTCTTAACCCTGCAGAAATCACAGGTTCCAGAAACTTGGCCATTGACAAACTAAAAAGCCCTCTATTGATACGTCCGGTCTAATATTGAACGGGTGCTGGAAATAGACCCTCGGAAGACAGGTCAGTTTTACCCTACAATTGACAGGGCGTTGCTACGGTAATCCTGCTCAACTCGAGAGGAGCCGCAGACATTTGGTTCACGTACTAGGCTGATAAGCCAACGGCGCGAGGCTACAAGGTGAGGGATTACGGCCGAACGCCTCTAAGCCAAAATCCCGCCCAAAAGCTCAGCACGATTGCAAAGGGAGGCTTCGACATGGTGGGGACCTGGGGCTCCCGCTCCAGCCCCGCCCGGTCGAGCCGCAGAATGAGGTCTCTGCTGTCCGCCGATCAAAGCGGGCGGGAAGCTGCTCGATATTCACCCCATACGGCGATGAGGTATGAAACCATTTGTAGAAGACTTAGTTCTCGGTCGGGGTGCCCTAAGCAGTAGATCAGCTACCTCACTGCGAACTGCTGAGACTCAACCCTTGACCATGAGATATGTCCGCACACCAGGCGAACAACATATCCGTGCAATGACCAGGCTTGTCCCCTGGTCAAATGCACTATTTCGAGAGGAATCACAGGTCGCTGACATTTGGTCCACGTGCTTGGCTGATAAGCTACCATCTAAGGGACTACGGCCGAACGCCTCTAAGCCAGAATCCCGCCCTAAATCTCAGCACCGCTGTGATGGGAGGCTACGACATGGGTGGGGCTTGCGTCTCAGCCCGGCCCGGTCGAGCCGCAGAAATGCACCTGGTAAAATGCACTCCTGCCTCGCTCTTTGTCTCTGTCTGCTATCAGTCATCCCAATGGACGCAGAAAAGATGCAGTCCAGCAGACATTGCACCTCCTGCCCTATTGTGACAACCTCCCGGGTGGCGGGGAATGCTAGACGTACCATCACTGCAGATGAGCCGAGAAAATAAAGGGAGCAAAGAGATACCTCACTCACATGCATATGCTACGTTTCTGGCAGGACGTGACGATCTTGGGACAAAGTCACACTGGACTGCCTCTCTTCCGGGATAGTACAAACTAGTACATAGTCCATCATATCATTGCCAAATCCTATAGACACGAGTAGGGAAGACTCGATAGTCCTGCAAGACAACTTCCTAAGAGAGACAACTCTGACCAAAAACAACTGCTGCCTTGCAGTTAGGCTGGGGACAGCCAAAGGCTAAGGAGGGCAACCCTACAGAAACGCCTGTAGAAATCGGATGCACTGTGCCACAGGCTTAACAAAATAAAACAGTGCAACGTAAATATAGCTGTAAACAGCGTACGATGAAGAAGAAGATATTGAAAGATTACCTGCCTCGTGGCAACACGGTTAATGAGCAATATTATGCAGATTTCCTTACCAAACTAAGAAAGACTGACCAGAAAACGAGGGATAGCGCGCACACAAATTATGCCTTTGCTTCAAGACAACCCGCCCTCTCATAAAGCAAGGCTTGTGCTGCGAATAGCCAACGATTTGAATGTTGAAAGTTTTCCACACCCACCATATTCTCCGGATTCCGCATCATCAGAATTTTTTCTTTTCCCAAAAAACAGTTGAAAGGAAATCATTTTGACAGCTTGTGGTAGCTGGTTTAGTCCAGATGGTTAAAATAGGTTACTTTATTCTGGCTACATTGAGAAGGAAAAAGCACTGTGCCAAATTTATACTTTCTCCTCCTACTCCTTCATGTTCATGGTAAAGACTTATGACAAGCCCCTTGTACGTTTTCCTATGGGAAAACATGCTGTCGCTGATTACAAACTCTTATAACACATGTCAGTCCGGTAATAACTTTCAATTGACATTGTTTGTTCTGATTCCATGTTTGCCCACGATCTTTTTAGAACTGATATTATCCTACCTAACTTTAGCATTAAAGTCGCCCATCACAGTTGTATTGTCTTTCGCTTTCCTATTACATTCATTACACGCTAAATAAAACCAAAAGTCAGGTGTTTGAATTGGACATTAACACTGAGAAAACGGAAACTACGAGGCACGTTCAAATGAAAACGGACCTAACTCATATGATAATAAGCAAAGTAAGCTTGGAATCTACAGATAGAAATTGACAGTTAAAAATTGGAACAGGTCAAGAACGTCTATCTTGGAAATATAGTAACGGAATTTGTTATGTGCGAAATGGAGATTAGAAAGAGCATAGGAATGACCAAAACTGTGTTCACCAACATAGGTCACAATTTAACATCCAAGCAAGTCACTCGCAAATTTAAAATGATAATTTTTCAGATGGTAAGTACCACTTGTCTTTACTGTATGGCGTAAAAACATGGAAAGCGAATGGAGAAGAGAATTGATGCCTTTGAAATGTGGATAGGTAGAAGAACGAGAGACATATAATGGAAAGAAAAGACATTAAATAATAAAGTCTTGGAAGAATTATAAATATTCAGAAAATTCATGCACGAATTCAGTCAGGAAGTGAAGATACATAAAACGATATAACACTTCACTGACAACAATGCTGTTCTTCCGTCACATATAATGCTGACCAATCTCTCTGTTTCGTGCGTCACATGTAATTATGACTACACTCTCTGTTTCGTCGTCACATGTAATTATGACTACACTCTCTGTTTCGTCCGTCACATGTAATGATGACTACACTCTCTGTTTCGTCCGTCACATGTAATGATGACTACACTCTCTGTTTCGTCCGTCACATGTAATTATGACTACACTCTCTGTTTCGTCCGTCACATGTAATGATGACTGCACTCTCTGTTTCGTCTTTCACATGTAATGATGACTGCACTCTATGTTCCGTCCGTCACATGTAATTATGACTACACTTTCTGTTTCGTCCGTCACATGTAATGATGACTACACTCTCTGTTTCGTCCGCCACATGTAATGATGACTACACCCTCTGTTTCGTCCGTCACATGTAATGATGACTACACACTCTGTTTCGTCCGTCACATGTAATGATGACTACACTCTCTGTTTCCTCCGTCACATGTAATGATGACTACACTCTCTGTTTCGTCCGTCACATGTAATGATGACTACACTCTCTGTTTCGTCCGTCACATGTAATGATGACTACACTCTCTGTTTCGTCAGTCACATGTAATGATGACTACACTCTCTGTTTCGTCCGTCACCTGTAATGATGACTACACTCTCTGTTTCGTCCGTCACATGTAATGATGACTACACACTCTGTTTCGTCCGTCACATGTAATGATGACTACACTCTCTGTTTCCTCCGTCACATGTAATGATGACTACACTCTCTGTTTCGTCCGTCACATGTAATGATGACTACACTCTCTGTTTCGTCCGTCACATGTAATGATGACTACACTCTCTGTTTCGTCAGTCACATGTAATGATGACTACACTCTCTGTTTCGTCCGTCACCTGTAATGATGACTACACTCTCTGTTTCGTCCGTCACATGCAATGATGACTACACTCTCTGTTTCGTCCGTCACATGTAATGATGACTACACTCTCTGTTTCGTCCGTCACATGTAATGATGACTACACTCTCTGTTTCGTCCGTCACATGTAATGATGACTACACTCTCTGCTCAGCCGTATTGGCAATCCTTTCCTTTTGCTCCCCTGAAACGGATGAAAGAGTGGCTTACGCTGTGATTTGGATTAAAGTGATGAAGATTGCAAACTTTGTCAACCTTACTATCTCGTCCTCAGCTACCTTGGACCAGTGGCAAAATGCAGATTTTTACTCAGGGTTTACTCCCGAAGCCTTTCTCGTAAACTGGTATCTCCCAATGTAGCGGGGGTTGTAGCATCCAATAGGTTGGGAATGTAGGATACCAGGACTAAATTTCGGTGTTCATAACAAATAGCACCGCAAACTGTAAGCACCAAATAATGTTCCAGATAATCACATCACAAACTGCTGTCACAGAAATAAAGTCAAAGCCACTCACGTAGACACAGGCGCACTATGTTAATCCGGCTCGTCTGAAACGCACAGGAGGCAGGGGAGGTAATCTAGCCAATTTATTGATGATGTGCGCGAACCAAAGATACAAGTCACAAAAATGTCACAACTGAATAACTAGTCGATCATTGCTAGTAATCAAATTGCGTCATCTTGGCTATGAAATGTCACACGATGTAATGATAAGTAAAACAACAATATTGGAAGGATCGGTGGAAGCTAAGAGGTAAATAATACTATAAGAAGAAGAACTATATCAAAATATGGACAGAAAAAAGCCTGAGAGATCACAGAAGATCGAGAGGTTTCACCCTGGGGGCAACTCTTCTCTCTCTTCTCACCTCACTCTGTTTCATTTGACTCTGTCCTACAGTCACACCCTTGCACAACTTTCACACGCGCCCTAATGGTGAGGCCCTTCCATTGCACTTTGGTTGGGCTAGCTTCTGAGGGCGCACAAACCTAGCATAGGTACATACAGACGCACACATTCATCCAAGCACTGGTTTATGCGTTCTGATATCGCCCAATGGACTACGGTCTGGGGTGGAAAATGGCGCGCCTCCGCTAGTAGAAACTAGTGAGGCAAACATCTAAGCTAAAAAAAAAAAAAAAAAAGCCTGGGAGATTGTACAAGAGACAGAAGACGTCTGAGATCCATTGTAGCAGACCTATAATGTAGAGATGGCACCTAAACTGAACTGAAGGCCGGTGTAGAATTCCAGTTTTACTGAATCGTAGCGTGTCATTGATAGAAAGACACCTTTGGAGAACGGTGTTCTTGATTCTCATATTGGTAGTTCTAGAACTAGTGGGTATCAATCTGGATCCTGTCAACGTCAAACCTGTAGTGCCCTTGGAGCCTGCACGTGGAACATGAGGGCCACTGCTTCACTAAAGTGTGTAAACTCTTCAATGTGTCTGGATGGCAGCATCAACTCACATGAACATAACTTTACCTTCTCCGCCCTTGACCACCGTTTTTCTGCAAGTCAGAAAACGTAATCATTTCCATGTAAACTGTCTCCGCAAGCTGGTCAGAATCGGTTGGAAGGATAAAGTGCTCAACTCTGTGATTCTAAGCAGGGCTAAACTCTGTGGTCCTAAGTAGGGCGAGACTCTGTGGTCCTAAGTAGGGCGAGACTCTGTGGTCCTAAGTAGGGCGAGACTCTGTGGTCCTAAGTAGGGCGAGACTCTGTGCTCCTAAGTAGGGCGAGACTCTGTGGTCCTCATAGGGTGATATTTTGGCATCCTTACGATGCTGCAGTGAGCCCAGATCTCATGGACTAGGCATGTTGTTTGCATGTCAGATGAGCGCCTACTTAATCGACTGTTGCATGGTGAGCTCAAGACAGGACAGTGCTGATCGGGGATGGGGTGTGGAAACAACAGAAACGATACAAAGACACTGCAAATTTATTTGAAAATGTTTCCGTTGGTGTCTCTGCTTCGGAGCTGCTTGCTCCGAACAGCTCAACCTGGTGCACTGCCATCACACATGGTGCATGCATTGCTCAGCAGAGAACCCTTACTGCGACGCAGTTAGATCGAGCTGCACGAAAGGACAAACTGCAAGACAGTCCAATTACTAACGCTGTTAATGTGTGCCCTACGTGCGGTAGAGTATGTCATTCTCAAATCGGGTTGTACAGTTATATGTACATATTAATAATCATGTCTGACTCTGTCGCCATCTTTGCTTGCGATGGGAAACTAACTAACCGTGTTTCCACTAGCCCTAGAGTGTATATCCTGAGATTTGTTATTTATGACATCACCTGTGTAGCAGCCTTTTCTTGCTCGTGTTTCGTACGGACGTTTCCAACTACCAAATCGGGAGAATCTATTCAAATAAATACTGTGGTTACATAGATACATTGTGGTTGTCTCTGCACGGTGTCGTTTGTCCAGACGACAGAAGACCAGAATCTGCCGCGAATGAGCTGAAATGTATCGGTTTTTTTTTTCAACTAGCCCATATTCGTTGTAGTTTCAGCGGCCTAAGATTTCTACAGGATGAGGTAAGCAGCTTCGAACTCAACTTATCGTTGCCGCCTATTAGGGCCTATCTGACAGGGGTACAATGTTACCAGTCATTGCTGTTGCATCAACTTGACATGCTGTTGCATCAACTTGACATGCTGTTGCATCAACTTGACATGCTGTTGCATCAACTTGACATGCTGTTGCATCAACTTGACATGCTGTTGCAAAATCGACTATAAACATGCAGTTAACCACTGGTACAGAAACAGTGAGACATCAATCCGACTATGAGTTTCGGTGACCTTGAACAACAAAGCGGAAGTGTTGCAGATGTCCTTGACTCACCGAAGTCGCTCTCTACAGTTTGTATTTCCATGATGTACTATGTGGAGCTGCAGCATTAATATAACATTATATTTCCTTTCTTGATGAAACGAACGAAGTTTCAACACCATGTGATTCTCACTATTTCTCTTTCCCTGGTTTATGGAGTCGACGACGTCAACCAGCCATGTTGAAAATGTATCGACTTTGACAAATGAACTTGATGACCAAAGCCTTGCAATTCCCTTGGCTCTTCTGTCCCAAATCCTTGGTCAGGCGAAAATAAATAATGATGTCCGATGAGTGGTCCAAGTCTTCGAATCTGCAAATATACAGTGCCGGAAGATGGGTTTTGAGAATCGATTTAAATTGCGAATGATCTGATTGTGTTGGTTAACCCCCTTTTATTAGACACGAGGTTCTTTAGGTAAGTCAGTTCAGTTCAGTTCAGTGCAAGTGCCATCTCTATATCGATAGCCGGCTGCAATGGACCTCCAGTGTACTCTATCTCTTGCCGTAATGGTACAATCTGCCAAGCTTGATCCTGAGGTTATCCGCCCACACATAAACGTTGTCTGCTTTTTGAACGACTGCCTTCAATCATATCCTTTAGTATACGGGACGGCGTGGCCTAGTGGTTAAGTGGCACGGCTCACAACCAGAAGGTGCTGGGTTCGATCCCCATCACAGCACCGGCCGTTACCCCGGAGAAGCAAACCCTTAGAAAATGCAGGAGGAAGCAGACCCTTACATAAAATGCATGCTGAAGTCGGATGCACTGGGCCGACAGGCGCAAAATAAAAACCACAGTGTAACGCACACACGCTTTGGGGAATAGATAAATAAGGCGAACGCAAAAAAAAAATATATCCTTTAGTATGGTTTTCAACAAACCTTGTTGAATGGGCAAAATAATGTAACTGTCTAACCTTGATTTTCTTTAGTATGGTTTTCAACAAACCTTGTTGAATGGGCAAAATAATGTAACTGTCTAACCTTGATTTTCTTTAGTATGGTTTTCAACAAGCCTTGTTGAATGGGCAAAATAATGTAACTGTCTAACCTTGATTTTCTTTAGTATGGTTTTCAACAAGCCTTGTTGAATGGGCAAAATAATGTAACTGTCTAACCTTGATTTTCTTTAGTATGGTTTTCAACAAGCCTTGTTGAATGGGCAAAATAATGTAACTGTCTAACCTTGATTTTCTTTAGTATGGTTTTCAACAAGCCTTGTTGAATGGGCAAAATAATGTAACTGTCTGACCTTGATTTTCTTTAGTATGGTTTTCAACAAGCCTTGTTGAATGGGCAAAATAATGTAACTGTCTAACCTTGATTTTCTTTAGTATGGTTTTCAACAAGCCTTGTTGAATGGGCAAAATAATGTAACTGTCTAACCTTGATTTCGGTCAGCAATTCTCTTTTTACCTCTAACGTTATCAATACCTCCACATTTGTTTTCTTCTTTCCAAGAAATGCGAACCATCTTATATACACCCATATTGAGAAGACTTGAATACTTTTTTCCAACTTATTATTCAGTGTCCATGTTTATGCGCTATAAAGTAGCCATAATACCTGACAATTCTCATTTTCTATATATAGTTTATCTGTTTGGTTGTCAGTATGTGTCACACGTTTATGACTACCATTTTGGTCATACCTATTCTTTTTCTTATTTCTTGTTCACAACTGCCTTCTTCCGTAGTTATTAGACTTAGATAGAAGATCCTATGAACCTGTTCCAGTAGTTTATCTATTATATGCATGCACTATTTCTTTTCACTTTTCCCAAGTATCATAGTCTTTGTTTTCTTTATCCCAACTCTTGACTAATTGTGTATATTGTTGTCACAAGCTTCTGTATTTCTTGCTCACTTTCTGCCATCAAAACTGTATCATCCGCATATCTAAGATTATTCATTACCACTCCTCCAATGAAAAGCCCTGGCATCGCTCTATCTATTTGAATATTTGTTCTGTGTAGATATTACAAAGACAAGGGGATAATACACATCAATATCTCATACCTCTTTTTACATCTATATTTGCAGAGCAAATATTTCCAGATTTTACTAAGTTCTGTATTCAATTTATTGGATATATGGACAGAGAAATGGCAAATCGTCATTAGTGAATCTAAAACTACATACACAATATGTTCCTTATTTCCCAACCACACATCCCCCCCTCCCCTCCCCCATAACACCGGCGTGTTAGGTGGTTTTATGAGAGCAGAATAGATGGCGCCTAACAGGCTGCGGGTCTACTTTGCTCTAGTGTTTGAGCCTATTAAGATGGACTCGCACATAGGTTAACCACCCTCTATGACACTTGTTCCCCTTGTCGGTTAACAACCTTCCATAAGCGCTTGTCGGAGTTTTAAGCTGCTCGAGCCTAGCAGGCTAGACAGGAAACCCGGCTATATCCAGCTTTAACCAGAGCTGGGACCTGCACAGGGCCATCTGCCCCTGTAGAACTACAGGTCGACTAAGAACTAAGAAAAAAAGATATGGCAAGAGCAGGCTTCAATAAACCAGACGGTAACTAGAGATTTAAAAACAATTATTCAAAATTACACCATGGAGAAATATCAAATTTCCATGTGAAACCGTAGAGGGAATAGAAAAAGAGAACTCAGATAGATTTAACGAGGAAATGCATCACGGATGTATGTCTTAGGAAATTATACCAACCTGATTCCTGGATGCAGGTATATACATATATAAAGGCAAGGCACAGGCCGCCGTCCATAGTAGATGATGATTGCATAATTTATTTTCTAGCGCTATTTTTAGTAAGGGTTAACTGCGCTACTTTGTATCCTCAAACTCTCGTCTCGATCCGCCCGACTCAAGTGACAAGTCAAGGACAAGACGACTAGGGGGCAACTACGAGATGCAGGGGACTTCGCATCAAGCACAGGTGAAAAAGACGGCGGAGTCCAGTGTCGAACCCACACCATCTGACCACGAGGCCGACGGCTTAACTACTTCGCCATGGAATTATATATGTTTATATGGGGAACTGAGATGCTAGTTAGGCACAACATGCTGACCAGGACGTGGCGTCAGGGTCAATACACTGACCAAGACCACAATCTCTCTTCCATGTAGCGTTCCCTACGAAAGGCATCGTCCAACATAGCCAGACATGTTCTTACGTGGAATCGGAATAGAAATAAAAGAGAAGTAGTCCAAAAACGAAATAAAAAAACAGAGAAGAGAATGTGAGCATGAGCTTAGGTGAAATGATTATACATGGAGGGAGACGGGAAGGAGCAGCCGATGACAGTGTATGCTGGCAGGATGTTGTCGGGCTATGCACTGAGAGGAGCTACAGACTGATTGATTAATTGACTGATTAATTGATTGACTGATTGAGTAATGTATTGGTTAATTGATTGACTAGTTAATTGATTGATTGACTAATTAATTGATTAATTGATTGGTTGATTAATTGATTGTTTGGTTGGTTGACTAAAGGATTGATTAATTGATTGACTAATTAATTGATTGATTGATTCTATTGACTGACTGATTGATTAATTGATTGATGTGTTAATTGATTTATGGACTAATTTATTTATTTATACATTGTTTAATTAATTGACTGATTTATTGGTTGATTGATTGTTTGATTGATTAATTGATTGAATTCAGAAAGCAAGTTGAATTTTAACAAAGACCTCTAGAAAGAAATCAGAAATGAAATACGAGCAGGCTAGTGATAAACGTAAATACTTGTTCTAATGGGGGTATCAATCACACGAGAAGACTAGCTATTTCCGAGCGTAATACCAACCTTAGCTGATCAAAGGTAACGATACCCAAGTATTGCTATCACAATACACATAATCGAAAAATGGTAATGTAAAACCAATGCCTCAAGTTACTGGCCAATCAATCTCGCAAGCTGCCTGGGGAAGACCGCAAAGCGAATAGTTCATCACAGATTGAAATGGTATTTAGCGTCTCAGTTGATTCCGGTCCCGGAACAAACTGTATTTAGAGTATTCTACAGTGTAAATGATCAAGTTACTTCCATTTCACAAGCAGTAAAGATGGCTTCCGGGAGAAAAAATTGGTCCCAAGCTTTGGGTCGAATACAAGCAAGACTTTGATAAGATAAGGACAGATGGCCTTCCTGCAATACTAAGGAGAAGCGGAACTCAAGGCCACATGATAAGCTAGATCCAGTCGTACGTGTATGCACAATATGAGAATCATAATTAGTATCGATAAAATGCAGAGTAGAAGGCTGCTGCTAAATCAGGTATGGGAAATTTCTCCAACACTATTCTTAGTCTTAATCTTAGTCGACCTGAACTTCTACAGGGGCAGATGCCCATGTGCAGCTCCCAGCTCTGGCATGAGCTGGATGTAGCCGGGAAAAGGATGTCCTGCTTAGCGGACTAGGCTCGAGTAGATTAACACTCATCTGACGGAGGGTGGTTAACCTATGTGCGAGTTCATCTTAACAGACTCAAACACTAGAAGAAAGTAGACCCGCAGCCTGTTAGGCGCCATCTATATTGCTTTAAAACAACCACCTAATTATTGCCGGTGTTTTGCCATGTCACACAGTCAGTCGCTTCTTACGACATGCTCTCTGTGAGGCAGTGGTGCTATTCTTGTCCTTGTCATACACAAAGACCCCAGGAAGATCACTCGGTTCGAGAAAGATTTCCCCGCTGAAGGGAAAGTAGATCCTAGTACTCTAGTTTCTGTTTCTAAGAATTGACGTCACTGTATTCCAGGCGTACCCATAGGCGCTCATAAGTTCTCAGCAAATGGTGCAGAGTCTGGATTCTGATGGTCCCTGTAGCTCTCTGGTTGTACACACTTCTGCTCCGTCCTCTCATGCGTCTCACTCCTTCGAACTGCGTTTGATGTCAAAACTTTGTAGTTAGTGGAATGCTGAATCATCTGTGTCAGTCTCCTCATACATACTAATCGTCCATTTTGTTGTGATTTCGCTAAGAAAGTGTTTGGGAATTGGAAGACACGCTTGGTCGGTTTTCATTGTTACCCGTTCCGTGCTGTGACACCTCAATAAAAGGGTGGAGATAACCGACCACAAATCTAGTAGAGGAGATTCGTTAACCCCGGGGGCAACTCTTCTAGAAGAAGAAAAACTCTGATGACAAAGCACACGTTAGAGTCACTGCGGAAGCTACTGAGATCGTGCTCTTACGCGATGTCTGCAGCAAATGGACCCAAGGAAGGTGGATGCATTAGGAGAGAAAGGAGAGAGAACAGTAAAGAGGGAAAGAGAAGAGCCGGATAAAGAAAATATCGAAGGAAGTCAGATAGACTTGAATTACAAGATGTGCGTATACGCGACTGGAAAAGCCGCAACGCTACACAGCACGAAGTCATCCTCCAAAAATTGGTAAACTATTTCGGCATCTTCATATTCCAAGAGACGCGCTTCAAGGAGAATGTTACCATCAAGTGTTCAGGATTCAGATGCTACAATAATTCACGTGGGCTTGGCAAAGAGAGGGAAGAGGCGGGGTGGGGGGGCTGGCATTTGACTACTATGGTGCACTGATCACCACGTCACTACAGCAAACTACAGAATGTAGCGGGCGACAGACATGCTAAGATCACGAGCAGAGAAAAGGCACGTTACAATAAACACAGATAAAATGTCTTCAATGCTGTTCTCTCTTTCTTATAAAGTTGAAACAGCTAACATACACTTAGGAACGACCCTGATCAAGGAAGAAAGCTATCACACCTTTCTATTTGACAAAAGAAAGGCTTGATTGTAATAAACATATAGAGAATGCAGACGAGAAGGTCGGAAGACGGCCAGACTTACTCAGAAAATTAGAGACAAGTTGGAAAGTGAATAACAAACTCTTCAGAAGATTTTCAATGAAGCAACAAGATCTCTCCTGAGATTTGGCTCAGCGACAGCTTCATCAGCTGCTAATACACATCTGTACTCAGACTCGTTAACTACACCGGAATCAGAGATGCAGAAAGCTACTGGATTACAGACACTGTCCTATTGAAGACACACGAAAAGCTGGATCCCTATTTAAAAGTGCAGTAGTCGTCCTCTTCTTTGCGTTCAGGATCTTCTAAGCATGCTACATATGCAGGCCAGCCGTCAGGATGAAGTATGCAGTCTTAACCAGGTCTGATCGGCAGTCCCACAGCTTTTGTCTCAGCTCCGCAGCCTCTGATTGGGTCTGGTATCTCATTCCAATATAAAGTTGGCATTGCTGTAGAATGTGTTCATAGTTCTGGCCCCCTGTGCCTCTTGGGCACTCAATTGTGCAAGATCAGCAAGAATGTCACCGCCCCTTATGATGGTAAGACTAGGCGATTTGCCAGCTTCATCCATCGATGAAAGAGATGTAGAAGATAACATCAAGTAGACTTACCGACGAAAGAAAAAACGCTTACATCCACTCTACATCCAATACCATGACAACAGAACAACAAAACTCTGCAAATTAAAGCATCAATCAGTGTTCGTACAGTCCGACAGAAGTATAGTCATCTGCAAAAGCGAACTTGTTCATTGAGTACGAACAAAGACATAAAGGCTTGCGCCCTGAGAGGCTACTCACAGGGTGCCACACGCATAGTCTGCAAAGACTGAGACGCCTATGAATGTATGCCAATATAAGAGATTCTGTAAGAAACTAAGGGCTAGGCTGGAGTCAGGTTAAGAGCAAGATGCTTTACAGAAACAATACCCCCTGTATAAAGATGTATTAATAGAAAAGCCGAATGTACAACTATTTCACCCTTTCCACTTCCTATAACATCCAACCATTTCATTCTCTCCATTTCCTAATATTTCCCACTATTTCACATTTAATATTTTCTGCAATTTTCAACTATTTCGTTCAATGTCCTTCAATTTCCAACTAATTCGCTCTATTTCCTACAATCTTGGTAAAAAAACATGAAAAAAAAAACTAGTAAAAGTTGATTAAGGTTGAGCTTAATCAAAATTTTAAAATGGGTATGGTCAGATACCGCACCGAGACGAGAACACAAACAAAACCTACGTTACGACCAATAGGCCTTCATCAGGGACAACAACACTGAACTAACAAATCAACATATAAGAAAAAATGGTCAACTCATCCACAGAACCGCTGCAGCCTCGCCTTATTTTAATTTCCTACAATCTTGAACTTATTCGCTCTTTCTACAATCTCTAACTATTTCACTCTCTCTTTCTTACTATTTCGCCATATGTCCTACAACAAACAACTATTTCACTCTCTATTCCCTACAATCTCCGACTATTTTCTCGCTTGTTCATGGCTCTCGTCTTGGCTTCTAACGATTCTCAGTTATTGTATTCACACTAATTATGGTTATTACGAGTAAACAGGTTTCGGTTGGTGATGCAGTTCGGCCAAAATATTCAGCTTCTCCTTAGGCGTGTCTCTTTCGCTCTATTTTCTGCTATTTATAATTGTTTCTAAAAACAGAAAACAAAGAGAAAACCAACAATAGAACCAACTTCACTGCTCCAGGCCCATCCCACTTGTGTTCAATCTCTTTCATTGCGGACAGTGACGTCGACAGAGCAACGACACCACATCTTCCGCTGCAGTTTCGACATTGTCCCCTGACTTCGAGGATCAGATTCCGAATCTAGAGAATGCCATTGCGACTCTGCCTCTAAACCTACAAAGTTCCATCGAAGCTTTCCTTCAGAACCCACATAATGCCATTTAAGCTCTACTTTCGGATGCAGGTACCCATTTACAGCTCAACTAGGAGAAGGGGTCATGACGTGAAAAACTCTGAACATGCTTGGTCAGTCACACTGAAGGCCACATGATTTGAACATGTAACAGTGAGATTGTGCACCAACCTTACAACTTCTAAGCCAATTATTTCTAAATATCCGCATGTTTTATCCTCTAATTTATCAATACTAAGCCTCTGACACTTTCTTTCCCTTGGGAAACGTATGACTTTTATAAGGTCCCAACAATTGACATCCAGTCCTAAACTGGCACAAGTCAAAGCCTATATGCGTATCACCACAGACACGCGACACCCTCTGTACAATAGTATCTCAGACATCAAGGGATCAAGAATCAAGTGAGGGTCGTCATGGATGGCACAGGCTGAGACAACAATCAGACACGTCACTCCAGCTGAGACAATAGCCAAAGAGGAAGAATGGGTCCACACCGGTGATAGAATGGTAGAGTACCAGAGAGTCATCATAACCTTTGGCAAGGAACGCAGAGAATGGAGCAACGGGAGTGCTGATAAATGAAAATACCCAGCAGAGTGACGCTGTCATATATACCGACGGATCAGTCGTGCGCAGTGGGACCTCGGGCTGTGGTTTCTCGGCTAGAGTGAGAGGAGAGGTCGTGGCTGAGCGCAGTAGGGCATGCATGTCAACAACATCCAGTATGAGAATGGAGACGGAAGCAGTGACCCCAGCACTGAAATTAATATCTGCGATATCTATAACAAGGACTGTCATCGTGACAGACGCGCAAGTACAGAAGGGATGGCTTAGGTACGAGTAGATAGCTGCTGTTCAGGCCTCAAACCTCCAGGGGTTGATATGGATCTACTGTCCTGTTCATGCCGTGGTTCAAAACAATGAAAGAGCTGACACCATGACTTCACAAGGTCCCGTCATGGGCACATTAGTGATGGATAGAAGTGACTTTTCGAAATCAATCAATGACCGCCTGCTGGATGCGGACACCGCAATAGATGAAGCACAAATCCACAGATTGCAAATTTTCTACATTAAACGAGGTTTGAGCGGAGTCGGGGGCATGAGTGGATAGAGCAGGAGAGAGTACATCCAGCGAGCTACACTGACCATCAGCATCCATTCCTTACGCCATTTGATGAGAGAGACTGAGCACCTATGGGTATTCCCGGAGTGCAGTGACGTCGATTCTTAGAAACAGAAACAGAAACCAACACCGACCTGGAGAAATGCCATTTCTGGCGTATGGAGTTCTTTGGAGAACGGTTGGTGCAGACTGACGTCGTGGACATCTGTTTCTGCTGTACCGTCTCCTGTTCTTCAGAACGGTTGTTCCTGTTCGTGTCAGCATCAGTTTAGACATGTTGGTTCCTGTGGGTCAGCATGGTCTGGTGAGGACATCCATCACAACCTGTGGGGAAAAGTTACAACAAAATTTACTTAAAACGAAATCAGCATTTTGTGTGAACGGAAGTAGAGGCTCGATGGCATTATTTGGGTCTGGAGCAGAGCCAAGATGGCATTCTTTAGGTCTGGAACAGAGCCAAGATGGGATTCTTTAGGTCTGGAGCAGAGCCAAGATGGCATTCTTTAGGTCTGGAGCAGAGCCAAAATGGCATTCTTTAGGTCTGGAGCAGAGCCAAGATGGCATTCTTTAGGTCTGGAGCAGAGCCAAGATGGCATTCCTTTGGTTTGGAACAGAGCCAAGATGGCATTCTTTAGGTTTGGAACAGAGCCAAGATGGCATTCTTTAGGTCTGGAGCAGAGCCAAGATTGCATTCTTTAGGTCTGGAGCAGAGCCAAGATGGCATTCTTTAGGTTTGGAACAGAGCCAAGATGGCATTCTTCAGGTCTGGAGCAGAGCCAAGATGGGATTCTTTAGGTCTGGAACAGAGCCAAGATGGCATTCTTTAGGTCTGGAGCAGAGCCAAGATGGCATTCTTTAGGTCTGGAGCAGAGCCAAGATGGCATTCTTTAGGTTTGGAACAGAGCCAAGATGACATTCTTTAGGTCTGGAGCAGAGCCAAGATGGGATTCTTTAGGTCTGGAACAGAGCCAAGATGGCATTCTTTAGGTCTGGAGCAGCGTCAAGATGGCATTATTTGGGTCTGGAGCAGAGCCAAGATGGCATTTAGTGAATCTGCAGCAGAGTCTCGGTGGCATTTAGTGAGTGGAGCAGAGCCTCGGTGGCATTTAGTGAGTGGGGCAAAGTCTCGGTGGCATTTAGTGAGTGAGGCAAAGTCTCGGTGGCATTTAGTGAGACTGGAGAAGAGCCTCGGTGTTATTTAGTGAGACTGGAGAAGAGCCTCGGTGTTATTTAGTGAGACTGGAGAAGAGCCTCGGTGTTATTTAGTGAGACTGGAGAAGAGCCTCTGTGTTATTTAGTGAGACTGGAGAAGAGCCTCTGTGTTATTTAGTGAGTCTGGAGAAGAGCCTGTGTGGCATTTAGGGAGTTTTGAAAAGAGCATGTGTGGCATTTAGTGAGTCTGGAGAAGAGCCTCTAAAGCATTCCATGGGTCCGGAAGCAGACCCTTGATGACCAAACTCAGTTTGATACCACCATTGCAGTACCATAGAACACGCTCATGACCACCAGAGGTGCAATGGGCGACATTTTCTTTTAAAAACATTATTAGTGTGACAAAATTAATCAAGTTCAGTTCAGTTCAAGTGCCATCTCTTCGTCGAAGGTCAGCTGCAATGGTTTTCCAGTGAACCATATCTCTTACCGTAAGTGTGCAATCTGACAGACTTTTCCAAGTGTTATCAACCCAATCATAACGGCAGCTGCCTCCTGAAAGGCTGCCTGACACTCTATCCGCAAGTATGGTCTTCAACAAGGCCTTGTTGTATGACCAAAATAACGTCATTGTCTAACCCTGATTTCTGTCCATAATTATCTTTTCATCCCCAAATTGTTAAATACCTCCACATTTGTTTTCTTATCTTTCCAAGAATTACGACTCAATCTTCTATATACCCCCCTTTTGAAAACTTCAATACCCATTTCCACCTTGTTATTCAGTGTCCAGGTTTCTGCGTCATAAAGTAGTGTCGAGTATACATACCTGACAATTCTCATTTTCAATGTATGGTTTATCTGTTTGGATGTCAGTATGTATCTCATGTTGCTGAATACAATCTTGGTTATACCTATTCTCTTTCTGATTTCTTTTTCACAAATGCCTTTTTCCATTTTAATACGACCTAGATAGGAAAAACTCTGTACCTGTTCAAGTATTTGATCCGCATAAGTGGTTTCTTGTCACTTTTCCCAATTATCATAGTCTGTTTAAACTCTTAACATATTTTGTATATTGTTATCACAAGCTCCTGTAATTCTTACTCACGTTTTGCCATCAAAACCATATGATCCGCATATCTAAGCTTATTCATTCCTACTTCTCCAGTGACAAGTCCTGGTATCCCTAATATCTGTTTGAATATTTGTTTTGTTTAGATATTAAAGACAATGGGATAATACATATCCCTGTCTCTAGCATAACTTTCCTGATTTTACTGTAGCAGTTTGTTCCCAGTACAGGTTACTATATGTGCATTTAAAGTGTACGTGCATATATACTGATAGATAGACAGACGTATGGCGGATATGGGATCCACTGGTTTAGATTCTCTGAGAGAGAAGCACTCGAACATGTTTTTTAAAGATTAGGTTAAGTGTCAACCAAAACTACGCTACATTATCATCGCCAGCTCCCAGCAAACATATGTGTGGGGTTCTGGCTCCGCTATTCATTGCTAGCTTTGGGGTCAGATTTCGTTTTGTGTTTATCAATTCTCTTATTTATTATGGAACTTGAGCCTTGTCTTTATTACTTCTTCAGTTTGATTCTATCATAGCTCTTTGTTTTCCTTTGTTCTTTGGCTCACTTACTCACCTGATCCTAGCCTTAATGAACATCTCTGGAACGCCTTGGCACGATCAGCAAGAACAAGCCATCCACCAGGTGGTGACCTGAACCAAATGTTTCAAAACCTTCTGTAGGAGTGGCAGGCGATCCCCCAGGACACTTTCAGAAGGTTGGTTTTGTCCGTGAGACACCGCTGCATAGCGTGTATCAATGCCTGTGAAGGTCACCCGTTACTGACCATAAACAAGCAATTTCTCACAAAACTGTCACACTCTGACCTCCAAATTACTGAAGAACATCGTGAGGGTAATTTCAGAAAGAAGGGTGCGTCCAATAAAACAGTAGTTTCTGCCAGGCACATTCGTTCTTCTTCATTAAACTGTCACACTCCGATGTCAAAATGACTAAAAAACAATCTGATTACATATAATTTACTTCTTATTTTTTGGATTTTTTGTACGGTGAGAATTTGTAAGTGACCTTCATTAATTTTGCGTAGTATATAATACTTGAAGTAGCTAAACGATATGTGCGTAGAGCAGTAAAGATGGTGCCGTACCGACAGCGAGTCTAACATTGCTCTGGTGTTTTAGTTCATTATGAACTTCACCAGACAACGGATTTGCCTGAAATTCACACTAGTCGACGACTTACAGTTGTGTTCACAAAAACGTTTCGTTGTTTCCCATTTGGACTAGTTAATTCTTTGTGTTTTATTCCCCCCGATTATCCTAGCGTGGATATCGTTTATATGAATTAGTACAATAGTCCGTCTTTAATTCATAAACAAGGTGCGAAGCAATTTTCTACTAAACTGTATGTCAGATCCAAATGATTTTTTGCATGCAGCCTTTGAATATCCATATCAATATTTTTTTAATAAGAAATTTGATGTATTTTGAAAAATATATTTATTGGTCTATATTAAAAGCAACCTCAGTGAATTGGACATAATTTAAACATTTTTAAGGTACACAGACGTGTTGTGTTAAAAATAGATGTTCCGACCTTCAAATACATATTCCTGATTTTCCCGTGCACCAATTAGACACTTTGTCGAATGCAGAAAACAACAAACGTCATTCATGCGGAACTGTGTAATAGTTTTAGGCGTACACGCATTAATAGTTTGTGGTGTGGTTATTGTGGCATGTAGTTGTCTTTTCAAAACTTATAAATAAATTTCAAAATGAGTTTGTAGTGTACATTTATAACAATGCAGAAGGTTTCACCATTTTAATTTAGCTGTTCTTCCGCAGGGAATATAAGATGGGTTATTTATATTGCTATATTCATGGCCCAGAAAAACGAACGCAATTGGCGCTTGGTCTGGATAGATCATCCTTTTACCGTTGGATTGGACAGGGCAGAGTGCACTCATATCCAGCAAGGAAATTTGGCTATTATGACTATTATGACAGATGTAATAAAGCGGGAGATGTTGGAACTTTTGATGAAAAATAAACTTGTCACTCTAGAAACTAAAATTAACATTACAATCCTACTGCAGTATTGAAATTTCCAAAAGCACTCTTTTGAAAATTGTAACAGCCGCTGGCTTTACATTCAGGAAAACTTCAGGTGGCAGGAATATTATATGTGAAAAGCTACAATTGATTGCTGCCCGAAGCAAATACCTGAGGCAGATACGTGAACGGCGTAGGCAAGGCTTAGATATTGTATACTTAGACGAATCCTGAGTCAATGCTCACCACACCTATGGTAAAGAATGGCAATCAGTTGACGGTGAACAGAAAATACCAATTCCAAGCAGTAAATGGCAGCGCATTATACTAACGTTTACCGGAAGTAGTTAAAACGGTCTTGTCTATGTCGCTCATCTTATTTTCCAATCAAAAAGTAATGACGGTAAAGACTAACACTGACATGAATTGACACATTTTCAGGCACTGGATGACGAATGATCTGCTTCCGATTCTGGATAGACTGTTATGATATAAATGGATAATGCATCCTATCACAATGCAGTATCAGAGAAAGACAAAGTACCAACTGCATCAAATACAACAGCTCAAATAAGGACATGGCTAACTAAGGGAAATGTGGATTTCGAAGACACGCATTTGAAGTCAGAGTTGTTGCAGCTTGTGAGGAAGACAAATAAGACAAATGTGAATCATATTGACATTAATCATTGAAGAGTACGGTAACACTTCTCTGCGTCTACCTGCATATCATGCACATGTCGGTCACATGCACCTGGACCGGAAACCTGTAAATGATATGCTCTCGTTGCAAGCTGGTCATAGTGCATTCTGACCAAATGACCAAACCACTTGATTTTGGGGGGAATCTATATAGGAACTAACTGTGTGTGTCCCCACTGTCTGCCTCAGAGTGATGTTGTGGATTTAGTCACGCATTGTCTTTCTGGCATCTCTCACACAGCTCTGAGTCTTATGTATTTCTAGTAAGGACCAAGATTGACATTGATAACACAAACTGTGCTTTGATCATCCTCCTCTGAGTTGAAAGAAGCATTATTTGGTGTTTCAAAATCGGTGCAATTTGAAAGTGGACACTTTCTTGCCTTCTTAATTCAATATGCGATGTCTGTGTTCACTCTGTCGTCATTAGTGAACTTGCTACCTAGGTATTTGAACTCCCTTACTTGCTTACAAACAATGCCACTTCTGTAGAAACTCATATGTATGTATTCAGCGATATCATTACTGTCCGACTCATTTTTTTTTCACTCGTGTAACCAGAATCGCGTGTTTTATGTGGTCTTCTTCACACTTGCAATAGAAGATTACAACAGTTTATGTGGTCTTCTTCCCACTTGCAATAGAAGATTACAACAGTTTATGTGGTCTTCTTCCCACTTGCAATAGAAGATTACAACAGTTTATGTGGTCTTCTTCACACTTGCAATAGAAGATTACAACAGTTTATGTGGTCTTCTTCACACTTGCAATAGAAGATTACAACAGTTTATGTGGTCTTCTTCACACTTGCAATAGAAGAATACAAGTGTTTATTCAGTTCTAGGTTAATGGAGAACAGAAACACTGTTATAACATATTTTCATGACGCAACCTAACATTATATCGTGACATGGAATGTGTTGGAACTCACTAGACAAGAGAAGAGTGGGAAAGGCATGAATAACTGACACATATCATTAGGACAGAACAATCATAATCTCAAGAGTGGAACTCGAGAAGATAACTCCACACATGATTCGGTGGAGAGTTACCGTTGCTGGCCTACGTCCTTGTGGAATCTAAATGATAATTTTGCCTCTCACAATACTATCCTGTAACGAATACGGAGGCCAATACCACGATTGTAACTATGTCAATGAAATATGCAATACTTGGTAGTTATCACGATTGAAACTATGTCAATGAAATATGCAATGCTTGATAGTTATCACGATTGTAACTATGTCAATGAAATATGCAATGCTTGATAGTTATCACGATTGTAACTATGTCAATGAAATATGCAATGCTTGATAGTTATATTATTTTCGTGAAATATCTCTGGCTGTGAAACTTGGCAACATGTGATAACGATAACCAGTGTCCTGTTATCGTATTCCCAAAGAATGTTTCACTGATGGAGACTTGCTTGTAATACTGCTGCTTCGTATGTTAGATAATTTGTTGGATAGTTTATACACAGTGTTAGCAGAAGCTGCCGTTGGGGTATCTCATTTTAATTAGTTTTGAAATCAACACCAATATATTTCATTTGACTTTTTTGTGTTTTGTGTGTGTTATTGAATGTACAGGATTGTGTTTCATCGTTCTAAAGCAGGAGACCGGAAAATGTGAAACATTGTAACAAATATGTCCCTCTAAGTGAGAGTGAAATAAAGATTGTGCTACAGAATTATTAATAATAAATATTACCTTATGGTTATAAGGCTAAGACGTTCAATAAAACACACAAAACAATCATTTGCAACAAAGAAAATATTGTTAACTAATACTTTAGGAACTTCGTCCTGAAAATAATGTTTTCATACATACAATTCGGTTTCTGTTTCTGTTTCTAAGAATCGACGTCACTGCACTGCGGGCATACCATAGGTGCTCAGTCTGTAGCAGAAAGGACAGGGTCTTGCTCTATCTAATCTAACTAAGGCTGCTCTTCAACTACACACCTAATTCTGAATGATCTAACAATAAACTCCGATAAACAAATTCTTTATTCCTCACTAAAATGGCACTCTTCTATTTCCACTTACTCACTCCTATACAAGGATTACCTAACCTAACAAATCTCTACTCCTACACCTGAACTCTTGTCAATAGTCACCTTTCCCGTGCTTTGCCTGCCGTGACGCACCGGAGTCCGAGTTATGGCCGGAACAGCGTCGGTTTGTACCTTGTGTTGCGACCTCAACCCAGGTGGATCGCCCTTGCCTTGTTCCTTCGTCCTTTCGCTTGAATTGCGTTATGCGATATCAGGAAAAACCGACTCAGCAGCCGCAGGTATGAATTGGCCTGTGTTGAACCGGAGCCGACTGACCACGTGATAGAGTGTCGCGGGTCAGGACACGTCTCCGAGGACAGGGATCACTCACCCAGCGGGCGATTATGGCCAACTGCTAGGAGGATCGTCCACGAAGCTGGCACTGGTCACTCCCCGGCCTAATTGAGAGGATACTCACAGGTGTAGACTGGTCAACTCGTTCAAGGTGTCGGCCGCTTGTAAACCTCGTGTAAATAGGTCAGACCTGGAAAAAATCGAGTAGCTCGTGCTGGTGAACTCTTTATGTGCGGCGCTCAACTGTCTCTTCAATGATTCAGTCTTCAAAAATCAGGTAGTATTTCTGCAGATGTAGCGTATCTGCTGCAAATGGGGTAACGTTCGTCTTCAAGTCTTCTCAAATCGTGCAGTCTCACGCTCTGTGTTTCGCAATCGCGTATCGTAAGGAGATACCCCTGCTCCTGGCCCGCCAGGCTTTTTATAACCCGAGACTTTTTCTTAGTCGGAGCTACTTGCAAGATGGCGTCGCTATAACTACGCCATCCGTCACGGTACCCTCCGACTGAGTGGTCAGGTCCCGGTGGGAAGTCCCTGGGGAGACAAGATGTGTCTGCCTAGACTAATCTCTGTCACAAGTCTCTCTCATCAAATGGCGTAAGGTATGGATGCTGATGGTCCCTGTAGCTCACTGGTTGTACACTCTCCTTCGCCGTCCTCTCATGCGCCCCACTCCGCTCCAACCTCGTTTAATGTAGAAACGTTGCAGTCTGTGGATTGCTGCTTCATCTATTGCGGTGTCCTCATCCAGCGGGCGGGCATTGATTGATTTCAAAATGTCACTTCTGTCCATCACCAATGTGACCACGATGGGAGCCCGTGAAGCCAAGATGTCAGCTCTTCCATTGACCTGAATCCCGGCATGAGCAAGACAGTAGATCCAGGTCAGCGCCTAGAGGTTTGAGGCCTCACCAGCAGCTATTCACTCGTACCTAAGCCATTCCTTCTGTACTTTCTGAAGTACGGTTTGCGCGTCTGTCCGGATGACTGCCTTTGTTATAGAAGTCTCATATATCCATTTCAGTGCTGGGGTCACTGCTTCCGTCTCCATTCTCATACTGGAGGTTGTTGACATGTATTTCCTCTCCCCCGACCGAACCTATCGTCTCTTCCTACTCGATGTCTGTTCACTGTACACCTCCATCCCCCACTTCGATGGCTTATTGGCCCTCCGTTTCTTCCTTGGCCGAAGGGTTAACCCATCTATCTCTACGTCTACCATCGTCCGTCTGGCAGAACTCGTCCTTACTCTCAATACCTTTGAGTTCAATGGCCAGTTCTTCGACCAGATCAGCGGTGTAGCTATGGTCACCAGAATGGGCCCCATCTACGCATGCATGTTCATGTGTCACCTGGAACACTTGATCTGACTTCAATTCCAGGGCCCCTTTCCTTTGATGTATTATCGATACATCGACGTTGGGATTGGTATTTCTGACATGTCGGAGAAAGATCTCCTAAACTTTATCGACTTTGTCAATGACTTCCATCCCTCGATAAAGTTCATGTCTGACATTTCCCTCACGTCTGTCTACTTTCTGGACATTACTGTCTCTATCTGCCCTTCAGGATTCTCCACCACTGTCTACTACAAACCCACTGACGCCCACAACTCTACACTTCCTCCCATCCTCAATCCTGCCGCGATTCGCTTCCTTTCTCCCAACTCCTCCGCCTCCGACGCCTATGTCAGGATGACGACGACTTCCTTCTCAGGGCCCACGAGATGCTTGACTTCTTCCGCAAGCGACTCTACCTGAGACCACTCCCTCCTCCGCCCTTCAGCGGGTTCTTCTTATCTCCCGTCAAGACTCCCTCACTCCCACTCACCGTCCTCCCTCTGACCGTGTGAAACTCGTTCTAACTTATCACCCTCATTGCGTCTCTGTCCGGGATATCCTATTCTATCTCCCTATTCTTCACTCTGATCCTGCCACTCGTAAAGTTTTTCCCGATCCTCCCCTTGTCGCCTACAAACGAGACAGGAACCTGAGGGACTTACTGGTCAGTAGTCGCCTACACACCTGCCCTCATATCCTCCCAGGCACCAGGCCGTGCAAAAATACACGTGGCTGTGTTACCTGCCCTCATGTCATCCTTTCTCGCTCCATCACCATTCCTAATGCAGAATTCTTCATCAAAGAGGGATTCACATGCAATTCTCGTAACGTAAACCCATCTATTCTATCATCTGCCGCCAATGTGGTATGATATACATTGGAGAAACTGGTATGGAACTGCGGGAGCATTTCCGCCAACACCTCAACGACATCCGCAAACCACACAGGTTCCCCAATTGCCAGCCACTTCAATGGTCCTGAGCACTGGGGTAAGTCTGACATTAGTTTCACTGGTCTAGTTTCGTGCTTCTCTGACGATCGTCATCGATTCGCCCTTGAGAATAGTCTTATCTCTAGTATGGGTTGTCTCTAACCACATGGCATTAATATCGTCCATACTTTTTCTTAAACCCTCACACTGGCCCCCATCTATTTGTCTTCCTTTGACCCCCCCCCCCCCCCCCATTCTTCTATCAGTTCTTCCCCCCCCCCTTCCATATCAATCTCACGCCCTCCTGGCTTATATTGCCTTCCCTTTTTCTCCCATCTGGACCACTATTTGGCCACCATTGGTTTATCCGGCACATTTCCCAACATTGCTGGCGCTCTCCTGGCCACTTTGTGTTTGACCGCTCCGATTCAGTTTCAATCAAGCATCTGGCCCAACCGGTCGCTTAGACAGACTGGGTCCACTATCAGAAACAGATGAGTTGACCATTTTTTCTTATATGTTGATTTGTTAGTTCAGTATTGTTGTCCCTGATGAAGGCCTATTGGTCGTAACGTAGGTTTTGTTTGTGTTCTCGTCTCGGTGCGGTATCTGACCATACCCATTTTTAAATGTTGATTAAACTCAACCTTAATCAACTTTTACAAGTTTTTTTCATGTTTTTTTCCCATTGACATGTATGCCCTACTGCGCTCAGCAGCGACCTCTCCTCTCACTCTAGCCGAGAAACCCCAGCCTGATGTCCCACTGCGCACGACTGATCCGTCGGTGTATATGACAGCGTCACTCTCCTTGGTGTTCTTAGTTATCAGGTGATTTACCTCGTGCTCTACACTCTCGTTGTTCCGTTCTCTGCATTCCTTGCCTAAGGTTATGATGACTCTCTGGTACTCTATCATTCTATCACCAGTGTGGACCCATTCTTCCCCGTTATCTATCATCTCAGCTGGAGTGACGTGTCCGATTGTTGTCTCAGCCTGTGCCATCCATGACGACCCTCTCTTGATTCTTGATCCCTTGATGTCTGAGATTATATTGTGCAGAGGGTGTCGAGTGTCTATGGTGAAATGCATATAGGCTTTGCCTTGTGCCAGTTTATGTCTGGATGTCATACAATTCGGTAGTGGCTTCAAGTTGACACGTTACACGTCGTTATTGTTGATGAAGTGTTCTTGTAGAATCAAGTCTCTGAAGTTATGTCATCCTGGTTTCCATCCATATCTGGTTTGATGTGTGACTAAATTGTTTTCAACTATTTCTTTGACACCTCAACAAGCTTCTGGAACTTTCAGATTGTTTTCAGACATTGTTTAAACAATCCGGGGAAGTAGTATTAAATAACTTAGGGACAGATGTTCGACTACACAATCAGTTAACATAATGTTTTATCAGGTGTTAGTACTGCTAAGAATTTTAGAGGTAGGCATTTTGTCCTGCCTCCTGATCCTGATAAGCCTACACAGACAGACCAACTGAAAACCATTGAAGTGTCTGGTGTGTATCTGCTTTACACTGTCCATGTTTCACAGACATGCAGCTTAGTGGGTAATACCACAGCACAGTACACTTTTATCTTGCTGGCGACATTGATGCCGTGTCTGTTCCAGACGTTTGATTGTAGTTTCCCTAATGCAGATCTCGCCTTATCAATCCTGCTATTGACCTCACTTTCGATGTTCGCCTTTCTAGTGAGAATACAGCCTACGTGGGTGTAGTAAGCTATTTGTTGTGGTCGTTGGTTCTGTACGGCACCCGAGTCATCATCATGAAGCATGTCCTTTGTAGAACGTCGCTCCCATCACAGTCTGTCTGAAAGAAACTCGTTCCCTTGCCAAAACTCCAGCTTCCGCCACTGTCATACTCAGGAACTCCTGGATATCTTGGTGCCATCGTCTTCTTGGTCTACCCCTTCCTCTTTTGCCTGGCACCATACCTTCCATCACCGTCCTCTCAAGACCGTTGTGTCTCTTTATGTGACCAAAGTATTTGCATTTTCTAGCCAAAATGGAATTGATAAACCAGTTCTCCTCTATGCTCAACTCTTGCCGAATATCTACATTTGTTCATTTCTCTGTCCAGGGTATTCTGGGGATCTTTCTGTAACATTTTGACTCGAAGGATTCGATTCTTTGTCTAGAAGTTTTGGTAATCGTCCATGCTTCACAGCCATAAGCTGCCACAGGAAAAACACAGGCTCTCAAGACTTTTACTTTTATCGTTTTGTTGGTGCCCTGCCATAATTTCTTCAGGCTGTTCAGTCTCTGCATTGCCATAGCTAGTCTTCTTCTGATTTCTTTCGAGCAGTCACCATTTTTGTCGATTCTGGAGCCCAGATATTCAAAATGTGTAACCTGATCTATTTCCTCACCACCCACTGTAAATGTATGCTGACATTGTGTTTTATCGGTGGTCATTATCTTTGTTTTGTTTATGTTTATGAACAGATTTTGATCTTTACTATGTCCATTAACGGCTGAAAGTAGCTGATCTAGCCCTTCCGAACTTCTTGATAGTATCAATGTGTCATCTGCATATCGTAACTCTGGAATCTCGTACCCCCCAATCGTAAATGGGTCGAAACTTTCAATGTTCTCATCTTCTCGCACATTTCTCATTATACATTCCGCATATATGTTGTACAGATAAGGTGAGAGTATACATCCCTGTCGGACTCCCTTTTGTACTGCAAACCAATCTGATGTTTGCCCAGATACTCGGACAGCGGCTTGTTGATCTTGGTACAATGTTTCAATGAGATGAACTATATCCGAGTGGCAGGCTCAAATAGTGCCTCCACATTAATATATTAAGAAATCGTAGCTTCTACTTCTTAACATTTGGTCTAGAGTATCTATGATGGTGCTACATTTGGTCTAGAGTGTCTATATTGGTATCACCTGTAGTCTACAGTGTCTATGACTGTGTTTCCTTTCGAATAGAGTGTCTATATTGGTGCTAGCTTTCGTCTATACTGTCAAAAAAGGTGCTACTTTTGTCCAGAGTGTTTATGAAGATACAACCTTTGGTCTAATGTGTCTATGATGGTACAAATAGTAGTCTAGAGTTTCTATGATGGTATAACCTTTGGTCTAGTGTGTCTATGATGGTACAACTTTATTCTAGAGTGTCTATGAAGGTATAACTTTGTTTAGTCCATAGTGTCTTTGGTGGTACAACTTTTAGTCTAAGGTGTCTGTGATGGTACAACTTTTAATCTATAGTGTATATGATGGTACAACATTTGGTCTAGAGTGTCTATAGTGGTACAACTTTTAGTCTTGAGTGTTTTTGATGGTACAACTTTTAGTCTAGAGTGTCTATGATGGTACAACTTTTAGTCTATAGTGGCAATGATGGTACAACTTTTAGTCTAGAGTGTCTATGATAGTTAAACGTTTAGTCTACAGTGTTTATGATGGTACACCTTTTAGTCTAGAGTGTCTATGATGGTGCAACTTTTAGTCTAGAGTATCTATGATGGTACAGCTTTTGGTCTAGAGTGTCTATGAAGGTACAACTTTTAGTCTAGAGTGTCTATGATGGTACAACTTTTAGTCTAGAGTGTCTATAATGGTACAACTTTTAGTCTATAGTGTCTATGATGGTACAACGTTTGGTCTATTGTGTCTATGATGGTACAACTTTTAGTCTAGAGTGTCTATGATGGTGATACATATGTCCATATTCCCATACACAAACACCTGGACATACCGAAACCCCGATACATACGTTGTAATGGTTAACATCCATTGTCAACTGCTTTTTCTTTGTGTTGTTTTATTGTTTTGTATCTATCGAGATGGCGCCATAACTGGCTGCGAGTCTACATTTCTCTACTGTTTTGGATCATTATGGATGCCGCCAGACCACGGATTTGCCTGGAATTCACACTATTCGACGACTTACACTTGTGTTCACAGAAACGTGGTGTTGTTTTCCGTCGGGACTTGTTATTTCGTTCTATTTTTGTGATTTCTTCCATCCGTTTATCCTGGTCTGGACGCCGGCTGAATGGAACTACGCTTATACCTGTGTCGTATTTCACGGGTTAGTTCTGCCGGTTCACCTTCACGAATTTGGCGTGTGGAAATTTTAGATGCTACTATGATGAGCTGAATACAGCTGGGGAGAGATGCCAGACTCACTCACACGCTGAGTGTTGTCCATACGACCTCTTGTGGTTATCGAAAAGGCACGACAAACTGCGTTAGATGCCATCCCACCTTTCTACCCTGCGGGTTACATGTTTACGGAAAGGCTTCGGTGGTAACCTTGAGGCAAAATCTGCATCCTATGCTATCTCCAGTCGTCTCGATGAATGTCTTGCCACTGGCAAAGGGTAGCTTAGGCTCTGTGAGTGAGGTTGACAAAAGGCGCAGTTTCTTCCTCACTTTAATCCAAATCACCGCGCAAGTCACCCATTTCCGCGGACACAGAAAGAGATACGACTGTCCACACGGCTGAACAAAGAGAGTGGTCTTCATCACTTGTGATGGACAACTATTATCTATCGAACCTAGCTGTCAGTTAAGTGTGTGTAAGCGTGTGTGTGTGTATATGTCTGTGTGGGTGTTTGTGTGTATATGTCTGAGTGTATTTATGTGTGCGTGTTTGAATATGTCTTAGTGGGTGTATGTGTGTATGAGTGTGTGTATATGTCTGAGTGGGTGTTGTTTTCGTTTGCAAATGCTCACAATGAGTAAGTTACTCTTTTGTGCGCCCTGTAAAGGACGTACAGTGGGGGGAGGTGGGGGAGATTGGGTGGGTGTGGTTGCAGTAGCTTTCCTCACATCCCAAGCGTGCTGATGAAGGTAGACCGGAGTCTTCCAGGCGGTTGTGTAATGCTTGGTTTAATCTGCGTGTCACACTCACTACTACGGGTATCACATCGATCCCACACCTCGTTGGCCAGGCTGCCATGAAAACAGCCCTTAGGCAGGGATTACTACTAGTAAGCCGATGTGAGGGTCTTGTCCAGTATATTTTCCCTAACCAGACGTTAGTCTTCTTTTCCCTGAGTGGTTGTGTGTGTGTGTGTGTGTGTGTGTGTGTGTGTGTGTACACGTGCGTGTTAATATGGCTGAGTGTGTATATGTTTGCATGTGTTGATTTGTATGTGTGTGTGTATTCGTTGCTGAAATGGCCATCCATTTCCAAAACGTAGTAAAATGTCCTTCAACTCTGTCATTATTTTACGTCATTCAAGTAATAGTTCCCTCAGTGAAAGTGTTGCAATTCACAAGCCACATGTTTTTAGATATTACCTCTTCCGCCCCAGATCATAAAGCCCTGGAGGGATATGTAGATTGCCTTCCGATCACAAGCGGAATCCCGTACAGTTTGGGACCCTTCGTAACACAACAAACAGTGCTTGTATGTCAAGGATATAGAACGTCTTGCTTGATACAATTCTAAATAATGTGATCGATCAACTAGATGTGATCTCTAGACTTGAACTGTTGTGAAAATAGCCAGTAATTGTATTATGTTTCGGGGAAGAGAGTATATTTTAAGTCTGCGATGGATATTTAGATCCATGCCTTCAGGTTGTGGAAGCCAGATCTGCAGCTTTCTCTTCACAAGACACTTCACAAGACTCTCGGTTCTGCCTTCAGGTTGTGGAAGCCAGATCTTTCTCTTCAAAAGACACTATCTCGGTTCTGAAGCTGGATGTTTACAAACATGCCTGTAGCTGTGAACCTGGTTACCTTTTCCCCGTTCATCTGTCTGATCCCCACTCAGGGGTGTGGTGTGGGGAGAGCCACAGAGGAGGTTGCTCTCGGTTCAAAATTCTGATGGGCCCAAAATTTATATAGAAAAAAAACAAAAGTATTTCTAATAAAAACAAAAATGTCTCCATCTTCCCCTTCTACTAAGTTTTTCAACATTGACGGTGCAAATAAACGTTTCTAGGTAATTTTTTGTACAATACATTTCTTTTTAACTGCAGTCATACTTTTAGGGGATTTACAATAACACCTGTTTCAACTACCAGTTGTAAAGGAAGTTTATCAAAACCTAAATGAACAGAAAACATCAAATACATTCTATGTTACAAATACTGTCTGTCGTGTTAAACAAAACAAACAAACTTTCGTATGACTATTTCCATTGATGAGACAGTCAATGAGTTTTTAAATACTTAACTAACTTAATAAAAAATATTCAATATCAACGTTCAGTTTAATCGATTCTTCACTGTTTAAATTACAGTATGTCAAATATGAAACTTTGCACACAGATGAGTTCCTCTTTTACGACAGGTTAAAAGCGCCTCCTACGTTTCGCTGATGCCGTTATGTTTGCGACGGTATGGCGTCACTAGTCCGCGCTGTCGGTCACCTTTCTTCATCGCATTATTGTTTCACGGCGGTAAATGATTTATTTAGGCAATTATTTATTAATTCAGTTCAATTCAAGTGCTGTCTCCGCAACGAAAGTTGGCTGCAATGGACTTGCAATATGCTGGGGCTCGTGTCCTAATAGTACACTCTACCAGACTGGCATTAGTCTATCTTTTGAAGTTGCTCTCGCACTTATTGCGCTGCGAGCCTCTTGTTGCCGACTTTCAGCCTGCCCCTCCAGTATTGTTTTCAAAAAAGTACCATGTCTTTTATCTTGATCTTCGTTTTGATCATCTTGATCTTGCTGACACGTTTCTCAGCGCAGCTGCGGGTCCCAAACTTCATCTTCAGAGTCTTATGCCACGGAAATTTCAATGACCTTGTCGAACGCCGACGGCAAAAACGCCGTTTCCGCGCGGCGGCAGGAGTCGACAGGGAACGTTTCTTCAGTGACATTGCTGATTCGGTCGAAGTTGGTCTCAGATTTAACGACCTGAGGCCCGCCTACCAGGCCATAAAGCTTTTCCGGACTGGAGGTAAAAAGAAGGCTCACGACAGTGTCGAATCGAATTTGTGAACAAGTCTCCTGGCAGAGTTACACTTCTCATTTACACCCGCCGTTTGCGCTGCGTACGTGGACTTCAAGACCCCATTCGACTCGATGAACAGATCAGCGCTGTGGAAAGCCATACAAGGCATCGGAACTCCTGCTCCACTTTTAGACTTGGTTAAAGCGTTGCATACGAATACCGGCGCCAGAATCCGCCTCGGGGGCACTCTCTCTGAAAGATTCCCAATATCTACCGGGGTCAGACAGGGCTGCGTCCTTGCGCCCGATCTCTTCTGTCAGGCTGTCGACTGGCTTCTGGACCACCTCAGTTCTCAGTATCAAGGAATCACTTTTGACCAGACGTGCATCACTGACCTCGTCTACGCGGATCACAGCCCGGACAGCACAGCGCTGCAACAGACTCTTGAGTATCTGGATATTACAGCTTAAAATATTGGACTATCAATCTCATTGGCGAAGACCAAAATTCATAATCTTGGCTCTGATACAAGGTCCCAGAACATAGTAGTTCGCTGTCACACAGCAGAGAGCGTCAATGAACTTTCTTATCTCAGACGATCTCATCTGACGGACGCAGTATCCCAGATATGTCTAGACGGATTAGCTTCGCTGCTTCTGTGATGAACGACCTCCGTCGTGTGTGGAACAATAGTAGATTATCCCAGAGTTCAAAGCTGTGTATTTACCAGTCGTGTGTGGAACAATAGTAGATTATCCCAGAGCTCAGAGCTGTGTATTTACCAGTCGTGTGTGGAACAATAGTAGATTATCCAAGAGTTCAATGCTGCGTATTTACCAGTCGTGTGTGGAACAATAGTAGATTATTCCCGAGTTCAGGGCTGTGTATTTACCAGTCGTGTGTCATTTCAGTGATAATGTATGGAGCCAAAACCTGGACTCTGCTGGAAACGGAATTTCAAGACTCGAGTCCTTTCATATGCGCAGTCAGCGGCGTATTCTTGGAATCCGTTGGTACGATCTGGTACGTAATGTCGAGGTCTCTACTTTGACTAATGTCCCAACTGTATCAGAAGCCCTGGACCGTCGCCATCTATCCCTGTTTGGACATGTTATCCGACTGGATCAGGACGTTCTAGCTCACCAGATCCTTCTCAATGCAATTCCAAGTGCTAAGGGTATCCAACCAGCTGGCTGGAAGTGCAAAAGAGGCTGTCCCAGAAATAGTGGCTTCAACAAATGGCGAATCCCCAAATGCCCCTCCCCCCTCTATACACGAGGTCTGGCAGTGCGCTGTTTCGACCGGTAATGGTGGCGTTCGACCGGTAATGGTGACGTTCGACCGGTAATGGTGGTGTTCGACCTGTAAGGGTGGCGTTCGACCGGCACAACGGGTCTCATATGTCTAGACGAATATTATTATTATTAGTAAGTGCTCCATCAGAGACGTCTCCAATGTTGTTGTGGACAGCATGCTAATCGTTTTGCCTTGGAGTACCAGATTTCTGTCTCCGTGCTCCATTGACCATTGTTTTGTCGCAACATGTGACCTGCCTATTTATGTTTTGCCTTGTCTGCATAGATTTCCGCATCATTCACCAAAGACAATTGATGTATGTCAGAAATGTAGAGATTTTTCATTCGTTGGTTGCGGAGTCATTTCGATCGAGCTTCTCTCAAGATTGGCCTGGGTCACTCTCACTTTGTTCTCCAGTGATTTTGTGAGTTGTTATGTCTCTGCAACATAACACATTGAAGGGAGTACAGAGAAATTGAAGAGAGAGTCGCGTACGTATTGGTCTTGGCAACCATCCAGCGTCCGGGGAGCCATACCACGAACCAAACATCACTGTACAGGGCGATCGCCTAATTGCAGTTGATAGCTTTACTCACCTTGGGAGTACCCTCACCAAAGAAGTTGAGCTGCTTGCTCCGAACTGCTCAGCCTGACCCACTGCTATCACACATGGTGCTCGCACTGCTGAGCAGAGAACCACTACGAAGGCTCAGGAAAAGCGAGCTGTACGAAATGACAATATGCAAGTATGCCCAATTACTAACGCTATTGGTCGAGGTTACTGAAGGTAACTCGGGATACAGGCACTCTGGTCTTACCTCCCGTGAGACCAGGGTTCGCTTGAAACTTGCGGGATACGATCGCCCACCGTCTGGTCAGGCAAAATACACTTGACAAGACCCGCCCCTTGACTTCCTCGTAGCCCTTTCTAGAAACAGGCTGTTTTCATGACTAACGAGAAGAAAGATGCACGTGATCCTCGTAGTAGGGAGCGACACGCAGATGAAGCCAAGCAAAGCACAATCGCCTGGAGGACCCCGGTCCACTTCATCAGCGCCCTCGGGATGTGAGGAAAACTGCGACAACCCGCCACTTAACCTCCATTTTATGGCACAAAAGAGTAATCTACTCATTGTTGGCATCCGACAACACAATGATCAACCATATCCCGGTGAGGTTGACGAAGGAGCCTGCCTTTCAAGTCTTCGCCGGTTCTCCACCCCTGATCGAACTTGGTCGCTCCCCCGGGTGATGATTGCTCCATTTGGTCTGCATAAATAGGGCAGTGTTGCAGCATTTGTTCAGGAGTCTGCTTGTGTTCTCCACAATTAAATGTCGCAGTGTCTCTAAGGCCCACTCTGTGGTATGTCTGGTCTATGGAAATATAAATGATCCTCCCTCGTTAGCAAGGTCAGACTAATGCGCTCACTGGTTTTTTCAATATGCTTCTACGCCTGCGAAACATGGACCATTACATTTGACCTCCGAAGAAGAATCCAGGTCATGGACATGTTTTAGAAAACTTCTAAATATCAACTGCAAAGATCGAATTACAAATGAAGTACGTTGAAGAATCGAGAATGCAAGTGAACTGTACGACGACCTCCTCACAGCTATGAAAAGGCGAAAGCTGACTTGGTATGGCCACGTTTCGAAGTTCAAGGGTCTTGCAAATATGATACTGCGGGGTACAGTACAAAGCAAACGAAGACGTCGACGTCTGAGAAAACAATGCCAAAATCCATGAATGAACTAACCTACGTCCAGAAGAGGCACAAACAGCTACCGCATACAGAGAGGGGTTGAGCAGGATTGTTGAGGTGTCAGCATGGATTGTAGAGGTGTCAGCATGGATTGTGGAGATGTCCGCAGGATTGTGGAGGTGTCAGCAAGATTGTGGAGGTGTGTGCAGGATTGTGGAGGTGTCTGCAGGATTGTGGAGGTGTCAGCAGGATTGTGGTGGTGTCAGTAGGATTGTGGAGGTGTTAGCAGGATTGTGGAGGTGTTAGCAGGATTGTGGAGGTGTCAGCAGGATTGTGGTGGTGTCAGTAGGATTGTGGAGGTGTTACCAGGATTGTGGAGGTGTTAGCAGGATTGTGGAGGTGTCAGCAGGATTGTGAAGGTGTTAGCAGGATTGTGGAGGTGTTACCAGGATTGTGGAGGTGTTAGCAAGATTGTGGAGGTGTCAGCAGGATTGTGAAGGTGTTAGCAGGATTGTGGAGGTGTTACCAGGATTGTGGAGGTGTTAGCAGGATTGTGGAGGTGTTAGCAGGATTATGGAGGTGTCAGCAGGATTGTGAAGGTGTTAGCAGGATTGTGGAGGTGTCAGCAGGATTGTGGAGGTGTCAGCAGGATTGTGGAGGTGTCAGCAGGATTGTGGAGGTCTCAGCAGGATTGTGGTGGTGTCAGTAGGATTGTGGAGGTGTTAGCAGGATTGTGCAGGTGTCAGCAGGATTGTGGAGGTGTCAGCAGGATTGTGAAGGTGTTTGCAGGATTGTGGAGGTGTCTGCAGGATTGTGGAGGTGTTAGCAGGAATGTGAAGGTGTTATCAGCATTGTGGAGGTGTCTGCAGGGTTGTGGAGGTGTCAGCAGGATTGTGGAGGTGTCTGCACGATTGTGAAAGGTGTTAGCAGGATTGTGGAGTTGTCAGCAGGGATGCTCCAACGATCTGAAGATGTCACACAACGACGACCTATTTTGTCAGGTTCCTCCAGTTAGATCTCGCATAAATCACACTTCTAAATGCCCCAATTTATATTATTATTGACTGGGAAGTAGATCTGGATCATTGTAGTTTGTTCTCAACTTTGAACTGCTTGTACGCATAATTATTTCATTTATTTAGTTTCCCCAAAGAACTTAGCTTTCCATGGATGTCCAAGAAAGCTTTCAAAATGCTTCGCTCTTCCCATTAGGCCGAAACTTTCCATAACAATACATATTTCATATACATCTCTTTGATGTTCTGTCCATTTCTTGTAAGATCTGCTAGCCTTAGAATCTGTCTTAGCTTTTTTGCCATAAATTTGATCAGTTCTGGTTCCTATTCAACTATCATGTAATGTAGTTTTTTTAGCAGCATGTCTATTTCGTGATAATTTAATGTTGTTTTTTCCTAATCCGGTGAGCATAGACCGCTTAAGCGCCTTTAATGATTTCATAGCACCACGTATATTACTTGTCCGCTAGCTAAGTCAGTCACAGCAGTGTCTTGGGCATGTGTTAACCAACGCTCTCGCAGCGCCAAATCATGTAGAATCTCGCAAATCAAAAAGAGCGAAATAACTAAGGCGTCCGCCATTGAGCTGACGTCATTATCTTCTACATTATCTTCAATAAACGACAGTTCACAGACAAAAATTAAACACTTTGACTTGTCAATTTTAATTTGCAGTCGACCCTTTAGTTAATCAAGTGTAACAAGTTGATTCTCCCTAAACATTTTCACAATCTCCCGTCCAATAACATCTTTGACTAAATCATCGGTTTTTATTGTTCTACCTTGGTTTACTGTATTATTTATAGATTTCAAGTCCTGTTTAATCGAAGGGGAAAACAGATATTCAATCTATGCCTAGCGTCTGTTGTGTTCTCTCCCTAGGATCTATATGCCGTGATATAAACGTTCCCTTCTGGCTTCTCTGCAGAAGTAACTATGCAATCGTACAGTCACCTTCTGTATCGTCATGAATTTGCACTTCAAACTCATGACTAAATCGATAAGCAAGTAGCTCTTTCAATCTCCTAACGGAGAACAAATGACGTGTAGATACGCCAGATACATGTGTGCAAAAGAAATGCGAACGACGCGCTTGAAATGTTTTTCCACGAAATTCACCACTGCAAATAACTTAGCTTTTAGAAACGATAGTACACATTTAACAGGATACTGGAATGTACTACTGCATATAAAACTTGTATAGGTATACCAAATCCATATCAGTGTTATTATACTTTAAAAAAACTTTTTAAACTGTCAATACGACTTTTTGCCATTGCTGGGGTTGTCGAGGAGTTTTTAAGACTGATAACTACAATTCGCTTCGCCACTGATGTCGCCACGTCGTGTGCAGGCTGTGTTTGTTTATGTCACTCCCAACAGAAAAACAACAAATGCCATACCGGGATTCCAACCGCTGCCTCCTTGTCGGTAAACAAGCCTAGAAACCATTATACTACGCGCTGTTATTATACTCATCCCAAATAAGTAATGACTTATAGGAAAACAGTTTTAGATGGGCAAAAAATACTTGCTTAATGTCGTGTGTGTTAATAACATCCACATAAATCTCACTACATTCTGTCAAGAGGATTATATAATGTAAATCGCTAAATTTGTTCAAATTTGTTTAACTAACTAAAAATAAATATCTAGGGTCGATTGTCAGCGATGAAGGATCAAAATGTGAGGTGTTGGCCAGAATGGCACAGACAATAGCGGCACTTGCACGGCTGAACAAAATCTGGAAAGATAAACGGTTAGCACTATACACGAAAATCAGATTAATGCGTAAACTGGTCCTGTGAATATTCCTTTATGCTTGTGAGACATGGACAGCTACAGCTGACCTTCAGCGAAGGATACAGGTCTTGGAGATGAGATGTTTCAGAAGACTTTTAAACGTCACGTACAAAGATCGAGTTACAAATGAGGAAATACGAGATAGAATTACAACAGCAATAGGGCCTTTTGAAGACCTCTTGTCAACTGCCAAAAGGAGGAAACTCGCTTGGTACGGTCACATATGAAGATCAAATGGTCTTGCAAATACGATCCTCCACGGAAAGGTGCAAGGCAGACGATGAAGAGGCCATCCCAAAAAGAGGTGGGAGGACAACATAAAAGAATGGACCAATCTCCAACCATAAGAGGCACAGGCAGCGGCCGCTGACAGAGAAAGGTGGCGTGGTATTGTGAGGATGTCTTCATGTGTGCCCCAATGACATCACCGGTTACGGGAGGACCTGACCTGAAATAACTGGGGAGGAAGACTAAAATCTGTCTTTTAATTCGTGGAAAAGGTCCGAAACTATTTTCTACTAAGCTGAATGTCAGATCCAAATGATTTTTCGCATGCTGCCTTAGAATATCCATGACATTGATATTATTTAGTCCATAGATGTTACGACATTTGCACATCGACGAATTCTTTTGATCATTTAGGATCATTGCAAAGAAATGACATTAAATTTAAGATTTTACAGTACGCAGCTGAATTTCTCAGCATTTTGTTCATATGTGTATCTCCTTTATGTCCTGATTGAGCAATAGATTGTTTGTGTTGCCCTTTATGTACAATCATAAAAATGGCTCCAAAATGCAAAAGTTAGTATAGCCCTTCGGTCACCCTTAGACCCCCAAGATTGTATCAACTGCGCAGCTGATTTTATGTTGTGTAACGTATTTTTTGCCATTGTATCTACAACTAATTGTGTTGATAAACATACTCTAATTCATCCAAGTCTGCTAATCGGTATGTTCGCAAAATATGATATTGATCATCCGAATCTGTCATTTCAAAGAGGTTGATAATTGTTAGTGGCTAGACAAATTGTAATACATCTCGTTGCTAGTACTGTTCTTCCTGGAGCACATGTTCAACACACTGCTTCCAGAACTGAATGTCTATTTGTGAAAGGTACTCAAATGTTAGCACTTCAACATCACACGATTTAAATGTCCTGTTCTGTTTGGCAACTTGTCCTTTGACTTTAGCCCACACAAGCTCTAATGTTAATTTATTTTTCTGGTAGAGTAACAAGTTGATTTTTCGTCAACAGTTTCAATATCTCCCGTTTTATGACATCTCTGTCGAAATAGTCAAATTTTGCTTGTCCTTCCTTGCTTGATAGGAGTGCACTCAGAGTCCTGTCCAATCCAACGATAAAAGGATGATCTATCCAGACCAAACGCTAAATGCGTTCGTTTCTCTTGGTCATGAATATCGCAATATCTTGTAACTGACCCATCTTAGATTCCCTGCGGAAGAACTGTTATAGTAAAACGGTAACCTTCTGCATTTTTATAAATGTACACTTCAAACTCTGTTTAAATTTGATATCAATATAAGTTTTGAAAAAGAAACTATTTGCCACAAAAACCACACCTCAAACTATTAATGTGTATTGATTGGCATCCTGTCAGTCTCGTGTGACAATGGACTTCACGCTTGAGAGCGAGCAGTCAGTTGTTGCCCTTGCTTTTGCCACACACGTTTGGAGTCTGCATCTTGACGCATCTTGTCTTTCCCTGCCTGCAGACCAACAAACAAAGTCTGCCTCCAGCCAGGTTTGTCTTTACCAAGTCAGTTGCAGTTGCATCTCAGTTGCAGGTGTTCATACTGTAGGTTTTCTAATCACCCTTGCAAACATCTTTGTAGCGGAGGACGGTTCTACCCTTTTTACGTTTGACCGTGGTCAGCTCTCCGTTTAGGATTTCTTTTGGTATTCGCCCATCCTCCATTCTGCACATGTGACCAAGTCACCGCAAGATGTTGGTCACTATCAGTCCATGAAATTCCAAGTATGCGTCTCATGCAGCGCATATGAAAATAATTTAGCCTTTTTTTCATGACAGACATACAGAGTTCATGTTTCGCTGCCATAGAGCAGGGTACTAATAACACAGGATTTGTACACAGCAACCTGCATGGAGATGGTCAGCGTGTTTCCACAGTCTCTGTGAGAGCCTGGCAAGTGCCATTCCTAAACGTTTCTGCAGCTTCGCGTCCAGTGAAAGGTTTTGGTTTTCGGTGATGATAGATCCAGTTCCGCGTCCAGTGAAAGGTTGTCGGTGATGATAGATCCAGCTCTGCGTCCACTGAAAGGTTTTCGGTGATGATAGATCCAGCTCCGCGTCCAGTGAAAGGTTTTCGGTGATGATAGATCCGAGGTAGTTAAAGTGATTTACTACTTCCAGATTGTTATCGAGACAATGTCTGGAGGATCTGCACTCTGAGCCATAACTTTTGTTTTTAAGAAATAGTGGTGTGTGTGTTCTCTGCATTTCTCTTGCAATTGTCTCAGTGAAAATACCATATCAATGGTGGACTTTTCTGTGCGAAAACCACATTGAGACTCCAGGTACACCCTGTCGGCCAGCTTTCGCAACCTGCTCAGGATGATGCGAGCATACACTTTTTCTACGGGGTTGTAATTTTGCAGTCTCATCCATCTCTCTTTTTCTTGTAAAAGGTGATTATGTTGGCGTCTCTCATGTCCTGTGGTACGGCCATCCCTTCCCAACACTGGCGTATACACCTATAACTATTAGACAGTTTCGCATGAAGGACGTTTGTTGTTTTCCGAATTCGACAAAATGTCAATTCGGTGCACAGAAAATAAAGAATTTGTATTTACTGAGTGTATTTGAAGGTCAAAACATATATATTTTTGTAACAGCATCTGTGTACCTTAAACATGTTAAAACTATGTCAAATTCACTGAGGTTGCTTTTAATATAATGAATATATTTTTCACAATACATCCCATTTCTTAGAGAACAAAATATTTCCATAACGTCATGGATATTCTAAGACTGCATGCGAAAAATCATTTGTATCTGACATGCAGTTTGGTAAAAAAGTTGCTTCGAACCTTGCTAATGAATTAAAAGACGGACTATAGCATAAGGTCAGGCAAAATACCAAATTCTGTACACAGATGGCTCCACCGGCAGAGATGCAAACAATTGCGGTTGAGGCTTCGTCGACTATCCAAAATGGCAAGGGGGTGGTGGAGAAATTAGCCTACTTCACTGTCACATCGAGAATGAGGATGGAAATAGAGGCGGTAACAGTGGCCCTGACTTGGTTGGTGACCCAACCGGTGACACACGCGGTGATACTGTCAGACTCGCAGGGCCTTCTCCGTAAGATAGAACGGTGCATGTAAATAAAGAAGTGGTTATCTCTTCTGAACAACTCTGATTTACGAGGTGTCACATGGATCTACTACCCGGACGTGCAGATGTCTGGGACAACGCAAGAGCTGATGCAGTGGCGGGATGAGCTGTGGTGAACGACGTGATGATGACGAGAGACAGGGTTGAGTTGATAAGGGCAGTCATGGACAGTCTACAGAATGATGAAGAGACAGGGTTGAGTTGATAAGGGCAGTCATGGACAGTCTACAGAATGATGAAGAGACAGGGTTGAGTTGATAAGGGCAGTCATGGACAGTCTACAGAATGATGAGAGACAGGGTTGAGTTAATAAGGGCAGTCATGGACAGTCTACAGAATGATGAAGAGAGGGTTGAGTTGTTAAGGGCAGTCATGGACAGTCTACAGAATGATGAAGAGACAGGGTTGAGTTGATAAGGGCAGTCATGGACAGTCTACAGAATGATGAAGAGACAGGGTTGAGTTGATAAGGGCAGTCATGGACAGTCTACAGAATGATGAAGAGACAGGGTTGAGTTGATAATGATAAGGGCAGTCATGGACAGTCTACAGAATGATGAAGAGAAAGAGGGTCGCAAAAATGCATATGGGCAGAGGATGATAGATTTGAGAGTGACTAGGGGAGAAAGTGTGTTCTGTCTGGAAGGATCGGAAGAACGCGAAATCAACACTTGACTGTGAGTATATTTTCTCTTTTGTCATTTGTGGATCTAGGTAATAGGATGCAATCTTTACATTTGATGATTGACTGTTCATGATTGTTGGTAGATACGCCAACTTGCACCAATGATTATGTTCGCAAGCAATGGAGTTTCAGGTCCTATAAACGATTTCAAACAACGTAATGTTTGCTGTCGGAGACTAAAATGGACAAATACTGATAGTTATGCAACATCTTCAAAGTAACCAGTCCACAACATTCTTTTTGTTAGCAAAAGATGAAGCCTGTAAAAGCATTCCCACAAAAGCGTCATTTCTTAATCGATAACTTAAGTGTAAGACAAGTCTGGCGAGGAATTACTCTAGCCTGGTGTTAGAACGCATTGGCAATCAGCCAATCATCTAGACATTTTCCAGATGGCTGCTCGGTAAAGGGACAGAATGTCGACACGAGAGATCACATCAAATGTTATCTGGAGCAGGCATTGTTGGCCATTTGCAAAACATTAATGTACTGGAAAAAATACGTCATATTTTTTCTTAAACCTGCTTTTTCCTGAACACCAATTTCAAATTGAAGAGAGGCATTTCATGGAAGGTAGAGAAGGAAGTTAAACAGCTGATAAACGATGACATAGAAAATAATGTTGTCGATAAGTCTGCACCACGTTGTGAGAAATCACTCAGCATGCAGGCACCATGGTGTGACAATCACATTCTTCCACAAACATATGTTGTCTTGTCAGCACCAAAAATGGTTGTTTTCAAGAATCTTGTAATTGCATCACATGACTTTCCTCTTTTATCTTTCCCTGCCAGGGGGTCTATGTGGCGAAGTGGTCAAGCCGTTTTCCTCGTGTTCTGACGGTCAGGGTTCGAATTCGAGATGATGTACATTTTTCAGGCTGGAGCTACGGAGTTGGTGCTTTGTGCGATGCTCTCGGCAGGTGAGATACCTTTCTGAAGTTACGGAGTTGGTGCTTTGTGCGATGCTCTCGGCAGGCGAGATACCTTTCTGAAGTTACGGAGTTGGTGCTTTGTGCGATGCACTCGGCAGGTGAGATACCTTTCTGAAGTTACAGAGTTGGTGCTTTGTGCGATGCTCTCGGCAGGTGAGATACCTTTCTGAAGTTACGGAGTTGGTGCTTTGTGCGATGCTCTCGGCAGGTGAGATACCTTTCTGAAGTTACGGAGTTGGTGCTTTGTGCGATGCTCTCGGCAGGTGAGATACCTTTCTGTTGCTGAGCCATATGATGAAACCCCCGGCAATGAATTCGAGCCCTCGCTGTTAACCTTTTTTAACCTTTCTCTTCCTGATTTGTTCTGATGTCTCAACTTGATTGTCACAACCCTCCTTTAAATATCTTTAATGATTGATGCATGTCTTTATCTTTAGTAATATGAAATCTTTAAAATTATTCCTTGTTTTAGTTTTTGGTTTAACATAATAAGAGCAACGGACCGAAATGAACATTTCTACCATCAAACATGTCAATCAGACGTTAGACAAACAAAATATGCCACAAGAAGACGATCATGAACATTTCTACCATCAAACATGTCAATCAGACGTTAGACAAACAAAATATGCCACAAGAAGACGATCATAAATATTATACAATGACTTAAGGTTATCATTCTTTTGTTTTTTTTTAGATTTTAGCTTTATTACTTAATTTATTTGTTGATCTTTGTTAACTTTTTAGTATATTTTAACGCCAGTTCAATCCTTTATTGATGAAAAACTATGGTTTATTTCTGCTGCTGATCCTGTGTAAAATTGTTTATGAACTTTTCTTCATTCTGCTGTTTGCAGAGCATGCAGATCTATCAAAGAAACAGTCATTGAATTACTTGGACAGATAATTATGTATCAGTTTTTAAAACATAAGTGGGCACAAGCTGTATGGCTTTGAAACTTGGGCGGTCTTTCAAAGAGATCATAAGTGAGTCTTGTAGCATCCTATATGCGCAGCCAGAGCGGCATCATTCACTATGCTCAGGCTGCCAACTATGAGGTCGTATGACAAACTCTTGTGATCCATCATTGTGCCTTATATGGTGTTCACTTTTCTTTATTATTATTATTTATTGTTTTTGTTATTATTGATGCTTTGATTATTGTTCACCCCGGTAGAAAACATATAAGCACCGCGCGAGGCCTGTCAGTAAAGCAGATATCCCATACAAATTTTGCTCTAGAAACAATTACATATAAACGACAGGTCTACAAAAAAAGTACCACATCAAAGTCAGCTCTAGAAACAATACCCCATAAAATATAGCTCTAGAAACAATATCACATAAAATACAGCTCTAGAAACAATACCACATCAAAAACAGCTCTAGAAACAATATCACATAAAATACAGTTCTAGAAACAATACCACATCAAAAACAGTTCTAGAACCAATACCCCATAAAAACAGCTCTAGAAACAATACCCCATAAAGAACAACTCTATAAACAATACCTACCATATCAAAAACAGCTCTAGGAACAAAACACATAAAAGAGAGTTCTAGAAACAATACCCCATAAAAGACAGCTATAGAAACAACACCACATTAAAACCAACTCATTTGACTCAACACGGGAAAACTCACCCGGTCCGGACACTGTAAGGATTGACAGATTGATAGCTCTTTCTTGATTCGGTGGGTGGTGGTGCATGGCCGTTCTTAGTTGGTGGAGCGATTTGTCTGGTTAATTCCGATAACGAACGAGACTCTAGCCTATTAAATAGTTCGCCGAGTTAACTTACCACGCCAATACTGCAGAATGACTATCAAAAAGTACACCTTAGTGGGGTCTAATAGAGAACATGTGCTGGAATTAGACCCTCGAAAATCTTTGGGGCTACCCTTTAAGAAACTTGACTATCTCGCTAAGGGAATTGACGAAAGGGCACCACCAGGTGTGGAACCTGCGGCTTAATTTGACTGAACACGCCAATGCTGTAGAACAACTGACAAATTGAGAGCGCTGCCGTTTGGGTCTAATAATGAACGTACGCTGGTATTAGACTCACGGACGACAAGTCAGCTCAAATGAAAGAACGCTACGGAAATCGTGTTTAACTCCGCAGATTTCAAATACCTGGTCATTGACAAACAAAAGCCCTCAATAAATTCGTCTGACCAAATAGTGAACGGGTGCTGGAAATAGATCTGAAGACAGGTCAGTTTTACCCTACAAATGACAGGGCGTTGCTACGGAAAACCAGCTCAAATCGAGAGGAGCCGCAGACACTTTGGTTCACGTACCAGGCTGATAAGCCAAGGGCGCGAGGCTACCATGTGGGGGATTACGGCCGAACCCTTGAAAGCCGCAATCCCGCCCAAAATCTCAGCACCACTGCAATGGGAGGCTCCTACATGCTCGGGACCTGGGGCTTGCGCCCCAGCCCTATCAGGTAGAGCCACAGTAAGAGGTCCTTGCCGCCCGCAAATCAAAGCGGGCGGAAAACTGCTTGATACTCACCCTATACGGCGATGGGGTGCGAAAAACACCAACCAAAGACTTAGAACCTGGTCGGGGTGTCGAAAACAGTAGAGCAGCCACCACACTGTGAACTGTCAAGACTCAACCACTGACCATGAGAGTTGTCCGCACACCAGGCGATCAACATCTCTGTGACATTACCAGGCTTGTCCTCTGGCTAAATGCACTCCGGTTACGATATCTACCTCTGTACGTTATCAGCCATAACTATCATGCTGGACGCAGAAGAGATGCAGACCAGCGGACATTGCACACCTGCCCCACTGTGTCAACACCCCAGGTGGCGGGGAATGCTAGGCGTACCATCCCTGCATAGAAGCCAAGAAAATAAAGGGAAAAAGAGATACCCCACTCACATGCAAATGCTACGTTTCTGGCAGGACGTGACGATCCTGGGATACAGACACACTGGACTGCCTCTCTTCCGGGTAAACCAGTCCATCTCATATATCACATACCATCATTGCACCCTATAGACACGAGTAGTGAAGACTCGATAGTCTGGAAAGACAACTTCCATAGGAGAGAAAACTCTGATCGTAAACAACTGCTGCCTTGCAGATAGGCTGGGGACAGCCAAAGGCTAAGGAGGGCATCCCTACAGAAACGCCTGTTGAAATCGGATGCACGGGGCCGCAAGCCTAACAAAACAGTGCAACGTAAATCACAGTATGATGGCAGCACAACCTATTCGAAAAACGTATGGCGCTCATCCTGAGGAGACCCGCCAGGCAGCGATAGCGCCGGGCCTCACGCCTCGAAGGGGCCCACCCTTGACTACTGGTGGTCACCCACCCATGTGTCGTGGAGTCAAGGCACATGGCTATGGGGTAACGTCTATTGGCCAAAACTTCAAGACCCTCAGAATACTACAGTGGAATGCGGAGGGAGTCATTAACAAAAAACTTTCCCTAACACACCACCTGCATGAAGGTAAGATTGACGTGGCATGTATCCAGGAAACGCACCTCAACAATAACCATAAATTCTCAATCAGAGGATACCAGACCTTCCGTCTAGATAGAGAAGGTCACAAAGGAGGGGTCCTGATACTGACCAGAAACAGCATACCGAGTAGCGCGGTACCTGTCAATCACACCGGACAAGCAGAAATTGTAGGAGTTGACATAATGGCTCTAGAGACGAAACTCCGCATTTTCAATCTGTACGGACCACCAAACAGAGACCTATCGCTCTCGAGTATGGAGGTCAGAGACTCCAACTGCATAGTAGTTGGAGATTTCAACAGCCACTCGGAGAGATGGGGATACTCTGACACAGACAGTAGAGGTGACGAAGTGGAAGATTGGGAGATAGATGCAAATCTCTCCCTAATCAATAGGCCGGAGGATAGCCCTAGCTTCTATTCAAGAACATGGCATACCACCTCGACTCCAGATTTGGCCTTCTCCACACAGGACATACACTATAAAATAGACCGCCAGGTGCTAAACCAACTGGCAGGTAGCGACCACAGGCCGATCAGGCTAACCATTGACATGGAAGTAGGCCCACAGGAAACAAAACCGCTCCCACGTTGGAATTACAAACGAGCCGACTGGGACAGATTTGCAATCCTGACAGATGGGCTGTGTGAAACCATCAACACACGAAACACCAAAATGAAGCCCATGGTAGAGAGCCTAAGCAAGGCAATAATGCAAGCCGCCACTGAAACCATCCCAAGAGGAGCTAGGAAAAACTATAAGCCCTACTGGAATGATGAGTTACAGAAAGTGGAAGATGCAGTAACTAATGCGAGGAACATGGCAGAACGAGAAAAATCCGTGGAGGCAAACATCGCCCTCAAAGCCGCCGCGGCGAAGTACAAACACACTCTCAAGCAAACAGCAAGAGAAAGTTGGAAAAATAAAACGGAAAGTTTAAACCTGGACAAAGAAGGGAACAAGCTATGGAAGCTAGTCAGAGCCATGAACGACGAAACCCCGTCAAATAAACAAATTACTATCAAGCAAGGCGAGAACTTGATCACAGGTAAGAAAGCCGCAAACGCCTTTGTCGATCACTATGCCAGAGCAAACCACATCGAGGTCCCTGCAGATAAGCATACAGACATTAGCGAAGAGCTAAAGGGGCACGAAAACATAAATACGGCTCCTGAAGAGCACATGATGGCCAAACTAACAATGCGCGAAATGGAAGAGGCTATGAGAACACTAAAGAGAAGGAAATCTCCCGGAAAAGACGGGATAACAAACGAAATGCTGATGGGGCTGGGCCAAACAGCGAAGGAAAAACTACTATCAGTCCTGAACCAAAGCTGGAAAAGGGGTATTGTACCCCAGGCATGGAAAGATGCAATACTGGTACCAGTACCAAAAACAGGAAAGGACAAAACAGATCCGAATGGATACAGGCCCATAAGCCTACTGAGCTGTGTCGGCAAGCTGATGGAACGGATGATAAACACCAGACTGATGTGGCATCTGGAAGAAAAACGAATACTAATTCCACAGCAAGCCGGCTTTAGACAGCACAGATCCACTGAGGACCAGGTCATCCTCATAGCCCAGGAGATAGAAGATGCCTACCAGGCACAGAAACACACAGTAGCTGTTTGGGTGGATCTGGAAAAGGCATTTGACAAAGTCTGGAAGGATGGACTTAGAGTCAAGCTAAGAAGAAGTGATGTTTGTGGGAAGATGTACAAGTGGATCAACCACTACCTCAAACAAAGAACGGCCAGAGTCCAAGTACAAGGGCAGATGAGCAAAAAGGTGACACTCGAGCAGGGAGTACCCCAAGGGGGAGTACTGTCACCCACACTCTTCCTGGTATATATAAACGATATTACAGAGAATATACCAAGAAGAGTCCATAGCTCAATGTTTGCAGACGATCTGGCTATGTGGACCTCTGAAAAGAATCTCACCATAGCAAGAAATCGGATGCAAACGGCCCTAACATCGCTGGAAGAGTGGGCGAACTCATGGCTGGTCAAAATAAACGAGGAGAAAACCACGTGCACAATATTCTCGCTCTCATTAAAACCCCAAAGTACCAAATTAAGCCTAAATGGCAAAATCCTGCAGCCAAACGACAACCCAACCTATCTGGGAGTCACATTTGATCGGCGCATGACATGGAAAAGTCAGATTGAGAGAAACCGAATGAAAGCCAGAGAAAGAATGGCGATCATGAGGAAACTTGCTGGCACAAGCTGGGGAGCAGACGAAGGCATACTAAAGAAACTGTACACTGGAAGAGTGAGACCAGTTCTCGAGTATGGCATCGCGGCATGGACAACAGCAGCGAAGGCGAACTTCGATAAAGTTAACAAACTTCAAAACCAAGCTATGAGAATCATAACTGGTGGAATGAAGTCAACGCCAATTGTAGAACTTGAAAAGATTACAAAACTGCAATCCATGACCGACAGAAGAGACTGCAGAGCCCAGCTGCAGTCAGAGAAACTCCGAAGACTGACGGACCATCCAATGTACCAGAGGCTAAACAATTTGGGAACTGGGAAACTAAAGCGGAGAAACTTTGCAGAAATAGCCAAAGCAAAGATGCACGAAGATCCCATAAACGCACTAACAACACCAAAACCCATCACTACTGTACGAAAACCTACTTGGAGGCAGGATATATTTCCAGAGGTGGTAGAAAATATACCAGGTATTGCAAACAAAAACTGCCAGACCGAAAAAGAAAGGAGAGACACTACCTTAAGCTTCATAACGAAAAGCTACCCAAGCATGGACTGGACCCATGCATACACCGACGGTTCTGTAACAAACACTACACAGAACGGAGGGGCAGGAGCATTCCTGAACCTACCAAATGGCAGAAAAATAACACTGTCATTCGCTACTGGTAAGTACACGAGCAATTTCAGAGCAGAGGCAGAGGCACTGAGGGCGGCAGTGGAAGAAATGGTAACACACAGTGAAAATGAGAGCCATATAGTCCTGCTGACAGATGCTCTCGAAGTAGTCACAGCGCTAAAAAGCCAGAAAAACACTGAGCTTAATGACTTAAGAGCAGCACTCTGCAAACTGTGCCAACAGTCCGCACCAAAAAGGGTAGTGGTACAGTGGGTTCCGTCACACTGCAACATCCAAGGCAACGAGGAAGCAGACAGACTGGCAAAAGAAGGTGCAAGGCTACCACAAATAGATACCAGAATGACGTACGAAGAGTCAAAACGGCTTATCAAAGCCAGGTACATGTCCAAATGGGAAACCGAACATACTGGTTACACCAAAAACGATGCCTATTACCAGTTGAACCGAAGAGAGCAGGTCGTTGTCTTCAGACTTCGCACTGGCCACAACAGACTGAGGTACCACCTCTTCAACAAATTGAAGATAGGGTGTACCGACGAATGCCCGTGCGGTACTGGTAAAATGACCACTGAACATCTGCTGCAGAACTGCCCGACATACGAGGATCAGAGAGAGCAGATGTGGCCATTGCCAGTGGAACTGCAAGACAAGCTCTATGGTAGTGGCGAGAGTCTCAGGATGACCGCCGCTTTTTTCGAGAAAATAATGGTTACTGTCTGACTGTGTACGCAGAAGAAGAAGAAAACCAACTCTAGAAACAATACCACATCAAAGACAGCTCTAGGAGCGATAAGCTATAGAAGACAGCTCTAGAAGAGATCAGCTATAGAAGACAGCTCTAGAAGAGATCAGCTATAGAAGACAGCTCTAGAAGAGATCAGCTATAGAAGAGCAGCAGGCACAATACCTCATATGTGATACATCAATTTCCAACTGAGCCATGTTTTCCCAAAATGAGAAGTGCAGTTTCTTTGAATAGGTTTGCCGTTCTGGTTTAACTGGCGCAGGCACGATCTTCCAACCAGAGATCGTAGTCTTTAAGCTTATTTCAGGACGAATTGGTCAGTGTATTGATGCGTGTATGTACCTGTTTGAAATGTGTTGTGGTATCTCTTCAACTATGGCAGTTTTGCAGTACAGTAGTTTTGCCAATCTTTTATGTACGCGGAGAAATGATCTTACAAAGAAAAATCTCCTATAAGGTCAACTTAACACGAAGTGATTTTGAACTCAGCATGTGAGTATTGCCTTGGCTTGGCTTCGTTTGTTTTCAATCTCCCGCAACCATCCTGAAAAGGGCATTAAAAGTATTAGAATCTAGTTAAGAGAACAAAATGCGTTGCGTCGTAGTTTACAGCTTGACTGCAACATTTTCACCTCTTTGTCCGACATATCCGACTTGAGCAGGATGTGAGGATTCCAAATCATGTTTGCATTCGATAAACCTCCTTACACCACTCGCGCCACCGAATCAAGAACTCCAATCTGGCAGTCGAGCTAAATAAAAAAATATGCATTGCGAGACTCTAAGCGCTGTACGCTTTCAGTAATAATGTACAAGCCATTAATGATTGTATGTGTTATGTGTATTTATCAACAGAATGAACTGACACCTTGCGTGCCCGGTATGATGTTTCAGAGCCAGCCAACGTGTGCTTAATTGATCGTGGTCTAATCTCCATTTGTTTGATTGCATGTAATGCGGACAGTTTTCTGCGAGGTCTTCCACCTCTGATCACTAAGCTTCTTACAATGCTGCAGCAAACATGTTTTTTTTATAGTTTTTGTGTGTGTGTGTGTATTGTGATTTTCTAACTTTCTTATCCTAGACCTAGACGTGTGACTCCGCCCCCTAACTCTACCATGCTAGACCTACAAGGGTGAACCTCACCACCTAACTCTACCATGCTAGACCTACAAGTGTGAACCTCACCACCTAACTCTACCATGCTAGATCTACAAGTGTGAACCTCACCACCTAACTCTACCATGCTAGACCTACAAGTGTGAACCTCACCACCTAACTCTACCATGCTAGACCTACAAGTGTGAACCTCACCACCTAACTCTACCATGCTAGACCTACAAGTGTGAACCTCACCACCTAACTCTACCATGCTAGACCTACAAGTGTGAACCTTACCACCTTACTCTACCATGCTAGACCTACAAGTGTGAACCTCACCACCTAACTCTACCATGCTAGACCTACAAGTGTGAACCTCACCATCTAACTCTACCATGCTAGACCTACAAGTGTGAACCTCACCCCATAACTCAACCGTGCTATACCTACAAGTGTGAACCTCACCCCATAACTATTCCATGCTAGACCTACAAGTGTGAACCTCACCCCATAACTATTCCATGCTAGACCTACAAGTGTGAACTTCACCCCCTAACTCTACCATACTAGACCTACAAGTGTGAACTTCACCCCCTAACTCTACCATGCTAGACCTACAAGTGTGAACTTCACACCCTAACTCTACCATGCTAGACCTACAAGTGTGTGACTCCGCCCCCTAACTACACCATGCAAGACCTACAAGAGTGTGACTCTGTCCCATATCTCAACCATGCAAGACATACAAGAGTGTGACTCCGCCCCCTAACTACACCATGCAAGAACTACAAGAGTGTGACTCTGTCCTATAACTCCACCATGCAAGACCTACAAGAGTGTGACTCTGTCCCATCACTCCACCATGCAAGACCTACAAGAGTGTGACTCTGTCCCATCACTCCACCATGCAAGACCTACAAGAGTGTGACTCTGTCCCATCACTCCACCATGCAAGACCTACAAGAGTGTGACTCTGCCTCATAACTCCACCATGCAAGACCTACAAGAGTGTGACTCCACCCCCTACCTCCACCATGCTAGACCTACAAGTGTGAACCTCGCCCCCTAACTCTACCATGCTAGACCTACAAGTGTGAACCTCACCCCCTAACTCTACCATGCTAGACCTACAAGTGTGAACCTCGCCCCCTAACTCTACCATGCTAGACCTACAAGTGTGAACCTCACCCCCTAACTCTACCATGCTAGACCTACAAGTGTGAACCTCGCCCCCTAGCTCTACAATGCTAGACCTACAAGTGTGAACCTCGCCCCCTAGCTCTACCATGCTAGACCTACAAGTGTGAACCTCACCCCCTAACTCTACCATGCTAGACCTACAAGTGTGAACCTCACCACCTAACTCTACCATGCTGAACCTACAAGTGTGAACCTTATCCCCAAACTCTACCATGCTGAACCTACAAGTGTGAGCCTCGCCCCCTTACTCTACCATGCTAGACCTACAAGTCTGAACCTTATCCCCTAACTCTACCATGCTGAACCTACAAGTGTGAGCCTCGCCCCCTTACTCTACCATGCTAGACCTATAAGAATGTGAACCGCGTCTGGAAATCCTGTTGTTTGTGTATGTCCAATCATTTCACGTCTGCTTCCGTTCTCATCTGGTGTCGCGTATCTTGTCCATCCATTCTACTCGACGAGAACCACTTTCTCGAGATTCACAGTGGGAATGAGTTCGAAGATGACTAAATAAGCCAATCAGAGGCCTGAATTGTCTGTCGCACTTAGTAGAATAAAATAGTACACCCCACCCCCTCCCTAACCGCTGGGGTTGAAGAAGAGTTGAAGTGAGCAGACTTGCCTAACTTAATGTTGATGCCTCATGTCTCTGAACACCCTTCTCTATAGTACTGCCACAGTCTGTGGGATTAGTTGCAATTTTTTCCAGGTCATCGTGGTTAACACCGCACTGGATTAGTGATCTCTTCAGCGTGTTTCTATAACATTTCCCCTGACCACCACTCGCTCTGTTACAATTTTCCAGTTCCCCGTAGATCAGCTCTTTCAGTAGACGCTGATCCGACCATCTCAGCTGTGCTGTACATATCATGGTGTGTATGCTGGACCTGCCTAATCACGCTAACACATCTGTATTTGGCACCATGTCCTGCCATTTAATCCTCAGTATCTTCCACAGAATAACTTTCCAACATCACTTGTAGGTAGACTAAAGTCTGAGCAGGTGAAACGTACTGTTCAGGTTATGTTAGTCAGGGCCAGGTGAAACATACTGTTCAAGCTATGTTAGTCAGGGTCAGGTGTAACATACTGTTCAGGTTATGTTAGTCCTGGTCAGGTGAAACATACTGGTCAGGCTATGTTAGCCACGGTCAGGTGAAACATACTGTTCAGATTATGTTAGCCAGGGTCAAGTGAAACATACTGTTCATGATATGTTAGTCAGGGTCAGGTGAAACATACTATGCAGGTTATTTTAGTCAGGACTAGGTGAAACATACTGTTCAGGCTATGTTAGTCAGGGCCAGGTGAAACATACCGATCAGTCTATGTTAGTAAGGGCTAGGTGAAACATACTGATCAGGTTATGTTAGTCAGGGCCAGGTGAAACATACTGTTCAGGCTATGTTAGTCAGGGTCAGGTGAAACATACCGATCAGTCTATGTTACTAAGGGTTAGGTGAACCATACTGGTCAGGTTATGTTAGTCAGGGCCAGGTGAAACATACCGATCAGGTTATGTTAGTCAGGGCCAGGTGAAACATACCGATCAGATTATGTAAGTCAAGACCAGGTGAAACATACTGATCAAGACGCCACCTCACTTCTAAGCCGTTCTCCCTGAAAACAGGATGCTATATGGCAGTCTTGTTAACGAGCTGGGGAATGGCACTAGCAAAGGGATGAGCTTACTGAGTGAGCTAAGCGTTGCACTACACTCATAAGGACACTGATACGCCTTCTCAAGTACGTCTTGGGTTGTGAGCAAATCGGCTGTAACTCACCACAAAAGAAGGTCATGAAAAGTACCTAATTCAACAACTTCATTCCCCGGCAGTAGTCTAATTACTATTGGACCAACGTTTACTTTACAAGTAAATGAGTCGCGTTAGTAAATACAAAAATAACAACTTGTCTTTAATCCTTTATTGGTGTTTGGCCCGACTGAAGCCATTCATGTGTCGGCCTGGTCTTTCTGTATCTGTCTTTCTGCTCGCGTCGTGCGGCGTTGCAGAGAGGCTGGACACAGACTTCATTTTATCGAAGAATTGGAGACATGTATTGTCGTTCATTGTAACTTCTTGGGAGTGTAAGAGGCACCCTTGATCTATCGAGGTCGGCCTCTTGTTCGTGGAACAAAGCAAATATTTGTGAACAAAGTAAAGGCAATTCAATATGTCAATGCGGATCGGACTAGCAGCATCTGCTTGCTATGCACGACCTCCGATGTGTGTGGAGTAATGGCAATATCTCTCCTGGGACAAATATCCACATCTAGCAGTCATGCCTGGTCCCAGTTCTGCTTTACGGCTCAGAAACCTGGACATTGCTGAAACATGACATGTCGAGACTGGAAGCCTTTCACATGCACACCCAGCGGCGTATCCTGGGCATCCGATGACATGACTACATCCGCAACGTGGAGGTCTCTGCTAAAACAGGCATCCATCTAATCTCAGAAATACATTGCCGACGCTGAGTTTCTTTGTTCAGGAAAATCCGGCACACAAGAAACTACACAAGTCGTTCCTCTGCGCCAAAAGTCCTCCCCCTACCGGCTGGAGGCATAGAAGAAGCCGTCCCGGAACAATATGGCTCCAACAAGTAGCAACCTCCTCCTCCACCCTGAGCGAGGGCTGGAAGCGCGGGTCATGGATGTGGTCCCCGAATCCAACTACTGATCAAACCTTCTTCCAACCCTTGATCCCAGAATCCCACTCCAACCGCTGACCAAACCTATCCCAGAATCCCACTCCAACCGCTGACCAAACCTATCCCAGAATCCCACTCCAACCGCTGACCAAACCTATCCCAGAATCCCACTCCAACCGCTGACCAAACCTATCCCAGAATCCCACTCCAACCGCTGACCAAACCTATCCCAGAATCCCACTCCAACCGCTGACCAAACCTATCCCAGAATCCCACTCCAACCGCTGACCAAACCTATCCCAGAATCCCACTCCAATCGCTAACCAAACCTATCCCAGAATCCCACTCCAACCGCTGACCAAACCTATCCCAGAATCCCACTCCAACCGCTGACCAAACCTATCCCAGAATCCCACTCCAACCGCTGACCAAACCTATCCCAGAATCCCACTCCAACCGCTGACCAAACCTTCTAACTTCAACCATTGATCAACTTCGGTCTCTTGTAAGTACGTCGTATATCGATAATCAGACTAGTGCCATATTCCATACTATAAATCAGCGCGACTGGTCATGAGCCGCTTTGATGTTTCCCCGAGTGTGTGAAATACGAAACTTATCATAACACGTCTGGTAAGAAAAATCATCAATAATTAAAGCAATAATATTACTAACTACAGATAATTTGAAACTGGAAAGTCAACAACTGTGTCACTTCAAGATAAATTACACCAAATATGAATATATGAAAACTTCAGACTACCTTTAATATAACATTAATTAACTATTAAATAAATTCATGTATCAACACCAAATAAGTTTATTTTAGCCTGCAGTAAGATTATTTCAACCTCAAATATTGGTATTTAAGTGTCAAACAAGAACAATTCAGTCGGAAATATGAGTCATTTAAATCAAATACTTCAGCTTTAAATTCTCTCCATAAATAAGCCTACTTTGCCGAGGTCTAAGAGCTTGCTTGCCCCAATGACCCCCTGGAGCTATGCCGGCGGAAGTTTTTGCTACTGGTAGTGTCACCCAAGCCAGATAGATCCTTGGAGAGGGGTCAGACTAAAGGGCTATGGAGCAGGTGGAGCCCTATAGGTGTAGCTGCAGAACCCACCAGTGAGTGGTACACGTTCTGGGCTGCACCAATCCATCACTACTTCATGGGTTAAAAGCTTTCTTGTCTCGTTCTTGACTTGTTGTCCTCTATCAGTTATCTCCATGGATGACGAAGACATACGATCATGAGTCAGCTCTGACGGCCTCTCCATGACCTATCAGATCTGACACCACGCTACAGTATAACCCAGCAGATGGTGTACTATATAGTGAAGCTATTATTCTTAAAAACCTTACCAGTGAGTCATCTGCACAAATGTGTCTCCTATTGGACATAATGCATGCACCCTCTGTGGTTGAAAAGGAACCATAATAGTAGTGCACAGCACTGCAGACGAGGAGGAAATTGCACCGCATTCTTGTGTCTTGGCTTGTCTTCGTTCATTCTCAATCTCCCGCTACCAAACCCTGAAAGGGCTTAAGTAGCAGAATGCAGTCCAGAGAACGGAATGAGTTGTGTCGTAATTTAAAGCTTGACTGCGATATTTGCACCTTTCTGTCCAATACATCCGACTTCAGCAATCATTTTTTGAGTACCGGGTTAGCATTCCCTCTTCGATCTTTTTTCCTTAGCCAGTCTGCCCTTCTGCAGCATGTTATCCAGTATTACCGCGTGGAGATGTAGAAGTGTCTTGTCAGCTCTTGTTTGCTGGCCCTGAACCTAGCAGTCAGCTATGTGTCGCTGACCACTGCAGCTCATGCGCTGCTCAGCATCTTGATCCCATTCTTGTGTCTGAAATTCATCATAAAAGCACAGTGGCTCAGGACGTGAGGATCCCTTTGCCTTGAACTTTTGGTTAGACACCTTGAGTCTCAGATGAGTTTGGCATAACCAGCAGGCAATTGGTGGCGGAGATTGAGAACCCTATCTTGGCTATAGTATCTCGGGACGGAGCATAGTCGTTAACTTATGTCCCACACTGATGTGACAGTACCTTTCTGGCTTCAGACCTAGGGGTGTGGAGGGGGGGCTGGTAGAAAATCTACAAACATACCAGCAAAGTGTCAAAGGGCAATAGCACATAGGCCGCTGGATCAATAACCAACCAACCAGCTTTAAATTAAAATAGTTCAATTTAAAATATAAATACTTAAGACCCAAAATATGAATATTTCAACATCAAATAAGAATGCTTCATTATAAAATAGAAACATGTCCCACCTCAAATAATCATATTTCCGATACAAATAAGAATTATTCAGGCCTCAAATAATAAGAAAAATATTTCTGCCAAAAATAAGAATATGTTTGCCACAGATAAGAATGTTTCAGCCATACATAAAAATAGTTCAGTCTGAAAATGGAAAATGATAATTGTTGAAGATGATATGGTAAAACTTGTTAGTTAAAAGATGCCTTTTGTTGGCATTAATCTTTGTCATCGTTCGCAAGCAAATAATTATACGCATGTACCTCATAAGCTCGGTGGTTTGTCTGATGCCTCTAACGTCACCAAGCAAATCATTAATTCACTCAATTGAAGTGGATCGTACTGTCAATGTTTTTTGTTTTTTTTGGTGAACATCTTCTATTGTTTGTCGTGTATGCTGAGTTTTGTATTATAGAGAAGTGGGTTACACCTACACCTGGCTACAGAGAGGCTGCGAAGAGCACGCTTAACAATATAAACCGTTTGTAGATTCAGGCACTTGAAGATCAATTTAAGTAAAACTACATACATAGCTCAGTGGTTAGCGCTCTGGCTTCGCATCTGAGTGATCCTGGGTTCATTCCCAGTTGAGGCGGTAATGTTTTCTTCGGACCGCAATGGCTCCCGGGTCGACCCAGCCTTAAATGGGTACCGGTTAAGTCCGGGAAGTAAAAGCGGCGAGGGAGAGGAGATGGTTACCGCCCTCATATAGCCGAGCCTTTGAAATGTGAGATCGCTAACACCTCACACCCCTACGGCAGTAATGATATGGGTTACTTTACTTTACTTTACTTTACATACATAGACTTCACACTTAACAAACGCTCCCTTTTTTTTGGGGGGGGGGGGCAAAAGAAACTTTTTAAAGATACGCTTATGGCTTCACTAAACGCCTTTGGCATAACACCAACAATTTGGGAAATGCTGCTCAAAACCTAGGTGTTCTGCGCATATCTCTGCATGAAATGATGCGTCATGCGAGGCGTCCATAAAAACAGCAACTGAATCACGGAGACAGGCTAGAAAAGCTCAATATAGCCGTCACATCAGAAATCATTTTCTGTCCGCACTGCTCGAGGTCATGCCAGACACTCACGGCGACCTTCAAACTCATCTACTGGCTGAACATTTTCCAAATGGATGAACGCAAGGGAATGGCTTTCATCATTCACGATGGACGAACACCAATGGTACGGAGACACACAGTACAGGAAAACGTACATTCCACAACCTGGCTCAGGGAAAATGTGAGTGTAAACTTATTATCTTGAGAATCGGAAAAGCCCAAAGTCGAAGACTATCATTACTTGCCAAAGGGGCACGCATCTTCGTGTCCGATTTTGTAATTTGTAGAACAGATAATTTTTTCGAGTGGCAGATAAACTACAATTCTAATTCTCCTAAGGGACGCCACTCCGAAACGACTGTATGCAAATGTACTGCTGCGGACATTAACATGACAGACAAACAAATAGGATTAGTGACCTAGTGCAAGACGTTGGTGTCCTAAAAACCAGATGCCTATGGTGTAGGAAACTGATTAACCTGGAAGGCAGTGCTTCTAGAAGGACAACTATGCGTCTAAACTTCTGATGCCTTTAATGTAGTCTTTGGTCAGTTAAAGGTTAGTTAGTTTTCTTTCCACTGATGCGCGTGGAGCTTAAGTCGTCTGTACTGCGCCAATTGTATCGGTCAATGTGAGTCCGTGTCGCTGTACAATCACTCTGTCAACTATCCACCTGCCTCGCGGTCGCCCTCTTGTCCTGTAGCCAGATCTACCAGCGTTGTAAGTCATCAGCTTTTGTCTCAGCTCCGCACCCCCTGGCGAGGTCTGGTATCTCATGTCCCAATAGAGTAGGCATTCCTGTAGAATGTGTTCAGGATTCTGGCCTCCTGTTCCACATGGGCACTCATCGGTGTGTGAGGTCTTTAGTCTGTATAGATGTTTTAGTGGTCTGCGGTGTCCAGTTCTCAGGCGAAATAATGTAGTTTGTTGATTTCTTTTGAGTTGGTGAATTGGGTCTGGTGTACTGGTTATGTTTTTGTCTTCTCTCCATTGGTGTATATACTGATTTCTTATCTTGTTCTTGGTCTCTCTGTATGGTACTCGATGATTAAATTGTGCCTTTTTGCTGCCATCTTTTGTCAGAGCGTTAGCTCTCTTGTTTCCTGTGATTCCGCAATAGGAGGGTAGCCACTGGAACGCTATTGTTGAGGATCTCTGAAGTTTTCCTAGTTCTGCTCTGATCTCTGATAGCAGTAGTTTGTTGTTTGTTTTTTGTATTGCCTCTAATAGTACTCTGCAGTCTGTGAATACAGCTATTTTTGTTTTGTCGTTGCCTTTCTGTTTGAAGTATTCTCAGTGCTCGCAGGAGGGCCGTCGATTCTGCTCTAAGGTTTGTGGACAACTTTCCTGTTTGGAGTGCCTCTTCTGTTACATTTCCACTTATGTGTCTTATGAATATGCCTCCTCCCCGTTTCGACCTGCCCCCTCTGCTGAACCATCTGTGTACACCTGTGTCCATTCCCTGGTATTATATTTCTCTTCAATCATTGCTTGTGCTAAAGTTTTCAGAACGTGGACACTGTGTTGGTGTTTTCTTCTGATTCCTGGTATCTCTGTACTTATTGCGATGTTGTTTATCTTGTAGCTTGGCTCTTCATAGTTGATAAGAATTTATATTTCTGCAAGTTGGTTTGGTATTAGTTCTCCATATTTTTGGTGTAGGTGATTTGAAATATGCATGAAGCTGATTCTCTTTAGCCTAATTTTAACTGCGTTTTTCAGTTTGATATGTATGTGATGATCAGGCATGTGTATCATCTTTTCACTATGTCTCAGCACGCTTTCCTCTCGTCTAGTATTTAGGGGTCTTATATTTGTATATTTTTCCATTGTCTGAATTTGATTCCTCCACTTATTTTCCTTAAGGCCAAGATTTGAATTTTCTTTCGGCGTTCCGTGTTTGTTTTTGATGCTGTGGTCCAGGCTGCCGTGTCGTATTCAAGTACTGGCCTGACTGTGCCAGTATATACATTTTTAAGAATGTTGCTATTTGCACCCCAACTTGTTCCGGCCAGCTTCTTCATAAAGAATAGGTTTCAGGTTGCTTTTTTGTTCTAACCCCTGTATGTGTTCCCTCCATGTGAGTCTCTTGTCCATTTTAACTCCGAAAAACACAGAAGTATTTTCTTGTACAAGCTCTTTGCCATTTAAATTAAGTTTTGTTTCTTCCTTGGTGTTGGACAGTGAGAGGCATGTTGTAACTATTTTTGAGATGTTAATCTGCAATCCCCAATCTGTAACTCACTTTTTAACAGTGGCCAGTGCTGTCTGCATTCTGTTTCTAGCTGTTGGTAGTTTTTCTGCAGCACTACACATTGCGAAGTCGTCAGCGTGTAGGGCACTGGATACTTTCTTTGGGAGTGCTCCTCTCTCTATTTCCCAGTGACCCCTGTCCCCTCCTACTCTTTCCACTTCCCAGTCCCCATCGTCCCCTCCTCCTATTCTCACTTCCAAGTAACCATCGTCCCCTCATCCTCTCCCCCCTCTTCCCAGTCACCCCCGTCCCCTCCTCCTATTCTCACTTCCAAGTAACCATCGTCCCCTCATCCTCTCCCCCCTCTTCGCAGTCACCCCCGTCCCCTCCACCTCTCCCCACTTCCAAGCCCCTCTTTTCCCCTCCTCCTCTCCGCACTTTCAAATTACCACTGATCCCTCCTCATTTCCCCACTTCCTAGTTACCCCCGTCCCCTCCTCCTCTCCCCACTTCCCAGTCACATCCCGTCCCCTCCTCCTCTCCCCACTTCCCAGGCACTACCGTCCCCTCATCTCCCCACTTCCCAGTCACTCCCGTCCCCTCCTCCTCTCCCCACTTCCCTACCCTCCACTCCCCTCCTCCTCTCCCCACTTCCCAGTCACAGCCCGCCCCCTCTCCCCACTTCCCTACCCTCCACTCTCCTTCTCCTCTCCCCACTTCCTTACCCTCCACTCCCCTCCTCCTCTCCCCACTTCCGTACCCTCCACTCCCCTCCTCCTCTCCCCACTTCCCACTTCCCACCGTCCCCTCATCTCCCCACTTCCCAGTCACTACCGTCCCATCATCTCCCCACATCCCAGTCACAGCCCGTCCCCTCCTCTTCTTCCCACTTCCCTACCCTCCACTCCCCTCCTCTTCTCCCCACTTCCCACTTCCTCGACACTCCCGTCTTCTCCTCCTCTCACCACTTCCCAGTCACTACCGTCCCCTCATCTCCCCACATCCCAGTCACAGCCCGTCCCCTCCTCTTCTCCCCACTTCCCTACCCTCCACTCCCCTCCTCCTCTCCCCACTTCCCACTTCCTCGACACTCCCGTCTTCTCCTCCTCTCCCCACTTTCTAGTCACCAACGTTCCATCCTGCTCATCCCACATCCCAGCCAATCCCGTCCCCTCCTCCTCTCCCCACATCCCAGCCAATCCCGTCCACTCCTCCTCTCCCCACATCCCAGCCAATCCCATCCACTCCTCCTCTCCCCACATCCCAGCCAATCCCGTCCACTCCTCCTCTCCCCACATCCCAGCCAATCCCGTCCACTCCTCCTCTCCCCACATCCCAGCCAATCCCATCCACTCCTCCTCTCCCCACATCCCAGCCAATCCCGTCCACTCCTCCTCTCCCCACATCCCAGCCAATCCCGTCCACTCCTCCTCTCCCCACATCCCAGCCAATCCCGTCCACTCCTCCTCTCACTACTGCCCAGTCTTCCCCTCTCCCTCCTTTACTTAGCCCATAAATGGCTGCTGTAGTTGAGTCTGGTAACAGAAAGAAGCTAAGAATATTTATCTGTTAGACTAGTAAAGGCCGCCGTCCATCGTTGACGATGATGGCATAATTTATTTGCTAGCGCTATTTTTAGTAAGGATTAACTGCGCTACTTGTTATCCTCACTTTCTCGTCACGAGCCGCTTGACCCCAGTGACAGGTCAAGGACAAGACGACTATAGTGCGACTACGAGACGCAGAGAACTCCGCATCAAGCAGCCATGTAAAAGACGGCAGAGTCCGGACTCGAACCAACACCAACTGACCACTTCGCAACGGAATCTAATCTGTTAGACTAATAATATGTGAAAATAGAAGACGATAATAATATTGATTCTGTAACGTCACACATATTCAACCATCCTCCACCCTTCTTTTTCCTCTTGCTATACTTTGTGACGTCATATTTGAATGTCATCGTCCCGCCCAAGTTATTAGCAAAAGATACACACGTACACACACATTATCCTCGACGTCAGTCCGGCAGATGTGCCGAATGCGAGGAAGCAACAATATTCGGCTTGCGTCCCCATCTTTTGCAACACTGTGCCAATGTGGGTCAAGGTCTTTGGTCCGCCATGTCGCCAACGCATAGGTGGGCGACCCCGTGAACGTGTACAGACATATGGCCCACAAAACGTTGTGCTACGTTTGTTGTCAGGCATGCGTACCACATGCCCAGTCCAATGATGGTTGTATGATATCGCTGCTTCCACAAGGTCTCCAAACATAGTTTGATATCGAAGTTCTTGGTTCAGGATTTTATCTTGAATTGAAATTGTTAATGCGCACTGTTCCATTTCTCGTGTGACTCTGATCTTCTCAGCGTCTGTTTTACCCAAGTTCCAGATTTCGCATTCATAAATAATTGAAAAAGACAAATGTAAGCATGAAATAAGCATAGCGGACAACTCGTTTATCAATTACATTTTTGCTAGAAAATGCAAATACTTTGGTCACATCAAGAGACATAACGGTCTTGAGAGAACAGTGATGGAAGGTATGGTGCCAGGAAAAGAGGAAGGGGTAAACCAAGAGGACGATGGCACAAAGATATCCAGGAATACCTAGGAATGGAGTTTTGGTAAGGGAACGAGTTTCTTTCAGACAGACTGTGATGGGAGCGACGTTCTATAAAGGACATGCTACATGATGATGAAATCATTGTTGGAAGGACCATGAAATTAAAAGTGTGGGACCTTGTCATGATGTCTCTCATCTCTAACAGTATTGATTTAATGGAGTTAAAGGAATACCAAGCCGCTTTTCGTCGGCTAGAGACTTCGCGGTCGATTTTGTCGTTGGCATTTATCTCTTGGCCTAGGTAGATATAGGAGTTGAAATCCGCGATGGTTTTCTCTCCTAGCTTGATGTCCCGTTTTGACATCCCACCGGAGCTGTTGAAACACAGTTGAAACCCGATCAGCTCTGCCCTCCATCATTTATGGAGGACGGGACACGTCCCGGCCGACTCGTGCGATGGAATCGGCCTCTCCCTATACAAAGGCATGGGGAGTCGCGAAGACTGTAGTAATTACAGGCCTACAACACTACTCTCGGTACCGGGGAAGGTGTTTGCTCACATGCTACTGACTAGACTCAAGACTCTTGAGCACACAACGTCGCCCAGAACGCTGGCTTCATCTCGGGTCGATCTACAACCAACGCTATCCTTGTTCTGCGCGTCCTCGCCGAACTGCATCGCGCCTTCAATCGCCCTTTGTACGCTGCATACGAGGACTTGAAGTTCGCCTTTAACTCAGTTGATCGGCTGGCTTTATGAAAAACCCGCCAGGGAATATGCACCCCAGCCCCCCCCCCCCACCCCCCACTTCCCACACCCCCTTTTCTTGTTGAACTTGATCAAGGAGCTTCACAAGGGCACCGGCGCCAGAATTCGATTGGGTGGCACTCTCTTCACAGATTCCCCACGACTTCGGTTGTCAGACAGGGATGTGTTCTTGCCCCCGACGCATTCTGCCGGACAATCGACTGGCTTCTTGACCGCCTCAGTGCACATCAGGAGAGTATAGCTATTGAGCAGTCAGTCTTCACTTATCTCGTTTATGCGTTCTCGTCCTGTTCGGCACAGACAGCTACGCGTTGCAGTGCTCTCTGGAAATGTTAGACAGCGAAACGTCCTCCCTATACCTTTCTATATCCTAGGCCAAGACCAAAGCTCAGAACCTTATTTCCGACACAGCACCCCAGGGTTTTGAAACTCAAGGTCACACTGCGAAGGGCACCAACGAATTCATTTATCTCGGGAGCATGATATCATCCGATGGGCGCAGCGGTCCTGATATCCCAAGGAGGATAGAACGAGCTGTGTCCGCAATGCACGACCTCCGAAGTGTATTAAGTCATGGCAAGATCTCCTTTGGGACAAAAATCCGAATCTTCTAGACCTGCGTGTTTCCAGCCCTGTTTTACGGCTCTGAAACCTGGACATTGCTGAAACATGACATGTCGAGACTGGAAGCCTTTCAGATGCGCAACCAGCGACGTATCCTGGGCATCCGATGACATGACTACATCCGCAACGGGGAGGTCTCTGCTCCAACAGGCCTTCATCCAATCTCAGAAACACTTGACCGGGGTCGAGTTTCTTTGTTCGGTCATGTTGCACGGCTGGGCCAGGAAACTAATTGCAACAAGATACTACTACACAAGTCGTTCCTCTGCGCCAAATGTCTTCCCCCGACCGACTGGAGGCGTAAAAGAGGCCGTCCCCAAACAGTAGGGCTCCAGAAAGTAGCAGCCTGCACCTCCGCCCTGGACGAGGCCTGGAATCATGTCACAGACATGGGTCACAGATGTGGCCGACCGACGCTACGGGCCTCAGACGCCTAAGCGAACATTATTAAGGATTGCTGGGCTTCCTCAATTGCTTGAATGAGGAGCAGGACGTCGTCTGCATATCCTAAATGGGTTAGCCAATCGTCATCTATATTTACATCTCTCCTGATCCAATGTAACTGTTTCAAAATCTCTTCGAGAGGCGCTGTAAATAGTTGTGGGGAGGCAGTGTCGCCCTGTTGGACTACTCTTTCTATTAGAACATTTACTGGACACCAGAATAGTTCATTAATCTAAACAACTAAGATAGTAATGGATAAAGAAATGTTGGCTGTCGTCGCACCGACTAGAACAACGTTTCCCAACCTTTTGACACCTGGGGACCAGGCAAAATAGGAACACGTTTTTGCGGAGCGGTGAAAATAAGAAACACTTTTCGCCGACCACTGAAAATAAGAAATACTTTCCGTGGAACAGAGAAAATAAGAAACACTTTTTATGGATCAGGGAAAATAAGAAACACTTTTTGTGGACCGGTGAAAATAAGAAACACTTTTTGTGGAACGGTTGAAAATTTGAAACACCTTTCGTGGAGCAATGAAAATAATAAACACTTTTTGAGCACCACTGAAAATAACAAATACTTTCCGTGAACCAGTGAAAATAAGAAACACTTTTCGTGAACAAGTAAAATAAGAAACACTTTTCGTGACCCGGTGAAAATAAGAAACACTTTTCGTTTATATGTGAAAATAAAAAACACTTTTTGTGGACCGAAGAACATTTTTAAAAACACTTTTTGTGGGCCGATTGGAAATAAAAAAACACTTTTCGTGGAGCAGTGAAAAAAATAATCAGTTTTTGTGGACCTGTTGAAAGTAGGAAACACTTTTCGTCAACAAGTGAAAATAAAAAGCACTTTTGGTGGACTGGTGAAAACAACAAAGATTTGTCGCGGTCTGATCAGACAGAAATAGAAATGCTAATAATAGAACGTCTTGAACTTCAAATAACATTTGTGTGCAATCTGTTGCTGTTTATTTGCTAAAATATTTTATAACTGTGACTGCAGTGCTGTATCCGAGAGACGAAGCGGTGCATTAACATCCAATTGGTGTCTCTAGTTTTGATCACACACAGGGTTGAACAAAGAACTAACCCATATAGGTAGTTGTAAATATGACCAACAATTTAATAACTCTGTAATTGAGAGATGGAACTTGTTTCCCAGTGATATCAAACATTGAAACAATGATTGCATGGTATTGTTGCACGTCAGAAGATCTCTGCAGTTAAGGGGTTAATCTGCAATAACTTGTTCGTGGACTGGCAGGAAATTTCTGTGAGCCGGCACCGGACCTGCGATTGTGATACATTGGACTAGAGTATCCAAGATCAATTAAATATGTGTATTGAACGTCAACTATCCAGAGCTCAATTTGGATTCCGCCGAGGTATGAGCTGCACGGACAAATTAGTGAAAGATCAATAGAATACAACGAAAATCAATGTGTTGCTTTCATTTATCAGGAAAAAGCGATCGATAGGGTAGACAGGATTCAACTTTGGAAGATACTGGAAGATTATGGTGCACAAGGCCAACTTCTTGATAATGTCAGAGCACTGTATCGTATGAGTACAAACGTTGTTAGAACGACTGATGGTGTCACAGATGCTTTTGAAATCACTACCGGCGTGAGACAAAGGTTTGTGCTTTCTCCTCTGTTGTTTAACATCTATATGGACAAAATCGCATCAGAGACTGGTCAAATTGAGACATCTGAAGCAGAACATAACTCAATTCACGAATTACTCTTTGCAGATGATCAGTGCTTGCTGTACGACGATGAAAACAAACTGCAAAACCACATGAATGCGCTTCCGACTACCTGTGCTAAATACAAAATGCAAATTAGCGAGAACAAAACAGAAACTATGATGATCAGTAGAACTCCTGGGCCACTCAAGATAAGTCTAAATGATATTGCTTTTCAACAGGTCCACGAGTTCAAGTATTTGGGCAGTATTTTTTCGGCAGACAGTAGGATCGACAGGGAAAGCGAGACAAGGTGCCAGAAAGCATCTGCGGTGACTTATCAGCTGTCCCTATTGCTTAGACACCTGAGCGTTAGTTTGGCAATAAAGCAACAGCTGATAAACAGTTTATTTATGCCGATTTTGTGCTACCAGTGCCAAACATGGCCTCTGTCAAGGGCGTGCGAGAGCAGAATTTCGACTTGTGAAATGAAGTGTTTGAGGAAAGTCATCGGTGTTACCAGAAGAGACAGAATGCGGAATGACGACATTCGAAGTATGGTTGGCACTACGTCTTGTGCCGAATACATTTCCAGGCAGAAAATAAGTTGGTTTGGTCATCTCATGAGAATGCACCCTTACCATCTTCCACTGATGGCTTACAATGCTGGTAGATCTGGCTACAGGGCAAGGGGACGGCCGCGAGGTAGGTGGATAGATGAGATTAGAGTGATTGTGCAACAACAAGTGCTCACATTGACCGACGCAACGCACTTGGCGCAGGATAGACGACTCAAGCTCCCCGCGACGCTAAACGGCACAAGTGGAAAGAAAACTAACTAACTATTGATTGATTCGCCTGTCCTCCCCAAATGAAGCATAACCTCACAACTACATTCAATCCATGTCAGGAAACCTGTATTTGTAGATTCGATTTCTATTGCAATTATTTGACACCATGAGAGCTTGTTAGCCCCCATGCACAACCGTCCTTATTCGCCTTTTACGACATACCTGAAAGAAATAATGTCGCATTCTTGACCTTTTTTCTATTTATGTTTTGCTGCTTATGTTAGAAAATCGTATATATTACGAACATAAATGCAAAGTTCAAGTTGGTGTTGGGATAATATGCTACATTATCATTTGTCGGAACTAAATGTTTTTGGTTTCTAAAGTTGTCAATGGCGGAGTTATGTTATCGATTGCCTATATATCGCTTTTATCACATTGAGAAGCGATTCTCCCTGTGGTATCATAAAACACAAGTTTTGGTCCAGGGAAAAACAAACCACCAGTAATCTCCATTGATGGGGAGGTTCTTGATGTAGTAAATCATTTGACGTACTTGGGATCCTCAGTCAATAACAAACTATCCCTGGACCAAGAGATCAATATCAGGATAGGAAAGGCAGCAACAACAATGAGCAGATTAACAAAAAGGATATCTGAAAACAAGAAGGTCACTGTTAAAACAAAAACACTTGTTTACCAGGTCTGTTTCCCCAGGACTCTTCTTTACGGCAGTGAGACATGGTCTACCTACATGCACCAGGAGAGGCGGCTAAACAGCTATCACGTGAGGTGCCTGCGCGGAATCCTGGGCGTTGGGTGGCAAGGCAAGATCACCAACGCAGAGGTGTTGGAGAGAACAGGCACTGTCACAATCTTTTCCATGATTAGTCTTCGAAGGCTCTGATGGCTGGGACACACTCGGAGGAGGGATGATAGCAGAATACGGAAATATCTTCTCTGTAGGGAGTTACAGTTGGGGAAAAGGTCTCGGGACCGGCCACTACTTCGGTACAAATGGAAAAATGAACTTCCTTTTAAGTAATAATAGTGACTAGTATCTTCTGTGCTGTTTATGGTATTATTCAGTCCTTTGTGAAAAGGAAACTATTCGTCTAAAAGTTGTTTAGCGTATTTTTAGTACTAACGTAAGACTAAATTTTAACATTTAGTGTTTTTATATCTAGGACATAATTACAGAAATAAAGTGAAATATTGATCGAAATTCTGTACGTTTTTCAACACAAAGATAATTGTATAAACACATTTACTTAGCGTGTGGTGTGAGCTTCTAAAGTAAGTAGGCGTTACTTAATACCGGGTGTTTTAATATCCTAGATTTGAGCCAAGTTTGGCCTCGGGCAAAGCCATACAGGCCTGATGTACTCTATTTCAGCGCCTCTTCTGGATACGGAAGGTGGCCTATGTTTAAAATGATTATAAAACTCGCTGAAATTAAATGCAGTAGATGGCACAATTTTAGAATCTTTCCTCTTAGTTAGAGCCTCTAACCTCAGTAGCAGCCTTCTCTAAGTACCCTTAAAGATTGCGAAAGATGTTGGACAAGGTCGGATACTGGGAGAGCGACTAGGTCCATTCCTATGTCTTCGTGCCACTTCTTAGACTTGCTGTCTATTCCCGTAAGTTTTCGGTAACTGCGTTATCGCTTCATAGATTACCGTGCTGTTCCGCAATTTTGTGGCTCTAATAGGTTTTAGAGCGGCCATTATCTGGAAAATGCCCCATTCCAGTTTTCTCCTTATGCTCTGTCGCGAGCAGTGTATTTGTGTATATTACTATGTCTCTTTTGGGGGTGGAACACTGAGCACTTTTCATGGGGTGTTGGTGTGTACATTTAAAATGAATTATTTCCTTATAGCGGAACAAGACAGAACTTTAGTTGTATGTGATTTGTTTTTATTGATTCATTGGTTGTTTGTGGTTTGTTGATAAGGGTACACAACTGTACAGTAGCTGTTTGTGATTTGTTGATAAGGGCACACAACTGTACAGTAGCTGTTTGTGATTTGTTGATAAGGGCACACAACTGTACAGTAGCTGTTTGTGATTTGTTGATAAGGGTACACAACTGTACAGTAGCTGTTTGTGATTTGTTGATAAGGGTACAAAAGTGTACATTGGCTATTTGTGATTTGTTGATAAGGGTACACAACTGTACAGTAGCTGTTTGTGATTTGTTGATAAGGGTACAAAACTGTACAGTAGCTGTTTGTGATTTGTTGATAAGGGTACACAACTGTACAGTAGCTGTTTGTGATTTGGTTATATGGTTGCAAGACTGTTGTTGGCGTTGTTGGTGTTGTTGATATTGTTGTTGTTGTTGTTGTTGTTGTTATCGTCGTCGTCGGCGGTATGGTTGGGAAGGGTGTGGTTGTCTCTTTTGTTGGTTGTTGTTGCTGTTTTGATGTTGTTGTTTTTTTTTTTTTGTACTGCTCACAATGAGTGAGTTTACTTTTTTGTGCGCCTTGAAAAGGGCGTCTGTGCATTGCTTGTTTCTAATTTGAAATTAATGCTTTGCAAAGAGAGAAGACCTTCACAGAACACATATTTGGGTGGCCGGGCCAATAGGAAATAAATGAATTTATTGAAAGTATAAACTGCAGGAAACTAACATGTATACTATTTACTTTTTTTTTAAGTAATCTATTGGGGTTTTTTTTCAAGCATTCAAACTTTTTGAATTCTTAGCTGCTTAATCATCATCATCAAGTTGATCAGTCCTACGACTCACTGTAAAGTTGTCTGGGCATGTCTCTCCATTTTATCCTATCTTCTGCAGCTTTTTTCATATCAGCATATGTTTCTTTTGTAATGTATCTGCACGCATGAGATGCAAAGGTGAGACTTGATCGCTCCCTTCCTCTTTTCCCCTGGATGATGTCCTCAATTGTCTACTGTAGAAGATTTCCATGTCGCATATTGTGTCGCATCAAACTCAATTTACGATTATGTACCAATTTTCAGTACTGGTCTTTGTGCGTTCACCTCAGTATGCACATTGTCACTGTATTTTCTTTATGAACAACACACTCGTTCCATTCTACGCTTCCAAGCTTTATTCTATTTATTTATTTTTTGGGTGCAAAATTCCATGTTTCAAGGTCTATGCAGTCATAGATGAGTAGCGATTATTCTTTTTCTCAGATCTATCCCGATTTTCTTTGAGGTTATCAATGTCTGTTATTCTCTGAATGCCGTTTTTGCCAATGCAATCTTTGTCCTATTTCCCGCCTCATTGCGGGCATCTTCTGTAATAGTTTGTCCCCTATGTATAAACGTCTGTACACGTTTGATTATTTCTCCATTGATAGTTATTTTCATTTTCCTGTGTTGCTTGTCCATTACCATAGCCTTTGTCTTCAATGCGTTTATTTTCATGCCAAACTATTTGGCTGTGCTGTTAATTTGTTCAAGCAATGTTTGCAACATTCCTACTGATCCTCCCACTATGGCTTGATCATCGGCAAATTTGGTGGCATTAATGTTCATACCCTTGACTTTGAGACCTCTATCACAAATCCAAACAACTCTTTCCATCATCATCTCGGAATATGCTTTCATAGACTTGGTGAAAACAAGCAATGTTGTCTTACCCCCTTTAACCTCGCCATACCAATTGTCTTATTTAAACTGGATAGATGAGTCCTTTCTTTGCTTGAATATAAAAAATTAAATAATCTGTCGCCATTTGTTCCAAATTAGAAATGAGCCTTCTGATTAGACAGAACATACTTATCACGAAGAGCTAGAGAGACAAAAGAAGTCGTTACTTTCCGAGCGCTCACTCTGGCTGGGATCTCCTGAGACGTGCCTTGTTTACGCCACTGTGAAACAAAAATCTTTAAATGCGTGACTACAAATATCGTGTATGAAAAAAGAAAGATGTATTATTTTTTGTAACAAACTTTATGGAAAAACGTCTGTTCCTAACACATGAAGGCTGATTTACCCGAAAATACGGGCTAAATCCCGTGCCATAATTTGTTCGTCGCTTGACACATATATATGAATATCATATGTATATATGAACAAATTCAGGACACCCTGTTTCTCTTCGTCATCAGTGCTGAAATTCAGACCTCCAAGGAATTCTGTTAATGGTCCAAATCTGTGAAAATTGCTTGGAGCGAGGTCTGGGCTGTAAGTTGGATGTGGCAATACCTCCAAGCCGAGTTGCTGCAGATGGTATACGCTGCAGTGAACCGTATGACGTCGAGCGTTATCTTGCAAAAGCAGGACGCCCTTTGTGATCTAATCGAACATGCACTAGCCTTACGAAAATGCAAATGTTCATGAATACGGAATGTTCACCGGACCCAGAAAAAGACTTGTGCAATTTTGCGACAAGTTATGCGTCGATTTTCCCGAATAGGGTGTTCCACAATTTGAATATGCACAAGATTGACTGTGATGGGTTTAGTCACCACAACTGGGATCATCACTCACGGATGAACGGCCTTCTCTTGAAGGTTGTACACCATTCAAATGTCCTACTGCGTTTGAGTGTCTCATCATCGTCATTTGATTGCAGTCTTCTGTCAATTTCCGCAGATTCCACTCATTCTTTTACAAGAAACGTCATCACAACACGCTGTTGTGTGCAAAACACTTACAGTGGTCTCCGCCATTTTATTTATCTGTCACGTGGCTGGCCCATTGCAAGTGGGCCATCTAGCAGTAATATGACACAAGTACCTATAACTAATGATAGTAGTTCCAGCACGCTATAACCCATGCAGGTAGAACTAGAACAAAAAGTCCCGGTTTGATTTGAAAGCCTCTCATAGGTTAGTTAGTTTTGCCCATCCCGACATCATCAGACGGTTTTGTTGTGATGATATAACATGCTCTGTACTTTGATGATAGTGAGTAAGAAGTGCGCTGGTCATCAACCTCTGGCTCTGAGCTACCTTAGATCAGTGGCAAGACATAGGTCAAGACGAATGGAGGTAACTATGGATGCATACACTCTGGTCTTACTTCCCTTGAGACTATTGACCGCTGATAACTTTCGGGATTCGATCGCCCACCGTTTTTGTTCATCGCTTTAAGAGACCAGTGCCTTATCTCTCGACTACAGCGACTCCTAAGTTGTATACTCAGCCGGTAGGGACCAGAAATAATGTGCGCTCTGCCACTCGCTGTGTCTGAATTATTATTATTCTTCCGAACCCCAAAGATCAAAGATCAATCAAGCTCAGGTCAATCATTCAGATCAAGCCTTTCACCTCACGTCCTCGTTCGTGCTCATGGAAACAGGCTATATGGCGGTAATCTGGACAACGAAGTGGGTACTCACACTGTAAGCCAAATCATACGAGCTTACAGAGGAGCCTCGCATTGCACTACAGCTAGTTGGTATACAGTCCATATTCTCAAGTACTCCTCGACATGTTAGAAGAGCCACTGTAACCCGCTACCAAAGCAACGTTGTTAGGAGTTAACTAAGCACCAGTAGCTTCAGAACAACCTCTGAATATCAGGATATCGATTTACCCTGTTTCTTGTACAGTGTTAGATATGGACCCTACGGGATGCCGGCTAATTCAGAATATGTGCGAGGGGCGTCTAGTTAATATCTGGTCTTCGTCAGGATATGCCGAAAACAATATGTATGAAGTATAATACTACCCGCGTGTTCTGCATGGGTCTTTGTGTGTGAGAAGGACAAGAATAGCACTACTGCCTCACAGAGAGCATGTCGTAAGAGGCGACTAGCTGTGACATGGCATAACACTGGCCATGGTTAGGTGGTTTGTTTAGAGCAGCATAGATGGCGCCTAACAGGCTGTGGGTCTACTTTACTCTAATTGTTAGCCTATTAAGATGGACTCACACATCGGCTAACCACCCTCCGTAAGCGCTTGTCCTAACTCGGCGCGGAGTATTAAGCTGGTTGAGTCTAGTCCTCTAGGCAGGAAACCCTTCTCCCGGCTACATCCAGCTCAAACCAGAGCTGGAACCTGCACAGGGCCATCTGCCCCTTTAAAACTGCAGGTCGACTACGAACTAAGAAATATTCCAAAGTGAACAGCATATGTCTGACACCAGTCAGTGGAATGAGCAATTCGCTGCTGTTTTCAGAAGCTTTGCTTTTCAAAATAACATTAGACCAGTTGACTTCACGGAAGGAGCAGGGTGTTCTGATGAAATTTCTGGTACAGATAAGGTTCAAAACCCGTTCATCACCAACTGTCGTGTGGGACAGGAGAACAGACTATAGCGCGTTCATTAGTGTTCAAATGGTGTAAACACTTTCGTGAAGGTCGTAAACCATCGAGGATGAGTTCCGTGAAGGTCGATCGAAAAGTGTCATTACATCGTCGAAAAGAGTCATTACATCGTCGAAAAGTGTCATTACATCGTCGAAAAGGTTATTTTAAACAATCGGCGAGTTACTGTACGCAAAGTCGCGATGGTTACTGGTGCACAAGCAGAAGTTAAGTGGACATTATCGTCAGGGATCACTTCAATTTTCATAGTTCCCTATCGATGGGTGCCAAAACAACTGAATGTTGACCTAAAAGGGGTCCTTCTCCAACACGACAACGCGAGACCTAATAGGGCCGCTAAAACTGTGGCAGTTACTGACCAATTGCATTGGGAGGTACTGATACACTCACCTTATAGTTCCGACTTGGCTACGAGTGATTTTAACCTCTTTGCTCTTCTCAAAGAGCATCTCGGAAAACAAAAGTTTCACACGGATGACAAAGTGCGTTGTGAAGTTCTCTAATGGCTCAGGGACCAGCCAACAGAATTCTACACTGCCGAAATATAGAAACTCGTAACCAGATTGGACAACTGTGATGTAATGGTAGGTGACTGCATCGAAAAATAGTACAGGATATTTAAACAATTCGTCTTTCATAGTTGTCTAGAAATTACATCAGTCAGGATACTTACTCGATGACTCTCTTACAAAGACACAATTAGTGGAGTGGCGCATGGGGAAGTGATGACACAATTTTGAAGTGCAGACCGAAGTTGGCCAGGGATGTCCATTGTCACAATCTTGTTTTCCCGACAAAAATCAAGGCCGAATAATAGCGTCAAATATATGGTGAGTAATGGATGGAGATCAAAGAAGAACTTGCGACAAGGCATAATATGCCCTACCCTGTATCAGTGCTGAACAGATTGCGAACGGGAGTGTCCAAGTGTCGATCGAAAAACTGAGATATGTGGGCAACAATGTCTGTGAATGCAGAACCTTCCAAGACCCTAAACAGCTGTATAAGAATGTGTAAGAATATAACCTGTCCAAGAATGCAAGAACCATTTGGTCATTGTGGTCACAGTTCGAGGAACTGGACTATGCAGACGACTTGGTGCTGTTTCACATAGCCAGATACAAGAAGGGCTAAATGAGGGATTGGGTGGGAAGTCTACAGCCAGGATGGGAATACGTGTTATAAGGAGGACCAAGCTGTTTGAAGTCAACACCTTGTGCAAGAGCCAATCATTTTAGGGGATGAGGCGCGGGAAGAGGTGTACATCTTCACATTTCTGGGCAGCGTCTTTGAAACTTTAGGCAGCACAGAGGCAGATGGGGACGGGGGGGAGGAAGGGGCCCTGGCGTTAGACAGGCAAGGACAGCATTTCAACATTTACCGCGAGCGTCGAACACTTCAGTCAATCAAACGGTCAAAGGTAACGGTGACCCATTGTAACTACTGTGGTAGAGGATGAAGTGTTAAAGACATCATTGTTCACAATCTCAGCTTATTTTATGAAGTGTAACTAGATCACTGCCTAGCTATTATGCATGTATAAACTGTAGGTCAGGTACCTGTCTACAGATTTGTAGACTGGACAGTATCGGGGCCATAGACTGAAATCCGGTACTTTTGCGATGGGATGTGAGTCTCTCAACACTATTAGTAGTAAACACTAACTTAACTTAACCTGACTTCTTTATACTGGTTTAGAAGGCTCTGCAGACTCTGTATACAACAAGTTTCTTCCACAAAATGAGATCTGAAAATAACTCAATGCATCTAATCTATTTTTCATTGCCATAAATTGCCATGCTCGTACTATTTCCTGTGACAGTGCATTCCAAGCATTCACTACTCTCTGAATACAAAAATATTTTATAATATTTAAAATGGACACCTTTAATTAATGTATAACTGTACCTGGTCTATTTCTTGGTTTCCAGAGGTCATCCGACACACACAGCTTAAAGATCGGGACTACGGGCTAACGTTACCTAGTGTGGTAGTAGCTTCTACTAATGAGGCAATATTAACTGGCTGATAAAACTTAGTGTGGCCTAGCCAAGACATTCTCCGCTGATTCGGTTCGTTAAGGTCCCTGGAATCATCCAAAGAGCCATCGGGTGCTCGTGCTGACATGATTTAATGAAGCGTTTCGTGCGCGAAAAGTCGATCATTGGAGGATCAAAACAGCGATTGAAAAAACACTAAGATCATTTTACCATGTTGTCTTTTTTTATTTTATTGTAAGAGCAATAGATGACCCTGCTGTTCTGTTGTAAAGGTGGGACATTAGCGTCTGCTGTTCTGTTGTAAATGTGGAACATTAGCGTCTGCTGTTCTGTTATAAAGGGGGAACATTAGCTTCTGCTGTTCTGTTGTAAAGGTGGAACATTAGCTTCTGTTGTTCTGTTGTAAAGGTGGAACATTAGCTTCTGCTGTTCTGTTTTAAAGGTGGAACATTAGCGTCTGGTGTTCTGTTATAAAGGTGGAACATTAGCGTCTGCTGTTCTGTTATAAAGGTGGAACATTAGCGTCTGCTGTTCTGTTATAAAGGTGGAACATTAGCGTCTGCTGTTCTGTTGTAAAGGTGGAACATTAGCTTCTGCTGTTCTGTTATAAAGGTGGAACATTAGCTTCTGCTGTTTTGTTATAAAGGTGGAACATTAGCGTCTGCTGTTCTGTTATAAATGTGAAACATTAGCGTCTGCTGTTCTGTTGTAAATGTGGAACATTAGCGTCTGCTGTTCGGTTGTAAATGTGGAACATTAGCGTCTGCTGTTCTGTTGTAAATGTGGAACATTAGCGTCTGCTGTTCTGTTATAAAGGTGGAACATTAGCTTCTGCTGTTCTGTTATAAAGGTGGAACATTAGCTTCTGCTGTTCTGTTGTAAAGGTGGGACATTAGCGTTTGCTGTCCTGTTGTAAAAGTGGAACATTAGCGTCTGCTGTTCGGTTATAAAGGTGGAATATTAGCTTCTGCTGTTCTGTTGTAAAGGTGGAACATTAGCTTCTGCTGTTCTGTTATAAAGGTGGAACATTAGCGTCTGCTGTTCTGTTATTAAGGTGGAACATTAGCTTCTGCTGTTCTGTTATAAAGGTGGAACATTAGCGTCTGCTGTTCTGTTGTAAAGGTGGAACATTAGCTTCTGCTGTTCTGTTGTAAAGGTGGAACATTAGCGTCTGGTGTTCTGTTATAAAGGTGGAACATTAGCGTCTGCTGTTCTGTTATAAAGGTGGAACATTAGCGTCTGCTGTTCTGTTATAAAGGTGGAACATTAGCTTCTGCTGTTCTGTTATAAAGGTGGAACATTAGCGTCTGCTGTTCTGTTGTAAAGGTGGAACATTAACAGTTGCTCTGTTGCAAAAGGCGAAGCATTAAAAACTGCTCTGTTGTTGTTCTTCTTCTACTGCGTTCGTTCTCAATCTTCCGCTACCAAGCCCTGAACAGGGTTTAGCAAGTAGCATGATGTAGTCAGGAGAACGGAATGCGTTGTGTCGCTAGTTTAAAGTTTGACTGCGATATTTGCACCTTTAGGTCCGACACATCCGTCTTCGGCAGGGCTCTGTTCTAAATGTGGAACATTAGCAAATGTTGTTGTGTTTTATAGGAGGATGATTACAATGTTGTGTTGTACATAATTAGCATTAGCCACTTTTTGCTATGCTGTATCAGAGGACTATTAGCGACTGTTGTTATGTTGTATTAGAGGACTATTAGCGACTGTTGTTTTGTTGTATTAAAGGACTATTAGCGACTGTTGTTTTGTTGTATTAGAGGACTATTAGCGACTGTTGTTTTGTTGTATTAGAGGACTATTAGCGACTGTTGTTTTGTTGTATTAGAGGACTATTAGCGACTGTTGTTTTGTTGTATTAGAGGACTATTAGCGACTGTTGTTTTGTTGTATTAGAGGACTATTAGCGACTGTTGTTTTGTTGTATTAGAGGACTATTAGCGACTGTTGTTTTGCTGTATCAGAGGACTATTAGCGACTGTTTTTTTTTATCAAGGGACTATTATCGATTGTCGTTTTGTTTTGTTTTGTTTTTTGTATCTAAGGGCTGTTAGCGACTGTTGTTGCTTTTGTTATTGTTAAAGGACTATTAGCTACTGGTGTTTTTTTTTAATAAAAGGGCAATTAGCTTCTGTTTTTTTTTAATCAAAGGACTATTAGCGACTTGTTTGTTTGTTTTTGTATCAAAGGACTATTAGCGATTGTTGTTGTGTTTTTTAATCAAAGGCGACTGTTGTCTTTTTTCAGAGAAAGGTTAGCGATTGTTGGTCCATTGTAAATGATTTTAAATAACAATTGAGGGACTAGATTTTATGTCTCTTATTGTGAATATGATATATTATATAACCTAGTCGTGTTATTCTCCAGTCTGCCCTGATATAATTGAATACCTGACGCTGAGAGTTCAGAAAGGAAAGGATACGAGGAAGAGAACTCGTGACATCATCTCACAAATACATATATCTCGTACACAGATGTGTTTTGTTTTTTTATGCCGTCATTCCTATGCGGAGAAACCTGCTTTCAGTAAAACTTCTTTTATCTTAATATTTTACATAATCGGTTACTAATCCGTTCTCTTTTAGCGTAAGCAAAAAAGTTTTTCAAACACCTAAATGTTAGTCTAACAGCTTCTACTTCTTTCTCTTGTGTCCATTCTAACGGATACCTCTATACTCTCTTTTAGAGTAACGAAAGAACAGTTAGTATAGATACAAATGTCTTCTCTAACGGCTACTACTCCGTTCACTTTTAGAGTAAGGAAGTTTGTCATCGGCACAAATGTCTATTTTAACGGCCGCTGTTCTACCGTCTTGATCCTGAAAGTACGAGTGTTATCGTTACTACACCGACATAAGGCTCATATATCTGTTTGATAGTTTAAAGTGGGGTGGATTTAGTGAATCAATCTGCGATGGCTTGTTAGAGGACGACATTACCGTAACTAATTCAGCAATCCACAGGTGACAGGAAATTCAGATCAAGCGACAGTCGTGCATGCTGGGCGTATCAGAAGACTCGGCGGAGGTGTGTGCTTGCAATGACCTACTTTAATACGTTTGTTTAAAGAGAATGGACACTTCTTGATCAGTCCACAGCACAGGGATGTCGGTTCTGGATAACAATATGGCAGATGCAGTTTACAAACATGTTAATAAACGCGTCTATGGTTGGATGAGTCTCTCACTCGAACATAGTTCCATTATATTCTTTAAGATTGGTCCCATAGTTGTTGAATATAGCTTAGTGACGTAACTACTGTAGCACAATGACCATCATGCACACATTAGGTCTTCTTATTTTTCTTATTCTCGTTTGCCATGTTTTTTTTCTTGTTACGTTTGGACGTGAACTCCTGTTTTCTGGATAAAGGTTGCTGTTGTCCCAACAAACAGACATAGACCCACAGTGGATCCCGGCTCACTATGGGATCCCGGCTCACTGATCCTGGCTCACTGTGAGATCCTGGCTCACTGTGGGATCCGGCTCACTTTGGGATCCCAGCTCACTGTGGGATTCCGGCTCACTGTGGGATCCCGGCTCACTGTGGGATTCCTGGAAACTAGAAGGTAGAAGAGCTCACAATAGCCTAAAATGGTGGCACGCAGACTCTCCATCCATCGAGCTATAAAGAAGCAAAGACATTTATCAAACTATCCATGACAACAGGATGGACAGACCAGCACAAAGAACACAAGCCATAAATGTCAGCAGAGATACACTTGGCAGAGATGGACAGACAAAGATCTTCAGACTCAGAACGGGACATTGTAGACTCAAGGCTTACCTCCACAAAATGGGTCTCAGAGACACCACCACGTGCGATTGTGGAGCACCCAAGCAAACACCAGAACATATTCGGCAGGACTGATTGCCCTATGCAGACCAAAGAGAGACGGTCTGGCCTAGGGGAGCGACCATGCTCGAAAAGCTGTGAGGAACCAACAAAGACCTGAAACGCACAGTCTCCTTCGAGAACCTCACTAGGTGTCCATTCAATCTGTTACGCCCAGTCCTTGTGATTAACAGGTTCACTTGCTCAACTCGATCAAATCAATGCAGTGATAGTTGTCTCTGGTTTGGTCGACTTTCCTAATGGCTTGGATAATGCTCTTCTGTTCTAGGAAGGTAATTGTTTGTTTGCTCTGTTCTCGTATTGCTCCCTCCTTTGGCAACATATCTGCTATCTAATTTTCTGGTTTGTCACAGAGCGATGGTATTTCCTGTAGCACTACTCTTCTCTTGGATTTTAGTTTCCTTAAGGCTTTCTCAAGTTCTGACAGTGTATCCTTTGTGAAAACTTGCTCAACTGACATTGTTTCTGTAAGGGATACAGCCTGCTGGCTTTGGCTTGCTGTGATGCTAATCGTTTCTGCAGCAGTAATTAGAGCATGTACTTCAGGCGAGTAGTTTGAGTAGAATGCACATTCGGTTTAGTTCCCAAACCATCATCCTATCACGACATATTTTTATTATTTAATATGAATCTCTGGCGCAATAGTTACTGTTTACTAGATGACTGGGCGTCGCAAATGTTCAGAAGGTGGCTACGCCGCTGCGGGTCCCAACTTTGCTTCCATTGTCTTCTGTCTCGCGCGACAGTGTACTATTGGATGATAAATGTCCCCATCTGTAGCATTGTTGAGGTCAGCGCGTTAGTGGTCTTCCCCCTTGTTGCTGTTTGTCTCCAATGTACCAGACTTCTGTCATCAGTTTCCCAAAGCAGGTGACCAGCCCAGCGATGTTTGACCTTTGTCTGCGTGGGTAACTGCATCCTTCCCCAATAACATTTGCCTTACGTCAGTACTGTGAAGACCTTACAAAAGTTCGTTGTGGAACGTGAGGCGGATCAAGCGTCTCTCAGTGGAGGCTTGGGTCACTCTCAGTTTAGATTCCATTTCTTTTGTAAGTCACCACGTTTCTGCGGTGTAACACATTGCAGAGAGTATTGTGGAGTTGAAGGGTAAGGAAAAAGTATCCATCCATCGCAAAGACATGTTAACTCTGGGTTTCCGTCGTTCTGCTTGTTCATTGGGCTGAGGATAGCAGCTATTGGGGCCTCAAACCTTCAGGTGTTGACATGTCCAGGTCATGCGGGGGTGTAGGGCAATGACAGACATCTTGGCTTCACAAGCGCCCATCATGGGTACGTGGTAGGAGTGACATTTTGAAATCAGTCTACGACAATTTGTTGGATGAAGACACCGAAATAGATGAAGCAGCAATCTACAGACCGCATACAGATTCGATATCAAGGTTCGAGCGGAGTGGGGCGAATGAGAGGACGGAACAGGGAAGTGTACAACCAGCGAGCTACATGGATCATCAGCATCCAGACCCTGCACCATTTGCTGAGCGACTGAGAACCTATGTGTATGCCTGAAGTGCAGTGACATCAATTCTTGGAAACAGAAACAAATCCAGAAGCATGTTCAATATGCGTCCTATACTCGATAGATATACTCGCCCTCGTCCTCCAGATTCTCGCTATCGAGAATGACTGGCTCGTTGGCAGCGAAACCGTTAACGCATGACTTTTGTCAGGGGTGCTCATCTTTAGGCCCACTTTTCTCCGTACTTTATGAAGCATAGCTACCATTTGATTATCATCTGTGACTGTTTCTGTAATTAGCACTATGTTATATGTTACTTTTAGCAATAAAAATAGGAATTAATTGTCACGGCATAATCCCATCTATCCAAACAGTAACCACGGCAACGGTGTATAAGTTTTCCTATGGACCAATTTGCAAGAAATAAGTAGTACAGTGATGCGCTTCATTTTATTTACAACAACAAAATATAATTACAACGTTTTTTCCAAGTGCATTGGTCTACCGAAGACGTGATTTAGAGAGATAAGACCTGCTGAAGACGGATGTGTCGGACCGAAAGGTGCAAATATCACAGCCAAGCTGTAAACTAGCGACACAATGCATTTCGTTCTCCGAACGACATCCTGCTACTTGCAAAGCCCTGTTCAGGACTTGGTAGCGAGAGATTGAAAACGAACGCAGAAGAAGAAGAAGAAGAAGAAGAAGAAGAAGAAAAAGAAGAAGAAGAAGAAGAAGAAGAAGGGATAAGAAAATAGTAGTCCACTTTGTGTAAGACAAGGACAAGAATAGCACCAATGCCCCACAGAGAGCATGTCGTAAGAGGCGACTGTGTGACATGGCATAACACCAGTCATGTTTAGGTCGTTTGTTAAGAGCAGCATAGATGGCGCCTAACAGACTGTGGGACTTTAGCGTTTGAGTCAATTAAAATGGTCTCGCTCATCGGTTAACCGGCCTCTGCTGTCTTGTCCCATAGCAAAGAAGTAATAACCTGCTCCAGCCTTTCGGTCCAACACATCCGAATGAATTCAGCAGGCATTTTTTTAGTACCGGGTGCCCTTCCCTCTTTGATCTCTTCTACTTTTGTTATCCAGGATCACCGCGTGGAGGTGTAGAAGGGTCTTGCCAGCTCTGGTTCGGTGACCCTGACGCTATCAGTCAGCTATAGGTCACTAACCGTTGCAGCTCATGCGTGTAATTACACTCCACCCCAACCCACCCAATCCCCCTTTAAAGATGTGTCCATTGATATGCCTATTGTTCCGCACACTCCACTAACAGCTGTGAAGTATAGACCAGCTCATAAGTTGTGTTAATCTATTTATCTACGATTCGTGTTCAAATGAAACCGGACCTAACTGCAACAAGTGAACATACGGACGATGCGCATGATGATGCCAATTCTGGAGTAAACAGCACATACCATCCGTTAAGTTTGCAAAATGTCATTATCTTCCGACTCATAATTTCCTCAGCATGCAGTTGAAAACGTGGCGGGTGTGATACGGAATCCGTCCAGAGTTTCTATGGTGAAAAAAGTGTGTAAAAGACAACAGTAAAGAACTGGCAAACGATGTTTAAAAAAGGACCTGAGTTAACGAAAGATCTACCCGAGATGCGGAAATGCGTATTTTCTTTTGTTGCGTCAAAAGATGCTATCGCCAAAATTGTTGCAGCAATTCGGGTGGACCGTCGCAGCAGCTTACGTTGGCCACACTTTTGTCACCATACACTGTCTGCTTTCTGCGATGAATGTCAACTGATCGACATCCTTCAGCTGTTAGAAACCGAATCGCCACTCGCTGATCAACTCTGGACTGATTCCGTATCACACCCGCCATGTTTTCAACGGTCTGCTGAGAAAACTATGAGTCGGAGGGTAATGAAATTTTGCAAACTTAACGGTTCGTATGTGTTGATTACACCAGAATTGGCAACATCATGCGCATCGTACGTATGTTCACTTGTTGAAGTTGGATTGGTTTCATTTGAACATGCCTTGTTTGTTCTGTTCTATATGTTCTTTGAAAGTCAAACACGGAACATCAGATAAAAACCAGTGCTCTTCAGTTTGAGCGATGTGACGCTACGGTTCTAAGCTCTTGTATGTTGTTTAGACTCATAGTTCAGCCCTCTCTGATGATCATTCTGTGAAGAGTCTCTTATGGTCTCCACTCTTTCTGAAGATCTCTGTGAGACATGAACGGTTACCGCTGACCTTCAGTGAAGGATACACGCCTTGGAGATGAGATGTTTCCGAAGACGTTGAAACATCACGTACAAAGAACGAGTTACAAATGTGGAAATACGAGATAGAATGACAACAGCAAGAGGGCCTTTTGAAGACCTCTTGGCAACTGTCAGAAGAAGGAAACTCGCTTGGTACGGTCAGATTTCGAGATCAAATGGTCTTGCAAATATGATTCTGCAACGGAAAGGTGCAAGGCAGACGACGAAGAGGCCGTTCCAAAAAGAGGTGGGAGGACAACATAAAAGAATGGACCAATCTCTGACCAGAAGCACAGGCAGCAGCCGCTGACCGAGAAGGGTGACGTTGTGAGGATGTCTTCATGTGTGCCCCCAACGACCTCACTGGTTACGGGATGACCTAACCTGGCCTTCCTGAAGTCCACATAACTGCCTGTATTGGTATTATGTTACTGTTCCTTCTAAGCACATGTCCGATATATGTCTACCACCCCCAATATATGGTAGAATCATAATTACTAGTTTGTGATTTATCTGATTAGCTTCTTGGTCTTGAATTTGTCCATTATTTTCTTATTTTTCTTATGCGTTCGACCTAAAACGGACGTTATGAGGTTGTGACGCCGTTTACAGCGAAGCTGCGATATCTCACCCTGGAAACATAGTGCAGCCATGCAGCCTGGCTAAAAGATGTGGTTATCAAATAGGAAAGGTAAACCTGGTCCCTGCAGTTCCCTGCCAATATCGTATATAGAGGGCCGGAAGGCGCATTTATCGCAGCCTAGCTGTGAGCTACGATACAGCGCCACAAATGTCCTTTTCAGGACGAACGTAGGAGGAGGAGAAGAAGAAAAGAAGAATAAGAATAAGAAGAATAAGAATAAGAAGAAGAAGAGGAAGAAAAATAAGAGAAAGAAAAAGAAGAAAAAAGAACAAGAAAAACAAGAAGAAGATCTAGAAAAAGAACAAGAAGAAGAACAAAAACATGAAGGAGAACAAGAAAAAAGAACACCAACAAGAAGAAGAAGAACAAGTAGAAAAAAAAGAATAAGAATAAGAACATGAATAACAAGAAAAGTAAGAACAAGATGTAGAAGAATGAAAATAGTTGTGCTTAGGTGTCAGCAACGCTGTCAGCAACATCATCATGTTACACAAAATGTTGCAAGAACCACCACTGAAAGAACACACACAAAGTGCTGCAAGAACTACCACTGGTAGAACACACACAAAGTGCTGCAAGAACCACCACTGAAAGAACACACACAAAGTGCTGCAAGAACCACCACTGAAAGAACACACACAAAGTGCTGCATGAACTACCACTGGTAGAACACACACAAAGTGCTGCAAGAACCACCACTGGTAGAACACACACAAAATGTGTTGGCACTTATTTTCTCGACATTCTGTCGACATTTATAATGATTGGACAAAATGCTCTGAAATTAGCCAATTGGAGAAGAATATATGCAAACAGAGTTACATATAATAACCTTACTTTTCAATCATCCTTTATCATAAGGAGACAAATAAAAACTGATAACGAATTGTGAGCAGACATATAAAAATGTTCCTTGACAATGGCAGTACACAAATCAATAGAAACGGTTACGAAAAAATGTCAACCTAACCGCTGAATCATCAGATTTATCGTTCGTCTTGCGATCAAAGTGTTCAAGTTTTGAATATTGTGTTATTTATAGTGTTATTTTCTAATTAAAAATGAGAATTGTCAGGTGTTATGTATACTCGCCACTACTTTATGGCACAGAAACATGGACACTGAATAACAATTTGTAAAAAGACTATTGCTTTCGAAATATGGGGGTATAGAAGATTGGGTGGCGTTTCTTGGAAAGAGAAGAAAAGTAAATGTGGAGGTATTGAAAAAGTTGTGGAGGAAAAGAGAATTCATTACCGAAATCAGGGTTAGACAGTTACGTTATTTTTGCTATATAACAAAACATACCTCCATGTTGAAGAGGTTTGAGAGGGCAGAGTGGAACGCAGTCGTTCAAGAGGCAGACAACGTTATAAGTGGGTGATGGACTGAAAAAAGCAATGCAGTACCATTACGGCAAGAGATAGAGTACACTGGAAATTCATTGCAGACGATCTTCGATGCTGAGATGATGCTTGAACTGAATGGAACTGATTTCAATGGCTTTCTTGTCTTGTCTTGTCTTATATACTTGTGCCGTGGGAAACCTTAGTTTTCTCTCCAGGCCCAGACGCGTCGCTGAAGAAGTCGTCACCCCATGACGATTTAGAATATCCGCAACATTCCCTATTCATCTATTTCTCGTTCTGTCACGGTTGCGAAAACCCGTTCATGGTGCGTTATAGGTGCACAGAGATAGTTGGTCAGGTTGCATTATCATTCTCATTGATTTCTCCTTATCTTCATTGCACTTTCTCTCTCTCCTAGTTACGTTGATTGTTCTTCGGAGGCTGCTCATCTCACATGTCGTGATCTTTCTCTCACATCGTCATTGCGCATTCTGTCTCTCCTAGTTACGTTGATTGTTCTTCGGAGGCTTCTCATCTCACATGTCGTGATCTTTCTCTCTAGAGTTTTTGTTAAAGTCCATGTTTGGCACTGGTAACAGAGAGTTGACATGAATATACTGTTGACTAGCATTCTTTTTGTGGACATGTTTATTTTAGGGTGTTTCAATAATGGTGACAGCTAGTATGCAATTGCATTCACTTTTTGGCACCTGATCTCAATCTCTCTTTCTAAACCTACATCATGTATGAAAACACTATCCAAGTACTTGAACTCCTGCACTTGTTTAATTTTGGTCCCGTTTATCATAAAGTTCCTGTTTTCAGGCGATCTGCTTATCTGCATAGTTTCTGTTTTTGATGGGTTAATTCTCATACTGTATCTTTCACACACATAGTTGAGCGCAGTCAGATGTTGCTGCAGATCATCTTCACTCTCGTAAAGTAGACATTGATCATCTACAAAAAGGAGTTCATTTATCAGATCAGCCTTTGTATTTTCTTCCTCTGCATTTCTTGGCAGATGCTCTAATTTAGCCTCCAGCGTTATGCTGTCCATATTTGTGTTGAAGAGTAGGGGCGACAACACACACCCTTGTCTCATCCCGGTTGTTATCTCCATTGTTTCGGTCAGACCATCTGTTGTTCTTACTATACTATAGCTGTCTCTCGTACCCTAAAAGTGATCCTATTCTCAGCATTCTTTTGGCAAGTGCGAAACTTCTGCTGCACAATACCATGATTTGGAGAGTCGCCTGCCTTCTCCCGATCCCAGAATTCAATCTTTAAATTTTGTATTCCTGTACTTTATACAGGGTGTTATTTCAATAGCGTTTTTTTTTGTACCTTATAAGTTATTCAATTTTCAACAGTATATTGTCCTATGTGAATGCCATGATTTAGAGAGTCCCTGTTTTAGAGTCCGAGTTAAAATGGTTGTATACAATAATCATCAAGCCCAACTTCACAACTATCTGTCTCTGTTGCTGGAAATTAGTTCTGTAGTTGATGCTCTCCCACGACACGTACTCAGACCATCCAGGTGTTTATGTCTCTGTTACCCTGTCTCTGCTTCTCGGAAAGTTGCTTGATGTAATAACGTTTTCCATACCTTCACTGCGCATGATATGTCCGAAAAACACTGATTGTTTCTTTCTAATATTGTTGACAAGTTTTTGTTGTGCGTTCATTTCTAATAGAATACTGTCATTAGATTTGTTTGTCTGTCCATGGAATTCTCAACATACACATATAACACCTCTTGCTCGTTTACTTATCATCCTGGGTAGGAAGACTGACCTGGTCAGGCAAAATATACTTATCAAACATGTTAGTCGGGGTCAGGGGAAACATACTGGACAAGATGCTCACCTTGGCTTTCTTGTAGTCCTTCCTAGAAACGGGCTGTTTTCATGGCAGCCGGGCTAACAAGGTGAGGAATCGACGTGATCCCCGCAGTAGTAAGCAATACGAAGATAAGGCGAAGCATAGCACAACCGCCTGGAGGACTCCAGCCCACCTTCATCAGCACGCTGGGGATGTAAGGAAAGCTTCTGCAACCCGCTACTTAACGTCCTTTTTAGGGCGCACAAGGAGAAAACCTATTCAATGTGGGCATTGGAAACAAGGAGAAAACCTATTCAATGTGGGCATTGGAAACAAGGAGAAAACCTATGAAATGTGGGCATTGGAAACAAGGAGAAAACCTATTCAATGTGGGCATTGGAAACAAGGAGAAAACCTATGAAATGTGGGCATTGGAAACAACGACTTATCATCCAGAATTCACAACCGTAAGTCAGTATCGGAATTATATTACACTGAACACTTCCAGAGGGAGTTACTAATTTCATAACATTTTTTTTTTCATTTTCTGAAGCTCTGGCTTTGCATGTTCTGTTCTGCTTCTTCTTATCTCTGTGATGCATCACCCGTTTTAATGTTAGGAGAGTCCTCAGATATCGAACTGTTTGTTATTATCGTAATATCTTCACATTCGCTCTTATGTTGCAACTCGCCTGTTTTGTCAATTCGCGATAACCATCACCACTTTCATCTTAGATTTTAGATATAGCCCTGTCCTCAATATTCTTGACCGCAACATCTACCAATTTTTGTAGATCTATTTCACCTGTTGCAATAATACACAACAATATTAAATTATATGTATACATACCTGTCCTATTCCTCAACAAGTTGTCTGATATGATCTGTTAATCCTAGAAATATGAAATCGATCAATACATATGTCAGTATATCCTGGTTACAGGTGAGGAGACGATAGGAAGGACAGCTAGTTTTATCAGTAACAGAGAACACCAGGAGATAAAGCAGACAACCTTAATACAATCAAACAAAAATCAATTGTCGCCCGCGCTCATATAAAGAGAATCAGGCGTGGGGAGGTCGGAATGAACTCCGCGGGCGATGGAGAGTGAGTTTCATGCCACACAGTTTATGTGACAGCAGAAGAGTTGATTTCAAAAAACTAAATTCTGCTTCTTCTTGGTCAACGATTGACAAAACGATATGCGACGATCCATCCTTCTGGCACTTTTAAGAGCAGCAGCAAACTCTCTCCACTTCACCCGGCCCACGGCCATGCTATGCACGACGCACAGATATGGTTCATGATTTCCAAGTCGGCTTCTACGGCTGTTCACAGCGTTGTCTTGGGTCGATCTCTCTTTTGACAAGATTTTATTTAACTGGACAAAACCATGACCGTTTGTGTGGATTTCTATTTCTCCTATTTTATCCGCCATTGAACCTAGAGAGCTTGAATGGTGTAAGCAACATCTACTAGTGTAACATGGTCATCTTTTCAACATACACTCCTCAAGTCAAACAAGCAAAACCATACTTGAGGCACCTGGCACCGTTGTCCATTTGCGTGCACTTTTATTTCTCATATTTTAAGTTTTTTCCCCATAACCAAGAGTGCTGGAGTGCTGTACACAGCTTCTGCTAATGCTACCTTATCTAATTTTGAATGATTATTTCACCAATTTTTTTTAAACGCCAATACACCAATTCACCTAAAAAACACAAAACGAACGGTTGTGCCAAGTCTCCACTAGTACGACGTATTCATCTTTCAACTTTTGATGGTGATAATTTCACCAATTATTTTGTTTGTGTGTCAAAACTCCAATTCACAATAGAAACAAGAAAATAACAAATAATTACACTTCTGTACCCTCTTCACGATGTAGTTTCAAAAACGTTTTGGGCCTAAAATTCGTGGTGAGTTTACCCATGAAGTCCAGAAAACAAAACCACGTCTCTCTAAAACTTTCAATCCTGGTATTCAATCAGGTACGTGTGTCTGATGCCAGGTTGCCAAAGGTTGAGTAAACTCATTTCATTTGTTTACCTTGGTGTATCATGTTGGGTCCATGGCCTGCTTCGTGCTATCTCTCCACCTTAGCCTCGGTCGCCCGAGGACATCTAAAGTTGTAGGACCACCACGACCTCACTCTACGTAACCATCTGTTATCCAACATGCGCACCACATGGCCGGTCCATCTGTATTATCGTAACAGCGTGACATCTATGATGTCAGCGAAGGAAGTTCGGCGTCTGATATCTAAGTTACTGATTGATTTGGTCTCGAAGTGACAGCTTTATTGTTCTTCGCTCCATCGTTCGTTTGGCAACGGAGAGTCTAACTGTATCAGCTTTCCGCAGATTCAACACCTCGTAGTCATATACCATGGCTGGAGTAACCAAGCTGATGAAGATGTGATCTCTAGGTTTCGAATCTGTTGCTGTACAGTTGAAGCTGAGCCAGTCCGCAGTTATCCTTCACGACATTTCCCAATATATTGAACGGGAGCTCGCGATCTCTTGGCCTAAGTAGATATTTTAATTTGTGTTTTCGACTAGACAATCTACAAGGCGCATATCTCCTTTTGGGCAGAACGTGTTGAGCGTAAACTAGGTTTTCTTTCTATTCATGTATAGGACAACTGCAACGCTTGCTCTGCTGTTAATTGTGGCTTTTCTCTGCCCCTTTGACTTTGTGGCTGAGTATGACTATGTCATCAATGAACCTGCGATGAGTAAAAATGTTTCCGTCTATGTTTATGCCGCTGTCTCTACAGTCAACATTTAAAGACCTCCTCAGAGCCGATGTGAAAAACTTTAGAGTGATTATATCACTCTGTCGGAAGCCACGTTCAATCGACATGGTAATCGGTCTATAGAAGAGATTGATATCCGTTGTGCATTCGCTGTTTATTAGCTGAGCATATGTTTCTGCAATTGCATGAGTTCTCACAGCATTCAGCACCACAGTTATTTTGATGCTGTCGAAGGCCTTCTTATAATTCACGAACACAAGGCAAAAAGATACTTCATGCGTTTTTTCTAATGGTTCCTATCAAATGGCAAGGACATGATCTAGAACACTTTGGAGTAAAGTGGGACCGCACGCTGGCCTATGTCGCACATTGTCAGGAGACAAAACAAAAAATACATGCGAGAAATAGTATCATACAATAACTGATTGGCACAACATGAGGTGCAAAGTCAGATGTCCTCAGAACATCAGCACTTGCTCTGTGTTTCTCTGTAGCTGAGTACGCCGCATCAGTCTGGAAGAACTCTGCACATTCAAAGATATACATACAGCAATAAATGAGACAGGCCGTATAGTTACGGGATGCCTAAAACCTACACCAACTGAAAAAATATATCCCATAATCGGCATAGCGCACCAGAGATACGAAGAGCTGTCGCGTCAGAGATAGAAAGAGACAAACAGGTAAATGACCCAAGATACTCTATGCCTGGACATCAGGGGCAGCGCGAAGACTAAAGTCAAGACGAAGTTTCTTACAGTCAACCCAGTCCCTACAGACTAGTCCAGGAAAATGACACATCGAAAGTTTGAAACAGCTGACACAGGTCCCCTTGATCGTGTTACGGAAGAACTTGTGCCTGGACATCTCCTGTCATACACAATATGGAAGTCACTAAATAGACTTCGAACTGGTGTATCACGATGCAGGAAAAACCTGAAAAGATGGGGATACAGGGATGATGAAACATGCGAGTGTGGAGTAACACAATACCAGAACCATCTGATGATCATCCCAAACCTCTCGGAGACTTGTAGTATGGATGACCTTCTGAGTGCCAGTGACAGGGCAATCCACGTGGCTGAATACTGGAAGAATGAAGTGCGACGTAGTGCTTAGGACACGGAAAGTAAGTACGTATTAATTGGTTGGTTTAGTGGGGGTGGCCAATGGCTGAGCAGGCTTTTCTTAAATTTACCTGCTCTCGTGGTTGGTTCTCTTCCTGTGTCGATGATCGCTCTGGTGAAGACTTTATAAATGGGTGAAAGCAGACAGATCGAACAGTTTTCCTTTTTCGCCTTTTTATGGAATAAGATGGTTTTTAGACGTTTTTCATCGGTCGTCAATTTGGCATTCTTTTAGACAGAAGTTGATTGAAGTAGATAAATGTCGCGTTAGTGTGTCTGAATTACTACATTGTTCATTCGGAACGCCAGAGTGGTCAGCTGCAAATCCCCACTTCAACTCCGAACACCACCTCTCCCCCCCCCCCCCACCCCCCACCACCCCCCCCCACCCCTCGTTTACCAGACAAAGTCGTCCACCTAAAATCCTCGTTTCCTTTGTGTTGAGGCGGTGATTAGCTTTGGCACGCAATCTGTGTTCCCAGAGTCGCCAGCCCAATATCCCTGCTCTAAACGACCTTGTGCTTCAGCTGGAACTGTCACGGGAACAAAGTAGCTGATGACGCTCGTAGAAGCTTTCTGGCTGCAGAGAAAAGCAAAAGACTGAAGATATCAAGAAACAGCCAGGCAAGCCATCCTCTTCAGCATGCTTCTACGATCTGTGGCAGCGACTGTCACTTGGGGATCGGACTTTACAGCCATAGCGGACAGTGTCGAAATACAGGAGACAGAGCTGGATCAAACTTACAGGGCGCCACGCACATCGTCTACAGAGACAGAGACGCTTATGATGATCGCAAGTAAAGTTGATGGCAGCGCCACACGCTGTGACATGCGCTTATATAAAACAAGTGAGGAAGAATGTCGCTGACGTAAACATCATTCTCTGATCCTGAGCTACCTTAGCTCAGTAGCAAGACAAAGACATAGTTGAGTCGACTGGAGAGCACAAGATGCAGATTTGTCTTCACATTTTTTCCCTGCAGCTGTTCCCGTGAATAGGTAGTTAGTTAGTTAGTTATTTTTCTTTCCACTTGTGCCGTTGAGCGTCGTGGAGAGCTTAATTCGTCTATCCTGCGCCAAGTTCGTTGCGTCGCTCAATGTGAACCCGTGTCCCTGCACAATCACTCTAATGGCATCAATCCACATGCGTCGCGACCGCCCCTTGATCCGCCAGCGTTGTAAGCCATCAGTGGAGGTTGATGAGGGTACATTCTCATGAGATGACCAAACCAACTTATTTTCTGCCTGGAAATGTATTCGACACAAGACGTAGTGCCGACCATACTTCGAATGTCGTCGTTTCGCATTCTGTCTCTCCTGGTAACATCGACTACCTTCCTCAAACACTTCATTTCACAATTCGAAATTCTGCTCTCGCGCGCCCTGGACAGAGGCAATGTTTGGCACTGGTAGCACAGAGTGGGCATGAATATGCTGTTTATCAGCTGTTGCTTTGTTGTCAAACTATTGCTTGGGTGTCTAAGCTGCTGGGACAGCTGATAAGTGACCGCATGTGTTTTCTTACACCTAGTTTCAATTTCCCTGTCGTCTGCTGAAAAAAATACTGCCAAAGTACTTGAACTGATGGGCCTGTTGAAGAACAATATCATTAGCACTTATATTGAGTTGTCCAGGTGTTCTATTGATTATCATAGTTTCTATTTTGTTCTCGCTTATTTCGCATATTGTATTTAGCATATGTAGTCGCTAGCTCGTTCAAGTGGTTTTGCAGTTTATTTTCATCGTCGTACAGAAAGCACTGATCATCTGCAAAGAGTTATTCGTGTATTGAGTTATATTCTGCTTCAGATGTCTCAATTTGACCAGTCTGAGACACCATCAGCCGTTCTGACGACTTTTGTACTCAAACGATACAGTGCTCTGACATTATCAAGAAGCTGGCCTTATGCACCACAATCTTCCAGTATCTTCTAGAGTTTAGTCCTGTCTACCCTATCAAACGCTTTTTCCTGATCAATGAATGCAACACATAGATTTTCGTTGTATTCTATTGAATACAACAGAAAGGATTTGAAAGGATTTCAAGAAGCAGAAAGGTAAGATTGTAGTTTGATATACCATATTAGTAGACAAGGAATTGCGATGGAAAAGATGCTTTGTATGTAAAGAAAAATAAAACGGAACCCAATTAATTACTTGAGAAAGACATGAGTTGGATTTGTGAGATATATGCATTTCTCGCAAAACTCATGCCATGGCATGCTGCCGACTAGCTTGTTATCTAGAATCTACCCAGATTGGCAGATTTCACTAGAGATGTTACTCCATAATAATGTTGTTTTATTTAGAATATATTGATTAGTTTTGAATAGTTTACCAGTAAAGAATCGACATGCAGACACAAGCTCATGGGCAGCCCTGAATAGCATTTTCCCAGAACAAGAGTTGAACACCCAATCAGACGAAAATCGTCGATAGGAAAAACAAACAAGCTAACGAAGCTACTAACTAAAGTCAGTCTGCTTAACACGCACCTGTTCATCTCGCTGTCGAACAATGAGCAAAACCTCTACCCCGATACAAATTGTGTTCTGCACACATTCTTCAACAACATGCGCCTGATTGCTTGCACTTCTGCAACTATTCTGCTTCAAATTCCATTTTAGAATCTCTAGTGTACGGGTTCCCAACCCAACGTTTTTCTGTGGAGTCGCCGGCTGAAACAGTCAACTAAATAAAAATATGGATTAAAACAACAATTTAAACTTTTAATAGGTGTTTTAAAGTTTTGAAAAATATAATTTTTAAATATCGAATACAACCCATAAAAATATGATAATTTTTTTAATTTTGTGTTCCCAGTGGATACACTGAAGCGACCTATACATCAACGCGCAGATTCAAGACTGTTTACCAATAATCAGTTTTGAGAAAATCATTGAATCATGTCATCGCGTCCTTCACAGAGATTTGTTTACGTAAGCGAATTCCCGAAATATAATAAATCGTATGTTTCTCCCACCAATCAGATGAGTCGATTGCGTAATTTCGTCATTTCGTCTAGATTTCATCATCTCAATTCCATGAAATCTGCACACGACACGAATCGACTGATCCTGCATCCACGAATCTGACCCCTAGCACATCAGGCAAATTCTATCGTGACAAATTGAAGATTCAATTCTGGTGTGCGATGTAACAGGCATGTACAAATGTCCCCATGCTTTCGTTCAGAGTGTTACTCCTCTTTGCTTCTACATATCTCAAAGAGTGTGGATTTTCAACGCTTTTTCATTTGAAAACCAAAACCATAAACAGATTTAATTTTGAGAATGACATGAGGTTGGCAATAACAAACATTCAACAGCGCGTTTTGATGCTTGTTAACAATTTGCAATTTTCAATCATCGCATTATATATGTCGTAAATTAAAATTATATTATATTAATCTGAAAAATCCTTTATGGTGCTATCTGTTAGCCTATTAAAAAACCTTTTATTTTAATATTTCAGGGTAGCTGGTACTTTGCTTCTATAAAATGTTATCCCGACTCCAAAAAAGTTGGTAACCAGTAATCTACTGAGTTTTGTTTTCGATCGTCTTGCTTAGTTTTTCCCGAGAGATAACTACTTTTGCACTTGTTATGGTCCAATGTATCTTTTGTCCTTACCATTCTCCAAGTAGGGAATTGTTCATTTCAAAAGATTATTTCACAAAATAATTTAATATAAATATATATATATATTTTATTTTATTTTTGCATTCGCCCTACTTTCTCTAATCCCCAAGGCGGTGTACGTTGCATTGTGGTCTTTATTTTGCGCCTGTTGGCCCTGTGCATCCGACTTCAGCATGCATTTTTATGTAAGGTTCTGCTTCCTCATGCATTTTCTAAAGGTTTGCTTCCCCGGGGTAACAGCCGGTGGTGTGGTGGGGATCGAACCCAGCACCTTCGGATTGTGCGCGGTGTCACTTAACCACTAGCCCACACTGTCCCCGAATTGCGTCTTGCAGTTCACGGCAAGTGCAGCAACTCCGTATATCAAATAGGTTGTTTCTAAGTAAAATTCATGAACTATTTTCAGATTATATATATATAATCAACGAGCCGCTGTTCGATTATCTGAGCAAACGTCAGATTGGTACGCAGTACAGAAGGGAGTAAGACCTTATCTATACAACATTCATGCGGAATGTATAATGTATAATGTATAATGAGAAATGTTAGAGAAGACGAGAGCATTGAAAGTTTCAACCCATTTACGATTGGTTGGTACGAGATTCCAGAGTTACGAAACGCAGACGATACAGTGATACTATCAATGTGCAGAAGAGCTAGAGCGGTTGATTTCCGCCGTAAATGGACACAGTAAAGATCAAAACCTGTTTATAAACATAAACAAAACAAAGATAATGACCATCTACAAAACACAATGTCAGTATAAATTTACAGTGGGTGGGGAGGAAATAGATCAGGTCACGCATTTTGAATATCTGGGCTCAAGAATTGAAAAAAATGGCGACTGCTCGAATAAAAGAAGAAAACTAGCAATGGCAATGCAGAGACTGAACAGCGTGAAGAAATTATGGCAGAGCGCCAACAAAACGACAAAAGGGATATTCTTGAGAGCCTGTGTTTTTCCTGTGGCAGCATATGGTTGGGGATCATGGACGATTACCAAAACTTATAGAAAAAGAATCCTTCCAGTCAAAATGTTACAAAAAGATCATCAGGATACCCTGGACAAAGAAAAAGACAAATATACATTCGGCAAGAGTTGAACATAGAGGAGAACTAGTTTATCAATTCCATTTTTGACCAGAAAATGTAAATACCTTGGTCACATCAAGACACAACGGTCTTGAGATAACAGTGATGGAAGGTATGCTGCCAGGATAAAGAGGCAGAGGTGGACCAAGAAGACGATGGTACCAATATATCCAGGAATGCCTGGGTATCACTGTGTCGGAGGCTGGAGTTTTGGTTAGGGAAAGCGTTTCTTTCAGACAGACTGTTATAAAAGCGACGTTTTATAAAGGACATGTTACATCATGATGATGATATATACGATTTATGTAAAATAACGTATCCGGTCTGTAAGCCAGAAATATGTAATTTCTCACCTGGAGGTTTGAAGCCCTAGTCCCCTTCAAAGTACTCTCCTTGTGATTCCACACACTTCTACCAGCGGTCCAGCCATTGTTGGAACCATTTCAGGAAGGCCTCTTTTGGGGAATTGAGATCTCTTTTGGGTCCTCGCATTTCGCATAATGTCTTCTCTTGACTCTAATTGGGTCCCTTTTAGTGGGGCTTTCAGCTTGGGGAACAGCCAAAAATAGCAAGAAGATATGCGGGAGAATAGAAAGCATGGCTAACAAGAAGAATGTTGTGTCTGGCCAAGAAAGTCTGAATCAGATGCGAAGAATGGACGGGTGCGTTGTCATGATGGAGTTGCAAAGTCCCTGTTTTCCACAGGTCCAGTCGTCGACGTCGAACGGCATCACGAATGCGAAGGATGACTTCCAGGTAGTACTCTTTGGTAATGTTTTGACCTTGTGATACGCACTCTTAAAGTTAAGCTACAGAGGATTTTTGGCTGTTCCCAAACCTGAAAATTTCGCAGCAAGGGGACCGCTTTGAATTACGAGACGACATTTTGCGGAAAGCGAAGACCCAACTGTATTCCCAAAATGGCCTTCCTGAAATGCTTCCACTGGGAAAAGTGCGTGGAGTCCCAAGGAGAGTGCATTGAAGAGGATTAAGGTTTCATATCTCCAAGTAAGTATGAGTAACTGTATTTTCCGACCAAAAGGTAGATTCATTTTTAACAAACCCTATATATAAATAAAACTTAGTGGTCTGCAGGTGTCTTTGTGTATGACAAGGACAAGAATAGCACCACTGCCTCACAGAGAGCATGTCGTGAGAGGCGACTAACTGTGACATGGCATAACACCAGCCATGGTTAGGTGGTTTGTTAAGAGCAGCATAGATGGCGCCTAACAAGCTGCAGGTCTACTTTGCTCTAGTGTTTGAGTCTATTAAGATGAACTCGCACATAGTTTAAACACCCTTCGTAAGCGATTGTTCCAATGCAGTGCAGTATTAAGCTGCTCAAGCCTAGCCCACTAAGCAGGAAATCCTTCTCTAAGCTATATACAGCTCAAAACCTTAGGCAAGGAATGCAGAGAACGAAGCAGCGAGAGAGTAGAGCACGAGGTAAATCAGCTGATAACTGAAAACACCCAGGAGAGTGACGCTGTCATATACACCGACGGATCAGTCGTGCGCAGTGGGACATCAGGCTGGGGTTTCTTGGCTTGAGTGAGAGGAGAGGTCGTTGATGAGCGCAGTAATGCATTACATGTCAACAACCTCCAGTATGAGAATTGAGACGGAAGCAGTGACCTCAGCATTGAAATGGATATTTGAGACATCTATAACAAGGGCAGTCATCGTGACAGACGCGCAAGCCATACTTTAGAAAGTACAGAAGGGATGGCCTAGGTACGAGTGGATAGCTGCTGTTGAGGCCTCAAACCTTCAGGCGTTGAACTGGATCTACTGCCTTGCTCATGTCGGGGTTCAGGGCAATGAAAAAGCTGACATCTTGGCTTCACAAGCTCTCATCATGGGCACATTAGCGATGAATAGAACTGACATTTTGAAATCAATCAATGACCGCCTGCTGGATGAGGACACCGCAATAGATGAAGCAGCAATCCACAAAATTCAAAGTTTCGACATTAAACGAGGTTCGAGCGGAGGAGGGGCGCATAAGAGGACGGCGCATGAGAGTGTACAACCAGCGAGCTACAGGGATCATCAGCATCCATACGTTACGCCGTTTGATGATAGAGACTGTACACCTATAGGTATGCCCGGATTGCAGTGATGTCGATTCTTAGAAACAGAAACAAGAGCTGGGACCTGCACAGGGGCATCTGTCACTGTAGAAGTACAGGTCGACTAAGAACTAAGAATATATATATATTGGCATGTCAAACACATTGCTGTAGAAACAATGACATATGGGGATTGTACAGACTCTCTATAAGTGGGAACATTAACTGTGGTCGCCACATGCCTCCTATGGAGCGAAACTGATACAAGAATATAATAACTAGACCAAGATGCGCATGTTGTCAATCATTACGCCATTACCATTAATGGGATTTATAATGATAAATGATCTCCTTCCTAGAATGTGTTCACGTTGGAGTAATGGCCGCTTTAATCTGTGCCAATCTTCTCATTCATATTCTTGTTAATAACGACACAAATATGATGTTTGCTAGATCAACACTCGACGTATTCTCATTAAATGTTAGTTAAAATAATCCGTTCACGTGTACCCTGATGGGCGCCGTGGGGAGCCTAAATCTGACATCCTCAATTTTGTGTCCTTGGAAAATCGTCTGTCTTCCTCTTTCTTTCTTTCCACATTTTTGTACTGTTTGAAAATGTCAAGGTCAGGTTATGATAAGGTATGTATTACTTACGTGGGGAGTTTCACTGCTTTTGTTAATTCAGCAATCCATCTTTTACGTGGGCAGCCCTAGGCTTTGTATCCATTGTATATGTATAGCATTGCTTTCTGAGAGATAAAATATGATCTTACATGACCGAACCATTTAGTTTGATGTCTCTTTATGAGGTCTAGCACTTGTGTTGTACCTACTTGACTCCTAATTTCTTTGTTTATGATTCCATCCATTATTGTTACTCCAAGCATTTAGCAAGGCCATTTAATCTCAGTTGTTACAGTGTCTTTTATATTTGTTAATGTCCAATTCTGGCACTGATAGCACTATGGGGAAAGATTATTATGTTGTATAGCGTTGTATATCTCCACAAGCTTGAGACAAAAAAGGTATTTCTAGGTCTTCCCCTCCCTCTCCTTCCCTGCATAATGTCCTCCAAGATCGTTTTGACTGGGCCCTCTCTCCGCAGATTATGTCCCAACCAGCCAAGTTGATTTCTTGTTATCTTACGCGTCAACTTTTTCTCTTCTCCCATCTCCGCCAATACCTTTTCATATTTTTTCTTCTCGGTCCATCTCACTGTTTCCATATTTTGGTAACACCACATCTCAAAAGCCTCCAAGTATTTTTCCTCTCTTTTGTTTATAGTCCATGTTTCAGAGCCATACGTTGCCACAGTCCAAACATATGTATATAATATTCTTTTCCTTAGAGACATACAAATGTTATTGGATGTAAGGATTCTTTGTTTCTCTCTAAACACTTTCTTTGCCATTGCAATTCTAGATCGTATTTCTCTACAGCATCGTGCATCTTCTGTTATGGTTTGACCAAGATATGGGAATTGGAATACCTGACTATTTTGAATAATAGAATTGATTCAAAGGAAAAAAATATGCTAAAAATAACTTGTTATAAATAAGCACATACATATGTCAAATGTGTTCTCGTAATGCATCCCACGTCATATCACTGCACAACTTATGTGTGTGTGTGCATATGTGTGTAAGGGGAGGGGTTTTGTGGGTGTCGGTGTGTGTGGGGGTATGGGTGGGTGGGTGTTTGTGTATGTGGGTGGGTGTTTGTGGGTGTGGATGTGTGTGTGCATGCGTGTGTGAGTGTTGTGTGGGTATATGTGTGCTTGCGTGCGTGCGCATGTGGGTGTGTGTGTGCGATGCGTGGGTGTGTGTGTGTGGGTGTATGCGTGCGTGCGTGTGTCGGAGTGTGTGCGTACGTGCGTACATGCCTGCGCATGTGTGTGGGTTTTTGAGTGTGTGGGTGTGTGTATGCATGTGTGGGTGTGTATGTGTGTGTGGGTGGATGGGTGCGTGTGTGGGTGTGTGTGCGTATGTGGGTGTGTGTGCGTGTGTGGGTGTGTGTATGGGTGTATGTATGGGTGTGTGCGTGTGTGGGTGTGTGTGCGTATGTGGGTGTGTGTGGGTGTGTGTGCGTGTGTGGGTGTGTGTGAGAGGGGGAGAGAGCAGGTGCCGGCTGCCACCATTTAGCGACATAGCACAATCTGGCGACCTTTCAGTTACTAGGTTTTAGTGCGCCAATTTGGGATCAAGACGCTGAGCAGCGCATGAGCTGCAGTGGTGAGCGACCCATAGCTGACTGCTAGTGTCAGGGCCTGCGAACCAGAGCTGCCAAGACCCTTCTACACCTCCACGCGGTGATCCTGGATAACAGTCTGCAGCAGGGCAGGCTGGTTAAGGAGAAGGGATCGAAGAGGGAATACTAACCCGGTACTCAAAAAATGTTTGCTGGTCGGATGTGTTTTACCGAAAGGTGCAAATATCGCAGTCAAGCTGTAAACTACGACACAACGCATTCCGTTCTCTGGACTACATGCTGCTACTTAAGCCCTTTCAGGGTTTGGTAGCAGGAGATTGAGAACGAACGCAGAAGAAGAAGAAGAAGAAGAAGAAGAAGAAGAAGAAGAAGTAGAAGAAGAAGAAAAAGTGCGCCAATCAGCTGCACTTCTGAACATTCGATAGTATCTACCGACATTGGGCTCTGCTCTTTGTCTTAACAAAGTAATTCTTTCCCTAGAAAATCACTCCTTTCTAGCAGAAGAGACCTATACCAATTTCAGAGCCGAAGCAAGAGCTGTTCATGCAACAACTCAGATTCTTATCAGCTAAAATATAAATACAAGGAAAACGATCATTCTAACAGTCTGCAGGAGCAAACTCCGAGCCATTTCAAGCCTCAAACACGATACTCTCACATGAAATAAAATACAACATCGGATTGCTATCTTTAAAAAACTGATCTAGTCCTACTAGGACTCTGGCCTACTGTGGGAATCCTTGGAAACGAGAAAGTAGATCAGCTCGCAAAAGCCTGAAGTGGCGGCATGCAGACTCATCATCCACAGAGTTATAAAGAAGCAAAGACACTCATCAAACGACCCATGAGAACAAAATAGAGAGACCAGCACAAAGAATGCAAGCCAGGAAATGACAACATGGACAAATCTGCCAGAGATAAACAGACAACGATTTTCAGACTCAGAACAGGACATTGTAGACTCAAGACCCACCTCCACAGAATGGGTCTCAGAGACACCACCACGTGCCATTGTGGAGCACCCAAGCAAACATAACATTTTCTGTAGGGCTGCCCGACCTATACAGACCAAAGAGAGGCAGTCTGGCCTTGCGGAGCGACCATGCTCGAAAAGCTGTAGGAGACCGGTGATGACCTGAAACGCATAGTCTCCTTCGTGAACCACACCGGACTAAAAGCATAGCATCAATTGATCGTGAACCTCACCGGACTAGAAGCATAGCATCAGTTGATCGTGAACCTCACCGGACTAGAAGAATAGCATCAGTTCATCTGTGAGCAAGAAGTTCATTCACAAGGACGATAATACGATGCAGAACCAGCAAGCAGAAACTCACTTTAATACGCTGTACATTAACTCTTTTCTCACTGTTTCAATCCCCACGTGTTGACAGCTTACACCATAAAGAATAATTTCTTAATATTTACTTAACGATTTCTCAAAGATGGAAATACCTATTAGAAAATCTCGAATCTTGGTATTCAATTAGACAAGGTTGTCTGATGCCATCTAGTCAAAAGCTGCTTGAATCTGTGTCTGCCCTTCGCCATGGAGTACCATTATGGTCCAAAGGCATGGTGCAAATCATCTCCCCATTTCGATGGCGGGAGCCATGCGGGTGGCTATAGTTGTATGGCCACCAGAAAGACACTCTTGTCGTCCATCTATCGTAGTCATGTGAACCACAAGGCCGGCCCATCTGTACTTTCGCAGTCGACGACATCCCGGAACTCAGTTTGGTAGCGGATATCGGTATTTCATATATGGTCTCTTAGAGAGATATTTAGGACTCTTCGAGCCATTGCTCTTTCAGTAATACGGAGTTTCTCTGCGCCTGATTTGCTTCCAAACATCACTTCCCTATACCATTGCTGTGAAAACCATGATATTGAAGATGGGGGCCCTAGCATTGACGTCCGTCATCTGCTGGAGTATCGGTTAAATACAGTTGAAGCAAAGCCAACCCGCCGCTCTCCTGCGTGAGATATAATGGTGTGGTTGATTTCTTGCTCTAGGTCGACATACACATGGACTTTTTCGATGGGCTCATATTCATTGACATTTTTGATCGGCTCATACGCATGGTCATTTTTGATCGGCTCATACGCATGGACATTTTTGATGGGCTCATCTTCCAATCGCATTTTCCCATAAGGTAGAAAGTGTTCTGTAGAGTTCCCCTTTATAGTTATGTTCAGGCTAACCGCTTTGTCTGATTTATTCAGCTCGCTTAGGTTTTGTTCAGCTCTGCAATACTTGACTGAAGATCACAATATAGCCCTCAAAACAACTGGTGCACGTTCTCAATAACTGCACCACCGCCGTCAAAATACGCAAACCAGTAGCAGGAAACAGCATCGGTGTAGGTACATCATAACTTCTTGCAACTAGAAGTAGCATCATGAAATGCAGGAAGATACTACAACAAAAGAAGAGCCTCATGACATCCCTGAAGAAGGAAGATGGTTCAGCATTGACAGATAGAGAGCAAACCGAGGATAAGTGCACACATTTCTATACAGGTCTCTTCGCATCAAAAACAGTAGTGACCAACAAACCACGAAATATAGATTCCGAGTGACAACCCGGTATAGGTAGTAACGAGATCCTACACGCGACCCAACAAAAACATTCTGGCAAATCGCCTGGTCTGGATGGAATCAAAGCAGAAATTCTCCAGTTTTACACTTGCCGGCCAACTAGCCATACTTTTCAACATCTACATCCATACAAGACAAATTTGTATATCAGTGGATATGCTCCAATACAACCCTGATCCACAAAAAAGATGACAGCGAAATTTGGGAGAACAACCGCCCAATATGCTTGCTATCAACTATTTATAAACTACTTGCAAAAGATGGTAATATAAACATTTTAAAGTTTACGGTGTGCAGAGCGGACATCGCACAAGACCACAATCTCATGCTGGCAAAATTGGAAATGAAGTTTAAGTGATTTAAGACGCCATATGTTCACAAACAACATTTTAATGTGCGATAGCCCAAATCCCAATTGGTACTACAGAGATATAAGTTGGCGATTTTGAAATGATTTCATGTGCTGCAACAACTTGAGAACTCGTACGATGTGAAGAAACAATGGCGTCAGGTGAAATATGTTTCTACAGTACAAGTGTGAGAAGATGCTCACGAGGACTGCGGTCAAAAAGAGTGGATTACATCACAGCAGAACCAAAATTGAAATGTGTAATTTTGAAAAAAATGTGCGACTAGAAACGATAAGGTCAAAGTCAATGAGCTTTACAACAAAGTCAATGAGCTTTACAACAAAGTCAATGAGCTTTACAACAAAGTCAATGAGCTTTACAACAAAACCAATAACTAGCTCCAGAGTGACGTCCGCAATAACAAAAGAAAATATATAGACGAACTGACATTGAAAGTGGAAGATGAAGTGAGAAAATCAAAAAAGGAAATATGTATGACTTGTACAGTATCACAAAGAAACTAATAGGTAAATTTAAACATATACAAGGGAACGATGAGGCTAACGTCTGGTCAGGCAAAACACATTGTTCAAAGGATGTTAGCCAGGGTCAGGCAAAATACACTGATCAGAGAATGTTAATCAGGACCAGGAGAAATATACTGGCCAAGACCCTCACCTGGCGGGACGATGAGGCTAACGTCCGGTCAGGCAAAACATACTGATCAGAGAATGTTAGCCAGGACCAGGAGAAATATACTGGCTAACAATGTGAGGTTCGACGTGATTTCCGTAATAGACAGCGACACGCAGATGAAGCCAAGCATAGAACAACCGCTTGGAGGACCCCGATCCACCTTCATCAGCACGGTCGAGATGTGAGGAAAGCTACTGCAACCGGTCACTTAAAGCCCATTTCAGGGCGTACATAAGAGTAACTACTCATTGTAGGCTTTCGAAACAACAACACACAGATGCAAGGTTTAATTTTTTAAATATTGAATATTGATAAGTAACACATTGTAGCAAACACAGAGATGGCAGAATATTTTAAGAACCTGCTTTAATAAAGCAGCTCAACAGTACCTTCTACAACCCCCACAAACCTCTTAACAGAACGTCAGGTCCGCTGTCAGAGACAACAAGAATGAAGTACGGAAAGCCATAATGCTACTGAAGAAAAGAAAGACCCTTGACCCGGATTGCATTCCCATGGAAGCACTAATAACGAATGTCGACGTGTCAACAGATTGTCTGTCCACATTGTTTGAAGATGTTTTGGAAAAAAAAGTAAAACCAGCAGATTGGAAAGAGCACAGTGTCGTAACGTTACCTTAATACGACGACCTACAACAATGTACGAATTACAGAAGTGTTTTGTTATTGTCTGTCCCCGGCAGTAGTGAAGCATTTGAATAGACAGGATAGGTTGAGCTATCCCAAAAGGTTTAGAAGAATTAGAGAAGACATCTCTTTGAATAAAATAGATGGGAAATAAATTATAAATTAAAATGTAATATTCATTTTTGTTTAAGCGTAGTGACATGTTGGCAAACGTGCGAAGCGAAAAAGCTGATTGCGTCCAGCCTAACACGGCGCAGGAATTAGGTGAATTGGTAGCTAGGAGACGGTCCTTAGGGTGCTATTTTTTCTCACAAATTGCCTCAAAATAGACCGGACTTCCCTGACTGGATTTCTATTTTTAGAATAGATGAACGTTTTAAGTGCTCCGTTAGAAATTGAACTCTGTGTGACAAGTGTGACGGCTGATTGTTATATTTCTACTAGATAACCTGAGATTTCATGATATATCATTGAATTACATTTTTATATGGCTATCTAACAGTTTTCATTTGAAATTATATAGTCAATATGATAATTGCATTGAATAGTTTATTCTAAAGTCTCAAAGTGTGTTTTAATTGTTATTTAAGTGCAGTTTTTGTGTAGTTTTATAAAGTTGTGTCAAATTTCGTGTTAAAATACCGGTAATGTTTTAGGATTAATTAAAATACTGTTAAAAGTATGGGAGTCGCCGTAGACATCAACAATGATTCTTTCGATTCAGTTGACGCTTTGTTAAAAAATGAAATTGATTCTTTCTCCTTTGAAAAAAAGTGCATATGATTAGAAAAATACCATGTAACATTTAACATTTAATTTTTCCCTATTAGTCAATTTTGAAAACCTACAATGCATACCCTAAGGTGTTAAATTTTATAGCACTCTACACAGTGAATTGGTAAATATTTACAATTCAAAAGACAAAACTAAACCTCGCATTGAATTATTGGGTTTCATTGTAGATAACGACCTTCAAACTGTGTGTGAACAGACGGACAATTTGCTGCAACTGAGTCTCGGTATTCCAGTGATCCCGACTTCTACAGAACGTTCAATGAGTACATTAACAAGAATTAAAATACATCTGCGTAATTCTATGACCAGTAATATACTATCTAATCTGACTACTATTTCAATAGAAAAGAAAATTTCTTGTAAGTGCTCTCAAAATCACGTGTTAAAGGAGAGTGATATATATATATATATATATATATATATATATATATATATATATATATATATATATATATATATATATATATATATATTCAGAAATGAAACAAAGACGATTAGAACTGATTTACAAACAAACGTAGACAACTGTGCAGAAGTTCGTCGACAGCATCTGTTTCATCTACCTCATCCAGCACAAAACGAAGTACTTTCCAACCTTTTTTTCGACATCGCTAGGTATGCTTCTTTATGTTCAGGACTCAGCTTACCTTTAAATTATCTTCACGCTTCGCTATTTGTCCCCGGAATAATTTTGAATCGGGTCATTCTCGAATAGTTGGAAGAGACCCTTGACCACCAGATTTGGGATGGACAGACAGACTTTCATCAAAAGAGATCATGTGTAGGTCAGATATGTCATGTTTAGATCTGATAGGTCATGTGTTCTGTTATGTTCTGTTCTGTTCTGTTTCTAAGAATCGACGTCACTGCACTCCGGGCATACCAATAGGTGCTCAGTCTCTCTCAACAAATAGCGCAGGGTATGGATGCTGATGGACCCTGCAGCTTGCTGCTTGTACACTTTCCTGCTCCGTCCTCTCATGCGTCCTACTCAGCTCGAACCTCGTTTAATATGCACATTTTGCAGCCTGTGGATTGCTGCTTCATCTATTGCGGTGTCCTCAACTAACAAGTGGTCATTGATTGATTTCAAAATGTCATTCCTATCCGTCACCAATGTGCCCAGCTTCTGAAGCCAAGATGTCAGCTCTTTCATTGCCCTGAACCCCGGCATGAGCAGGACAGTAGATCCCTGGAGGTTTGAGGAGACTCAATAGCTGCTATCTACTTGTACCTAAGCCATCCCATCTGTGACTTCTGAAGTAGGGCTTACGCGTCTGTCACGATGACTGCCCTTGTTAAAGAAGTCTTAGATATCCATCTCAGCGCCTCGGTCACTGCTTCCATCTCCATACTCAAACTGGAGGTTGTTGACATGTATGCATTACTGCACTCTTCAACTACCTGTCCACTCAGTCTAGCCGAGAAGCCCCAGCCTGATGCTCCGTTGAGCTACACTGTATGTCGGTGTATACAACGGCATCCCTATGCTGCATTTTCTCAGTTATCAGCTGATTTACTTCGGGGTCTGCTCTCCTTTTGTCTCATTCTCTGCATTCCTTGCCTAGGTCCTTGCCTATGCTTATGATGATTCGCTGGTGCTCTATCATTCTGTGGACCCATTCTTCCCCCTTGGCTATCTTCTAAGCTGGTGTGACGTGTCCGATTATTTCTCTGCCTGTGCTATCCATGACGCCCCTTTCTTGATTATTGATCCCTTGATGTCTGAGATACTACTGTACAGAGGGTGCCGCATGTCTAGGGTGATACGCATGTATGCTTATGTTGTCACCGATAACAATCCCAACATGCACCGCATCATCACAATTGGGGTATCTCTAGTGCAGCCCAGAACCAGTCGCCTACCTTCATTCTGGATGCGTTCCCCCTTTCACACTTTGTTCTTGATAGTGTGAAGATGCTCAATCAGTAATCGATATCCGATAACATAACCTGGCGAAATAGGATGAACAGGGTGTGTTGTTCCAAGTTGGCAGCAGCCATGTCTTGAGTGCTCCTAGCCCTCGCTTACATCTTTGTACGGTCTGGTCAACAACATCAGCCATAGTCTTCAGTGCTCCTAGCCCTCGCTTACATCTTTGTACGGTCTGGTCAACAACATCAGCCATAGTCGTCAGTGCTCCTAGCCCTCGCTTACATCTTTGTACGGTCTGGTCAACAACATCAGCCATAGTCTTGAGTGCTCCTAGCCCTCGCTTACATCTTTGTACGGTCTAGTCAACATGGCAGTTATAGGAGAGACTGCAACTAAATGTCACTCCGAGGTATTTCAACCTGTTTCACCTGTCATTGGTCATCATCATCATGTAGCATGTTCTTTGTAGAACGTACCCTGGAATCTTGTACTCCCCAATCGTAAATGGGTCGAAACTGTCAATGTTCTCGTCTTCTCGAACATTTCTCATTATACATTCCGCATATTTGTTGTACAGATAAGGTGAGAGGATACATCCCTGTCGGACTCCCTTTTGTACTGCAAACCATTGTCATTGGTGCAACCATAAAATCTGATGATAGGGAGTTCAGCTTTTACTGCGGAATTATTCAAAGAGCAGCACATTATCCAGGCCTTGTTCGGATTTATCTTGGAGCTTTAGTCGCCACACTCCTGTGAGATTGCTTGCAAGGTTTCCTGGATGTCTTTAACCAACTCTTGTCTGTTTGAGCCAGTCCTGAACGTTAAGAAGGCATCTGCAAATGTTAACGAGGCACGTGGTCCTATGAAAGATATCCTGTGAAATCCAGATAGGTTCTACATATACCAGGTATGTCTAATGAAGACCAGATAAGTCTTGAGTAAACCAGATAAGTGTTGTGTAGACCAGGAAGGTCCTGTGTAGACAAGATGTGTCCAATAAAGATCAGAAAAGTATGGTGTAAGCCAGATAGGTCATGTGTAGACCACAAAGGTCCTGTGTAGGCCAAATAGGTCCTGTGTAGACCAGACATGTCATGGGAAGACCAGAAAGGTCATGTGTAGATCCAGTAGGTCATGTAAAGGCCAAATAGGTCCAGTGTAGACCAGACAGGTCTTGTGTCGACCAGATAGGTCTTGTGTAGATCAGATAAATCTTGTATAGACTCCCGAATCCCGGTATGTTGTTTTTCTGTTGGGGCGAAATAAACAAACATGGCCTCCACACGAAGTTGCGACAGCAGTGGCGAAGCAGCCTGTAGTTCTCAGCCTAGAAAACCTACTACCTCAGCAATGGTAACAAGTCGTATTGACTGTCCGATTTGAGTATTGAACTCCAATGTTCGATTTCTGTATTGAACTCCAATGCTCGATTTGCGTATTGAACTCCAATGTTCGATTTGCGTATTGAACTCCAATGTCCGATTTGCGTATTGAACTCCAATGCTCGATTTGCGTATTGAACTCCAATGTTCGATTTCTGTATTGAACTCCAATGTTCGATTTGCGTATTGAACTCCAATGCTCGATTTGCGTATTGAACTCCAATGTTCGATTTCTGTATTGAACTCCAATGTCCGATTTGCGTATTGAACTCCAATGCTCGATTTGCGTATTGAACTCCAATGTTCGATTTGCGTATTGAACTCCAATGTCCGATTTGCGTATTGAACTCCAATGCTCGATTTGCGTATTGAACTCCAATGTTCGATTTCTGTATTGAACTCCAATGTCCGATTTGCGTATTGAACTCCAATGCTCGATTTGCGTATTGAACTCCAATGTTCGATTTCTGTATTGAACTCCAATGTCCGATTTGCGTATTGAACTCCAATGCTCGATTTGCGTATTGAACTCCAATGTTCGATTTGCGTATTGAACTCCAATGTCCGATTTGCGTATTGAACTCCAATGTTCGATTTGCGTATTGAACTCCAATGTCCGATTTGCGTATTGAACTCCAATGTCCGATTTGCGTATTGAACTCCAATGTCCGATTTGAGTATTGAACTCCAATGTCCGATTTGCGTATTAAACTCCAATGTCCGATTTGCGCATTGAACGCCTTTATCCGATTTGTACGGTTGTATGACTCCAAGACATGAGGTAAGATCAAGGTCATGATGAAAGCTTCCAGTATTAGCTACCAGCGAAGCGTAGAGGGGTTAGCTAGAAGGTGAAGTATCGAAGTTGTTCACAATGGGTACCGATACTTCAGTTTCTTGCTACCCACCATTTGAACTGTCCCTAGCGACACAGCGAATTCAGCTGCTAGCGAACGTAAGCTCCGGCGACTTTCCACCAGAATTGCTGCATCAATTTTGGCGATAGCGTCTTCTGGCGCAACAATTTGCGACTAACCTGGTCTCTGAAGATCTTTCGTTAACTCGCGTCCTTCTTTAAACATCGTTGTCCAGTTCTTCATTGTTGTCTTCGGCACACTTTTGTAACCATACAATGCCTGCATTATGCGATGAATGTCAACTGGTCGACGTCCTTCAGCTGTTAGAAACCGAATCACCGCTCGCTGATCAACTCTGGACTGTTTTAAACGGTATGCTGATGAAACTATGAGTTGGAGGATAATGAAATTTTGCAAACTGGACGGTCGGTATGTGTTGTTTACATGTAAAGTGACTTCATCATGCTCATCGTACGTATGTTCACTTTGTGCAATTACGTCCGGTTTCATTTGAACACACCTCGTATCTGTTATATCATGGCGTATACAATCTTCTCTTCTGTCTTCATTTGATTTTTCATCGACTGCTTCCGTCTTTCTAGTTGTCACACGAGTTATGTTAACAGTTATCGTATATTGATTTCCACTAATCTAACCTCATTTCATTTCTTGCTTGCCCATTGTACGCGTAACATTCCCCCAAGGAACATCATTTCTGTCGATGCAATTGATTTTTCTGTTTGTTTATTCATTGTACAAGATTCGCACCCATAAAACATTGGTTCTGGACAGCTCCATTTTTCCTAACATATATTGAAGGTAGCATGTATTGTTTCGTGAATTCTATTTTAGCTTGTGCGGTTCTTGTTTTGTGTTTGTGTTTTGCGTCATACATAATCTGAAATGCCTGCGCTACTCTGCCGGATTGTTCACTATGCGTTAACTCTTTTAATTCCGTTTCCTTTTACTATTGTTTCTGTTTAATCCTTTTAATTCATTAACCTTGTTGAAACCAATATTCTCTCTCTATCTCCCTCTTTCTCACTCTCCACCCCCCCCCTTCTATATTTCTCACTCTCTCTCCCCTCTCTCTCTCTCTCTCACTCTCTCCCTCTCTCTATCTCTCTCTATAAGATGTTCGCGCGTGTGAGCTCTTGTTTATCCTTAGTTTACCGATTGAGACAAAATAGCCCATATAGAAAATACAACATTGTTAACACTTTCACGTCTTTCGTCCCCAAAAAATATATAATTTGCAACGCATTTTATGCATTGGAAAACAACTTTTTTAAATGGTAAGCTAAATGTGCTTTATGACATGGACTTAGCTTTTCTATCGATATATTATATAAAATATGTGAGCATTAAAGCGATGGTGTTCATGTATTCCATTCGAATGCACTGATTTGACCGCCGCCGTCAGAATGAATCTTGTGCCACATTGACACACACATTTGTGCAGCAGCCTTAAAAGCTGCACATAAATTAATCCTTGCACACAAAGAGTTCCATAAACTAGAGGGGAATGTTTAACGTAGAAGAAAGGACAATGAAGAAAGTTTTTTAATCAGATAAATGAGGCGCTATCCTGTTACGGATCGATGCCATTGTAATTGCTAACGGTGCGGATACAGAAAGTTACTGTAGCTCGCTGGTTGTACACGCTTCTGTTTCATTCTCTCATCTCCTTTCCTTTCATCATTTTATCAGTGGTCGACTTCAAATGTCACCTTAATGCCACTGCTATGTGTGCTCTCGAAGCCATGATGTCAAATCTTTGATTACCGCAAACTCCAGCATGAACAGGGCCGTAGATTCACACAAGCCATGAAAGATTGATTCCGTTATGTTTACTATACATACTTTTTTTACTATCAAAAGCAAGGATTAATAGTCTGACACGGTAACGGCCCTTGTTAGAGAAGTCTCAAATAGCCATCTCAGAGCTGACGTCACTGTTCACTAATATCCATGCTTATACTGGAAGTTATTGTCATGTACGCACTGTTTGGCTCGACAACGACCTTGTCTCTCACTAACTGAAAAGACCCAGCCAGATTTCTCACAGCTCAATGCAGATCCATTGGCATATATTACAACATCGTTATACCGAATATTTTCACATATTAGTTATATAACCTGGAAACACCCGCTCTCGTTTAGCGGATGATCTAGTACTCATCACAAAGACAGCCACAGACACATATCATATGCTAGCATCACTCTACAGAAAGGGAAAACGAGCAGGACTCCAAAATGAACACGCACAAGAGGAAAGTCACGCACAATCGCTTCGCTCCCTGAGACGCATCCCTGTTGGTGAGAGTCTTGATGACGTGGATGAGTACATCTACTTTAGACGACTGCTCAACATGCAGAACAACATGAACCCAAAGTTTCGGGCTGCTTTCTCGTCTATAACGCCTCTACAGGGCAACAGCCATAACCAGAGCATGTGCACCTCTCTACATCTCCACAATACTACCTGAAATATGCTATACAGCAGAAACATGGTCACTCACGAAGGAGTTGGAGGCCAAACTTAGAGTGACCCAAGCACCCCTTGAGAGCCGCATAGTTGGTCTTAGGCTTCATAGCCAGCGCACAAAATGTCTGACATACGTCAACTATCCCTGGTAGAAGAGGCAGTTATTTATGCAGAAGGATCGTTGGACAGGCCACTCACAAGAAGAACAGACGATCGATGGAGCACAGCGACATAAATTACCCCAGAGACATAAATAGACAGTATGGACCGTTGGCCCGACTCCCATGCATCCCGGAACAACTGTCATTCTCGATCCTACAGATGGGCGACATTATCCACTGTTCCACTGGACCCATGACAGAGATTATTGAAAGAGAAGCTGGGACCCACAACGGTGTTACCACCGATGAAGGATGGCTCATCCAGTAATCCGTTTTCCCGCTGCATCGAATTGTGCCTTCCTTGATGACTGTGGAATTCTAATATTATATCTCCAGGTTGGAGCCATTCTTCTCTTTCGTCTATAGTCTCGGCCGTGATCACTGTATAACTCATCATCTGCCTGTGTCATCCATATCTAAATTCTTGCTCCCCTGATGTATGTTGCTTTAGTGTGCAGTTTGTGCCTTTTGTGTGCAGTTACTCGCTTTGATTGGACCTGTGCATGCATGTGCAGTCAGGGTAAGGATTGCATCTTCCAGGATTAGTAGTATTACGTTATTCTGGATTCGTTTTAGTCATTTCCGTTGTGACCTTGACAGTATGAGAATGTCCCACCCAATATCGATACGCGATAGGATCAATTTGTTGTGCTGGATCAAAAGCAGGCGTTTCATTATGTTTGTAACAATCATTGTCGCTTACATCAGTGTATGATGTGATAGACATGGTAGATAAAAGTCGGGCTGAAATCAAATATTTCTCTGAAGATGTTGCAGTGAATGAGCTGATAGCAGTCAGTGACTCATAGCTGGCTGTTTGCATCAGGGTCAGTGACCGATGTTTGACCAAGGTTATCCCGCCTCCAAGCGGTGGCTCTGCAGACATGCTGCAACATGATACGATAATAGAGATTAAAGAGGGAAGGCTAACCCGGTCCCAAAATTGCCGTGCTGAAAAAGGATGTGTAGTACCGAACGGCCCAGATATCACATCCTAGATGTAAACAACAAAAGACACAAACGTCCTATTTAGAACGAGAGCCGAAAAAGAAATATTTCTCCCAGAAACTTCAAACTGATACGCCTCACAATCCCTCAAAAATAATGTTGGACAAGTGAACCTTTCCTATGGAGTTGTTCAAGTATCCATTTATCGCACTGACCTTGTAAGGATTGATGTGAAAGCTGAACTTCCAATACCACTGTTATATTACTTGTATAATGTATTGTATATCCTCTCAACAGTTCGTACCTATCCTGAGTGAAGATGTAAACTGAAAATGGCAACGTTCGTCTTGACCCTGTGGTTTTACTGTTGGCTACAGCTAAAAAAAGCACGACTAATATGTCTGGACACCTCGTTCGTATGTCAGACGAACGGCTCCCGAAGAAGCTACTCTACGGCGAGCTAAGAGAGGTATGGCGCGGTAAAGGGCGCCCAAAAAACACATTTTAAAGACAGTCTGAAGGACTCACTGAAATGTTGTCAGGTAGATATCATCACCTGATAATGCCTTGCGCAAAACAGATCTGACTGCAGAAGCGCAGTCAAAGAGGGTGTAGCTAGCAGCAAAAACCACCATGTTGTGAAAGCCAAAACCAGAAACGAGACCCAGAATTCAACAACAACGGGAACACCATCACCTTCTACTGACTTCGTGTGCCCTTTATGCAGCAGATGTTTTCGTGCCCACATTGACATGTTCAGACACATGCGCACACACACTCAACAGTGACAAAGAGGATGTCGACGGTCCTCATCGACAATATGGACAGTTATTTTTACTGGTAATGTTGCGGTATAACTGGGCGGGCAGATTTGGCCTATTAGCCTATGTTGACCGCCAATCTAAGAGAAGGTAAACTATTATTCTAAGCCCGGGTAGACGAAGCTCGTTAGCCTGTTCATGCAATTCGCCTAGGAGGGGAGGAACTCTGTTTAAACTCACAAGTCCCAGAGAGTCCTGACTAGTCTTGGGACGATGAGAGTATCACCGGATGTCTCGAGTAGTTAGCATATGCGGACAACGACTCCACTGCCTTGTGGAAAGCTCGGGAGACGGTAGGGCTACGAGAGTAAACCCAGTCAGAAAATCCCTAGTGGTAGCACCTATGGCGGATGGTTTCAAAATTGCGAACTCATTCCGACAGCTCCTGCGCTCCTGCAGCTGACCTGGTGCCAAATTGTCATGCTTTGCATTCCTTTGGATTACACCAGCGAGGTCGAGAGAGGAATCTTGCAGTTTGAGCAGCCCAGGGTCTCCATATTTAGCGCCCAGGCTTGCGCTCTGAGAGGCTACTCACAGAGTGCCAAGCGCATGGTCTGCAGAGACGGAGACGACTATGAATAAAAATGTATAGATGTTGAACAGTACAGTTGAGAGCGGAGACCCCTGGGCCAATCCACGACATTTGTGCATAGGCTCTGATGTCCATGATCTGATCTAAAGCTGTTCAGGGTATCGGGTATGATGCGCTGACTCTGTAGTTGGAACATTACTTTTCTGGCCAAGTAATTTACCACAGATAGTCTGCAAGATGAGGATTCTATAGCTGTTGATCAGTTGAGTGCTCTATATATGTATATTTTGGAAGTGGACAGAGGTAGTTATGAAGCCAATTCTTAGTTATGCAATATTTATATTGGTGTTGAAATTCTCCTCCAAAACCCTAATACATGCTTTATCAAGCTGCTTCACGTGACACTACTATACCCCATCAGGCCTGGGGTAGTTTTCTTAGTTGTAGAGTATATTCCACATTGACCTCGGTTTTAAGATCTACATTAGTCACTTCTCTGAATACCTTGCCAACAGTAAATTCTTGAATATTTTGTTTATTTTGTTATTTATTTTGGATTTTGTTGTCTGTGGATGCCCTGAGATACGTCGTATCCGCACTTTTAAAAACTGCTACTTCAGATTTTTTTTCAGTTGTACACGTTTTGCAAGAAGCCACCAGAAATTGCTACATTGTTGTCAAGATAGTTGGAGAACAAAAATGTGCAATCAAAATTGCGAAGGATCAAGCCATCATAGAAGGAAAAGAGAAACTTTACAAAAACGACTCATCACCAGGATCAACGACACAGCCAAGACATCTAGTATGAGGATTAATGCCAGTAAAACAAAAGCGTTAGTAATAGCCAAACAAACCCAAAGATCAAATATCAGCATCGAGGGATAGATCATTAAAAAAGTGCAAAGGTTTTCAAATTTGGACCAAATCTTTACAGAATGGGTCCCACTGCGAAGTTGAAATTAGAATTAGGATCGCGTTTGAAAAATGGCGTTCCTTGAGAAACAAAAAATTATTACAAAAGAGCATACATATTGAGCTGCCAAAAATAATAATCATTTTACATAACTTTCCATTAGCACTGTACGACTTTGAAACAATCTATAAGCAATCTTTTGGCTCTGTCCGTGTTATTAGACGATAGTATGTTGTGATTTGAAAAAAATGAACGTATAGTTTTTCTGGCGTTCACTGTTGGAATAAGATGTCGATCTTGGTTACATCAGAGTTCTCACCAACAGTTATACGAACTGCACTTTTACATTTCGTCCCTTCCAACGTCCAATTGTGGAACCAATTCTAAAGGCAATCCGCCAAGGCGATCCTATCTCACCGAACCTCTTGTCTGCATTTTTGGAATCAGTCATCAGCCGATGCAACTAGGACATCTTTGGTATCCTTATTGACGGCAGACGCCTCAATCACCTTCGATTTGCCGATGACATTGTGCGCTTCACATAGTCAGTAGCAGAACCCAACCAAATGATGCAGCTACTGGATGGAGAGGGTAAGAAAGCGGAACTGGAGATGAATGACTCGAAGACCAAAGTGTTGCACAATCCCCTCTCCACTTCTGATCGTCTTCCTTGGCGAGGTAAGATTAGAGGATGTCAACGAGTACATGTATCTTGGGTGCCTTATCAATATGGAGAATAACCTGGAACCTGAACTGATAAAACATCACCGCCCGGGTTGGGTAGTTATCTCGCCTATTAGAATGGTTCTGGACGGCTGCCATGACTAGTACCTACGAGCCTCCATCTGAAATTCCACTATACTCCCTGGGATGTGCTACGGTGCCGAGACTTGGACAATAACAAAATCACTAGAGGACAAATTGACAGTTATCCAGGCCTCCCTTGAGAGATGCTTGGTCGGAATCACTATTAAACCAACGTATACAAGGTGTCTACAATTCTGACATACGACGATTGTCCCAGGTGAAGGATGCAATAATCTATGCAGACAAGGCAAAACATAGATGGGCAGGTCACATGTTGCGACGAAACGATGGTCGATGGAGCACAACGACAGCAGTCTGGTAAACCAGGGTGAAAAAAGAGACCGCAAGGAAGATCTCCAATGCGTAGGTAAGACTTCCTTGCTGTATGCTGCAACATCTGAGATGCCTCTAGAGGAGCACTTACCACGCACTGGACTTCCGTGGCCCAAGACAGTGTCCGCTGAAGACGAAGTTGGGACCCGCAGCTACGCTGAGGAACGGGTCATCAAGATCAAGATCAAATACAGTCCAAGACGAAAACGAATATTACTCATAAGACCAATCATAGCAGAGAAGCGTCTTTCACGGGGTATGCAAGGAAAATCAGGATTGTTTGCTTCATCGCATGGTGTGGTGTGTTGTTTTTTTTAACGCTGAGTCCTTAGCCAATCTGCAATCCAGTATATGTATTCCATTCGTAATCCTACCCCTCCATTCAACACGATCCTTGGCGTCATGTTCTTATGATTCCGTTTGCACACATCCTTGTACCGAAGTAGCAGCCGGGCCGAGACCTTTTCTGTAAGTGTAATTTCCCATAGAGAAAAGTCTTTGGTATTCTGCCATTCTCTATTCTTTAAACAGAAAATATGAAAAGACATTAGAAGATGGTTATATTTAGTTTTGTGAAGAGTTACGGTTACGGTTAGGTTTAGGGTTAGGTTAGGGTTATGGTTATGATTAGGGTTATGGTTAGGTTTAGGGTACGGGTTAGGGTTAGGTTAGGGTTATGGTTATGATTAGGGTTATGATTAGGGTTAGGGTTAGGTTTAGGGTTAGGTCAGGGTTATGGTTATGATTAGGGTTAGTGTTAAGGTTATGGTTAGGTTTAGAGTTATGGTTAAGGTTTACGGTTATAGTTATGGTTAGGGTTAGGTTTAGCGTTGTGGTTAGATAACATGATTGTTATTACATCGTCTGACAGCATGAATAATGTCACCTAGCTGTTGAAACTGGATGCTACTCTCTCTTGGACAAAAGTTGACAGATTCAAGAAATGCATTGCTAAGATGGCCTGAATAAGCGGCAGAAGTAGCAGAAATTCTTGTCTATTCTCGCAGAATGTCTGACACCCCCAATAGTTGTTTTTTTAAAAGACTATTCTGGACGTCATTATCTCTGATGTATTGCTAAATATATATATATATATATATATATATATATATATATATATATATATATATATATATATATATATATATATATATATATATCTTTTGTTTGGGATGAATTAAGCGCAAGTACCTATGCTCTTTATCAGTTGTTGTTTGATAGGCAAGCTGATCCTCGTATTTTTAAGCAATGGTGACAACTGATAGACTACAGCAAAGGTTTTATGACACCTTGTTTGGATTTCTCTATCAAGCCTTCCACCAGCTATAAAAATAGTTTCCAGATATTTGAACTCTCGTGCCCGCCTGAGATTCATAGTGTAGACACTTATGTTAGGGGGGGCTGATGTTCTGCTAATCCTCAAGGTTTGTGGGCCTTAGATGTGCCAATTTTCATTTTATACCTTTCACAGATTGTGCAAAGCGCATTCACGTGATTGTGTGAACATCTTCATCATCGGACATTACTCTTTGATCGTCAGCAAAGAGTTTTTCATGTAATGAGTTGAGTTTACCTCGTTCTTTGATTCCTTACTACGGCCTTGAAGCAATTGGTTGCTATTCGTTCTTTGTTATCGTCTTTTAAACCTCGCCATCATTCCTATGATGTTTCTTACGTGTTTTCCACCATTCCTTTGTTGCTACTTACGTTGCTGTATATGATCTTTCCACTGTTTCATTCCATCAGGATGGTTGACGATAGAGGACCTAGCGGACTATTGTCGGATAGATTGATGCAGATCTGTACACATGCAGGGTCATTAAAAACCCGTTTTGGTTTCCCCCTTCGCAATGACGTCAACACATGGTAGGAGATCTTGAACCCCTAATACTGTTCATTAAGCTACAGCACTAAAGACAAGTGTAGATGACGCCATCATTATGCCTAGTTTGGGACGTAAATCTCGTCTATCAGCCTTCATTCTTTGCTTTTTCTTCGTCGTTCGGCCTTCATTCTTTACTTTTTCTTCGTCGTTCGTTCTCAAACTCCAGTTACAAGCCCTGAAAATGGTTTTGCAAGTAGCAGGATGATGTTCGGAGAACGGAATGTGTTATGTCGTAGTTTACAGTTTGACCGTGATATTTACCCCTTTCGGTCAGACATATCCGACTTCAGCAGGCATTTTTGGGTACCGGGTTAGCATTCCTTCTACAATCCTTTCTCCTTAGTAATTCTGCTATCTTGCAGCCTGTTATCCGGGATCGCCTGGGTGGCCTTCATTTAAGATGGCAATGTCGGTGCTGAGTAGTGCCTGCTACCCTTGTCTGTTGTCAGGGGAGGTTTCCCAATCTTTGGACCTGCCATTGTAGTCATCAGCTGTAATGCACTACGTTTCATTCACATTCAACAGTTCCGTTAGATAAAACCACCTCACCTCATCAGGAAGTTTATAAGGAGCGTATAAGTTACTCACTCTCCACTCTTGGTTATTAATATGCACCTCAATACCCTATTTTAGTATTATTTTGTCATGCTGTGAAATTTACATGAACTTATGATTGCTGATGATCAAAACATCTTCTGTTACAACGTGGATGACCTACAACATCACCTCACCTCCCTCACTTCCGCCTGTCAAAGACATTGCATGAATATCAACATAGAAAAGACTGTATCTATGACAATAACCAGAAACCAAATGCAGCAACGCTTCCACGACGACCATACAAATCTCCAACAGGTTAAAGAGTTCAAATACATGGGAAGTGTTTTCACTGACGATGGCAGAGAGAGCAGAGAGATAGCCCATCGTATTCAGAAGGCAAGCAATGTCCACTATCAGCTTGCACCGATTTTAAAACATCCTAGAGTGCAACTTTCAACAAAGAGGAGGTTGGTCAACACGCTTCTCATTTCTACTTTGTGTTACCAGTGTCAATCGTGGTCCTTATTGGAACGTCCCAAGAGTAGGATTCAGAGATGTGAGATGAGCTGTGTGCGAAGTGCAGTTGGCGAGTCTATCTGAGACCGTATCCGAAACACTACGCTGAGGCAGATGGTTGAAACGAACACAGTAAATGCCTACATTAAAGACCAACTTGGTTCGAATGCATTATGACCAACCGGCAGCAAGAACCTATCACATGCAAGTATCAAATTCTCGTGCAAGAGGCCGCCCTCGTCGCAGATGGATAGAAGGTGTGTCTGAACCACTCAGGAGGTTCCACTTAACGACCACACAAGTTTCTCGCCTGACCCAAAACAAGAGATCTACGCACCCCTTTTCTCTGACAGGAGCAGTAGCACAAAAGAAGAAGAAAGTCCCTACAGCCCTACATCCTCAGTACCAATCGTATAAATGCTTGTGTGGGGGAGCTAGTGCTTCAAATACATCGCCAGCACCGTCTGCTGGGCTCACGAGGATTGTTGTCGCATCTGTAGCCTCGACCATTGTAAACAATTCTTTGTAGGTATCACTGAGAAGTGCGCAATAACTTGATATAATTTGGAGTGATCTTTCATCGTATTCTTTTTTTTTCACGCTGCTCATACAGTGCTGCTGTATGCAAGTGAAACATGGACTGGACAACCCCAGCTCACAGAATACTCAACTCAAAGGACTGGTTGAAGGAAAAGATAAAAGATCTTCATCATCCATGATGGAAAAAAAATCATATTCGTACCACGTTGATCAAATCATTCAGAGATGCAGGTTGGGGGCACTAAAGACAATGATAGCTGGAAACCCAGAGCAGCGACTGATTTCCATTATGTACAATCAATTGATTCTATCAATTATCGAGCAGCGGATGACAAGAGGCACCCACTGTACATGGGTATTGCAGATATCAATGGTAAAATAATCAAGAGGGAATAATATCGTGGATGACACAGGCAGAGAGAACGATTGGTCAAGTAACCACAGTAGAGACCATAAACAAAGAAGAATTGATTCCCACTAGAGATAAAAATGACAGACTGCCTCTGGGTCATTATCACTGTGGGGAGAGAATGCAGAGACTGGTGCAGTGGGAAACCGAACTGGAGGTTAAACAACTAATAAGTGAAAATGTCCAAAATTCTGATGTTGTTATAAATACCGATGGATCTGTGATACGCGGTAAGAAAGCCGGATGAGGCTTCTCTGCTAGAGTGAGAGGCAGAGTCGCTGCTTGGCAACATCGTCCAGAATCAACATCGAGATCGAGGCAGTGACCTCGGCTATGAGGTGGCTGGCTATCTCGGACCTCTTTAATAAGGACCTAATCGTCTCTGATTCTCAATCCTTGCTTCGGAATATGTAGAAGGCTGGTGTTGTTGTTTAATGTCCATAAGGATTAAGTTTACTCTTGTGTGCGCCCTGAAAAGGACGTTAACTGGCGGGTCGTCGTAGCTTTCCTCACATTCCGAGCATGCTGATAAAGGTGGACCTCGATCCTCCAGATGGTTGTGCTATGCTTGGCTTCATCTGAGTGGCACTCACTACTACGGGGATCACATCGATCCACATCTCGTCAGACAGGCTGCCTCAAAAACAGCCTGTTTCCAGGGAACTCAACATGGAAGAGAGATTATGGTCTTGGTCGGTTGTAATGTGCCTGACACTGATGCGACGTTCTTGTCAGTATGTTGTACCTGATTAGATTAAGGTCTTAGTTTCCCTTGTATAAGGCTGGATGTGGCATGATTGCATAGTGGACATAAAGGCTTCGAACCTCCGGAAAGGAATTGACGGAAGAGCACCACCAGGAGTGGAGCCTGCGGCTTAATTTGACTGACAAATCGAGAGCACTTTCGTTGGGTCTAATAGTGAACGTGTGCTGGTATTAGACCCACGGAAGACAGGTCAGCTCTCTAACCTTCTTAAAAAGGATCGCTACGGAAACCGTGCCTTAACACCGCGGAAACCGCAGGCTCCAGATACCTGGTCACGGACAAACAAAAGCCCTCGATTAATTCGTCCTGGCCAAAAAATGAACGGGTGCTGGAAATAGACCAACGGAAGACAGGTCAGTTTTACCCTACAAATGACAGGGCGTTGCTGCGGAAATCCTGCTCAACTCGAGAGGAACCGCAGACATTTGGTTCACGTACCAGGCTGATAAGCCAATGGCGCGAGGCTACCATGTGAGGGATAACGGCCGGACGCTTGTTAGCCGGAATCCCGCCCAAATTCCCAGCACCACTGCAATGGGAGGCTTCGATATGGTCGGGACCTGGGGATCGCGCCTCAACCCTACCAGATCGAGCCACAGAAAGAGGTCTATTCCATCCGCTGATCAAAGCGGGCGGATAGCTGCTCGAAATTCACCCTATACGGCGATGGGGTGCGAAACCACCAACATAAGATTTAGTTCCTGGTCGGGGTATCGAAAACAGTAGAGCAGCCACCTCACTGTGAACTGTCGAGACTCACTCCTTGACCACGAGATATGTCCGCAAACCAGGCGAACAACATCTCCGTGACATTACCAGGCTTGTCCCCTGGTTAAATACACTTCTGCTTCGATATCTACCTCTGTACGCTATCAGCCATATAGCTATCATGCTGGACGCAGAAGAGATGCAGACCAGCGGACATTTGCACACCTGCCCCACTGTGTCAACATCCCAGGTAGCGGGGAATGCTAGGCGTACCATCCCTGCATAGAAGCCAAGAATATAAAGGGAGCAAAGAGATACCCCACTCACATGCAAATTCTACGTTTCTGGCAGGACGTGACGATCCTGGGGTACAGACACACTGGACTGCCTCTCTTCCGGGTAAACCAGTCCATATCATATATCATCTCATATATCATCTCACATATCATCACCGCACCCTATAGACACGAGTAGTGAAGACTCGTTAGTCTGGTAAGACAACTTCCATAAGAGAGACAACTCTGAACATAAACAACTGCTGCCTTGCAGATAGGTTGGGGACAGCCAAAGGCTAAGGAGGGCATCCCTACAGAAACGCCTGTTGAAATCGGATGCACGGGGCCGCAAGCCTAACAAAACAGTGCAACGTAAATCGCAGTATGATGACAGTACAACCGATCAGTAAAACGTATGGCGCTCATCCTGCGGAGTCCCGCCAGGCAGCGATAGTGCTGGGCCTCACGCCTCGAAGGGGCCCACCCTTGACTACTGGTGGTCACCCACCCATGTGTCGTGGAGTCAAGGCACATGGCTATGGGGCAACTTCCATTGACCAAAAACTCGAGACCCTCAAAATACTACAGTGGAATGCGGAGGGAGTCATTAACAAAAAACTTTCCCTAACATATCACCTGCATGAAGGTAAGATTGACGTGGCATGTATCCAGGAAACGAACCTCAACAATAATCATCAATTCTCAATCAGAGGATACCAGACCTTCCGTCTCGATTGAGAAGGCCACAAAGGAGGGGTCCTGATACTGACCAGAAACTGCGTACCGAGTAGCGCGGTACCTGTCAGTCACACCGGACAAGCATAAATTGTAGGAGTTGACATAATGGCTCAAGAGACGAAGCTCCGCATTTTCAATCTGTACGGACTACCAAATAGAGACCTATCGCTCTCGAGTATGGAGGTCAGAGACTCCAACTGCATAGTAGTTGGAGATTTCAACAGCCACTCGGAGAGATGGGAATACTCTGACACAGACAGCAGAGGTGACGAAGTGGAAGATTGGGAGATAGATACAAATCTCTCCCTAATCAATAGGCCGGAGGATAGCCCTAGTTTCTACTCTAGAACATGGCATACCACCTCGACTACAGATTTGGTCTTCTCCACACAGGACATACACCACAAAATAGACCGTCAGGTGCTAAACCAACTGGCAGGTAGCGACCACAGGCCGATCAGGCTAGACATTGATATGGAAGTAGGCCCACCGGAAACAAAACCGCTCCCACGTTGGAATTACAAACGAGCCGACTGGGACAGATTTGCAATCCTGACAGATGGGCTGTGTGAAACCATCAACACACGAAACAACAAAATGAAGCCCATGGTGGAAAGCCTAAGCAAGGCAATAATGCAAGCCGCCACTGAAACCATCCCAAGAGGAGATAGGAAAAACTATAAGCCCTACTGGAATGATGAATTGCAGAAAGCGGAAGATGCAGTAACAGATGCTAGGAACATGGCAGAGCGAGAACAATCTATGGAGGCAAACATCGCCCTCAAAGCCGCCACTGCGAAATACAAATACACTCTCATGCAAACAGCAAGAGAAAGCTGGAAAAACAAAACGGAAAGCCTAAACCTGGATAAAGAAGGGAACAGGCTATGGAAGCTAGTCAGAGCGATGAACGACGAAACCCCGTCAAACAAACAAATTACCATCAAGCAGGGCGAAAACTTGCTCACCGGTAAGAAAGCCGCAAACGCTTTTGTCGATCACTATGCCAGAGCAAACCACATCGAGGTCCCTGCAGATAGGCATACAGACATTAGTGAAGAGCTAAAGGGGCACGACAACATCAATACGGCACCTGAAGAGCACACGGTGGCCAAATTAACAATGAGCGAAATGGAAGAGGCTATGAGAACATTAAAGAAAAGGAAATCTCCCGGAAAAGACGGGATAACAAACGAAATGCTGATGGGGCTGGGCCAAACAGCGAAGAGGAAACTGCTATGGGTCCTGAACCAAAGCTGGAAAAGGGGAATTGTACCCCAGGCATGGAAAGACGCAGCACTGGTACGAGTACCAAAAACAGGAAAGGACAAAACAGATCCAAATGGATACAGGCCCATCAGCCTACTGAGCTGTGTCGGCAAGCTGATGGAACGTATGATAAACACCAGACTGATATGGCATCTGGAAGAAAAACGAATACTAATTCCACAGCAAGCCGGCTTTAGACAACACAGATCCACTGAGGACCAGGTCATCCTCATAGCCCAGGAAATAAAAGATGCCTATCAGGCACGGAAACACACAGTAGCTGTTTGGGTGGATCTGGAAAAGGCATTTGACAAAGTCTGGAAAGATGGACTTAGAGTCAAGCTAAGAAGAAGTGAGGTTTGTGGGAAAATCTACAAGTGGATCAACCACTACCTCAAACAAAGAACGGCCAGAGTCCAAGTACAAGGGCAGATGAGCAAAAAGGTGACACTCGAGCAGGGAGTACCCCAAGAGGGAGTACTGTCACCCACACTCTTCCTGGCATATATAAACGACATTACAGAGAATATACCAAGGAGAGTCCATAGCTCAATGTTTGCAGACGATCTGGCTATGTGGACCTCTGAAAAGAATCTCACCATAGCAAGAAATCGGATGCAGCAGGCCCTAACATCGCTGGAAGAGTGGGCGAACTCATGGCTGGTCAAAATAAACGAGGAAAAAACCACATGTACAATATTCTCGCTTTCAATAAAACCCCAAAATACCAAATTAAGTTTAAATGGCAAATTCCTGCAGCCAAACGACAACCCAACCTATCTGGGAGTCACATTTGATCGGCGCATGACATGGAAAAGTCAGATCGAGAGAAACCGAATGAGAGCCAGAGAAAGAATGGGAATCATGAGGAAACTTGCTGGCCCAAGCTGGGGAGCAGACGAAGGCATACTAAAGAAACTGTACACTGGAAGAGTGAGACCAGTTCTCGAGTATGGCATTGCGGCATGGACAACAGCAGCAAAAGCGAACTTCGATAAAGTTAGCAAACTTCAAAACCAAGCCATGAGAGTTATAACAGGAGGCATGAAGTCAACGCCAATTGTAGAACTTGAAAAGATTACAAAACTGCAATCCATGACCGATAGAAGAGACTGCAGAGCCCAGCTGCAGTCAGAGAAACTCCGAAGACTGACTGACCCTCCAATGCACCAGAGACTAAACAATTTGGGAAATGGGAAACTAAAGCGGAGAAACTTTGCAGAAATAGCCAAAGCAAAGATGCACGAAGATCCCATAAACGCACTAACAACACCAAAACCCATCCCTACTGTACGAAAACCTACCTGGAGGCAGGATATATTTCCAGAGGTGGTAGAAAATATACCAGGTATTGTAAACAAAAACTGCCAGACTGAAAAAGAAAGGAGAGATACTATCCTAAGCTTTATATCGAAAAGCTACCCAAGCATGGACTGGACCCATGCATACACCAACGGTTCTGTAACAAACACTACACAGAACGGAGGGGCAGGAGCATTCCTGAACCTACCAAATGGCAGACAAAAAACACTGTCATTCGCTACTGGTAAGTACACAAGCAATTTCAGAGCGGAGGCAGAGGCACTGAGGGCGGCAGTGGCAGAAATTGTGACACACAATGAAAATGAAAGCCATATAGTCCTGCTTACAGATTCTCTCGCCGTAGTCACAGCACTAAAAAGCCAGAAAAACACTGAGCTTAATGACTTAAGAGCAGCACTCTGCCAACTGTGCCAGCAGTCCGCACCAAAAAGGGTAGTGGTTCAGTGGGTCCCATCACACTGCAACATCCAAGGCAACGAGGAGGCAGACAGACTGGCAAAAGAAGGTGCAAGACTACCACAAACAGATACTAGTATGACGTACGAAGAGTCAAAGCGGCTTATCAAAGCCAGATACATGACCAAATGGGAAACCGAACATACTGGTTACACCAAAAACGATGCCTATTACCAGTTGAACCGAAGAGAGCAGGTCGTTGTCTTCAGACTTCGCACTGGCCACAATAGACTGAGGTACCACCTATTCAACAAATTGAAGATAGGTGGTACCGACGAATGCCTGTGCGGTACCGGTAAAATGGCGGCTGAACATCTGCTGCAGAACTGCCCGACATACGAGGATCAGAGAGAGCAGGTGTGGCCATCACCAGTGGCAACACTAGACAAGCTCTATGGCAGTGTCGACAGCCTCAGGATGACCGCCGCTTTTTTCGAAAAAATAATGGTTACTGTCTGACTGCGTACGAAGAAGAAGAAGAAGAAGAAGAAGAAGAAGAAGAACCTCCGGAAACTTGTGTGGATCTACTGTGGTGGTCATGCTGGGGTTTGATTGAATGAAGGAGCTGGCATCCTGAGTTCAGAGGTACCCGAGGAAGGGACATTTGCAATAGATATAAGTGACATTTTGAAGTTGATCAACGACTGTCTATTGAATGAGGACATTGCAGTCAATGAACCAGCAAGGCACAGATTGCAAGATTTTGAAATCATGCGGGAGTCCAGCAGAGAGGGTCGCATGAGGCGACCTAGCAGAAGTGTATAAAATCAGCGAGCTACTGAACCAACAGTGTCCACAATATTAGCCATTTGCTTAGAAGGACTGAATACCAATGGATCTGCCCGGAGTGCAGTGACATCGATTCTTAACGAACAGATAATGACAGGCTCTTCGATTCTTATGTTGAATTCCACTTATGGTGTTGCAATGCAGATGACTCGCGTTGTTTTGTCTATGTATATGGCAGTGTGAAAACCCACATCCCTGTCGCACTTCTGTGTTTATTTTGAAAAACATGTGTGACGTCATCAATTTGTCCCATTATATTTATATTCGTATGGTACAGCACTCTCACATTATCCAATAGTTGTCGTGGTATTCAATTTGTCAAATTAAAATTTTTTTTCCTATAGTACAGTGCTCTCACATTATTCAATAGTTGCCGCGGTATTCTGTAGTCTTCTAATATTATCCCGAGTTCATTTCTGTCAACTATCAATAGCTTTATTCTGGTTTACAAATTATAAGTTCAATACTTGCACTACTGTTTTGTTCTGCTGGTTAGTTGTTTTAAGGAGAGAAAGGCATCACCATATCACATTAAAATGAAGCTTTGCTCAGCTGATGTTCACCAATTGGTCTTATTCTTGTACAAGTATCTGCGCATGCATTTTTGTTTGTATGACTTAGCAGCGATATGCCTTGTATGACAATTTCTTTTACTTTCTTTGTTCTTCCAAACTGGTATTATTGTTGTGTCTTGTCAATCGTCTGGTACTCTTCTTGCTTTTCATGCCACCGTGAAGATTCTTTCTTTCCCGGTCTTCCAGCACGGTTGATTTGCTTCAGATGTTATGTCATCCATGCCTGGTGACGTGTTTCTATGGATGTTCTTTATAATTTTTTATATTTGTTCAATCAGAATATCAGGGTTCCATAAAATCGTTGCTTTATTCGGTAAATATGGATTTACATGAGTGCCTGTTGAGTTTAAATGTTCTTGAAAATACTCTTTCTATCGTTGTTGTCATGCGTGGTCCTTAAATATTGGGGAACCATTGTTGTTATTAATCAATGAAGAAAGATTAAAGCTTTCACCTATTTACTCACTGCTTTGATACTTTTGTTTTTAAATCCTATTGAATATTTTTTCCATATACATGTTAGTTGTTCTTCGTATTTTTTTCCAGAACTTTTCTTTAGCGATTTTTATTACTGGTTTTTTTTATATAATCCCTTGTGTCTTGGGTGTTAGCCATGCCCTATAAAGTTTATTTTCGGGCTATATTGATTCTTTTCCTTCAGTATTCTACCAAGCTGTTTGCTTTCTGTCTTTATCTTGGCTTAAGTTTTTGTATTTATTACACATTTCATGTTGAGTGTATCTGTCAGGCTGTTAATAAAATTCTTCATTCATTATTTGTGTCTTCAGATTCTGTATTTAGTGTCTCAAAACTTTTTTGTCATCTCGAAGCAAGTTTAATTTCTAATAGCTTCCTGCTCTACTTTTTTTTTCTTTTTAGATTTATTATTACTGGCTGTTCTCTTTTCTGATATTTCCTATGGGATGCTGTTTGTCCTTATCGTTGGTAAATAATCAATATCTATAAAGACGCTGGGGATAAGAGTTTGTTAATGTTCTTCTGTATCGTTGTTTTGTTAATAAATAATCAATTTGTGATACTATACCTAGGTTGTTCCCTCGTACCATGTCTTGATATTACTTTTCCGCTGTTGCGAGATGGTGTTTACTATTATTAGACCATGCTCAGTAAATACATTTATAAGCTCCCCTTCATTACGATTCCGCTCTAATGAGGTGTCGCGGAACTCTTTCAAGCAATACTCGTGTTCAGCCATTAAGATAACACAGTACGATCAAATCAGCATATTGATAATGTCTGAAAGACACTACAAGAATTTATTTCTGCTTCCTCATTGTTCCTCTCATTGCACGGGGCGTAGATCTGAATAATTTGTGTTTATTTTCAGCTTTCAATTGTTTTTAATAATTTTTCACAGAAACTATGAAAATAGTACGTATATTCACTTGTTGAAATTAGGTCGGGTTTCATTTGAACACGCCTCGTATGTTATACAACAAAAGTCCAAGGACGCTTCCTTGTGCCAGGGCATTTTTTGTGTTTTGACCTTGTGCTCCACCCCCACCCACCCCCAACCTTCACACCCCCACCCCACACACCCCCACCCCTCCTTCCCAGGATATCTTACAACTTAAAAACAACTATTTGCGATTTACCACTGGAGAGTCAAGGCTTTTCGATCTTGCGAAATTATCAGTTGAAAGTGAGTTAGTGAAAGCATTGGTTTCTATTATTAAGTTTGCAGTTTCGGAGGCAGAAAATGAGTTATGATGTAGTCGAGATTTACGACTAAGAATTATGTATGCTCTGGACGTATGGTACGGAACGAGGTCCACGTAGGAGGGGGGAAGCACTCTGGATTTCCGCATTGGACGACGCATACCCTAGTGACGACAATGAACTTTGCTTTCTCTGAGTGTACAAGAAAGTGTGTTGTCCTTTCCTTTATGTCTACACTGCTCTACGGGGAGAAGAGACTAACGTCAGGACAGACAAAACACACTAATTAGATGATTTGAGTCCAGCAGTTCTTAACCTTTTCGTTATCGCGGACTCTTTTTAATTGTTGCAGTGTTTTTCCAACATATTTCATAGATGAAAATGCTCAGGAATGAATTGACTGTGTCTTTACATTAGTAAATAATGTCTGCAACTTAAAATGTTAATGGAAATGTGTTGTTAATAAACATGAAAAAGTAATAAAATTAAAATTAAATATTTAGTTTCGCCTAGTTTGAATGAATCATCCAAATTTGCAACTCTCACTACTAATTTATTTTCATTACATTTCAAACGAGGGCTCGGTGCATTTTCATATTTACCAGTTGCAGTCCTTTTTATCATTTTCTTACTTTTCAATAACTCCCGCTTCTTACTTTTTTTTTTTAATCGTTGTTCTTTAATCCATATTCTTTATGTTTTTATTGGGATGTCTTTGAAATATTAACAGTGTCGTGTTCTCGTTCGACAACATGTTGTAACATAACACACACAGAGCTAGTTGGTTATTTGATTTGCCTGTAGACGTGAAATCGGTCGATATATATCCATTGTTATTACTCGGGCGCTTTTTAAGATGACTGGAAAAAACGTGATGTTGCATTGAACAGTATGTATTTCCCTCATCCTATTAGTACGTTAACGTATTAACTTTAACCAGCAATCAACCCTGAGGCTCAGCTAAAATGTATTTTAGCAAAATTCAATGCGATATTATTTATGATATCTTTCCCAAGATCGTTTTAGCCAATTGACTTGCCGAGTTTCATTCTTCTAACAATCGAGGGCACGACAATTAGTCTGCTGGTTTAAATCTTTCCGACCACTGGAAACTGTTCTTTATCTTCCGGTCGGGTATTTTGACTCTGTCGGGTCCGCATCTTTTTATATTCGGCTCAGTGATGGTATTTTTAGAAGTCTTCCATTAAGGACGACAATCCTGCTATGATGTCCGGTCACGTGCTTTACTGCTCAAATTCCCTCCCCGCGTCTGTTTAATCGGCATGTATCTAATTGTATGAACGTTGTCTAAATTAACTTCGGCTGCATTTGTTTTTGTTTCTGTCTTTCTATTGTGTATATCTTTCCATTTATCTTTGTTTCATTCTAACGTGTTGTTGTTGTTCCTGGTGTTGTTATTGTAGATGTTGTTGGATGCCCACACTGAGCATGTTTAATATTTTGTGCACCCTGAAAAGGGCGTTAAGTGGCAAGTTGTGGTAGAAAATTCATTTCTTCAAGCCTTCACGGACCCCATGAGAGGACCTCGCGGATCCCCAAGGTTCCGCTGAGCACAGGTAAAGAACCGTTGGATTAGACTATGTTACTCAGAGTCAGGTGAACCATATTGAACAATATCATACCTCACTTCTAAGCAGTTCTCTCTGGAGGCAGTGGCAACAAGGCTAACGAGGTGGTGATCGGCTCTGTGATCCTCATAGTGGTGAGCTTACTGAGGAATCTCCATTTGCATTTCGACCAAGTAGACCCCAGTCCAATTGTTCAAGTTAAGTACGCCTCGGGATGTGAGGAGAGTAACCCACCTCGTTTGAAAGTCATCAAGAGTACTTAACTAAAGAACAAGTGGCATAAGCAACAACAGCAACATTGCTCCACACCAAAACATAGATCCAAATAGTCATCTTAATTTTTCTTACCAGCATCATCAAGTGCCCTGTCAGTTGGCGCTGACGATCATGGACCTCTTTTTTCACTTATCACGTGTGTCGTTGATCAGTTCATCCGTAGATCGTCTCCAATCCCATGCCTTCAAGCTGTCCAATATGTTATCTTTTTGTCTTCCTGATCCTCTTTCCAGCGATTCTGTCAGTTTATACCGTGTGTTCCAGCCCGCCACTTCTTGACATGCCCTAAAAAGGATAACCGCTTTGTCCTCATGTTTGCCATAAGTTGTCTTTGTGTCTGTGCTTCCCCAAGAACCATGATATTAGCTTTCTTTGCAGTCCATCGAATTTTCAACATTCTTCTGTGAAACTGCATTTCCTTTGACACCAATGATCACTGTAAGTGTATGCTAATTGTACATAACTCGTTGCGGTATGTTAGCACTGGTTCCACGTAGTATCGAAGAATTCTCTTCTTTAATTCCAGCGATAGGGTTTTTGTGCACAAGATTCCTCTCATACTCTGGCTGACTGATCTTATCTTGACTATTTAGTTGTTTATTTCATAAGTGCATATCACATCAGAACTGATGTTGGTGTTCACGTAGTGAAATGTGTGTACTTGTTTTAATTCCATCTCGTTCACATTTATACATTTTGGAGATGTGTGCTTCTTAGTGCTTCGTAGTTACTATCATGTCTTATATCTACTTGCCCTAAAATTTCTATCTTTGTTTAGTTTGAGTATTTTGTTGTCATAATTGATATAGGCGTAAGCGCCGGCACCTTTGCACCAAATCCACTGACTGACATTTTCATCATCATCATCATTAAGTGCCGTCTCCACATCGGAAGTTGGTGATAATTGATCTCCATCTGTCTCTGTTTCTGTTTCTGTTTCTAAGAATCGACGTCACTGCACTCCGGGCATACCCATAGGTGCTCAGTCTCTCTCATCAAATGGCGTAAGGTATGGATGCTGATGGTCCCTGTAGCTCGCTGGTTGTACACTCTCCCGCGCCGTCCTCTCATGCGCCCCACTCCGCTCGAACCTCGTTTAATGTCGAAACTTTGCAGTCTGTGGATTGCTGCTTCATCTATTGCGATGTTTTCATCCAGCAGGCGGTCATTGATTGATTTCAAAATGTCACTTCTGTCCATCACCAATGTAGCCAAGATGGGAGCCTGTGAAGCCAAGATGCCAGCTCTTTCATTCCCCTGAACCCCGGCATGAGCAGGACAGTAGATCCAGGTCACCGCGTGGAGGTTTGAAGCTTCAACAGCAGCTATCTACTCGTACCTAAGCCATCCCTTCTGTACTTTCTGAAGTACGGCTTGCGCGTCTGTCAGGATGACTGCCTTTGTTATAGAAGTTTCAGATATCCATTGGTGCCCATGTAGTGTGACAGTTAGGGACAGGCTGTGTTCACGATTCACTCCTCTGTTTGTATTTGTTTAGGCTATTACCAAGTTTCAAATCGGACTTAAATTCTCACAGTTGATGACTAACATTCCTTCTGTCTCTGTTCCGAGCCAGTTCGATACATTCAGTCAGCTTGTGTCCCGACCTCATCTATATGGTGTCTGTCCATCTGTACTTCTGACTCTCTTGCCCTCCACTCTTCCCTCCAAAATAACTTTCAGTATACAGTCATGTCTCTTGAATTACCAAAATATTTTGTTTGTCTGCTTTTTATTTCAAAACCTGGGCATTGCTGAAACATGACATGTCGAGGCGGGAGACATTCCCCTTGAGCAACCAGCGGCGTATCCTGGACATCATATGGCATGACTACATCCGCAACGTGGAGGTCTCTGCTAAAGCAGTCCTCCTCCCAATCTCAGAAACACTTGACCGTCGCCGAGTTTCTTTGTTTGGTCATGTTGTACGTCTGGACCAGGAAACCCCGGCCCAATGGATACTACACATGTCGTTCCTCGGCGCCAAAGGTCTTCTCCCTTATATACAGTATGGCTCCAGCAGATAACAACCTCCACCCTGGACGAGGCCCGGAATCAGGCCGCAGCAGTGGGTCATGGATGGGGCCTACCGACGCCACGAGCTTCAGAAGCGAACATTATTCTTTTCTTCTTTTAAATTTCTATCATAAGAGTCTCCTCCATCTTGAGCTGTTACAGGACCTCATAATTTGGTGTGCTCTTTTATCTTTTTTTTAAATATATACAATGGGCACCTCGGTATACCTCAACGCGTGGGAGGCTTGGCTTCTGATGACTGCACTAGAACGTAAAATATGTGCAATGGAAATTAAATGCTTGCTAAGAATTATTGGCATTTCATATCTGGATCGCGTTACAAACGAGAGTGTTCTTGAAATTGTTAAGAACGAGTTAGGTCAGTATACAAACTTATTGTCTATAGTAAAAACACGAAAATTGAAATGGTATGGACATATTTCACGATAGGTGGTGCTGACCAAGACCGTCCTGTAAGGCTTTGTGCCTGGGAAGCGTGGGAGAAGAAGACCAAAAAAGATATTGGAAGACAATATAAAAGAGTGGACGGGAAATTCTATATCTGAAACTAATACCCTGGCGAAAAATTGAGACGTATGGCGTGAACTGGTTCGATAAAGTGCAAAAACGGTGCGTCAACGTTCTTCTAGGTTACGGGACTGATGATGATGATTTTATCTTTCCAAGACACTCTTACAAGTCTTCTGAAGATCCACACTTCAAAGGATCCAATCCTCTTCTCCAATTTCTTTGTCATGCTCCAGGTTTCTACTTCATACTTAACTAAACATAACTTCAGTTTGTCATGCTCCAGGTTTCTACTTCATACTTAACTAAACATAACTTCAGTTTGTCATGCTCCAGGTTTCTACTTCATACTTAACTAAACATAACTTCAGTATACTGGTTTACAAGACTCTTCAGAGTCTGTACATAACCAGTTTATTCCACTTTAAAAATTACTGTGATCATCCAATCTATTCTTAAATGCATTAATTGACCCTGCCTCCACAACATCCTGTGGCAATGCATTCCAAGCATTCACCAATCTCTGACTGAAAAAATGTTTCCTAATATTCCAACTGGACCTGTCTTTAAATAATTTGAAACTATGCCCTCTAGTTCTTGTAGTCGGTTGAACTTTGAAAAATTCGTTATAGTCTGATTCAGTGGTAGCCAAGCTAAGGTTGCCGAGGGCCAGATTAAAGGGTAACACCAGAGGGCCAGACCTATAACATCATTAAAAAATAACGTTCTGAGATTTAGTTTTACATATATAATAAACCACGTACAGAAAGCAATGGCAAACTACTTTATACTTACAAAACATTTTTCAGAAGTGTCACTGGCTGATTTATACTCTTCACAAGACCAACTGTGCACCTTAACTCCTTCCTATAGAAATGTACCTACCATCCACCCCCACTCTCGCGATCACTTTCCCATACCGATGCTAAAGACAAAACAATATCAATTGATCTCAGAGACTTCCGATCGCAGAAAAGATTTGTCACTGCTTTCAGTTTCTCATTATCAAAGTAGGTATTGACACTGTCATCACCTGTCCACATGCACGATCAGAGATTTGACGTTATCATTTCCGTTTTGTCGGCACTATCAAGTGGAGCTCAATTGGTATGAGAGAGAGAGAGAGAGAGAGAGAGAGAGAGAGAGAGAGAGAGAGATGGAGACAGAGAGAGAGGGAGAGAGAGAGAGAGAGAGAGAAAGTGTGTGGTGTTGTCGGAGGTGGGGCGATAATAATCGTTAATTTTTAGGTCTTTTGCGTTTTGTTTCTGGTGCATGTGCGTGCCATTTTGTAATATTTTTTTAGCGGAGTTTACAGTAATTTTCAATCAACAATTAGAGGCCGGCCCAAAACTGGTTGGCGGGTCGGTTAAAAACTGGTTGGCCGACCGGATCTGGCCCGCGGGCCGTAGTTTGGCCACATCTAGTCTAATTTATTATTTTCCATTTATTAATTTATAAACCTATATTATGTCACCTCGAATTCTTCTCTGTTCTAGACACTGCAGACCAGTTTTGCTAAGTCTCTCCTCATAGCTATAATTCTGGAATCCCACGATCATATTTATAGCTCTTCTTTGCATCCTTTCTGACATGTCAATATCCACTCTGTGATAAGAACTCCACGCCTGAATTCAGTACTCCAATTTAGGTCTCACCAATGATTTCTACAGTTTAACTATCACTTCCTTGCTTCGATGTGTAATGTTTCTTTTAATCATACCCAGCTTTACATTAGTCTTTGTCACAGACACATGAACTTGCACTCGCACCTTACACGCATGATCTATTATAACCCCTAGGTCCCTTTCCTTTACTATCTGTCTAATATTGTTCACTCCCATCATGAAATTATATTTAATACTTTATCTTCCCACGTGAATGACTACATTTGTCCACATTAAACTCCATCTGCCAGCTCACAGACTATTAAAGAATAGTAGCTAAATGTGATCACAATAGATCCACCTCTGCAGGAGAAAAGACCCCGCTGCATAATTTTGTGTCATCCGCAAATTTTGCAATCATGGATACTTAACTTAACTTAACGTTTTTATACTAATTTAGAAGACTCATCAGAGTCTGTAGACAATCAGTTACATTCGCATTACACTGCTCTAAAAGCTATGCGCATCCAATCTATTCTTAAATGCATTAACTGTCTCTGCCTCCACTACCTCCTGGGGCAATGCATTTCAAGTATTCACCACTCTCTGATTTTAAAAAAAAAATTTACTCATTCCAATCTGGACCTTTCTTTAGCTAATTTGTATATGTGCCCTCCTGTTCTCGTTGGTGGTTGCATTTTGAAATATTTGCTATAGTCTAATTTTACCTTTTCTGTGGTTATCTTATAAACCTGTATTGTCACCTCGAATTCTTCTCTTTTCTATTCACTGTAAGCCGGTTTTTTCTGAGTCTTTCCGAATAACTGTAATTCTGGAATCCCACTATCAGCTATGTCGCTCTTCTTTGTATCCTTTCCAGCATGTTTATATCCCTTCTATGAGTACACAGTACTCCAATCTAGGTCTAACTAATGCGTTATACAGTTTGACTATATCCTCCTTACTCCTTTGTTAAATATTTCTTTTTATCATACCTAACATTGCATTTGCCTTTTTCACTGCTACCTGAACTTGCTCACTCACCTTACCTGTAAGCTCTATTTATAACCCTTAGGTCCCTTTCCTCATCTACCATTCTAATATTGTTCTCGCAAATTCTGTAATTATGTTCCATATTGGATCTGCCAAGTGGATGACTGTACATTTATCTATATTAAAACTTCATTTGCCATCTCACCAGACCAGTCTCCAATTTTTATCTAAAAGCGACCTCAATTTGTCTACTTCTACTATAGATGAGACACTACTGCATAGTTTTGTGTTGTCTGCAGATTTTTCAATCATGGATCCTATATCAATGTCCAAATCGTTTATATATATCAAGAACAATAAAACTAAATGTACATAGCATTTAATTATTCTCATTTTTAGTTTCTGAGATATCTTCTTGGAGAAAAGTGAATGTCCCATGCTGTTAAATGTATTCTTTGACATTGCAATTCTCTTAATGATCTCATTTCGCGTATGCCGTCCTCCATTATTAACAGGCCAAGGTAAAATAATTAGTTTGACAATTGTTCCAGACTTTCTCCATTGTTGTGGATGTCAACTTGAGGACTTTCTATCCATTTAGTAACATCATAACTTCAGTCTTTTTAGTGTTGATTTCCAGCCCATATTTCTGACTTAATTGTTTATTATATCCATTAGGTTCTGCAGATTTTAAAGACCATTGTACGGTCAACCACTTCTACAATTATCTGGCACAACAAACATTCAGCAGAAGTTTGTTATCAGCGATCTCTCAACTGGGATTTGTATTTTGCAAGTAGTAGCTGGTTCCCTTATTTCTTCTTGTAGTTTCATCGTTTTTCATTTCAGGTATATCGTTATGCTGTAAATACTGGATATCAATTAGATAATGACATTCTTCTTAAAAATAGGAAACTGGCAATCAGCCGCCCCAATGGGGGGGTCTTCACTTTCGTGATGAAAGCGATGGAGTAATGAATTGTAAAGTAAACTACCGTAACTACCGAGCTTCTCATTACATTATGTGCGCCATTAAGCATTACGTTTTAATGAATCATCACAAAAACGTTTGCAACTCCCTGTGGAGCATGGGCCTTCAACAAATACACGCCAAATTTAATCCGCTCCAGCTCTTTCCATGTCGTCTGTTTCCTTTTGCGTGTAGCACTACTCAGACTACTGTAGCTAAACAGAGGCTGCCATGTATTATCAAGTTGGAAAATAGTATTGAAGCCTTCGAAATGTGTGTATATAAAAGATTGAGTCGCATTTCTTGGAAAGAGAAGAAAACAAATGTGGAGGTTCAAAAAGTTGGGGTTGAAAAGAGAATTAATGACGGCTATCAAGGTTAGACAGTGAGTAACGTTATTTATACCAAATAACAAGACATACCTCCTTGTTGCTTCGAATGCCCACAATGAGTAGGTTACTCTTATGCGTGCCATGAAAATGGTGTTAAATGACGGTTTGCAGTAGCTTTCTTTACATACCGAGCGTGCTGATGAAGGTGGACCAGGATCCTCCAGGCGGTTGTGCTATGCTTGACCTCATCTGCGTGTCGCTCACTACTATGGAGATCATGTCAAATCTCACCTTGTTAGCCAGACTATTGTCCTCGACAACAGCCTGTTTCTAGGACGACCAGCGAGGAGGTCAGGTGAGGGTCTTGGTTAGTAAATTTCTCCTGACCCTGACTAACATTCTCTGATCAGTGTGTTTTGCCTGACCATACTATAGGGTAGGGTGGAAGGCAGCTGTTCAATAGGCAGACAACGTTATAAGTGGGTGGACAACATCAGGAGATGGACTGGTCAAAGCCTGTCAGATTGCACCATAACAGTAAGAAATAGGGTACAGTCAGAACACTGAAGATCCATTGTAGTCGACCTTCAATGTGGAGATGGCACTTGAACTGAACTGAACTTAAAATGCTGTCAGCTGACTTCAGTAATCTGTATCCTACCCAACGTAAGCACTTTCTCTTCACTTTCTGTTCCACTGATATCTGTCTGTTTCTTTTCAGCAGCTCTTCTTCTTTGTCATTTGTTCTCAAACTCCCTAAACTAATCCCTGAAAAGGGCTTTGCAGGTAGCAAGATGTCTGGAGAACAGAATGCACTGTGTCGTAGTTTACAGTAGTCATTTATCCCTTCTCCTTAGCCAGTCTGCCCAGTTGCAGTGTGTTATCCAGGATCACCATGTGGAGGTTGAGAAGAATCTTGGCAGCTCTGGATCCCTGACCCTGATGTTAGAAGTCAACTCTGGGTCACTGACCGCTACAGCTCATGCACTGCCATCAGTTCAAAGTTAGTAATATTATCGTATCATTTCAATGCTTATAATCTGCGCAAGCACCCATTTATGAAAGTCTGTACCTGTTTAACTGTTGTTTCCTATGCTTCAGAGCCATACAAACAAGATACAAATTACACTGCGGTTGAAGATTGTTATTTTTTATTTGGGCTTTATTTCTTTTCCTATTTCCTTAAGCTCTTCTATGCATTGAAACTGATCTCGTCATTTGTATCTTTATCTGTATCTCCTGCTTTGTCTATGCTGCTACAGAGATATATGAATTATTCTACAACTTGTAGGAATGTTGACCAATCTGGGTTTTCATTAGTTGCATTCATCTCATAATTACCTCAGGACCTTTGAAAAGTTTGTACGTGCATTGCTTTTTTGTTTTTCAAGTTTCCTTATATGTCCAACGAAGGGAGAACTTTTGTAGCATTGATATTTAAGCTGGACAAGCCAAAGAAAAAGGGACGATTAAAAGAAAGACATATCCCAACAGTTTGGATAAAAAATATTATGTCTTGGACCAGCAATATGTTTTTTTAAAGCCACGACAAGTAAATAAATGTGTCCATAAAGTAGGCAAGTCTTCAGCAAAAAAGCCTTAAACAAATAGCTCAGGCTAAAATATGATAGCAAATTGTTCTCCAAAGTTCTTGACAACTGATTACAATTGGTAGTTTCTTCAAGACTGCATTTGTCTAGTAACAATATAAAAATAGGGACTGCGAATTTGAAAAATAATGAACAAAATAAGGAAAGCAGAAAAGTAATGTTTAAAAAAACATCCTGGCTGAAAGTGGAATAGGAGATCACAAAGAGACTAGAAGTTAAAATATAAAGTTCACAGATATTATTATACTTGAACTGAATAATTAGGAATTTTTTTTTAAAATGTGTTTAACTGTCATACGACATTTTTCCCATTGTTGGTGTAGTCGAGGGGTTTTAAAGGCTAATTAGGAATAATAAGACAATAAAGCGAGATCATTTTAGTACTTGCTGGAAATCTGAAACCAGATCAATATTATGTTCTGTTAAGAATCAATATCATTGCACACCAAGTATACCCACGGGTGATCAGTCCCTCTCAGCAAATGGTGAAGAGTGTAGATACTGATGGTTCCTGTAGCTTGCTGGTTATACACATTCCTGCTTGTTCTTTCAGGCACCCTTTTTTGCTTAACATGCAGGTGATTTTAAAATCTTGCAATCTATGCTTTGCTGGTTCATTGACTGCAGTACCTTCATCCAAAAAGGCGGCCATTGATCAACTTCAAAATATTACCCGTTTCATTGCCAATGCCCCACTGCAGGTGTCCCTGTGGTCAGAATGTTGGCTCGTTCATTCCCACAAACTGCAGCATGGACAGGACAGTCGATCCACACAAGTTCCTAGAGGTTTGAGGACACTATGTCCAAAATTCAGCCAATCTGCAGCCAGCCCTTCTGCACCTTCTAAAGCAAGGATTGAAAGTCAGAGACGGTTATGGCCTGCATTACAGAGGTCCCAGATAGCCACCTTAAAGCCGAAGTCACTGCCTCGATCTCCATTCTGATACTAGACGTTGTTGTCAAGTACGCACTGCTCCTCTCAGCAACAACCCTGTCTCTCACTCTAGCAGAGAAGCCCCAACCGGCTTTCTTACCACATAGCACAGATCCATCAATATCAATAACAGCATCAGAATCCCAGACATTTTCACTAATTAGTTGTTTAACCTTCAGGTCTGCTTTCCCTAACGCAAATGTCAATGATCCCAAGCTGAGTGCAATTGTTCTTTACATGAGATCAGCTGCTATCCAGCTCATCAGCAATGGATTGATGCCACATTCCCTCAAACATTGCACTAATGTCCCATGGTCAACATAGTTATTAGCATTCTCCAAATCAAGGACTACAGCGACTGTTTATCACTTGAACTGAAAACTTCAATACGTATCATAAGCAAATTCGCAGCATTGCCCCAGACTTTCTTCATTGAAATCAATGTTCAAATGATAAAATTAGGAAATGTTGAATAATGTAGTTATTTTGTCAGCTATTTCAATTTTCAATAGAGATGGAAGTGTAACAAAAATCAATAAAGCAATAGAATGCATTGGAAGTTAATTAAACATTTTGCTTTTAAGTTAAATGTAAATGGTAAGGTCAAGGACAGATACAAAATTAACTGCATTCGTTGCAATAAGCCGTGGTTAGTGTACCGGCTTCCCAGCCTAGCAATCAGGGTTTGGTGGCCAGTTGGGCAAGAATTTTTTCAATTGCAAACCGGTGCTGGGATCAACCCGGCCTCACAAATTGGGTACCAGAATATTCTGAGAAAGTAAAGATGGCCGGAGTGATTTTGTCCACATCATCTCTAGTGTGCTGTTGATCAAGAAAGATATTGGCATAACACCATATTCCCAATATACCACACTGGCATGTTAGCTGGATCTTTTATTACAAGCAATTAGCATATCATGGCTCATATACATTACTGACATGTCATCTTCAACACAGACATCCACTACAATGTCAACATGTGCTTGCTAATGAGCAGAAGAAATGCTAGCAAAGAGCATAGTTCAATAATTAATTATTTATGTCGGACAAACAAACCACCATTTAATAAATGAGAGATCTTACAAAGGATAACAGTAGGCTGGCTCAGCTTCTTCTGTGTTACGACAACGCAAGGGCTCACACTTTCAACTGTTGGTTTTTTCAGCAATAGTATATGGCTGTGAGGTGTGGAACCTACGGAAAGCTGATGCATATAGACTCCCTGTTGCCCAACAAATGATGGAGCAAAGAACATTGAAGATCTCCATTCGAGACCACATCTGCAACGCAGAGATCAGACATCGAACTTCCTTATCTGACATCATACAAGGGGTATTCAAATCAAACCAGGCCTTTTTGTTCTAGTTCTACCTGAATGGTTTATAGCGTGCTGGAACTACTATCATTGGTTAGGGGCACTTGTGTCATATTCCTGTTAGGTGACCCACTTGCCATGGGCCAGTCACGTGACAGATAAATAAAAATGGCGGACAACACTGTTAGTGCTTGCATGGAACAGAGTGTTGTGACGAAGTTTCTTGTGAAAGAAGGCGTGAAACCTGCGGAAATTTACAGAAGACTGCAACAACAATACTGTGATGAGACACTCAGCCGCAGCAAGACATTTTAATGTAAATGTTAATGTAAATGTAAACATTTTAGAGAATGCCGTACATCTATGAGTGATGATCCCCGCCGTGTTGACTCTTAACCCAAAAAAGTGATGGTGAGTGTTTTCTGGGACAAACTTGGCATCATTCATGTTAGTTTTCTACCCCATGAGGCCACTATCAACAGTGAACAGTACATGCGCATTTTGAGCGATGTGCATAACTGTCTGCGGAAAAATACTGCCTGGAAAAATACTGCCTGGTTTGATCACAAAGGGTGTCATGCTCCTGCAAGATAACACTTGACCTAATAAGGCACACCGCACTATGTGCCTTTAACAACAACTCAGCTAGGAATGTATTGCCACATCCACCTTACAGTCAAATCAGCAACTTTAAATGATCTCACTAGAAGGGTTGAAGGCATGAATGTTATTGCTGATTTTGCAGGTGGCTGCAGCATTAGATCTGCAGTGTTGAATCTCTTACAACACAAATTTGATGCCTTTTGTAACAGAGAAAGGCAGTTAGAAAAACAAATGAACAACAACAAAGCAACACTGATGTAACGTACAAATCCATGAAAAAGAGATCAAAACTAACATTATCACTGATTTCTTATCTAGTCCTACAGTGGATTCCGGCACAGAGAAAATAAGTCAAAAAACTACAGCATAGACAAACTTGGCAGAGATGGGCAGACAAAAATCTCCAGACTCAGAACAGGACATTGCCGACTCAAGGCCCACCTCCACAGAATGGGTCTCAGAGACGCCACCATGTGCGATTGTGGAGCTCCAAGCTAACATCAGAACACATCCTGCAGGACTGCCCTAATTATACAGACCAAAGAGAGGCAGTCTGACCCCATGGAGTGGTCATATTTGAAAAGCTGTGTGGTACCTGCAAAGACCTAGAACGCAGTCTCCTTTGTGTACCTCACCAGGCTAGAAGCAAAACATCAGTTGGCTTGGCTTGGCTTTGTTCATTCTCAATCTCCCACTACCAAACCCTCAAAGGGCTTAAGTAGCAGAATGTAGTCCAGAGAACGGAATAGTTTACAGCTTGACTGCGATATTTGTACCTTTCGGTCCAACACATCCAACTTCAGCAAGCATTTTTTGAGTACCGGGTTAGCATTCCCTGTTCAATCCCTTCTCCTTAGCCAGTCTTCCCTGTTGCAGCCTGTTATCCAGGATCACCGCATGGAGGTGTAGAAGGATCTTGGCAGCTCTGGTTCGCTGGCCCTGACGTTAGCAGTCAGCTATGGGTCAATGACCGCTGTAGCTCATGCACTCATAACATCAGTTGATCGAAGACGAAAGACAAGACTGATTCTGATACCTTAGATGATGAATTGCATGAAGAAGGCTTCAGTGCACTGTCTGAATTGTCTCACTGCAAAGAAGAAAAGTGGATTCCGGGAACAAGGAATCCTCTCACTTGGTGGAAAATGAACAACCATTATTTTCCCTTGCTCAGTAGCTTTGTGAAGACTATACTATGTGTGCTAGCTACTTCTGTACTCTTTAAATGATGTAGTGATTTCCGGTCAAGCGCCAAGATGGCTGCTGATCTGATTCGATCCTAAATGTTTTGTATAAACCATTAAGAAATGTACAGTTTCAAATTAATCTATATTAAAGTTTATTTGTTTTCTCTTCAGTCAGGGAACCCTAACCATCACCATCATATGAAGTAGCCATGAGCGATATAGAAAGTCTACCAACTTCAACTGAGAATAAAAACCTTGTGGCCTTAGGAGAGAGTCTTATGAAAAAGGAAGTCAGTAGTTCTAACCTCACAGATGCTGAATCGTTGATCAGTGTTGATGGTGTCAAGATGTTTAACATTACATCAGATGGTGAAGTTAGTAGTGCTGCAGACTCACTGCCACTGCACGTTGTCAAATGTAAAAGTCAGCCAATATTGCCTCCAGTATTTTTGCACGTAAGCTATTTTATGTTTTCCTGCTGCATAGTGAGCTTAGTTTTTTACAGTAACAGAAATGTTTCAAAATTCATTGTCATGAGATATCATTAATGCTGACCACACTTAGGTGCTCTAAAGGCAGAGAAACAATTTTTGTAATGGAAGACCAGACGTCAAGGACGCCTGTAGTGGGGACATTGGCAATGGATAGAGCTGACATTTTGAAGTTGATCAATGACCGCCTCCTGGATGAAGACACTGCAATCGATTGACAAGCAATGCAGAGATTGTAACATTTTGAAATCATTTGGGGGTCAAATAGAGAGCGATGCCTGAGAGAATGGAGCAGGAGTATACTAGAAAACTAAAGGAACAATTTTTGCTATTTGCTGAGAGGGACTGAGCACCTATAGCAGAACACGCCATATCTAGATCACCACAGCGCCTAGAAATGTTGCTGTGGTGCCTAACATGTTAGAACCAGTGTTCTATTTCCTCAATCGCTGTATATCCTTTTTATTCAGCACTACACCTGGCTTTTACATTTTTTACCTAACTTCTAAATGAATTTGTCACCTTCTGATCAATGTCTGCTTGGAGTACAATGACGTTGATTCTTAACAGAACAAAAGGCAGGGGAAAAAAACTCCAACACAGGCCTGGGCATGAGTATCTTAGTTTCTACTTAATTTGTTCTCAAACTACTGCTGCCAAGCCCCAAAAAGGGCATTGAGTGTAACAGGAGAACGGAATGTGTTGTCGTAGTTTACAGCTTGACTGCGATATTTGCACCTTTCGGTCCGACACATCCAATTTCAGCATGGAATTTTTGGGTTCCAGGTTAGCCTTTCCTCCCTGCCGAAGACGGATGTGTCGGACTGAAAGGTGCAAATATAGCAGTCAAGCTGTAAACTAGCAACACAACGCATTCCGTTCTCCGGACTACATCCTGCTACTTGCAAAGCCCTGTTCAGAGATTGGTAGTGGGAGATTGACAACGAACGTAGAAGAAGGAAGGAAAAGCCTTCCCTCTTTGTTCCCTTCTCCTTAGATAGTCTGCCTTGTTATATAGGATCACCACATGGAGGTAGAGAAGGGTCTTGGCCCAGATGTTAGCAGTCAGCTTTGGGTCACTGACCCCTACAGCTCATGATCCTGTATCTTAGTTTTAATTGTCATTATTATTAATTATAAAATGTAATATTTGTTTTTTACATTATGATTAAAAAAGATCCTGTCACGCCATGCGGTGCATGAGAAATATGGTTTTTAATGCACAGCACTTAGTGGATGATATGGTCAGCATCACGCCGGCCGCCTTTACTTCACAGACTGAACCGGTACCTATTTAACACTGGGTCGACCCGGGAGCCATTGCGGTCTGAAAAAACATTTCTGCTTCAACTGGGGAATGAACCCAGGACCACTCAGGTGCAAAGCCAGCACGCTAGCCACTGCGCTACGTGGCTCCCTACATTATGATTGTATCTTAGTTTTATTTTGAGTTCTGTCTTAGATGTTCTTGTTTATGTGCTTTCGGCTCAATCTTTCTGAGTGGGATCTTGTTGTCAAGTCGTTGCTTGTCTTGTCTTTCTACCTCTTTTCATTCTCGCTCCATATTTTTTGTTGAATGTTGTAAGTACACACCAGTCAACACTGTACATAGATTACATTAATACTCAGTCTGCGTGTGTTGCACATATAGTTATGGGTAGAATCAGTTTGCGTCATTTACTCAAAGAAATAAGTAAGCACTATAGTTATGTTGTCTCTCTTTGTTGTTTCTGGGACTCATTTATAGGGAATAAAGAATAGAACCACTGCGTCCTAATGTACATGTAATGAAAGGTGACTAAGGAAGGTTGTACAGGGCTCTGGCAACATTACATTGTAACATAAATTGTTACCGTTGCACCATTGCAAAAGCACATAAATGCTTTGACACAGGATTCTTGCAAAAAGTAATCTGCATTGTTGATCTAATACTCCAATGGTTGCAAAACCAGGAGTTGTCTTGAAGTTGTATTTGCAAGATAATAATAATCCTTCTATTGATTCGTGGCATTCTGATTGTATCAGATTGGAGACTGGGTGTACCCATTGATACCAAGTGCATCCCCAGTACTACACTCAAACACTGGTGCATTTATTTTCCCTGACTTGATGGCACTTTTACCAGGTAATACTTCAGATTGTCTGTCACTGTGGCTAGTTATTTAACTTTTTTAAACACCTCTTTAATTTCTTAACTAGCTCATTAACTACTGGTTTAAAAAACACCTTGTGGCCTCATTAGTTTATGTTTGCATTTTTCATCTAGATGTGTGTCTAAAATATCAGCTGTAGTTTTCAACATATTTTTTAATAGATATATTATTTTAAAGATAAATGAATATGCTGTTTAGATAACTAAAAATATTGGCATATTTATATAATTTTGTAGATAGTATAATTATCACAAAGTGAATGTGGAGGGAGAAAACATTGGAAAAAATAATATAAAATGTCTACTTGCAACCAAATCCTGATGTTCTAAAGCATTTGATATCTTTTTCTTGATAATTTTCATGTAGTATTTTCAGTTATGAGTAAAAATCATTCAAGAAACTGGCACAGATACTAATATTTATATTTGTTTTCATTTAGTCTAGCTGCCTCCACTTCTCTGTTAACAGTTCACTTTTTTTGCCATGCTAAGTAATTTTACAAAACTTCGCAACAAATTTTAAACCTATAAATAATTTACAATATCATTGATTTTGAAACATGCGGACATTGTTATGGAGTCTCTTCCTGTATGTAATATTTTTTTAATTTGGATAGAATTTTGGCACAAAGTCTTCTTTTAGATTTGTTTTCTACTAACTAATCCAGTGGAACCAGCTTCTGATCATAATGGATAATTCATAAAGCCATTCCCAGCGGTGTGCTGTAAAAAAATAAAGAAAAGATTCCATCACGTCATGCGGCGCATAGGAAATATGGTGCTAGGCCCATATTATTTTGTAACCAACGGCACATAGTGGATGATGTGGTCTGCATCACGCCGGCCACCTTTACTTCCCAGATTTTTCTGGTACCAAATTTCTGTGGCTGAGTCAATCACATGGGTCAGTTTGTGATCAGAAAAAATATCCTGTACCAACAGGGGATTGAACCCTGATTGCCTGACTGGGAAGCCCCTGCACTACCGCGGCCCCTGCACTACCAAGGCCACGCGGTGTGCTGTTGCAAGGGAGTTAATATCTGAATTTTGAACTCAAATTTTATATTGTCTTAAACGATTTGCTAGAGTTTTCTTAATTTATTACAGCAGTTTAGTTCAAGTACCATCACCACATCGAAGATCAACATGAATGGATCTCCAACATTCTGTGTGTCTTGCCTTCATGGTGCAGACTTTTCCATTATCTCTTTATATGGTCATGCCTCCAGTATAGGTTTGGAGCCGTCATTCGGGATACCTGTTTACAGAAAGGCTTTGGGAATAAACCCTGAGGACAAATTTGCATCATATGCCATCTCCAGATAATCTCAAGATAATATCTTGTCAGTGGCCAAAGGTAGCTCAGGACGAGAGAGTGAGGTTGACTAATTTCGCAAATCTTCCTCACTTTAATCCAAATCATGGCGCAAGTCATTCTTTCACCCTTGTCAGCGAACACAGCAAAAGGAAAAGATTTTCATGTGGCTGAACAGAGAGAGGAGTCATCATCATGCTTGATGGGTGAACATCATGGGTGTGAAGGTTCTGGCAGTTACCTCACCTCTAAATTGTTGGTAACAAGCGGAGTTACGTTTCAAATGCTGAGTCCATGTGTTGGAAGGTTATATGGGATGACTACAGTATGAAACAAAAAAGAAGCCATGGGTGACCGAAGACATTCTAGACCTTTGTGATAAAAGAAGGTCACTGAAAAAACACAATCACATACCGGAGGAGTTCAGCAGTTATAAAGAGGTCAAGAAAGCCATACAACAAAAGATGAGAGAGGCGAAAGAAGCGTGGATATGTGAGCAATGCACAAACATCGAAGAGAGACTAAATAGAAATGATGCTAAAGGAGCATACAAGGTTGTCAAAGAACTGGTAACACCAAAACAAGGCAGGAACCTTATGATCCAGGATAAAAGCGGTAAGTGCCTTATTGAGGAAAATGACATACTGGCACGATGGACAGAGTACTGTTCCGAGCTATATAACTATAAAGGGCGAAACGAACCTGAGAAAACAATCCCCCCAACACCAACAAATATAGAGGATAACCAACTGATAACGAAGGAAGAGGTAATTGCAGCGGTAAAGACATTGAGAAGAGGGAAGGTGGCCGGCGTGGACAATATACCAGCAGAGCTCTTACAAGCAGGTGGAGAGGTAGTGGTGGATCTGCAACAAAATATGGGCGACAGGAAACTGGCCGAACTTATGGACGAAATCAATCGTTATGCCGTTACATAAGTCTGGAAACCTAAAGCTGTGCCAAAATGACAGAACAATAAGCCTCATCAGCCACCCTAGCAAGGTCATGCTTAGATTAATCCTCGACCGATTGAAACCCCAAGCAGAGATCATCATTGCCGAGGAGCAAGCAGGGTTCAGACAGGGAAGAAGCACTACAGAACAGATATTTAATTTAAGGCTGCTAAGCGAGAAATATCTAGAACAGCAGCAAACACTGTATCATGTGTTTGTGGATTTTAAGAAGGCGTTTGATAGTGTATGGCATAAAGTGCTTTGGGCGACCATGAAGATGTATAATATCAACGGAAATATTATAACGGTCCTTGAACACCTGTATGACAAGGCGTCTAGTGCAGTTCTTGTGAATGGGAGGCGAGGAGACTGGTTTCGCGCATCAGTTGGTGTGAGACAGGGGTGTACACTCTCTCCAACTCTTTTCAATATATTCCTTGAAGGAATTATGAGTGAGGCTCTTGGAGGTCACGTTGGTACTGTCAAGATAGGGGGCCGAGCGATTATCAACCTTCGCTTTGCAGATGATATCAGCGGGTTCAGAAGCAGAACTCCAGGAATGTGTCAGAAAGCTCGATGAAACAGCTCTTGACTATGGTATGGAGATAAACGCTGGAAAGACAAAATTAATGACCAATAATGCCACAGGCTTCAACAGCAGGATAAAAGCTAACGGTCAGGAACTCGAAGTGGTTGACCGTTTTAAATATCTTGGGTCAATTGTCAGTGATAAAGGATCAAAATGTGAGGTGTTGGCCAGAATAGCACAGACAATAGCGGCGCTTGCACGGCTTAACAAAATCTGGCAAGATAAAGGGTTAGCACTATGCACGAAAATCAGATTAATGTGTACACTGGTCCTGTCAATTTTCCTCTATGCGTGTGAGACATGGACAGTTACAGCTGAGCTTCAACGAAGGATACAGGCCTTGGAGATAAGATGTTTCCTAAAACTTTTAAACGTCACGTACAAAGATCGAGTTACAAATGAAGAAATACGAGATAGAATTACAACAGCAATAGGGCCTTTCGAAGTCCTCTTGGCAACTGTCAAAAGAAGGAAACTCACTTGGTACGGTCACATATCGAGATCAAATGGTCTTGCAAATACAATCCTCCACGGAAAGGTGCATAGCAGACGACGAAGAGGCCGGCCTAGAAAGAGATGTGAGGACAACATAAAAGAATGGACCAGTCTCCAACCAGAAGAGTCACAGGCAGCAGCATCTGACAGAGAGGGGTGGCGTGGGGTTGTGAGGATGTCTTCATGTGTGCCCCAACGATCTCACCGGTTACGGGATGACCTGACCTGACAGTATGAATGACAGTTTGTAGAGTGGTACAGGAAGACGTACTGACCAACAGTTTTGAAATACAAACGGGAGTGTCCAGGGATGCATATTGTCACCACTCTTGCTCCTGGTTGGCGATTACCTGGATTAGGAAAATGTCAATGTCAGGCTAGAGAACCGGTATACAGTGGTCAAGGTGAGTGAGCATTCAGTCAAACTGGGACTAAATATTAACATGAAGAAAACCAAGCTGTTTAAAGTCAACACCTTAAACAAAGAGCCAGTCATCCTTGCAGGTGAGGCATTGGAAGAGGTGAACATATTTGGGTAGGACCATTGTCACTTCAGGAGCTAACGTAAGGGCTAGAATTGTGCACAGCGAGAAGTTGCGTCGCATGCCAAACACCAAAAACCAGGGTGAAAAAGGTTGAAAAGGACTCCTTCTGTGTTCGTTCTCAATCTCCCGCTACCAAGCCCTGTACAGGTCTTCGCAAGTAGCAGAATGTAGTCCGGAGAACGGAATGCGTTGTGTCGCTAGTTTACAGCTTGGCTGCGATATTTGCACCTTTCGGTCTGACACATCCGTCTTCTGCTGCGAAAAAGGACTAACTTCACACATCACAAAAAATACATAGCTGTCACAGAGACTTCCTCCCAGGCAAAAGCACAGAAATGGATATGCTAGCAGGCTATGAGGAGCCAAACCACTATCTAACTTAACTTCATTTTACTGGTTTATAAGGCTCTACAGAATTCGTATACAACCAGTTTATTTCACTCTACGGATACCGAAAATACTGTGAGCATCCAATCTATTTTTGAATGTATTTATTGACTCTGCTTCCACTACATCCTGCAGCAATGCATTCCAAGAATTCACTACTCTGACTAAAAAAATACTTCTTATGTCTAATCTAGACCAGTCTTTAATCAATTTGTAGCTGTGCCCTCTTATTCTTGTAGCCGTTCGTACTTTGAAAAACTTGGCATAGTCTATCATTTCCATTTATTAATTGATACATTTGTATCAAATCACATTGAATTCTTCTTTGTTTGAAATATTGAAGACCAGTCTTTTTTAGTTTTTCCTCAACTATAATTCTGAAACCCTGCAATCATTTTTGTAGCTCTTCTTTGTACCCTTTCCAGCATATTTATATCCACTGTATTATATGGACTCCACACCTGAATACAGGACTTCAATTTAGATAAGGTTTCAATTAGCACAGAGGTACCCAGACTATAAAAGAAAGATCATCAGATCTCACACCCCCCCCCCCCCTCCCACACCACCCCCACCTAAGAGTAGTGGAGGCAGGCACAGTTAATGCATTTAAGAATAAACTGGATGCGCATAGCTTTTAGAGCAAGGTGATGTAAATGTAACTGGCTGTGTACAGACTCTGCAGGGTCTTCTAAACCAGTATAAAGACGTTAAGTTAAGTTAAGAGCCAAGGCTCAAGAGATGATTGAAGACAAATACATCCCTAAAGAATTTACACATATGTACATAGATGGATCTGCAGATGGGGCGGCAAAAAATGGTGGTTGAGGCATCTTTATAAGACAAAATCACGGAAAGATAACCCATAAGTCCTTTCCAACAGGGGAAATTTCTTCTAGCCTGAGGGCAGAATCAATTGTACTTCTCCAAGCACTGAAAATTGTCACCAAATTGGAAGCTCACACACACGCGAGGATAGTGATCTTCACGGACTGTAAAGCACTACTCAAATCAGTAAAGAACACAACAAATGAGGACATAACACATCAAATCAGAACAGAGCTAAATGCCCATACAAAAGATCTCAAAGATCACACTCCAGTGGCTCCCCTCTCATTGTGGAATTACGGGAAACGAGAGAGTCGATGCACCATCAAAAGCAGGTAGAAAAATGGACCAATACACTCATAAAGTGCCATATGAGAAGGCTAAAACCGTCATTCGCAGCCAGCTTAAAATAAAATAGGAGATAGTAACAGTCCAGACCTAATCCACCAGCTACAAAGACACCAGCAAACTACAATCTTCCACATGAGAACAGGCCACAGCAGACTACTGGGCCACCTACATCTGCCCAAAATCTCCCAAACAAATAATTGTCCATGTGGGACAGGAGTCCAGATAGACCCCTGAACACCAACTCCAAGAAAGCTCGGCCTACAAAAAACTAAGATGCAAGACCTGGCCAGATGGAGCAGAACTGAGGCAAAAGCTATGAGGTCACCGCTCAGACCTGGAAAACGACTGTGGACTTCATCCTGGCGATAGGACTGAAGTTTTAGCATGATCAGAAAAACACAAACGCAGAAGAAGAAGAAGTTGCTTAATAATATATAGAAATCCAGGGAAATAAAGACTAAGACCAAGTTTCTAAGTCATCATGGAATGACAACTACTTCAGTGAAATGTCTGGCCCTGAACAGGAAACTACAGCTTTGCCCAACAACTCACAGCACAAGTGGATAAAACAAAACAAAATGTTGTTGTTGTGAATGCCCACACTGAATAGCCAGTTGTGCTATACTTTGCTTCATTTACGAGTCGCTCACTGCAGCAGAGACTACGTTGATCTCCCACCTCGTTAGCCAGTCTGCCACTAAGACCAGTCCGTTTCCAGGGAGGACTACGTGAAAGGGGAGGTGAGGATCTTGGCCGGTATATTTTGCCAGACCCTAACTAACATGTCTGATCAGTAAGTTTTGCCTGACCAGACGCATTCCCTGAGCATCTATAGATCTGCCTGAGGTTCTGTGATATCACTTCATCTTCACAAAGTCTTCTTTACATACAAAAATAAGATTATAAAGGATAAATAATTTAACTGTTTTCCTTTCAGGAAACTTTGTGGGATTAATTTTTCCAGAAACTGTGTCAGTAGAAGTCAGAAAGAAGTTTGAAGACATTATCAAGTCTTTAACTGTGCTCATAGATCAAGTATCTGATTATCTTCAAGTAAGTAATTCATTAGCCATATATTGTTCTCTGTTCAGCTATGATTAAATCATAGAATACAGGCATATTTTATTAGCTTTGATTGTCTCATAAATTGGTTTTTAAAATTAAGTGTTTGTGGAAGGTCATCATTGTACCAGGAAAGACAAAATGTGAAATGCAAAAATCTGAAGTATAGTGAACATACTTACAACACTAAGTCTTGTACAGAGTACATTTCCAAGCACAAAATACACTGTTTTAGTCTTCTCATGAGAATGCACGATCTTCAACTTCCACTGATGGCTTGCAATGCTGGCAGATCTGGCTACCGGGCAAGAGGACGGCAGGTGGATAGATCACATCAGAGTGATTGTGCAATGACATAGTTGCACAGTAACCGATGCAATGCACTTGGTGCAGGACAGATTACTTTAGTTTCCCTATGACCCTCAACAGCTTAAGTGGGAAGAAAGCTAACTAACCTTATATGTGTCGTCTCATTGTTAGATAACCAACCATCTTACAGGCTGTAAGCAGGATATGGCTAGGCAGGTCACATGTCAATCTTGCGTTTGAGATCCCTGGTCTATCATGAGAGAATCATATTGAAGGAAGCTAATGCAGCCTCATAGAACGTTTAGTTTTAACATCTGTAGTCATTCCCATGCTGGGAGTCAAGATGCAGCAGAGTATGAGCTAACAATAGCCAGCAACATACGTGCTGCTTGTATCAGGGTCATCAAACCATAGCTGATGAAGACCCTATTCTGCCTCCACGTGGCAGCTGTGGAAACCGGCTGCACTAGTATAGTTTGGCCAAGGGATAGGACTTGCAGTGGGAAGACAAACCCAGTAATAAAAAAAGCCAGCTGAATCGGATGTATCGGGCCGAAAGGCACAGACATCACAGCCTCACTGTAATCTATGAAACAACGTCCTTTTCAGTACAAACGCTGAAGAGGACCAAGTGTCCATTCTTTATAGCACAACAAAAACAGATTAAAAATGAGTGTAGCATTTACATTTTTTTATTATTTTTTTAAATACTGACATTTAGAGCGCTGGATCGAATGCGGGACAAAAAGGAAATAATAATATGCCAGATACGGCTGATAAGATCTCAAAAGATATCAATAAAGGTCAGTTCTTTCTTTATTTGCATTCAAAACACTAAATTCAACTTATAATATAATATATATTTCTTGGATCACCATGCTAGAGAATCTGTCACTAAATAACCCGACAAAGAAATGACTGATCCTTTCATGAAAATCATGCATTGGTTGAATTAATCAAAGGTGAAAGAGCCATAATTGAGTTCCGATGAAAACCTGCTGATGTGAATCTATCTTCAATCCACTTATGTTATTTGATGTCATGGGTAGGTGGGACCTTCATTGTTTCATATTTTTTTGGCAGGCGAAAATCCGCTGGTGACTTGCCAGGTTAATCCCAGCATCTGTTAGCCCCTGGAATATACGATCGCCTATTTTTGGGACATGAGGTGGTGGAAGCGTAAGTTAGAGCAAGGTAGACCCACAGTCCTCTTTTTTGCGACAAATTCTCTTTGGGACGAGAATCCCTAGAATAAATTTAGTAGATTTTTAACTTGAATTTTGTCTGAGCAGCGGCCATTAAGCCTCCTCTTTTCGATTTCAGCTGCCAAAGGATTTTTAACATGCACTCCACTGCACACGGGTACCTAATCTCACTACTCTGAGTTTTTACCGGATGATTTACATTAAAAAATCCCGGTCTCCCCCGTGATTTGAACCCGCAACCTCCAGCACCTAAGGCGAAAACCTTACCTCGAGACCACTGGATCTCATGTGATGTGAATTTCAGTATGAAATGACGATTCTGTGTTCCACTTTTATTTCATCTTTATTCAGTCCCAAGCATTTTCTAGTGTTATCAACTTAGTCATTTTTCAGCCACATCTGACTAATTTTTCATGTCTGTCCAGCAACAAAAATTTTTTGATTCATAATCGATAATCTAGCTATTTTTAAATCTCTACACTTTGGTAGAAAGTTAAAGGTAGTCCATCTAGGTGTTGCTGTTAGGGATGAAGTGTTCAGGCCATGTACTAGTCATCACAAGAAAATGACATAAATTCACTCGTTTCATATTTGGGATATTGTTTCTAGAGCTTTCTTTCAATCATGGCCGCTCCACAATCTACAGGCTTTCAGCATATGTCAATATCAAAATGTGCATTTGCTGGACAATCTTCTACCCTAGAGAGGTTTGTTGCGGGTACACTATCATTCAAAACGTCCAAGAGTCTTGGTATCATTGCCCATGTGCTGGCAAACCCATGTCATTTGATTGTGAAGCAGATCATCTTACTTTCTGCCTCTCGTATATTATTTACTACACAGTGACTGATCAGTTCTTGTGAATGGGAGGCGTTGAACTGGTTTCGCACATCAGTTGGTGTGAGACAGGGTTGTACACTCTTCCCAAAACTTTTCAACATATTCTTTTAGGGAATTTTGAGTGAGGCACTTGGAGACAATGTTGATACTGTCAAGATAGGGGACAGAACGATTATTAACCTTTGTTTTGCAGACGACATCGATGGGTTGGCAGGCACAGAAGCGGAACTACAGGAATAGGTCTGAAGGCTCGATAAAACAGCTCTTGACTATGGAATGGAGATTAATGCTGAAAAGACAAAATTAATAACCAACAATGCTGAGGGCTTCAACAGTAGGAAAAAAGCTAATGACCAGAAACTCGAAGTTTTTGAGCCTTTTAAATATCTGGGTTCGATTGTCAGTGATGAAGGATCAAAATGTGAGAATTTGGCCAGAATAGCACAGACAATAGCAGCGTTTGCACGGCTTAACAAAATCTGACAAGATAAACGGTTAGCAATATGTATGAAAATCAGATTAACCCATACATTGGTCCTGTCAATATTTCTCTAAGCTTGTAAGACATGGACAATTACAGCGGAGAATACAGGCCTTGGAGATGAGATGTTTTTTGAAGACTTCTTAACACAATAAGCCCCGGGCGCCGAATGGTCAGACATTTGTGCGGTCACTTTTTCTCTTTGGGCCGATTATTCGGTGCTTACATTTTGTTTCGTTTCTATCCCTATATTGTCACTTTTATACACACCAGACATCGTTTCCCACTTCCGTTTACCAAATTTAAAACTAGCGAGGTAAGAAATTCATATCGCTGTTGAAAGTTTGGTAAATTTTTTTTTATTTATACAAATATTCAGTGTGTATTCGACAGTATTTAAAATGGCAACGCCTACCTCAGGTAATACTAGTAATAGGCCTCGTCGTTTTACAGCAGATCAAGCTATAAAGATGTTTGAAGAGATGAGAAGTCAACAATCTAATTCCGATATGGACGACAGTAGCTCTGACGATGGAGAATTGTCAGATTATCATTACGAGGAGTCTGAAAACGAACCGAACGACGATACAGAAAGTGATAGTTCGACTATGAGCACAGGACAACCAAGTCAGATTGCCACAACATCAGCGACTGTGTCTGAACCAAGAAGGAAGAAAATGAGGAAGGATCATAACGTTGTTAGTAACAATGATTACAATGTTACCCATGGACATGAGGGTAATAATAACATATCAGTTTGGCGATCAGTAGAAACTGGTGAGACCAACTCAAATTTTACTTTTCGCCAGACTAGAAATAATATAAATCCAGTTTTCAATCAAATGGAAACACCCTTGGATTTTTTAGAATTTTTTCTAGATAATGCTGTTGTTGGCATTTTAATAGCAAGAATAAATGCTTATGCTGCAAAGGTTATTGAAGCCAATAACCCACCAAGGAAGTACTCTACATTTGCTTCATGGACACCACTAGCACATTATGAATGGCTCAAGTTCAAAGCTGTGATGATCGCCATGGGCATTGATCCAAGACCCAAAATGAAAGACTACTGGCGAACTGTGGGAAATTATTATGCACCATGGTTCCATCAAATGTTTTAAAGAAACCGCTTCCAGTGTATTTTTCACAGCATGCTACATGTTTGTGAACCAGAGTCACAAGATCAAGCCAAGATTGAGCCATTTGTGGATCTGTTACTGACAAGATTTCAAAGTGCTTTCTACCCTTTTGAGAATGTGTGCATTGATGAAATGGTTATTGGATGGAAAGGGAGATTCAAGTATAAGCAGTACAATGCCAGTAAGCCACACAAGTACCACATCAAGACATTTGGACTTTGTGATTCCGCCACGGGCTATGTATTCAATTTAAAAATTTATTTTGGTAAGAATACTGTCTATAATCCGGATGTTGATCCCAGCTCCGCACATGCTGTGAAAGTTTTCAGCACTCTTTTGAAGCCGTTGAGACCTGGACATCATATTTTTGCAGACAGATTTTATTCTTCCAAGGCTGTAATTGATTATCTGCTTTCGCACAATTACAATTACACAGGAACACTAAATGTCAACTGCGTTGGCTTTCCCCCGGAAATAAAGACATTGAAGCTTGGACACCAAGAGATGAAGTGGTTTTTGGACTCAGTGGACAAAACATTATGCGTTGCCTGGAAGAATAAAAAGGCAAAGAAGCCCTGCATACTTGTTTCAACAAAAGCCACAGTATCAACTGTTGAGAAGGGTACCTGGAATAAAACAACAAAGCCGAAAGTGGTTGATGACTACAATATGAGCATGAATGGCTGTGATTGGATGGATCAAATGGTTGGCTATTATGGCATGCACAATCGTAAAAGCCGAAAGTGGTGGAAAAAATTTACCATTGGGTTATTGAGATAACCCAGATCAATGCCCACATTATTTACAGTTTGTGCCAGGAAGGTAATGGAAAAAAGAAGCTCTCACTTCAAGAATTCAAACAGCGGCTAATTAATGATCTGGTCATTGAAGCTGCGAAGCTGACACCTGATGGACTGATAAATTGTCCATCAAAAAACTTCAAACATTCCATGAAAGGAACAGAAGTGGAGAGGACAGCTGGCGCTAAACATCTTGTGGAATTTGTTGGGAAGGACAGAGATTGTGTTCACTGCAGCCAAGGCCGCGGTAAAGGGCGTCGAAGATCTAGCTATGTGTGTTCAGGCTGCACGGACAGACCTCACCTTTGCCCTTAAAATTGCTTTCTGGCTTTCCATAAGCAAAACAGCTAGCTTGATCTGATTAGTTTAAATGAAATAGCATGTAGTATTGATAGCTAGTTGAGTTGTGGACTTTAGATTATTATCGTGTGCATCTTTTACTTGGATCATCATTGTATGCAGCTTTGTGATATTTGTTCTGGATATGGATATAGCAGTTCAACAACAAGGTAAGACACTTTGTACTACTGTCTCATCATCATCTTCTTTGAGTACCAATTTTATAATACATAACTATACATGAAAACATGTTTACACTGTCAATTTTATATACCAAACAATTAATTTTTCACTGAAATCATTTATACATAATCAAGTTATGTAGCATAACTAACATTTTTTTAATTGAAAACATATATACATTATAAACAACAGCTATCTACACCCATTTGTCATCATTTTCATATCTAACAAGATATGGATTTTGCACACAAACATCACAAATATATGTTCATTCTACTGTCTTGATGTTATTAAATGTCATGGGTTTTTTTTTACTAATGACCTACTTTTGTATTCTGAGAAATTTATTATTTTCCATTGATTTTATAGCAACAAATTAATTATATGTTATGAGAATATAGTTATTTGTGACATTTTTGCAGTTTTTACAAGAATATTGACATTGCAAGCAGTTTCAGAACAAAAAAAGTGTAATTTTATATAGCAAAATTTGATCACATCCTTCTTTCTGCCTACATTTTACTTGGCATAACTATATATTTTTTTATGAAATCATGTTTACATTATGCATACCTGTAATCTACAACCACATACCTTTATTTTCATATATAACAACACATGTCTTTATATACATGAGCATCACAAGCATTAATTTATAAAGGCTAACTATCAACACACTCAGGGGTAGCCATTTTTGCTTGGGTCAAACCTGCTTTTTTGTTTGGGACTGAAAGTGTTAATGTACAAAGATCGAGTTACAAATGAGGAAATGCAAGAAAGAATTACAACAGCAATAGGGCCTTTTGAAGACCTCTTGGCAACTATCAAAGGAAGGAAACTCTCTTGGTAAGGCCACATATCGAGATCTTCTTCTTCTTCGTACGCTGTCAGACGTCAACCTTAATTTTTTTTGTAAAAAGCAGCGGTCATCCTGAGCCTGTCGACACTGCCATAGAGCTTATTTAGTGTTGCAACTGATGATGGCCACATCTGCTTTCTCTGGTCCTTTTATGTCGGGCAGTTTTGCAGCAGATGTTCAGCGGTCATTTTCCCAGTACTGCACATGCATTCGTCAGTACCACCTATCTTCAATTTATTGAATAGGTGGTACCTCAGTCTATTGTGGCCAGTGCGAAGTCTGAAGACCACGACCTGCTCTCTTCTGTTCAACTGGTAATAGGCATGTTTTTTGTGTAGCCAGTATGTTCTGTTTCCCATTTGGTCATGTATCTAGCTCTAATAAGCCTTTTTGACTCTTCGTATGTCACACTAGTATCTGGTTGTGGTAGTCTTGCACCTTCTTTTGCCAGTCTGTCTGCTTCCTCGTTGCCTTGGATGTTACAGTGGGACGGAACCTACTGTACCACTACTCTTTTTGGTGCGGACTGCTAGCATAGTTGACAGAGTACTGCTCTTAAATCACATAAGTTCAGTATTTTTCTGGCTTTTTAGTGCTGTGACTACGGCCAGGGCATCTGTAAGCAGGGCTATATGGCTTTCATTACTTTTGCAAGTCACCATTTCTTCTACTGCAGCCCTCAGTGCCTCTGCCTCCGCTCTGAAATTGCTTGAGTATTTTCCAGTTGCCACTGATAGTGTTGTTTTTCTGCCATTTGGTAGGCTCAGGAATACCCCTGCCCCTCCATTCTGTGTTGTGTTTGTTACAGAGCCGTCGGTGTATGCATAGGTCCAGTCCATGCTTGGGTAGTTTTTCGTTATGTACCTGAGGGTTATGTCTCTTCTTTCTTTTTCAGTCTGGCTGTTTTTGTTTCCAATACCTGGTATATTTTCTACCACCTCTGGAAATATATGCTGCCTCCAGGTAGGTTTGCGTACAGTAGGGATGGGCTTTGGTGTTGTTAATGCGTTCATAGGGTCTTCGTTCATCTTTGCTTTGGCTATTTCTGCAAAGTTTCTCCTCTTTAGTTTCCCATTTCCAAAATTATTTAGTCTCTTATGCATTGGATGGTCAGTCAAGTCTTCTGAGTTTCTCTGCTTGCTGCTGGGCTCTGCAGTCTCTTCTGTCTGTCATGGATTGCAGATTTGTAATCTTTTCCAGTTCTACAATTGGCGTTGACTTCATGCCTCCTGTTATGACTCTCATGGCTTGGTTTTGGAGTTTGCTAATTTTATCAAAGTTCGCCTTTGCTGCTGTTGTCCATGCCGCAATGCCATACTCGAGAACTGGTCTCACTCTTCCAGTGTACAGTTTCTTTAATATGCTTTCGTCTACTCCCCAGCTTGTGCCATCAAGTTTCCTCATGATTGCCATTCTTTCTCTGGCTCTCATTCGGTTTCTCTCGATCTGACTTTTCCATGTCATGCGCCGATCAAATGTGACTCCCAGGTAGTTTGGGTTGTTGTTTGGCCGCAGATATTTGCCGTTAAGACTTATTTTGGTGTTTTGGGGTTTGTTTGAAAGCGAAAATATCGTACATGTTTTTTCCTCATTTATTTTGACCAGCCATGAGTTCGCCCACTCCTCCAGCGATGTTAGGGCCTGCTGCATCCGATTACTTGCTATGGTGAGATTCTTTTCAGAGGTCCACATAGCCAGATCGTCTGCAAACATGGAGCTGTGGACTCTTCTTGGTATATTCTCTGCGATGTTATTTATATACACCAGGAAGAGTGTGGGTGACAGTACTCCTCCTTGGGGTACTCCATGCTCAAGTGTCACCTTTTTGCCCATCTGCCTTTGTACTTGAACTCTGGCTGTTCTGTTTTTGAGGTAGTGGCTGATCCATCTGTACATTTTCCCACAGACTTCACTTCTTCGTAGCTTGACTTTAAGTCCCTCTTTCCAGACCTTGTCAAATGCCTTTTCTAAATCCACCCAAACCGCTACTGTGTTTTTTTTCTCCTGGTAAGCATCCTCTATTTCCTGGGCTATGAGAATGATCTGATCCTCAGTGGATGTGTGCTGTCTAAAGCCTGCTTGCTGTGGAATTAGTATGTGTTTTTCTTCCAGATGTATTCTTCCAGGCCTGAATCCATTTGGATCTGTTCTATCTTTTTCTTTCTTTGGAACTGGTATAAGTACAGCGTCTTTCCATGCCTGAGGCACAATTCCCCTTTTCCAGCTTTGGTTCAGGACTGATAGTAACTTTCTCTTTGCTGTTTGGCCCAACCCCATCAGCATTTCGTTTGTTACCCCATCTTTTCCGGGCGATTTCTTTTTCTTTAAAGTTCTCATGGCCTCTTCCATTTCATTCATTGTTAGTTTTGCCATCATGTGTTCCTCTGGTGCCATATTGATGTTGTCGTGCCTCTTCTGTTCTTCATTAATGTCTGTATGCCTATTTGTAGGGACATCAATGTGGTTTGCTCTGGCATAATGTTCTATAAAGGCGTTTGCTGCCTTTTTTCCAGTGAGCATGTTGTCGCCCTACTTGATGGTAATTTGTTTGTTTGATGGAGTTTTGTCATTCATGGCTCTGACTAACTTCCATAGTTTGTTCCCTTCTTTATCTAAATTGAGGCTTTCTGTTTTGTTTTTCCAACTTTCTCTTGTTATTTGGTTTAGAGTGTATTTGTATTTCGCCGTGGTGGCTTTGAGGGCGATATTTGCCCCCATAGATTGTTCTCTCTCTGCTATGTTCCTAGCATTTGAGACTTCGTCTTCAGCTTTCTGCAATTCATCATTCCAATAAGGCTTGTAGTTTTTCCTTGCCCCTCTTGGGATGGTTTCAGCGGCTGCTCACATTATTGCTTTGCTTAGGCTTTCCGCCAAAGGTTTCATATTGTTATATCGAGATCAAATGGTCTTGCAAATTATTATTCTTCTTCTTCTTCTTCGTACGCAGTCAGACAGTAACCATTATTTTTTCGAAAAAAGCGGCGGTCATCCTGAGGCTGTCGACACTGCCATAGAGATTGTCTTGCAGTTCCACTGGTGATGGCCACATCTGCTCTCTCTGATCCTCGTATGTCGGGCAGCTCTGCAGCAGATGTTCAGCGGTCATTTTACCGGTACCGCACGGGCATTCGTCGGTACCACCTATCTTCAATTTGTTGAATAGGTGGTACCTCAGTCTATTGTGGCCAGTGCGAAGTCTGAAGACAACGACCTGCTCTCTTCTGTTCAACTGGTAAAAGGCATCGTTTTTGGTGTAACCAGTATGTTCGGTTTCCCATTTGGTCATGTATCTGGCTTTAATAAGCCGTTTTGACTCTTCGTACGTCATACTAGTATCTGTTTGTGGTAGTCTTGCATCTTCTTTTGCCAGTCTGTCTGCCTCCTCGTTGCCTTGGATGTTGCAGTGTGATGGGACCCACTGTACCACTACCCTTTTTGGTGCGAACTACTGGCACAGTTGGCAGAGTGCTGCTCTTAAGTCATTAAGCTCAGTGTTTTTCTGGCTTTTTAGCGCTGCGACTACGGCCAGAGCATCTGTAAGCAGGACTGTATGGCTTTCATTTTCTTTATGTGTCACCATTTCTTCCACTGCCGCCCTCAGTGCCTCTGCCTCCGCTCTGAAATTGCTTGTGTACTTACCAGTAGCGAATGACAGTGTTATTTTTCTGCCATTTGGTAGGTTCAGGAATGCTCCTGCCCCTCCATTCTGTGTAGTGTTTGTTACAGAACCGTCGGTGTATGCATGGGTCCAGTCCATGCTTGGGTAGTTTTTCGATATAAAGCTTAGGGTAGTATCTCTCCTTTCTTTTTCAGTCTGGCAGTTTTTGTTTCCAATACCTGGTATATTTTCTACCACCTCTGGAAATATATCCTGCCTCCAGGTAGGTTTTCGTACAGTAGTGATGGGTTTTGTTGTTGTTAGTGCATTTATGGGATCTTCGTGCATCTTTGCTTTGGCTATTTCTGCAAAGTTTCTCCGCTTTAGTTTCCCATTTCTCAAATTGTTTAGTCTCTGGTGCATTGGATGGTCAGTCAGTCTTCGGAGTTTCTCTTACTGCAGCTGGGCTCTGCAGTCTCTTCTATCGGTCATGGATTGCAGTTTTGTAATCTTTTCAAGTTCTACAATTGGCGTTGACTTCATGCCTCCTGTTATAACTCTCATGGCTTGGTTTTGGAGTTTGCTAACTTTATCGAAGTTCGCCTTTGCTGCTGTTGTCCATGCCGCAATGCCACACTCGAGAACTGGTCTCACTCTTCCAGTGTACAGTTTCTTTAGTATGCTTTCGTTTGCTCCCCAGCTTGTGCCAGCAAGTTTCCTCATGATTGCCATTCTTTCTTTGGCTCTCATTTGGTTTCTCTCGATCTGACTTTTCCATGTCATGCGCTGATCAAATGTGACTCCCAGATAGTTTGGGTTGTCGTTTGGCTGCAGGAATTTGCCATTTAAACTTAATTTGGTATTTTGGGGTTTGATTGAAAGCGAGAATATTGTGCATGTGGTTTTCTCCTCGTTTATTTTGACCAGCCATGAGTTCGCCCACTCTTCCAGCGATGTTAGGGCCTGCTGCATCCGATTTCTTGCTATGGTGAGATTCTTTTCAGACTTGCAAATTCGATCCTGCATGGAAAGGTACAAGGCAGGTGATGAAGTAAAGTAAAGTATCCCATAGCATTACTGCCGTAGGGGTGTGAGGTGTTAACGATCTCACATTTCAAAGGCTCGGCTATATGAGGGCGGTAGCCATCTCCTCTCCCGCGCTGCTTTTACTTCCCGGACTGAACCGGTACCCATTTAAGGCTGGGTCGACTCGGGAGCCATTACGGTATGAAAAAAACATTACCGCCTCAACTGGGGAATGAACCCAGGACCACTCAGATGCGAAGCCAGCGCGCTAACCACTGCGCTACGCGGCTCCAGGCGATGAAGAGGTCGACCCAATAAGAGGACGGAGGACAACATAAAAGAATGGACCAATCTCCAACCAGAGGAGGCAGCGACAGCTGACAGAGAGGGTTGTGAGGATGTCTTCATGTGTGCCCTAACGACCGCACCGGTTATGGGATGACCTGACAGTGACTGCTCGCATAGAAGGTATAACATTCTAGATCCTTCTGTTGAGTTAATAGCCTGTTATGTCTTTGTTCATCATGTCTGTCAAGATGTTCTTATTTACCGACTATCTTTATTCATTTTGTTGATGAGTGTCACGTGGAGCTGAAGAGATTCTAGTGAAGCTTGGAGAGGATCTAGGACCAGAAGTTGAATAGGAACATGTGCCAAGTCTTTAGCGTCACAGTCAGGTGCAACATACTGACCAAGACAACTTCACGGTCATGCCATACATCTTGAAACAGGCTAGGTCACAGCAGCCTGGCCTACAAAATGAAGATTGACATGGTGATCATCATAGTCGTAAAAAGACTAGCAGTACAGTCGGGATGGCTCAGGCACACCCAATTCATTATGCCCAGGAATATAAGAAGACAAAAGCATTGTAGAGAAAACTCCAATCGCTCGTCAATAAATGTCTACTAAGGATAATGATGAGGAATGAAGACCTATGGAAAAAACAACCAGTGGAGCAACAGATCAAGCGTAGGAAATAGGGTTGGATAGAACACATGCTACAAAAATCACAACCAAACAGAAAGCCATTGACATGGAATACACGAGAAAAGAGGAAGAGAGGTAGACCTATAAACACCCGGAGAATCGTGTGAAAATGAGTTTTAGTTCCTTGACCTCCACCGGAAAGAGGTAGAAAGGGCATCTAAAGACCAAACTTGCAGGAGAATGGCCTATGCCCCAAAAGGAGCAATGAGCATTGATGAATAAGAAGTGTCATAAGAAGTGTAGCCCGCTACCAGAGAAAAGGCATCAAGAATGAATAACTCAGTACAAATAGCTTTCACAAAAATAGCAACAACCCTTTTGACATGGTACTTGATCATACACGCAAAGCTTGGTGTTGTGATAAGTAAGATGGCTTTTGTAGAGAATAATAATGTAAGCTGTCATTTCCCTTCTAGGGGACGGCGTGGCCTAGTGGTTAAGTTGCACAACTCACAATCCGAAGGTGCTGGGTTCGATCCCCATCACATCACCGGCCATTATCCCGAGGAAGCAGACCCTTACATAAAATGCTTGCTGAAGTCAGATGCACTGGACCGACAGGCGCAAAATAAAAACCACAGTGCAGCGCACATCGCCTTGGGGATTAGAGAAATAAGGCAAACAGGGAAAAAAAATTAATAATTTCCCTTCTCATTTTAGTGTAGTATTGGGCTGGGCTGCGGTTGGTCTGTAAGTATCAGGTATGTTAATAAACCTTTTCAGTCCCACATCATTCTGTAAATGTGTGTATTTCAGTTCAGTTCAGGTTTGACAACTCTGTATGTCAAACAGTTTTTTTCCCAAAACATTCATTAATATTTAACAAATTGAGCTAAAATTATGTCTAAACATGGTAGGACACATAATTAAACTATCCCTGACATGAATAATTCACAATAAAAGTTGTGACTTGGTATAAGGCATTAAATGACATTAATGTGGGAGTGGAAAAACAAGGGGAAAATAAAAGAGGAGTTGTAGTTTTAGTGAAGTTTTTGACATAGACTGTAAGGAGTTCTTGCTGTTGTAGTTTTAGTGAAGTTTTTGTCTGATGATTTGTTTCTGGTTCTAATAATCAACATCACTGCACTCTTGGCATACCCATAGGTGCTCAGTCTCTCTCAGCAAATGGTGCAGTGTCTGGGTGTTGATGGTCCCTGCAGCTCACTGGTTGTACACTCTCCTACTTCGTCCTTTCATGCGTCCCACTCCGCTCAAACTCCGTTTGATGTCAAAACTTTCCAGTCTGTGGATCGCTGATTCATGTATTACGGTGTCTTCATCCAACAGGCGGTCGTGGATTGATTTTCAAATGTCACTCCTATATGATTTAATTGAAAGTGGCAACATTTATAACCTTTACATTTGCATTTTTGTTCCACCTCTCCTCCCTGCCAGCTGCTGAATGGATTTCACACAAAGTGGAGAAAGGAGCACAAAGTATGCAAAAGACGATCGAGAATGAATCTCAAAAAATTCAGCAGAAGCCTAAACAATCACAAGCACTCAAAATAGATCCAAAGTTGTTAAAAGGAGTAATCTATGCAAGAGAAGTCACAGATTCTTCCGTGAAGGTTTCAGATGCTGTAGGTATGTAAAATCATTGCGGAAACACTTTGGATTATTTAAAAATTTGTTCATTTTTATTTCAAGTAATTTATCTGTTTTTCTAATTCAAAAATATCTAAGAGGTATAATAGTTTGTCTGTTTTTCTAATTTAAAAATATCTAAGGGGTACATTTGAAGCCTAGTTTACAACATTCATTATGAATTTAGTTTGCATTCTGTAGCCATATATTTATAGGTATCATAGTGTCACCAGGTATTGTCGAGTACACACTGAAATTTCATATGCTCTTCTTTCGTTCGCTTGAAAATATAATATGTCAATTTCTGCAATGTTGTTTCTTGTATAAACTTCACTGTTTTTTGTAGTTCGCACAAAGGTCCATAAAGTTTCCCTTCTGCTGTTCTTTCTCTGGGACAGTCTGCTTTTCTCAATATATCATATTCGGGGCAGTTCTGAATGCTCTCTGCAGTCTGGGCTGTCTGTCCACGTGTGGCTGCTGAGTCAGTTATGTCCTGTTCTGAGGTGCAACACAACTGTTTCATCTTGTCTTATGGTGTAAAGTCTTAACTTAATGTCTTTATACTGGTTTAGATGACTCTGTCAGAGTCTGTATTCAACCAGTTTCATTTACATTTCCTTGATCTAAAAACTATAAACAGCCAATCTATTCTTGAATGCATTAATCGATCCTGCCTCCACTATTTCCTGTGGCAATGCATTCAAACATTCACCACCGACTAAAAAAAATATGTCCTTATATCTAATCTGGACTTTCTTTAATTAATTTGTAGCTTTGCCCGTTTGTTTTTGCAGGCAGTTGTATTTTGAAAAACTTGTTAAAGTCTCATTTATCCTTTCTTTTGATTATCTTATGAATCTGTATTTAAGTCACCATGAATTCTTCTCTTTTCCAGGCACTGTAATCCGTTTTTTTTTAGTCTTTCCTCATAACTAATTCTGGAATCCCACTATCAGTTTTGTCACTCTTCTTTGTATCCTATCCAGCATGTTTGTATCTCCTCTATGATAAGGACTCCATACCTGTGCACAGTACTCCAATCTAGTTCTAATTAATGCTTTATCCAGTTTGACTATCACTTCCTTGCTCCTATGTTTAATATTTCTTTTTATCATGCCTAACATTGCATTTGCCTTTTTCACTGTTACCTAGATTTGCTCACTCGCCTTACATGTATGATCAATTATAACCTCTAGGTCACTTTCCTTTTCTATCTTTTTAAAATTTTTTCACTACCATTCTGTAATTATCTTCTGTATTGTGTCTACCCATGTTGATGACTGTACATTTACCAACATTAGACTCCATTTGCCAGTTCACAGACCAGGCTCGAATTTTATATAAATCCGACCTCTGTTTTAGATGAGACACTACTGCATAGCTTTGTGTCATCTGCTAAATTTACAATTATGTATCCTATATCATTGTTCAAATCATTTAATTTTGATTGATTTGATCATTGTTTTCTGTTGGTATGGGACTGGTACTGCTAGTTGCTCATCTGTAGCACCTTCCTTTGTCAGTCGATCTGCTCTCTCGTTTGCTAGTTTTAGACAGTGTCCATTGCATGACAGTCTTGCACTAGTACTCATTTCAGATAGTAGAGCCTGTAGACTTGGCTATTCCCCAGACTTCAGGGCTTGAAGCACTGATCTAGCATTTGTCAGAAATACATTTGCTCTAAAAGAACTATCTCCAAGTGGGGATCACATGTCCCCACCAAGGTCTAGGAATAAATAGGATTAGTGCACCCATTGTCAGATCACATGCCATCTCCACTTCAAAGTTCTTCTGCAATATATCTTCAACATCCTCTAACAACCTGTATCTTGTCTTGATGGTAAAATGTGATCGGCTATTTTTAGTCCATCTTTTGATGTTATCCTCCCACTTATAAAGTTGGCTTTCTCAAATTTTCCGTATATCATGGTTTACCACAAGATGTATGTCCTTTGATATCATGGTTTACCACAAGATGTATGTCCTTTGATATCATGGTTTACCACAAGATGTATGTCCTTTGATATCATGGTTTACCACAAGATGTATGTCCTTTGATATCATGGTTTACCACAAGATGTATGTCCTTTGATATCATGGTTTACCACAAGATGTATGTCCTTTGATATCATGGTTTACCACAAGATGTATGTCCTTTGATATCATGGTTTACCACAAGATGTATGTCCTTTGATATCATGGTTTACCACAAGATGTATGTCCTTTGATATCATGGTTTACCACAAGATGTATGTCCTTTGATATCATGGTTTACCACAAGATGTATGTCCTTTGATATCATGGTTTACCACAAGATGTATGTCCTTTGATATCATGGTTTACCACAAGATGTATGTCCTTTGATATCATGGTTTACCACAAGATGTATGTCCTTTGATATCATGGTTTACCACAAGATGTATGTCCTTTGATAAGTCCAGAAATGTGAACTCAGATTTATAAATGAGCTTTTTACCCTTAACTTCCCAATAGGCCTTATTTGTTTCCTTCTATTTACACAAGGTGCACTCCATTTTTTTAATATAATCCACACACCAATGAGTTGCATTGACCTATTGTGCATATAATAGTAGTAGATCCATTCAGTCATGACTGACTATAGGATGATACAACTTGAAGTAGTTAGCAAAAATATGTACTTGACTCTTTTGGTTTTCCTTCCCCTTGCGGCATTGTCATTTCACTTCTCCGTTTTGCAAGAGCTTTTCTTCACCAAGTATGAGGTAGCCCTTCATGGTACATCTTCACTTGGATCAGTCTGCAGCTTTTTCTTTTCAGGATGTCAGACTCATGTCAAAGGTCTTCATATCATGCTTACACACATTTTTGAACCTCACTGTGGACATCCAGCTGTTCTCTTGTCATTCGCCAACAGTCCTTAGAGGATCTTTTTGGGAATGCGACCATCTTCCATGCGAAAAACATGACCAGACCATCATAGTTCTTCGCTGCCTGAGGAGAGTGTACATGCTTGGAGACCAGTGTGAGAGTGCACCTCTGCATTTGTCACTCTATCCCTTCATGTAGTTTCAAGAATGAATCACATGTGTATCATAGAATGTTGTGTATACAGTTATATATGTGGTTAGTGATTTCTTCATGTTAAGGTACTACGGTAGCAAATGCATACATTTCCTGATACAGGCTTTCTGCACACAGGCTAGCTACAGAGGTGACACGTCCTTCTACTTGAGGATAAAGTAACCATGAAAATGCACAACATATTGGCAGTATTCATCAACATGCACATGAAATCGTCTCTCTTAAGACAATGTTTGCCTTTTTTTCTTCAGTGAATGTAATTGGAGAAATGACATTAGCAGTTGCCAAAACAGTGGCACCACAAATAACACAGCGTATAAAGGCATTGGGACCTGAGAACTTCCAAGCTGCTTCTGGAGTTGACACCAGTTCACAGGCAGCAGGCAGTGGCTCTCAAGGTACAGTCCAGTAAAAAAGATCTATTTGTCAAGGAAGATACATGTAATTGTGTTTTGTCCTTCAGGGACTCTTATAAAGGTCAAAAGAATAGGTCTTCTCATATTCGTGTTCTTCCAATCCCCAGGAACTTGTATAATTCACAATTTTATTACTTTATTGAATATGGGACTTAACTTAACATCTTTATACTGGTTTAGAATACTTATAGAGTCTGTATACAACCAGTTTCTTGGAGGGTGTTTTTTACCGATGTTCGAGTCCATCTTAATAGACTCAACCACACTAGAGCTAAATAGACCCATAGCCAGTCATACGCTGTCTATAGATTCCAAAATTACGTCTATTTCCTGCAGCCTATTTATTTTTTTAACAAGTCGTGCCCCGACGTGGTTGTTGATTTTGAGAACCTCTAATCTTTTTTTTTTTTTTTTTTTAATGTTTTTTTTTTGTTTTTTGTTTTTTGGTAGTGTGTCTAGAGACATATTAATAAAGAACTTGTTGGTGTTATTGTGTGTATGTTAGTTTCTGATATACAAGAAGATAAAGGTGATGTAACAGTTCCCGCCGGAGCAAGGGGAGTTTAGGATGCCTGAACATGTTAAAGCTTAAAGCTACCTGAATGCATGTCAAGGTCACTCACCGTCTCAGCAAAGGAGAACAGAGTTGGGTTAAGGAATGTGGACAGGTAGAAACTGACCACTGGCCTTCCGATTTTGGTAGGGGGAGATTGATTGACAGACGAAATTGGCAGCGGGGCTTGCTGCGAGAGAATGAGTGACAGGTGTGCAAAGTGTTTCGTTCCAATTGGGATTGAAGATGACCATACCTGAGATCGATTGGTCAAGCTCTGGCCTTGCTTGCGGATATATAACTCGAGACAAAGTTTAGCTCGGGAGGCTGGAGGAGAGATGGAGAGTGAGGGAGAGAGTGAGGCTGTATGGAGGAGAGAGAGAGAGACTGAATGTGGATAGTATGTTTAACTCACCGACTTAGGTAGAGGAGCGATTGATAGACTGTTGGACGAATGTTTAGTGATAGAACAGGATCGCTCAAATAGGTGTGTGAGTTTTGCATTAATGGATAATCTGAAAGTGTGTTTGTAAGCAAGGACACATTGTGAACGAGTTATGTCGAGATCGCCCGCCTGAGGGGATTTCAGTGAGGAAGAGCATTTGATAAGGTGTGTTGAAGACGCAGTTAAGGCGATGTGTGTGTGATGTAATTGCAAGGCAATAGAACTGGGTTTTTTAGATAGTTGGGAATTCCATCAATAGCTAATGCTTACAATTCCCGTTTTAGTAGAATGTTTAGTTAAGATATGTATTATATTGTGTTTGTAATTTCTCTACTCATTGTATGATATGAGTATGATATAATAAATATGACACCTGCTGAAAGAAAAAGAAAAAAAATATTATAATAACGTGTAGCAGACCCTCTGCTGCCGTGATCGAACTTAGAACATTCTCACACTCATCCACATCATCATGACCATACTCAGTAAATGACATATCAAACAGCAGGTGGCATATTTATTATATCATACTCATATCATACAATGAGTAGAGAAATTACAAAAATTTTTTCATGCAGATCACATGGGCTGCATCTGTGAGTTTGAGACCATTGTTGTAAAGCCTTGTTCATACGAGGGATAGTCAAAAAGTTGTGCACTGTAGTTTGAAGGAGTCAACAACTTACCTTGAAAATGGTGTGAACTTTGAACTTTAGTCTTTCTCTGTGTATTTACCCTGCAATACGATACTCTTTCTCCTATCTATTCTTCACCTTCTTGGTGCCCTGATTGTAGGACTCCTCTGGCTTGACCCGGAAACAAGTCTTCAGTTCAGTTGACAGATGACCTTCAGGTAGAGTACTCTTTGGTAATGTTTTGAACTTGCGGTGCGTACTCGTAATGCACAACCCCTATGGGAGTAAAATAAAATAGTCAACATGACTTTGACATTGCTGCGCACCTGCATTGTAAGCCCATGAAGGTTCCATATACCTCCCTGCCAAAAGGACAACACCCAATGCATTTGGCAACAGCCAGTGTCCTTCCACGAGAAGATGTACAGAAGTGCACGCAGCCTCGAGTCCACTGTTGCCTTTGTTAGAGTCATTGAAGTTGAGGTCTGAAGACAAACGAGGAAGAAGCAGACCCTGCCTGTTAGGCGTCATCTTTGAATTACTAGTTTCATGAAAACCCTGAAGGTTTTGTTTCCAAACATAATTTTTCCACTAATTGCTTCTATACAGGATTTCAAACAATCTACGCTTCCTTGGATGCTGCAGCCACTGCCCTGGAGAGAAGTTTAACCAACACAGACCTATAGGTTATTGCATATAAACGAGTTTGCGAGTCTTAATTGTAGATATATGTTGTCAGCCTGAAATCTGTGCATTCATCTGAAATTGTATTTTAGTTCTCCGTCTACTATCGTCACCATATAGTTTATGCCTCATCTGGATTGGAGAAGCTTATTCTTTCACTCAGTTGCTCTCATAGAGCCTCAAGACTTAGAAAACATGTTCTTTTTGTTCTCCCCACTTGACAAATGCGTGTGTCATTCTGTATTTGTTAAACACGGAATATTTGAATCTACATTGGCTCGCTGTCTGAATATTATCACTAGGCTAGATGGTTCAACTATGTCAGACTTTTATTGGTGTATCACGGTGCAAGAACATGAAGAAATGAGGATACACAGACAATGATGATACATATGACTGTGGCTCAATGCACCACCCAGACCATCTGATTACCTGCCCCAACCTTCAGGAAACATGCAATAGGTGTTACATGCTGGAGGAAAATGATAAGGCAATCCATGATGCTGATTAATGGAATATTATATGGTGCTTAGACACAGAAACTCATTGTTAATTTATGAACTGATCTTATATATTTGAAGTATAAAAGAATGTGCTACCTTATCTCTTTGTATGTTACCTACCCCAGTGAAAGTAAAGGATCTCAAAGAAGAAGGTAAGTTAGTCATTGTCTGCATCCCAAATGAGGAGGAAAGAGCAGATGTCAAAGACAAGTCCTTTACAATGCTTGAAATTATCCTCCTTGTAGATTTCAATTCCCCAGTTGGAAATGATCATTCTAGATGGGACAAAGGAATTGGGAAATATTTGAAGATGTTTTAAATGACAATGGAAGGCGACTTCTGAGATTCTGCAGAGAGCTAAATTTGGTCATCACAAACACAAAGTTTCCTCACAAGTGCATACTTATATGACATCCAATGTGGACAGACAAGGAAAGATAAATCCATCATTAATTGTGCCATTGTGAGGAAAGATTCATTTAAGAATGAGAGATTCCAGTCTGAATAGGGCCAGAAATCAGAAGTGACCACTACCTCATTCATGACAGTGAAAATAGCAATGGAAAGAATAGCAACACCAAAACAACATCCACAATCCAGTAAGAAACCAAACAACAGTGAAAGAAAAACAAGAATAAACATATACAAGCTAAGAGAGCCAGGACAAGATACCTGGGGTTTATATTGACAGCAGTTAGTTGTGCAGAAAAACTACCTTGGTATCTAGAAGCTCTCTAGTTACAATTGAAGACTACCTACAAGGCAGCAGAAGCATGTGGGGAAATCAGAGTCAAGAAGAATATAAAGAGCGCACACTGGTGGACAGAAGAAGTCAAAATGATAACGAGGGGAAAATGATGTGGCCTTGATTACTAAATAAGAGGCACATCTCCAGATCAACCTTCAAATCTGGCAAGAGAGGGATGAACATTAGCTGTTCAAAAACTAAACCATGGTGGTCTCGAGGCAAGAGAACAGCTGTCACGTTTTTTTTGGGTGAACAATGCCTGAATGAAAATAAACTGCAAAACCACTTGAATGTGCTTGCGACTACCTGTGCTAAATACAATATGTGAATTAGCGAGAGCAAAACAGAAACTTTGATGGGCCACTCAACATAAGTGTAAATGATATTGCTCTTCAACAGGCCTATGAGTTCAAGTATTTGGGCAGTATTTTTTTGGCAGATGACAGTATAGACAGGGCATTTGAGAAATGGTGTCAGAAAGCATCTGCCGTGACTTATCAGCTGTCCCCAATGCTTAGGAACCCGAGCATTAGTTTGGCAACAAAGCAACAGCAGATAAACAGTATAGTTATACCAACTCATATTATTACTGGTGTTACCTGAAGTACCAAACATGGCTTTCGTCCAGGGCACATGAGAGCAGAATTTTGACGTGTGAAATGAAATGTTTGGGGAAGGTCATCAGTGTTACCAGGTGAGACAGAATGCGCAACGACGACATTCAGAGTATGGTCAGCATTACGTCTTGTGCTGAATACATTTCAAGGCAGAAAATAAGCTGGTTTGGTCATCTCATGAGAATGCACCCTCATCAACTTCCACTGTTGGGTTACAGCGCTGGCAGATCTAGCTACAGGGCAAGGGGGGCGACCGCAAAGCAGGTGGATAGATGACATTAGAGTGATTGTGCAGAGACAAGAGCTCACATTGACCGACACAACACACCTGGCGCAGGATAGACGAGTTAAGATCCCAACGATGCTCAATGGCACAAGTAGAAAGAAAACTAACAATCCCTGGAACAGGTCAAGCAGTTAAAATGCCTTGGGAGCTCTAATAAACCAAAAGAAACCCATGTGAAAGGCAACAACTGATAAATCGTTTTAATGCCATAAATAGAGGATTCCTCAGCAAAGAAAAATAAGTAAGAGAATTAAGATGGCTGTATTCCACTTCACCTATGTACAAGTTTTGACTTATGGATGGGAGTTATGTGCAATGACAACAATTCAGAAAAACCAGCTGCAAGCATCAGAAATGAGATATCTAAGGAAGGTGGTTCAATTAACAATAAGAGACAAGGTCTTCAATCAGACAAACAACAAGATATCTTGAAGCCCAGCAAAATTGAATGGATTTATCTCAACTTTAGTGAATTGGCCATGTCTGCAGATTGAGAGAAGATCGACTACCACGGCAGTATGGGAAACTAAGAGTCAAGTATCCAGTCCCCGAGAGCCACAAAGTCCGCTGGGATGACGACATAATACTGTATATAAGAGATAGTGGGCTAGACTGTAATCAGGCCAAGAGGAAAACAGCGGATAGAATGGTCCAGCTCTCTTTCTGGCAAAACTCTACACCCCAGAGTAGAAGAGGAGCGACTAAATAAGTAACGTTGCAGACTCTACACCCAAGGGTAGAAGAAGAGCGGCTAAATAAGTACGGTTGAAGACTCTACACTTCAGGGTAGAAGAGGAGCGGCTAAATATGTACAGTTGAAGACTCAACACCTCAGGGTACAAGAGGAGCAGCTAAATATATTACCTACCCTATCTCGATTCTGGCTTTTGACTACATTATTTTCAATGAAAAGAATATACATTTGATTTCTTTAATAGCTTGTGGTTTCTTGTAGGCTGGTTGAGTGGTTTAATGTCATACTTCTGACCATGAGGACATGCATTCAAAACCTTGATAGGACATAGAAGTGAAATAAAATTTGAGCCTGTATTTTACATGGCAACTGCTGTGGCAAGCATCCTTTATTCCTCCAGATGGACTTCAGTAATGGGAATAGTGATAGGTTTGTTTAGTGATAACTAAAATATACTCAATAGATAATACACCCAGATTGTCTTTCTTGTAGTCACTTTGACATGTAGAACATTTTTGATTAGACAGTGGTGTGTATGTTTATGCTAGGTCCAAAAAGTTAATACGCCCTCCATGAATGCAACCACAATGTTCATGTCAGGAGAAATTCAAATAGAGGATTGCTGCGTCACAAACTATTATGTGGGATTATTCTCACACACACATTATCTTCTGCATCAGTCTGGTAAATTTGCCGTATCTGAGGAAGACCAATGATATTCTGTATGCATTCTGATCTTTTGCAGTACTGTACCAATGTAGACCTAGGTCTTTGGTCAGTCCATCTCACCATCACATATGGACTGTACAGGTATATGGCCACCAAAATATTGTTTTTCGTGCTGCATGTCCAGCCCAATGATATTTGCGGGATATCGCTGCTTCCACAATATCCTGAAACAAAATTTGATGTCGAATTTCTCCATTTCAAATCTTATCCCTTGTCGAAATTTTTAGCACGTGTCATTTCATTCCTCTATGAGTGATTCAGAGCTTCTCAGCATCTATTTTGCACGTTTTTCACACTTCAGATCCATAAATCATTGCTGAAATGACCATGCAGTTAAAAGTGTGTGTATTCACATTAAAAACAATTTTCATCGTATTTGATGTATTGTTGTTTTATTGTCATATTTAATACCAATTTTCAGCAACTCCTTTAATAATAATAATCCGCTTAGGCAGCCCAAAATCGGTTGCGTCAATCATCTGTGACTACTATAGATGACCGAGGTACATGAGACGTAAAGTTCTGATGAGATGCAGACGACTTGTCGCAGTCAGGTGTTGCGGCAGGTGACCTTGGGGACGCCTCCATATGGGACAAGTTCATTTTTCACCTTGATTTCAACAGCCAGGTGCAGGATTTGGTGGACTGGGGTCACATGACCTAGGAGAGCACGATGTTGACGGTTCATCATAGAAGTAATACTCTTGAGATGTATATGTCGGATGACCCAGGTGTTGGTAACCAGGTCACACCAGTGAATTCTAATGATGAGCCTCTGACTGCACATATTTTTAGACTTCAGGACTCTTCTCATATTTGTTAAAAGATCGTCCAAGTTTTTGAGTCATTCAAAAGAACTGGAATGACACAGGATTTAAGCCAGACATAATTTAAACATTTCTGTCCAAACAATAACCGGACTCTCCGAAACATTTCATATCAAATCTGGAGTACAACAAGCATGTGTTCTATCCCCTTTGTTGTTCATTTCATATATGCAGCAAAGATGGCGCTTCAACCGGCTGCGGGTCTACATTGCTCTGCTGTTTTAGTTCAATATGGATGCCGCCAGACCACGGATTTGCCTGGAATTCACACTAGTCGACGACTTACACTTGTGTTCACGGAAACGTGTTGTTTTCCATTTGGACTGGTTAATTCATTGGTTTTTTGTAATTTCTTTTGTCCGATTTTCCTGGTCTGGACATTGGCTATATGAATATCACTACGCATAAACCTGTGTCATATTTCACACGGTTGAACTTTACAAAATTGGCGTGTGAGAAATTTAGACACGACTATAATGAACTGAACACAGCTGGGGAGAGATGCTCAACTCACTCACACGCCCTTATGGTTATGGAAAAGGCACGACACACAACGTTAGATGTCATCTAACTAACGCACGCACACACACACACAATTTTTGGGATACCTGTTTACGGTAAAGGCTTCGGGAGTAAACCCTAAGGAAAAATCTGCATCCTGTGCTATCTACGAATCGTCTCGATAAATATCTTGCCACTGGCTAAGGGTAGCTCAGTACCAGAGAGTGAGGTTGAAAAAAGGTGCAGTTTGTTCCTCACTCTCATCCAAATCACCGCGCTAGTCACCCATTTCAGCAGAAACAGCAAAAATAAAGACTGCCCACACGGCTGAACAGAGAGAGCGGTCTTCATCACTTGTGATGGACGAACATCAGATCAGACCATATTTATAAAAAAAGCAAACCCAAATGAAGATACTTAAGGAGCACATTATCAGCAGATAGAAGAATTACAGCAGAAACACAGCAAAGATGCAATAAGGCAAATCAGATCATTAGACAATTAACTTCAATACTTAATTGCAAGCATGTGACAATAACTACCAAAAGAGCTTTATTCAATACGATTTTCGTCCCAACACTATGCTATCAACTGGAAAATGAAAAACGACACATTGTAACAGCAGAAAGGAAATGCCTTGGAAAAATAGTGGGTGTAACAAGGAGAGATAGGATCAGGAACAACACCAGTATTAGACTACATCAAAAGACAGCAACAAAAATGATTTGGCCACGTAACAAGACTGCCGCCTCACAGCGCGGCCGCAGCCAAACACCCCAACCTGAAAAAAAACCAGATGTGCCAGGCCTTATTTCTCTATTCTATGCGCCTGTCGGCACAGTGCATCCGACTTCTGTGTGCATTTTATGTAAGGGTCTGCTTCCTCCTGCATTTTCTAAGGGTTTTTTTCCCCGGCCAGGCCAATAGATGCCAGTGATGAAATTGAGGAGCGAACCCACCACCTTCGGTTTGAGCAGTGTAAATTAAACCACTAGCCCACGACATCCCCAAACTGTCAGTAATGTCCTGACACCATATTTTTTTTAACATATTCTTCAGGAATGACCTTTTCCCTCTCCAAGACATTGTGTCTTTTCATATTATCAAAACAACCCAAATTTGTCTTTTGTTGTGTTATTTGAAAGCCAGTTTTCTTCTATAACTAGTTGTTGCACAATTTCTCCTATTTTATTTCTTCTCAGTCCAAGCTATTTTTAATATTCTTCTATAACACTTCATTTCTAAACATGGAATCTTTTTTGCCATGGCTTCATGTACGTTCAGTGTCTCACACCCATCTTGTGACATCTGTTGGTCTGGTCATTTGTGATGTGACATCTGTTGGTCTGGTCATTTGTTATTATGTGACATCTGTTGGTCTGGTCATTTGTTATTATGTGACATCTGTTGGTCTGATCATTTGTTATTATGTGACATCTGTTGGTCTGGTCATTTGTTATTATGTGACATCTGTTGGTCTGGTCATTTGTTATTATGTGACATCTGTTGGTCTGGTCATTTGTTATTATGTGACATCTGTTGGTCTGGTCATTTGTTATTATGTAACGTCTGCAGCTCTGGTCATTCCGCAATGGCTCCCAGGTCGACCCTGCCTTAAATGGGTACCGGTTCAGTCCGGGAAGTAAAGTCGGCCAACATGATGCTGACCCAATTATCTACTAAGTGCCGTTGGTTACAAAATAATATGGGCCTAACACCATTTTGCCTTTGCGCTGCATGATGTGACAGGATCTTTACTTACTTACTACCCTGAGACAATTATTTATTCACTCTTCATCAATTTAATGTTCTTACATGGAAGATTGTTTCTAGAGCTTTCTTTCAAACCCAATTGTCTACTCCAGATTGTGCAGATTGTGCTACTGGCCTGTGTGAATGTCTGGGTGTGAGATGATTTGGTTGTATACAGACTGTAAAGTCTTCTTAACCAGTATGAAGACGTTATATTATAAGTTAGAGAGTCTTGTTGATCACACACCTTATGACATGTTCTCATTGAGGCAGTCTTGTCTCACAGTGGACATAGAGCCTGTCTCGAAATAGCCTGCGCAAATGGACAATCCAGCAAGGAACAAAGCGTAGAAATCGACGATGCCAGAGAATTGATGTATGGATACACCCATGCATCTGTCCACACTCTCACTCACATAATTACTTACTTAATGTGCTCTTCTACACTGGAGTGTTGAGGTTTTCCAGAAAGAGCGCACGATTTATCTATCCACTGTCTTTCTGTCTCTTATAGAATGTCTTATATTGTCCTTACAGTTCGTTTTGGGGATCTGGATCATCGGCTCTTTGCTTTACGTGACTGACGTGGTTGTCAATCTTTCATTCCACAGACATGGCCTAACCATCAGAGTTGAGATTGCTCCACTCGAGCAAGGGTTGGGTTTCTAAATTGTGCCACATTCGTTGATTGCAGATCCTGTCGCTTCTTGTAACTTCAACCACTTTTCTTATGGTACTGGCTTTTTTTTTGGGTTGTGGTTATTGCCCAATAATTCACACCTGTAAGAAAACCTGGCACAAGGACTGAAGATGTAGTGAATAAGCTGACAACAGCCAGCGACTTATAGCTGACAGCTTCCATCGAGGCCAGTGAACCGGAGCTGACCTAGACATTCTTCTTCTGCAATCTTTTCAATCTCCTGCTACCAAGTCCTGAAAAGGGCTTTGCAAGTAAAGATGTAGTCCGGAGAATGGAATTGCATTGTGTCGCTAGTTTACAGCCTGGCTGCGATATTTGCACCTTTCAGTTTGACACATCCGTCTTCGACAGCAACCTAAATGTTAATTCTGCCTCCAAGTGGTAGCCCTGGAAACAAGCTACACTAGTGTAGTCTGGCTAACAGAATATCACAGTGGGAAGGCAAACCAGCTACCAAAAAAAGCCAGCTATAATTATATGTTGGGCCGAAATGGGTGGATATCATGCCACACTGTACACTACAAAGAAGAAACCTGGTAAATAGGTAGAGAAGTATAAAGTTATCTTCATTTTCTTATTTATCTTTCTTTTTTTTTTTTGTTATCCTCTATTTATGACATGTAAATGTCTGTCAGTTGCTGCTCTTCGAGCAGTCAACTCTTTGAGATACCTCCCTTCTGGTATATTACAGCAACAAGGCATTTGAATTACTTGGCCTGTTTCAGAGGCTGTTCCCTAAGCGTAATATGATGTCTCTTCTCTTGAGACTAACAAGGTTTTTGTTTTTAAATTGCTAATGGTCTCCAGCTCCTCTTTGCAGGTTGGCCTGTACCAAATCAGAGGAACATCATCAGCAAGCACCAGATCCAGTAAAACTTGTCTCGTCTTCAAGTACCCCACTTCTGACCTCGTCGTCATGAGTAGTACAAATAGGTGTGATGTAACGTCACCCGGTGCACCCTTCATAAGTTGTACAGAATAGTTGAATGCCCACAATGAGTAAGTCTGCTCTTTTCCGCACCCTGTAAAGGGTGAAAAGTAGCAGATTTTTAGCTTTCCTCACATCCTGATGAAGGTGTATATGGGTCCTCCAGTCGGTTGTGCTATGCTTGACTTCATCTGAGTGTTGCTCACTACTACGGGGATCACATCAATCCCCCATCTCATTTGCTAGGCTGCCATGAAAAAAGCCAGTTTCCAGGGAGAACTGCGAGAAAGTCAATGTGGGGGTCTTGACAAGTATATTTTGCCTGACCCTGACTAACATGTCCGATCAGTATGTTATGTCTGACCAGGACATTAGTCTCCTCTCTACAGTACAAAGAGATGTGATATAATGCCACCCTGCACCATCCATGAGTAGCACAAAAAGATTTGGTGATATAACATAACATCACCCTGTCTTATGCCACTGTGGGACTTGAACACCTCTGTCTTTTGGTTTCCTCTGCTAAATGTGGTTTCGGCAAGTCCTATAGAAACCCTGTATTATCAAAGATACTGGAATTTTATTCCATTACAGGAAACCTTATTGCTCCCTTTTCCAGGTTCAAGAAGCTCAGGTGCATTTCATCATTATACACAAGAGCTTTTCCTAACACCTTTTGCTTCGAATTTGAGTGAGACAGACAACAGTGATGTAGCAGTAAACAATTGTGTAAAATAAAATGCATCAAATTTTGAAGGAAAAAAAGATAGCTTTATTTACAATGTCTTCCTCTAAATCATTTGATCAATTTTGTAAAAGGACAAAAATAAGATGACATTCAGCTTATACATTTTTGTGCCATGTATTTTACTTTTAAACAGCTTAGTCCCTATATACGAGGGATATTCAGATAGTAACAACAATTCTATTATTAAGTACATGAAAGAGTATGTACAACCGAAAATCTTATTTCAGGACACAAACTGGCTTTTCAGCTATACCACATGTAGGGGTCGTGACGATCAAGGAGTATGTGCATGCACAATATAGTGTACAACATGGTCGCCACACTGTCGACTTGCATTGTGGAAGAACAGCGAGGCATCATTAGATTTTTTGTCGTCAGAGGTTGAAACCTTCTGAAATCTATAGAAGAATGAAGGTTCATTATGGAGACAGTTGTTTGAAACAGGAGAGAGTGTATGAATGGGTAGAACCATGGCAACTGACACAGCGGATCAACCAGCTAGTCTGTGCCAACAGGTGAGTCACTATTGATGGCTGAGCACAAAATTGTCCATGATGACCTCAGTTACAGGAAAGTGTGTAGCAGTTTGGTCGCAAAGCAGCTAATGAGGTACTGGAGGCGATCCAAAATTGGTTTAAGGTCATTCAACAACAAAAAAATTGTTTCCAAGAGAACACCCACAAGCTAATGTGCTGTCAGGCTATGTCAAAATATAAGGCACAAAAAATGTATGGTTCCTACTCTTGTAAAATTCCTGTTACTTAACAACTATTCCTTGTAATATAACTACATAACACGCTCTTCTTCTCTGAATTTTTACGAACATGGTTTTCTTCATGACCAGAAGTCAGATCTATTATTAAAGCCACACAGTGGTAGCTAATAAGATTCCATTATCTCTATATATATTCAATACAGGATGTAGTTTGCACAACTATGCTATCATTTCTCCTGCTCTCAGCAACTCTTCTCTGGCAATTCATTTCACAATGTAATTTTCATCCAAGTGGAGGGCAAACAAACCAGAGGACAATTACGATATTAGAGAATAACAAAGAGATGAATGGGGACAAACCTGTCAAGAGTGCACCATTAAGGCAAGACACAAGAGGTCTTTGGAGATCCACTGGAGCTGACCTTTGGTGTGGAGATGGCAACTGAATTGAACACTCAAAAACATACCATTTTGTTTTCTACCTTTATTCCATTATTAGTCTCGACAACAAATCTTATTTCAAATTACCTCCTTCGATCAATATTATAAGTTTATTAGTAAAATGGATGTGTTCATGGAGCTCAGTTCGGTTGAGGATTGTTGAAATCATATTTCAATACGTCCGCACTTCCCGAAGTGAAGGTAACATCCACTTGTTTGTTATTTGAGATGGGACTTGGCAACGCCTTGTTCTATGCATTGTAGATCAGTTGCATCTTCTTTGATAATTTCTATAAGGTGCTGTAGTCCTTCTTGCTGCTGCTTCAGAATCTGAAATAGAGATACTCGTTACAATGTGCAAGATCAAATAAGTGTAATATGTGCACATACATACAGAGTTATTGGTGCATAAGTTGAAGTATTACATGTGCTGGGATATGGGTGGACACAGTGATATTGAGGTAAGGTGTTCGCATCAGATGCTGGAGGTCACATGTTCAAATCACGGTGGAGACCGGGATTTTTTTCATGTGGATCATCCAGTAAAAATTTCCCCTGATCTCTGAGTAGTGAGATCAGACATACATGTGCAGTGGTGCGCACATTGAAAATTCCTCAACAGTTGGAAATCATAAAGAGTAGGCTTAACGGCCACTTCTCTGACAAAATTTTAAAATAATGTTAGAAATCTGCCCAATCTATTACGGGATCCTCGCCGGTGCTACGGAGTTCCGTGCATTGTGCTTAGATTCTACAGATATGGAGAAGAACAGGGCACCTATGGGTTAAACCATGTGCAATGATGTTGATTCTTCGACTAAACTAAACTATTGTTTGTCTACCTGCAACACAAGCATTTAATTTAAACCCAATAAAGTTTACACTTGATGATAGGAAGTAATTGAGTCTATATATTTGCCTGTGCAAAAAAACTGTTTAAATTGTTGCATGGCATAACACTATCCATGAGGTGAAACTTGCATGGCATAACACCATCCATGGGGTGAAACTTGCATGGCAAAACACCATCCATGGGGTGAAACTGTTGCATGGCAAAACACCATCTATGGGGTTATTTGTTTAGAGCAGCATAGATCGCGCCTAACAGGCTGTGGGTCTACTTCGCTTTAGTGTTTGTGTCTATTAAGATGGATTTACATATCACTTAACCACCCTTCGTGGCACTTGTTTCAACGTATCTGGGTAATAAGCCTAGCCCGTTAAGCAAGAAATTATACTTTCTGCTACATTCACATCATATCAGAGCTGGAACCTGCACAGATGATCCGCCCCTGTAGAAGTATAGGTCGACTAAGAATAAATTTGCCTTGATTGAACTCCATAGTAGCAAGTGTTAAATGACGAAAGACTACCTCAGCTGTGTTGTGTGTGTCTTTTCACTGTCTAAAAGTCAACCCATTTCTGTTATAGCAAGATTCGTCTGCGTATGCATTTCTCTCTTGTGGCAAGGCGCATCTGTAAGTTCCGGATTGTCCATTACTTTACTTTATTTTCTGCTGTTCGTTATGTATGTTACTTGAGTGCAGATAAATACTTGACACGATCAAACATTCTTTAGACACTCAGATGAGAGCATCTGCAGTGTTATATTTATAGCAGCAGCTTTAGGTCCATCTTAAAGCAGCCAAATCTAGTACATGACGACCCCCCCCCCTTCGTGTAGTCCGGAGAACGGAATGTGTTGTCGTAATTTACCGCTTGACTGCGATATTTGCACCTTTCGGTCCGACACATCCGTTTTCAACAGGCATTTAGAGTACCGAATTAGAGGACAGAGTGGGCTAGTGGGTTAAATGACACGGCGCACAATCTGAAGGTGCTGGGTTCACTCCCCATCACAGCACCGGCCGTTGCCCGAGGAAGCAAACCTTACATAAAATGCATTGCAGCTTTCTGCTGTGGTGACACTAGGCTTCAGTAAGCAGCAACGGAAGTTCCTATCAATTGGGAAACAGTGCTGCAGTAAAAGAAACTATCAATGAGGATCACTTAACGAAGATATTTAATCTTACCAATTTAATTTCTTCCTGTGTCTCCAAGTCCATCTGATAGGTCGGGTCAGCTCTCCCAGAAGCCATCTGAAGTTGCATTCTCATCTGTGACATGAGCTCATTCAGTCGTCCCTGATCAAGATGACAGAAGTCACATAAATATAGTCGGCACAATTTGAAACGGCTACAAACAAAACACAGCAAGCCCTCAAATTTGTCAGTTAATTTGTAAAACAAAAGTTTCCATATATGTTAAAAGAAACAAAGGATGCTTAAATGCAATGCATTTTTCACATGTTCAATTCAAAGAATTTATAATGCTAAACAGTTTGTGTTTGCTTGGACTCGAGATCACAAATTCCCATTCAATAAATCGGGAGATCTCTTGGAGGATAACAGCGGGCTGGCTCAGCTTCAACTGCAACAGTTATGAAACAACACTTGGACTCACACCTTCAACAGCATGGTTATCCCAGCCATGGTATATGGCTGCCAGACGTGGACCCTATGGAAAGCTGATGCAGATAGACTCTGCATTGCCCAATGAGCGAAGACCATTGAATATCTCCATTCGAGACCAAATCCGCAACACAGATATCAAACGTTGAACTTCCATAACTGAATTCATAGATGTCACACTGTTAGGAAAATTGAGATGGCCCAGCCATGTTGCGTGTACCAGATGAACATGTTGAGTGACGTCGTGGTGGTCATACAACTTCAGGCGCCATCGCAAGCGACCGAGACTCCGATGGAGAGATGATCTGGGTCCGACATGGTACCCCAAGGCAAAATGAGCTTACTAAACATTTGGCTACCTGGTATCAGACATGTTGATAGTTTGTCCATCACAAGTGATGAAGACCACTCTCTTTATTCAGCCGTGTGGACAGTCGTATCTCTTGCTGTGTCCGCTGAAATGGGTGACTTGCGCGGAGATTTGGATTAAAGTGAGGAAGAAACTGCGCCTTTTGTCAACCTCACTCACAGAACCTAAGCTACCTTTTGCCAGTGGCAAGACATTCATCGAGACGACTGGAGATAGCATAGGATGCAGATTTTGCCTCAGGGTTACCACCGAAGCCTTTCCGTAAACATGTAACCCGCAGGGTAGAAAGGTGGGAAGGCATCTAACGCAGTTTGTCGTACCTTTTCGATAACCACAAGAGGTCGTATGAACAACACTCAGCGTGTGAGTGAGTCTGGCATCTCTCCCCAGCTGTATTCAGTTCATCATAGTAGCATCTAAAATTCCCACACGCCATATTCGTGAAGGTGAACCGGCAGAACTAACCCGTGAGATACGACACAGGTATAACTAGTTTAAGCGTAGCGCCATTCAGCCGGCGTCCAGACCAGGATAAACGGATGGAAGAAATCACAAAAAAAGAACGAAATAACAAGTCCAGACGGAAAACAACTCCACGTATCCATGAACACAAGTGTAAGTCGTCGACTAGTGTGAATTCCAGGCAAATCCGTGGTTTGGCGGCATCTATAATGATCCTTAACAGTAGAGAAATGTAGACTCGCAGCCAGTTACGGCGCCATCTTTGCCAGATCTCTATCAGACATACGAGCCTGATTAAATACCTAGATTTAGAGGTTTTGTTTATGAAAAATGTAGTATCCTATCCGGTACATAAACACACATGTTAGGAGGTTGAATCATTTCCATACAAAGTGTCTGCTCCATATTCATTGGCTTGACCATATTACAGATAATGAAGTCCTATCTAGAGCAAGCTTGCATGCACTTTTGTAGAAAGCTCAACTGAGATGGGCTGGCCACCTTACTTGAATGCCAAGTGAACAGCTCACAAAGTAACTTCTGTTGGTGAGTTGAATAAGGGTAGACGATCACAGGGACACCCAAAGAAGCGATTGAAGGACAGTATAAAGGAGTCACTAAGTGCTGTCAAACTGACACCACTACCTGTGAAAACCAGGCCCAGAATCGTTCAGGCTGGAAATGTGCGGTCAAGAAGGTACATACATATTGCACAACAACATTTTATAAATCTAAGTCTAATTCATCTTCAAATCAATAGCCCCACTAAAGTAATTGGTCGTAATGAAAGGCGAAACTTATTTCATCAATTGAAACATAGATCTATCTGATTTTTTTTAAAAAGCATTGATCAATCAGATAAACAAGTGTAGCAATACATATTCTGAATCATTGATTGTGCTGTAATGCTCTTATCTCATGGCTAGTCTAAATTAAGGTACTTTCTTATTTTAGGATCGCAGTAAAAGGGCAATCTATAAATAGCTAGCTATTTATGTAGATGGCATAAGCCACAGCCATGGCCTTCTTTGGAATGGGCCGTCGGACTCAGGAAAATACCCATGAAACGGCACATGTATAGGCCAACTAAATTACAAAACTCATCAGCACTCATATTGTGCCAAGGTTTATAATCAATCCATACATCATCCACACATGGACATAAAACAAATTAACAGTACAAAACACAACAAATCACTGTTGAGAGTGATCCTTTCACAGAATCCTGCCCTGAATATCCATCTTCTTTTATTTATTTACGGTATACAACAACCAGCGCTCCTAATGAAACCAGTCTTTTGAAATGATTACCCCTTTCATGACTGAGTATTTTTGGAAATAACATTTCCCCCATTTTTTTTTACTAAATCTGTCCATCTAGATATATAAGATTGTCCAGCTGCAAACCAAAGCGCACTGGTTTTGAACAGTTATGTCAGCCTTCGGTGCGTTCCATATGTAGTTAAAAATTGTGTCAGCAAGTACAGAGGTGTAACAGATCAAGCAAAGGAGATTGGGCCGGGGACTTATTCTCTGAAGCCAAAAAGTGACGGGTGATATTGGCGATGGTAGAGAAAGCTAGGATGAACACAAAGTCATCGTCAGATTGGGTTGAAATCATGAGGGAAAGTTAGTGACATCCCTTTGCTATTTAAGCGACCAGGAATGTTGCGCCAGGCATTCACATTTAGAGTGACAGGTATAGATGAGTCAATGAGATTCAAGATGAGAGGAGCCATGATATGATTGACGGATGACCAGTCAGCTTGGAAGGAACAACACTCTCAGCGGCCACTTTGGTTTAACAGGACTAGAGTGGGTCTTTAAAAGACACAGGACAGTGTATATTCCAGAGCAGATCTAGATGGCTGTCTCACTATGCTCCAGGGACCATTGCATTCCTGCCTTTTGGAATGAGCTCGTGGCCTTTCTATGATCAACTAAAGATAAGTGAATGTATCTGTAGTCTGCACTTTGATCTGTGAGGTCGAGATATTTTATTTTTTTTCGCGTTCGCCTTATTTTTCTAATCCCCAAGGCGGTGTGCGTTGCACTGTGGTTTTTATTTTGCGCCTGTTGGCCCATTGCATCCAACTTCAGCATGCATTTTATGTAAGGGCCTACTTCCTCCTGCATTTTCTAAGGGTTTGCTTCCACGGGGTAACGGCCGGTGCTGTGATGGGGATCGAACCCAGCACCTTCTGGTTGTGAGCCGTGTCACTTAACCACTAGCCCGCGCCGTTCCCTAGGTCGAGATATAAGTGAACGTACGTATGCAAAGAGAATGGGATTTAAATATATCTGTAGTCTTCACAGTGGTCGCTCTGATCTGTGAGGACGAGAGATAAACTGAGGGGCAGTTCAGTAGAAGTCAGTTCTAGAGTTGCTGCTGAGATCATACGCAGCTTGTTACGCATCGTAGTTTGGAGTTAAACATGGGGCAAGTGAGGGGGATTGATTGAAAGGACAGATCAGGAGTTTGTACAGTACAGTACAAGATAATTGAACGATCAGCATACAACTCCTTCAGCAATCTGCTGAAAAATGCTCAGCACCTGAGAGTCTGTCTAGAATGCACTGATGACAGTTCTGCTTAGTATAACACAACACATCATTCTAGATACCTTGAACTGTGTTGGATGATTGAGTTCCACTTGTAACTGCTCTAGTTGAACTTTGAGAGTTTCCTCTTCTGCCTGGATGGCGAATCCCATCTTGCGATAGATTTCTTGTTTGACAATGACCTGAAATAAAATGTTCACTTGACAATACCACACAAATGCCTCATCAAAAAATAAGCACATGACTTTTACAGCATCATCACAAAACAAGCAGAAGTTTGTGATATACCCTGAAAAGATAACTGTTTTTTTGTGTCAAACTACTATCAACTTTCTATAGTTTTTCAATGAACAAGTGTCATCATCAGGGCTTGACAAATTTTCTGGTGGCTTTAATTTTAGTCAGTTCAAAATTTCACCAGTCAGCATGATCGGACTACAGTCATGCAATTTATGTTAAATTTAAACTAGGCACTAATTCTTTTTATTTCTAAATAACAATGCATACCAAAGAAACATATATTGTATTATTTACACATTATTAGCCTACTTCTTTGGGGAAAAAAATGCACTGCTGCCAGAGGAATGGCGGTTGTGTCGTTGAACATGCTTGGTAGTTTTAGCACTGAAGTACCATTTATAGATGGCTTTAGTAGGTTTAAATTGTGCCAGTAGAGGTCCATTTAGATTCACCATCATAAGCTTGCTATGTACAATCTATTTAAACCGTTATAGCATTAATAATTAAGAGTCATTATGTAGTAACGATTAAAAACAAAATTAACAATGAAAAACATTTATTTTACTCGTCAAGCAAAATGTTTTACTCGTCACAGACGAGTGCTTTTGTCAAGGCCTGGTCATCATCATCTAGTTGATCAGTCTTGAACAAGTGTCATCATCATCTAGTTGATCAGTCTTGAGACTGGTTGTAAGGTCTGAGCACATGTCTCTTCATTTGACCCTGTCGTCTGCAGCTCTCTTCATGTCAGCATAGGTTAGTACTTCCATGTGTCTGCATGCCTGAGATGCAAAGGTCTTGGTTTGCCTCTTCCTCTTTTCCTCTGGATCTTGTCCTCTTATATCTTCTGTAGAAATTTTTATGTCGCATATTGTGTTCTAGCCAACTCAATTTTCATTTCCGTATCATTTTTAATATTTGTCTTTGTGCGCCTACCTCAGTGAGGACATTGTCATTGGATGATATTTCTGTCCAAATCACTTGTTACGTCCTACAATAACACCACATTTCAAATTCCTACAAAGGATGTTTCATCCTTTCTTGTCAGGTCCATTTTTCAGCCCCATACAGTGCCATTGACCATAAATGAGCAGTGATTATTATTTTCCTCAGCTCTATCCTGACACCTAACTTATCTTCTTTATACAGTTTTAGAATGCTCTGCAGAGTCCGTATACAATCAGTTTCTTTTACTCAAGCTGATCTAAAAATAACTATGTGCATCCAATCTATTCTTTAATCCATTAACTGACCCTGCCAACACTATTTCATGTGATAATTTCAAGCATTCACCACTCTCCGATCAAAAAAATATTTCCTAAACTGGACCTTTTTGTTTTTATTAATCAGTAGCTGTGCCCTCTTGTTCTTGTAGCTGGATGTACTTTGAAAAGCTTGTTATAGTCTTATTTATTTTTGAGGCTAGCAATTTCTTTTACTTTTTTGTCAATGCAATCCTTGTCCTAATTTCCGTCAAATTGTGAGCATCTTATGTGATGATTTGTCCCAAATATGTAAACTTCTGCACTTGTTCCATTATTTCTCCATTGATGATTATATTTATTTGCCTACGTTGCTTGTCTATTACCATAATCTTTTTTCTTCAATGTGTTTATTTTCAAGCAAAACTCTTTGGATGTGCTGCTAATTTTTTTAAGCAGCCTTTGTGATGTTGCCACTGATCTGTCCACTCCATTATGGCTTGATTATCGATCAAGAATAAATAAGTGTATGAATTTCAAGTTGAGAAAGTATACACACTCATGCAACTCTCAAGCTGCAGTATTATAGAGTCACTGTGGCCTACAAAGAATGTCACACAACGTAACTTAAGGAGGTTTATGCACAAGACTAGGAACCTGACCATACGATAAAAACAAAACTACTACAGAAATAACTACAGGAGCTGATAAGTGCTTTCATTTTGTGCAAGGAGACTTGTGGGCCCTCACTTTTCAAGAATCAAATTTAAAAAACCAAGAGCTCTTCAGCACATATCTGAGCTCTGTCCTACTCTATGACATTGAGATGCGTCAAATACCCAAGAATATTTTTTATTTGAATTTTTTTACCCATAGCAGACATTGCCATCAGACTTCATTGTACTAAGCCACAGTATCAAGATGCTAAGCAGCGTATGAGCTGCAGCGACTCAGATTAATATTGAACCAGAGCTGCCAAGACCCTTCTATACCTCCACAGTGATTCTGGATAACATACTGCAACAGAGCAGACTGGGTAAGGAGAAGGGATCAAAGAGGGAAGGATAACCCGGTACTCAAAAATGCCTGCTGAAGTTGGATGCGTCGAACCAAAAGGTGCAAACATCGCAATCAAGATGTAAACTACGACGTGGCGCATTTCGTTCTCCATACTACATCCTGCTACTTGCTTTTTTAGGGCTTGGTAGCGAGAGTTTGAGAACGAATGAAGAAAAAAGACTAAGCTACAGCTTGTATGAGGAAAGGTGGTTAGCTCCCTTCCTCACTGCCTTTCTTTCCACAAATGGTAGGTCAGGTACTCATTTACAAATTAACCCTTTTACAGCTGGGAGTGTCGGTAGAAGAACTTTTACTACAGAATGGAGATCTGCAACAGTGTACAAATTTAATATTATCAGTGCCTTTGATGAAGGATGCTGAGCAGTGCATGAGCTACAGCGGCAGTGATCCTGGACAAAGTCTGAAACAGAGCAGACTGGCTAAGGATAAGGGATCGAAGAGGGAAGGCTAACTCAGTACCCAAAAATGCCTGGTGAAGTCGGATCGAAAGGTTCAAATATTGCAGTCAAGCTGTAAACTCTGACATGGCGCATTCTGTTCTCTGGACTACATCCTGCTACTTGCAAAGCCTTTTCAGGGCTTGGTAGTGGGAGTTTGAGAACAAACGAAGAAGACTAAGCCACAGCTTGTATGAGGTGAGGTGGTTAGTTCCCTTCCTCAGTGCCTTTCCTTCCCTAACCGTAGGTCAGATACCCATTTACAAACCCTTTTACAGTTGTGAGTGCCGGTAGCAGAACTTTTACTACAGAACTTCAAAAGTAAGCCAGCTAGTCAAGTTCTCAAAAAAAGGAGATCTGCAACAGTGTACAAATTGAATATTATCAGTCCCTGTGATCAGGCTGCTGAGCTGCAGTGGTCAGCGACCCAAAGCTGGCTGCTAGCGTCAGCGAACCAGAGCTGCCAAGACTCTTCTACACCTCCAATGTTAACTCGTAACCCAAAAATGTGAAGTTGGATTGAAAGGTGCAAATATTGTAGCCAACTTGTAAATTACGACACAATGCATTCCATTCTCCGGATTATATCTGGCTACTTGAAAAGGCAAGTTAAGTTTTTAAAACTTTTTTTTTCTGAAGTAGATCTGTTTAGTTTGTTTATGTAGATATAATAATTACGTTTATAGTAGAAACTAACAGAAAAGGCCATCTTGTAAACATTGATTATCCATGCTCTGTGGATCTTTGAAATTTGTTTGTTCAAACAAGAGATGCCGAAATCGGCAGTTTATATGTTTGTGCTGTTTTTCAACACTATCACCTTCATCTTCTTGTATCTCAGAAACTAACACAAACATAACAAAAACAATAACAACCATAACAAAATGTGACATGATGAAAAATGAATGTGGTAACGTAAAGAAGTGGACGCAGTTGATAAGTCACAGTGGAGTCTCTCTGACATCGTGCTTCTATTTCTCTATCAAGCCACCTTCAGAGAAATGCTCCTGAGACATTTGAACTACTGGATCTGCTGAAGTCCGACATTGTTTACACATAGTAACAAGATATTTTCAATTTATTTAATTTGCGTTCACCTTATTTCTCTATTCCCCAAGGCGGTGTGTGGTGCACTATGTTTCTATGTTACCCCTGTAAGCCAACTTCATTATGCATTCTATGTAAGGGTCTGCTTCCTCCAGCATTATCTAAGATTTGCTTACCTGGGTCAACGGTCGGTGCTGTGATTGGGAAGCAAACCCAGCACCTTCAGTTTGTGAGCCGTGTCACTCAACCACTAGCCCATGCCGTCCCCTGATAAGGTAAATAAAACATGCTTTATGGATATTGCTGTGTTTTTTTTCTTTTTCAAAAAGGTGGCACTTTTCCAATGTACAAAATCTGGTGGCATACCTTCAACAATCTATGTCCAAGTTCCAAATCCTTGCGCTTGTAATCTTCAAGTTTGGAAAGCATTGTGCTGTGTTGTGTTTGCAGATGTACTATATCTCCCGATATAACCTGCAGAATGTATTGTGATGTCACTCATCATAATTATGGTACAACACAATCAAATGTACACAAAACAAAAGCATTTTAGTTCATATACGCAATCCAAATGTTCATCTAATCATGATCTTCCCAGCTTGTACATATATACTGGATTCTCACCGCAAAAGTGACAGGGTATTTATCCATAACGCACTATGTCCCAGTATACTCTGCTGCAAATTGGTACCTAACTATGTTAGATTCATGAAATGCAAGTAGGGAACCTGTTACCCAACCTCACTAAATGCTGAGACTTCAAACAATGAAGCCGCCGGCAGTGTCTGTTATGGGACTACTAGTACTGTAACTCATTCACTCCCACGAGCCAATACATCAGCTTCTGGATTTTTCAAGAAAACACAGGAGCCAATATATTGGCTTTTGCAACTGTATTCACAAAATCACATATTTTCCCATTCCTAGTTCTCCTAAATGTTTTATTTTAGTTATTGATGGAAGTCCAGATTTTGTACTTTTCATTTCTGGAAGAGTTAGCGTGTGTTTCGTTGAAAAAATGTTTATTTTCGCACTTGGAAACCAAATATTTTTTTGGAAGGCAGTCTTAAATCTAGTCCACGCTCCTTCAGTCAGACTAAATAGAATTTTTACAGTACAAGCTCGGTAATGGTCAGATTATGTTATTGCTAACGGTTGTGATGATGAAGATATCGATCGTTCTGATAGCGATATTTCAATTTCTTTATCTAGTCTTAGTTCTAAGTCGAGTGATGAAAGTGAAACTAAATCTACTGATGAGGGGGGCAGTGCCATCTTTTGTCTCAAGCAATGGTAGTAACAATTCACAAATTCAGTAAAGGTTCAAGATCCTGTACAGCCATACTAGTGTGTATAATATAAATGTGTACCCAAATACATTTAATACAGCAGGAACATTTTTTCTGGGTGTGCGTAAATTGTAAACAGTCACGCTGATGTTGATTGGGTGCTTTCATTTTTGAGCATGTTTTCAACTTCATGTGACTTCAGTAAAATATGAATACTGTAAAAACAACTACACCAAATTAGGTGCAACTTGCAGAACATCTTCCCTTGTGGATTACCGTCAATAGAAAGTCATTATGCTATTCATGTATTGGTTTAGAGCTGATTAATGTGTTGATGAGTGCAACAATGTTTTTCATAATTTAAAAATATAAAAAAGAATTATGTAACTATAATCCCTCATACATAAATGTTCACCTACATTTGCAAAATATATGTATTCCATTTTTCTTCTTCTTCTTCGTACGCTGTCAGACGTCAACTTTAATTTGTTCAAAGAAAGCAGCTGTCATCCTGAGGCTGTTGACACTGCCATAGAGCTTGTCTAGTGTTGCCACTGGTGATGGCCACATGTGCTTTCTCTGGTCTTCGTATGTCAGGCAATTTTGTAGCAGATGTTCAGCGGTCATTTTCCCTGTACCCCAGGTGCATTCATCAGCGCCAACTATCTTCAATTTATTGAATAGATGGTACCTCAGTCTGTTGTGTCCTGTGCAGAGTCTAAAGACCACGACCTGCTCTCTTCTGTTCAGCTGGTAGTAGGCATCGTTTTTTGTGTAGCCAGTATGTTCTGTTTCCCATTTGGCCGTGTATCTGGCCCTAATAATCCTTTTGGACTCTTCGTAGGTCACACTAGAATCTGGTTGTGGTAGTCTTGCACCTTCTTTTGCCAGTCTGTCTGCCTCCTCGTTGCCTTGGATGTTACTTATTTTGGTGTTCTGGGGTTTATTTGAAAGCAAGAATATCGTACATATTGTTTTTTCGTCATTTATTTGGACCATGTACTCCATTGAATTCTGGCTGCAATTGTGAACAGTTTGGTATATAATGTGTTTTTTAGAGAACTTTTATTGAACATAAATAGATCACAATTTAGTGATGTTGTGTTTGAGTTTAACATAACATAATTGCATCCAGGGGTCCAAAATATTTGGGAGTGAATGAGTTAAATGAGCATTGAATGTGTAACACTGTCTTTTGGTGTGACTGTGCTACAATGTCTTATTGGTGTGCAACAATATCTATTGATATGAGTGTGTAACACTGTCTTATTGATATGAGTGTGTAACACTGTCTTATTGGTATGAGTGTGTAACACTGTCTTATTGGTATGAGTGTGTAACACTGTCTTATTGATATGAGTGTGTAACACTGTCTTATTGATATGAGTGTGTAACACTGTCTTATTGATATGAGTGTGTAACACTGTCTTATTGATATGAGTGTGTAACACTGTCTTATTGGTATGAGTGTGTAACACTGTCTTATTGATATGAGTGTGTAACACTGTCTTATTGATATGAGTGTGTAACACTGTCTTATTGGTATGAGTGTGTAACACTGTCTTATTGATATGAGTGTGTAACACTGTCTTATTGATATGAGTGTGTAACACTGTCTTATTGGTATGAGTGTGTAACACTGTCTTATTGGTGTGAGTGTGTAACACTGTCTTATTGGTATGAGTGTGTAACACTGTCTTATTGGTGTGAGTGTGTAACACTGTCTTATTGGTGTGAGTGTGTAACACTGTCTTATTGGTATGAGTGTGTAACACTTGTTGTATCTGTGTGTAACAGTGTCTTATTGGTGTGAGTGTGTAACACTGTCTTATTGGTGTGAGTGTGTAACACTGTCTTATTGGTGTGAGTGTGTAACACTTGTTGTATCTGTGTGTAACAGTGTCTTATTGGTGTGAGTGTGTAACACTGTCTTATTGGTGTGAGTGTGTAACACTGTCTTATTGGTGTGAGTGTGTAACACTGTCTTATTGGTATGAGTGTGTAACACTTGTTGTATCTGTGTGTAACAGTGTCTTATTGGTATGAGTGTGTAACACTGTCTTATTGATATGAGTGTGTAACACTGTCTTATTGGTGTGAGTGTGTAACACTGTCTTATTGGTATGAGTGTGTAACACTGTCTTATTGGTATGAGTGTGTAACACTGTCTTATTGGTGTGAGTGTGTAACACTGTCTTATTGGTGTGAGTGTGTAACACTTGTTGTATCTGTGTGTAACAGTGTCTTATTGGTATGAGTGTGTAACACTGTCTTATTGGTGTGAGTGTGTAACACTGTCTTATTGGTATGAGTGTGTAACACTGTCTTATTGATATGAGTGTGTAACACTGTCTTATTGGTATGAGTGTGTAACACTTGTTGTATCTGTGTGTAACAGTGTCTTATTGGTATGAGTGTGTAACACTGTCTTATTGGTGTGAGTGTGTAACACTGTCTTATTGGTATGAGTGTGTAACACTTGTTGTATCTGTGTGTAACAGTGTCTTATTGGTATGAGTGTGTAACACTGTCTTATTGGTGTGAGTGTGTAACACTTGTTGTATCTGTGTGTAACAGTGTCTTATTGGTATGAGTGTGTAACACTGTCTTATTGGTGTGAGTGTGTAACACTTGTTGTATCTGTGTGTAACACTGTCTTATTGGTGTGAGTGTGTAACACTGTCTTATTGGTATGAGTGTGTAACACTTGTTGTATCTGTGTGTAACACTGTCTTATTGGTGTGAGTGTGTAACACTTGTTGTATCTGTGTGTAACACTGTCTTATTGGTATGAGTGTGTAACACTTGTTGTATCTGTGTGTAACAGTGTCTTATTGGTATGAGTGTGTAACACTGTCTTATTGGTGTGAGTGTGTAACACTTGTTGTATCTGTGTGTAACACTGTCTTATTGGTGTGAGTGTGTAACACTGTCTTATTGGTATGAGTGTGTAACACTTGTTGTATCTGTGTGTAACACTGTCTTATTGGTGTGAGTGTGTAACACTGTCTTATTGGTGTGAGTGTGTAACACTTGTTGTATCTGTGTGTAACACTGTCTTATTGGTGTGAGTGTGTAACACTGTCTTATTGGTGTGAGTGTGTAACACTTGTTGTATCTGTGTGTAACAGTGTCTTATTGGTATGAGTGTGTAACAGTGTCTTATTGGTGTGAGTGTGTAACACTTGTTGTATCTGTGTGTAACAGTGTCTTATTGGTATGAGTGTGTAACACTTGTTGTATCTGTGTGTAACAGTGTCTTATTGGTATGAGTGTGTAACACTGTCTTATTGGTGTGAGTGTGTAACACTGTCTTATTGGTGTGAGTGTGTAACACTTGTTGTATCTGTGTGTAACACTGTCTTATTGGTGTGAGTGTGTAACTCTGTCTTATTGGTGTGAGTGTGTAACACTTGTTGTATCTGTGTGTAACACTGTCTTATTGGTGTGAGTGTGTAACACTGTCTTATTGGTGTGAGTGTGTAACACTTGTTGTATCTGTGTGTAACACTGTCTTATTGGTGTGAGTGTGTAACTCTGTCTTATTGGTGTGAGTGTGTAACACTTGTTGTATCTGTGTGTAACAGTGTCTTATTGGTATGAGTGTGTAACAGTGTCTTATTGGTGTGAGTGTGTAACACTGTCTTATTGGTGTGAGTGTGTAACACTTGTTGTATCTGTGTGTAACAGTGTCTTATTGGTATGAGTGTGTAACAGTGTCTTATTGGTGTGAGTGTGTAACACTTGTTGTATCTGTGTGTAACAGTGTCTTATTGGTATGAGTGTGTAACACTTGTTGTATCTGTGTGTAACAGTGTCTTATTGGTATGAGTGTGTAACACTGTCTTATTGGTGTGAGTGTGTAACACTGTCTTATTGGTGTGAGTGTGTAACACTTGTTGTATCTGTGTGTAACAGTGTCTTATTGGTATGAGTGTGTAACACTGTCTTATTGGTGTGAGTGTGTAACACTTGTTGTATCTGTGTGTAACAGTGTCTTATTGGTATGAGTGTGTAACACTGTCTTATTGGTGTGAGTGTGTAACACTGTCTTATTGGTATGAGTGTGTAACACTTGTTGTATCTGTGTGTAACACTGTCTTATTGGTGTGAGTGTGTAACACTGTCTTATTGGTGTGAGTGTGTAACACTTGTTGTATCTGTGTGTAACAGTGTCTTATTTGTGTGTAACACGTTTTATTTGTGTGAGTGCATAAATACCTTCCTTGCTGTCCTGGCTTTCCAAGCTCTAATTAGATACAGATTTACAACTGGGTACCAATGGGTGTCAAAACTGAGAAACAAACCTCATGCTTGTGCGATGACAAGCAAGTGTTCTAACAACTTTGATATCCAAATTATCTGCTTTCTTCTTTGAAGTTCGCACTGAAAAGGACGCTGTGTTGTAGTTTACAGCGAGGCTGCAATATCTGTGCCATTTGGCCCTACACATCCTATTTCAGCAGGCTTTCTTGGGTATCGGGTTTGCCTTCCAATTGTGATTCCTATTCTCTTAGCCATACACTAGTGCAGCCTGCTTCCAGAGCCACCAATTGTGATTCCTATTCTCTTAGCCATAAACTAGTGCGGCCTGCTTCCAGGGCCACCAATTGAAGGTGAAAAAGTGTCTTGGTCTGCTCTGGTTCACAGACTCTGATGCAAGCAGTCAGCTATGAGTCGCTGACTGCTGTCGGTTCATTCATTATGCTGCATCTTCGTCCTAAAATAGCCAGTCTATAGATGTCAGACAAATGTTCCACTGTATAATGTTAAAAAGCTGTGAACTATAGCTTTTCTACGAATACAGTGGACAGCGCAGAAATGGTAAACCGGCCCAAAGTGCGTATCACACGGTGGAAACATTCTATAGTGAGTCTTAAAAATGTCAGGTTTGACTATTCATACGGAGTTTATAAAGTGCATATTTTATAACCCACAGAAATAAACGGAAAATGGCTCACAGAGCTGACTTCGTTGATCCTGGACACCGCCATTTGTGCGTAAACCTTTTCATTGTGGTCCCATCATAAAGTGATTGGATAGTGTTGTGGGCCCATCATAAAGTGATTTGATAGTGTTGTGGTCCCATCATAAATAAGGGTTCCACTACATTAGACCATTACAATAAAGCCACTTACATCCAGTCTTTGCTGGTAAAGTTTGGTCTGCTCAGCTTGATGTTTCAGACGCCTCTGAAGCTCTTTGAACCCAATCATTGGAACTGGTATATACTTTTCAGGATCAGGGTTGTCAAGTTTTGCTTGTTGCCACAGCAAAGGATCAATACCTGGACAAGATTTCATAAAACAAATATTATATAATCATTTCAAATAACGGAGACACAACGTAATTGTATGTGTTAGTTAATTGCCGACCATAAGCAATGATGGCGACATCATCAGACGGTTTTTGTCCTGATGATGTAACTTGCGCTGATCAACAACCTCAATATCTGGTCTCAAGCTACCTTGGGCCAGCAGCAAGACGATTAGTCGAGACGACTGGAGGTAAGTCAGGATACAGCCACTGTGGTCTTACTTAACTTAAGACTTGCGGGATTCAATGGCCCAGTTTTTGTTTATGAGAGGTGAGTGTTTACCACTCGACTGCAGCGTACACATACCGGAAATAGGGTTAAATAAAACAAATTCTGTTTATGTGCCTTTCACGGCAAAGGCTTCCAGCAAGAAGGACAATCCAATTGCAGTGATGATCACATGCTTATCAAAATGATGTTTATGTCTGTCCCTACTGTTATTATTTGCAAATACTGATGAAAGTAGCAAAGTGTGCATTTGGTGTAACATAGCACTTTTGCATCTCTTGCCAGAAGGGATTTCATCACTTACGCTATACCGTGTCTAGGGCCAAACTGTCAATGGCCTTCCCGAGTTCTAATGTCAGTTCAGCATCTAGTTACTCCATAATTTGGAGGCAGAATGACAAATGTCAAGCTGCTGAACTGCATCTCCAGAGCATGTATACCTTGCTCAGGCAGTGCAGACTCGGCTATGTTTGACGCACAGATGATGGGCGTATTGCCAAAGATATTCTCTAAGTCCAACTAGCAGAGGGCAGCCAGGAGACCGCTGTTGAGATTCAAGGATGTGTGCAAGAGAGACATGAAATCACTAGAAATAGATTCCAAATCTTGGAAAGACGGAGATGATGACCACACCAAATGGAAAAGTTTCCTGTGGCTCCGCCTATAATTGGGCGAAGAGAGACTATTTACAACAAACAGAGGAGAAAAGTGAACGTGGAAAAGAACACAAAAATATTGAATAGCTTCATCCAAGATGAAAGTACCAGAGCCAAACTAAGAATATATAAAAGTTATAAATATTATCTTATTACTTATCTGTGGCGGAGACTGCAAGAGAGCAACAAAGAAAAATTGTCCCCCATCTAAGAAAAATTTAACAAATTTTCTGGCAAAACAATCACCAACTAAGAACTGCTTTTCTGGAAATATCAAAAAGATATATCCATACATCTTATTACATACATACATCAAAGTCATTTCGCTCCTGAATCATGTGTATTTTTCAGTGATCTTGAAATCTACAATTGCAGTGTTACAAATTGCTCTTGGATAATATTGTGCAGCAATGTGTTCTGTGTGTGTTTTTCCAATTGTGACTTGTGTACATTGAGAAAAATCATAAATGCACCCGCCATCTCAATACACAACAATCATAATCATACCAATGAGGTTAACTCGTCCAGACGGACAATTTGATTTTCTTACACGAAACCAAGTGGAGTGGCGGAACTGGTTCAACAATCTGCAGTATTAGGGTCCCAATGACCTTCCAGGTTACGGGACCGATGATGATGATACATCAATAACATTTCAACATTGGAATTTCATACTTGATCTAGTGTCCGCCAGGCACGTGTTCTTGCATTATAGCTGTTCTCCTGTGCTATAGATTGGATCCTTGCAAAGATGGAAGAGCACAATCCAGGGGGTCTCTGGCAAAGTGGTCAAGTCGTTTGCCTCGTGTTCGGACAGTTTGGGCTTCGAATTCAAGCTGCGAGTCAGTTCATGATATCGATTTTTCCGGAGATCCCTGGGTTTATTGCTTGAGCTACAGAGTTCGTGCTTTGCGCCATGCTCTCGGCAGGTGGTATACCCTTTTGCTGGGAGAAAGCAAGCCATATGGGGAAACCCGCGGCGATGAAGTCGAGCCCTCGCCTTTAATCAGGGGTTCAAAATCAGTGACATACGTGCAACAGACCTTGTTTACATAACTGACATCCTCATATCAGGCTCAGACTCTCAGGCGCTGATAAGTCTCATCTAGAAAGGTCAGCTTCATATCTAGGTCTCCATATTTTATGGGAAACTACCAAAATCCTAAGTTTTGGTGATGCGGAAATCACCGTAAATGGCAACCATGTCGACACTACTGAGGACTTCCTCTATCTAGGCAACAGACAGACATCTGATGTATGTAGCAGTCATAACATTGTCTGAAGTATCGTATGGTAGCCTCATCAATGAACTCCCTCCTGTACAGAGACTCTACCAAACTGCGCCTTTACAAATCCTGCATCATTCCAATCCTTATGTATGGCTCTGGAATTTGCTGTCTTGAAGCCTTCTATATGTGCAGTCAGAGACGCATTATTGGAATTCACTGGTATTATCAATATTGAGGTCGTCTGACAAACGCATCTCGAAAGTGCCGGAGTATTGTTTATCTGATGGGCTGTTGATTACCAACCTTTGTTTTGCAGATGACATCGATGGGTTGGCGGGCACAGAAGTGGAATGGGTCAGAAGGCTCGATGAAACAGTTCTTGACTATGGTATCAAGATTAAGACTGGAAAGACCAAATTAACGACCAACAACACTGAGAGCTTCAACAGTCGGATAAAAGCTAATGGCCAGGATCTCGAAGTGGTAGACTGTTTTAAATATCTGGGTTCGATTGTCAGTGATGAAGGATCAAAATGTGAAGTGTTGGCCAGAATAGCACAAACAATAGTGGCACTTGCACATCGTAACAAAATCCGGCAAGATAAACAGTTAGCCATATGCACAAAGATCAGATTAATGCACACATTGGGCCTGTCAATATTCCTCTATGCTTGTGAGACATGGACAATTACAGCTGACCTAAAGCGGAGGATACAGGCCTTGGAGATTTTTTTTTTTTTTTTGCGTCGCCTTATTTATCTATTCCCCAAGGCGTGTGTGCGTTACACTGTGGTTTTTATTTTGCGCCTGTCGGCTCAGTGCATCCGACTTCAGCATGCATTTTATGTAAGGGTCTGCTTCCTCCTGCATTTTCTAAGGGTTTGCTTCCCCGGGGTAACGGCCGGTGCTGTGATGGGGATCGAACCCAGCACCTTCTGGTTGTGAGCCGTGCCACTTAACCACTAGAGGCCTTGGAGATGAGATGTTTCCGAAAAAATGAGGAAATACGAGAAAGAATTACAACAGCAATAGGGCCTTTTGAAGATCTCTTAACAACTGCCAAAAGAAGGAAACAAGATTGGTACAGGCACATATCGATATCAAATGGTCTTGCAAATACTCCTGCACGGAAAGATGCAAGGCAGACGACGAAGAAGTCGTCCCAAAATGAGATGGGAGGACAACATAAAAGAATGGACCAATCTCTGACCAGAAGAGGCACAGGCAGCGACAGCTGACAGATAGGAATGGCGTGGAGTTGTGGGGATGTCTTCATCTGTGCTCCAACGATCTCACAGGTTATAGGATGACCTAACGGGCTGTCGCACACCTTTCTATTTTCGATCATGTGGTCCACCTCCCCCAGGATGTTTCGGCCAGCGCCAGATCTGCACCTGGCTGTCAAAAATCAAGGGTGGAAAGACACCTTTTCCCACAAGATGCCCCATTGGGTCGCCCGAGCAACACTTGGATGTGACAAATCTAACCCTTGTCAGAACAATAGACCTCATGGACCTGAGCCATCAATCATGACACCAGACGATAAACACGACGGCCTTGGTCACCTAAGTGGATTATTATTATATTAGTGGAATTGGATCAGCCCGGAACTAAGAAAAGACCCTGATACAATCATATGAACTGCCACATTCCTTCTTCTACGTTCGTTCTCAATCTCTTGCTACCTTTCCTGAACAGAGCGTTGCAAGTAGCAAGATGTAGTCCGGAGAGCAGAATGCGCTGTATTGCTAGTTTACAGTTTGACTGCGATATTTTGACATCCGTCTTCGGCAGGAATGCCTCACTATTGACCCCAAAAGATGAAAGATAGGTCAATCTAAAACAACTTAGTGAAGAACTATAGAGAACTAAACAAATATTGACTAGTTAAATGTATCATACCAGACTGGGTGACAGACTGGGAGAAGTGGGGGAGTTTGTTGCTGCCCTTAAAGATGCCACCAGGCGAGAGCTGGTCACTGACTGTTTTAGTAGCTATAGAAAGGAGGAACAAGCTACCTGCTGGAGGTTTGTCCAGGTACTCTTTCAGCTGTTCCTCTGTCCAGCCAACTTTAGGCAAAATGCTTTCAACAGAAAGTTGTGAAGTTATCTGATTTTTCTGTGATGGCTGACTCAGGAAGGTAAACAGATCATTTGCTGTGACACGTTTAGCCGGACCCTGAGCTGGACGCTCTAGAATGTAAATGACAACCTCGGTTCTGAAACAACCAAAGAAAATAATGAAACTCTGAAACTATTGGGAAAATCTATAAATAAAACAGTACAAATTGTAGCTCAAACCAAACAATACATAATGGAGTTCAGTACTAGCAAAACAATTCATAATTCCAAGTTTTAAAAAAACATCTAACTAAATAGAATTTTCAGACTAGAATACGAATGTTCAACTTTAACTAAACAGAGGGCTGTAAGTGTTTATCAATAGGGTGGAGGGCTGTAAGTGTGTTTATTAGTAGGGTTGAGGGATGTTAGTGTTTTATCAGAAAGGTAGGTGTGTTCAGGGTTAGGGCTTTAAGTGTGTTTAGGGTGAGGGCTGTATGTTTATCAGTAGGGCTGAGGGATGTAAGTGTATTTATCAGTAGGGTTGAGGGCTGCAAGTGTGTTTATGTCGGGTTGAGCTTATCAGTAGGGTTGATGGCTGTAAGTGTGTTTATCAGTCGGGTTGAGGGATGTCTTTATCAGTAGGATTGAGGGCTGTAAGTGTGTTTATGTCGGGTTGAGGGATGTGCTTATCAGTAGGGTTGATGGCTGTAAGTGTGTTTATCAGTCGGGTTGAGGGATGTCTTTATCAGTAGGATTGAGGGCTGTAAGTGTGTTTATGTCGGGTTGAGGGATGTCTTTATCAGTAGGGTTGATGGCTGTAAGTGTGTTTATCAGTCGGGTTGAGGGATGTCTTTATCAGTAGGATTGATGGCTGTAAGTGTGTTTATCAGTCGGGTTGAGGGATGTCTTTATCAGTAGGATTGAGGGCTGTAAGTGTGTTTATCAGTCGGGTTGAGGGATGTCTTTATCAGTAGGATTGAGGGCTGTAAGTGTGTTTATCAATAGGGTTTAGGATTGTAAGTGTGTTTATCAGTAGGGTGAAGTACCATATACCCCAACAATGAAGTTGCCATTTGTCTGTGAATGACATACAAATTAGAAAGGTAATAACAATAACCATTTTTGATTACAAAAAGACAACAAAACTCATATATCTATTTTTACATAAAAAATTGACACCCTTATATGACTTAAAACATCTACCAAGCAAAAGAAGGACAATTTCAACAACAAAAAATCAACACAATTCAAGATAGCCCTCCAAATTTCTATTCACATATACTTCAAGAATGTCTTTTCACATTGTATCCCTTGGGCACAGACATTATTTGCACTCACACTGCAGCTTCCTGTTGCTGTTTGTAATGAAACTTTTACACTATATCTACTTTCATTTTCATGAGCTGCTATCTACACCTCCATGTGGTGATCCTGGATAACAGGCTGTAACAGAGCAGACTGGCTAAGGAGAAGGGATTAAAGAGGGAAGACTAGCCCGGTACTAAAAAATGGCTGCTGAAGTCAGGTGGGGTAGACCAAAAGGTGCAAATATCGCAGTCAAGCTGTAAACTACAACACAGCGCATTCTGTTCTCTGGACAACATCCTGCTACATGCAAAGTCCTGTTTAGGGCTTGATAGGTAGAGTTTGAGAATAAACAAACGAAGAAGGTTCAGCTGCAAAGGAACCTATGGTTCCTTGATTAAAAGTACTTACACTCTGTCACTTACCTTATTTTTGCTATCATGTCTAATCTTCATTACAAAAATTGGATGAATTTCATAATATAGCTTTTTAAAATAATGTATGCCAACCATGTTTGCAGTAGCAAACAACCAAAAGCTTTGAATGCTGTTCTGGACCAACAATACTAAAACGTACCTGTCTTCAGGCAAAGGCTTGATGCCTTCCACACAAACACTGAGTGTTGGCTTGCTGCCTAGAATCCTGTGTAAGGTATCTACGACCTGCTGCTGAGCTGCTGTAACTTCCTCTTCCTTACGAGCAAGCACCAACGCCACTTGACCCAATTCATTGCTGCCTTTGGGAATCAAGTGATAACCAAGAGCCTGGAGGTGCAGTAAACAAGAACATTTGATTGAACTTAACACGAGCAATTACAAAAATAGAGAGGGGCTCAGTGGTCTCGAGGTAAGGTGTCCACCTCGAGTGCCGGAGGTTGCGTGTTCTAATCACGGTGGAATCCTTGATTTTTTTCACATGGATTTTCTGGTAAAAATTCCCCTGATCTCTGGGTAGTGAGATCGAACTCCCATGTTCAGTGTCGAGCACGTTAAAAATACCATGGCAGTTAGAAATCAAAAAGAGTAGGCTTAATGGCAGGTGCTCGGACAAAAATTCTAGTTAAAAATCTACCCAAATTATTTGTAAAGAAAGCCACAGGAAGTTGTAAAATACCTACTAATATAGTCAAAGTATTCGGCTACCCGGCAGCAGACATTAACATGCTTGTTTGAATATCAGGATTCCAAGTAAGAGTAACAATCAATCAATAAACCCTTAATCCATTAGGGTCGCCATGGTGGAAACATCAACGCACAAAGTCATCCATAGTACTCTATCCTCAGCCCTGTGATCAAGTGATTGATGTTATCAATCCAGGTCTATCTTTGGCTTCCTTCCGCTATTCCCCGGAGTATTGTTTTTGAGATGGAGTCATGTCTTGTTACAATGCTCAAACCATTAAGTTTTTGACATTTCACTACTGACAGAAGTAGTTCCTGTTGACCTGCCAGGGAATATATTTTATATCTCAGATACAGTAATCATTTGTTTTATATTCTGTATAAGAGATATGCAAAATTCTCATGCATCATTTATATTCAAAACCTTATTGTATTCTTCTATCCATATCAGCATTTAGTGCCTAGCTCTCACATCTGTATAAAATAAAAGACAGCACTAATGATTTATATAACTTCACTTCACTTCACTTCACTTCACTGCAGTGCTGAGGTTGCATTTCCATATGACATTTAGTCTTGATTAGATCATCCACTACATAAGCAAGACCCTTAATATTTAAAGGAATTAACTTCTACTAGTTTGGCCATTTATTATGATGTTTGCAGAAGCGTGGTTGTGATGCCCATTCACTGGTATTAGAGTAACAAGCTGATGTCATTTAATCCAGATACCTGCCACAAATGAGTAATTCTTATGATTTTTAATTAGCTCCCACCAAATAAAATTCCATGTCAGTTTTTGCAGTGCATTGAGAGATGATGTCAGTGCTATGGTGAGAACTGCATACAACGAGAGAAAATAGAGTGAATCTACCAAACTACACTTTGGTAATGTCCGAATGAGATGAGTAGCAGAGCGATAAGAGGAGATAAAAAAAAGCACATAGCTTAGTTGCATCACACTTCAGTCAGCCCATCAACATGTAAACTACTTGCCCCTGTTAGAGCGACGAAAGATAGTGTCAGCCACTCCACCTCACGCAGGCTGGAACCTTCTTCTTCGTAAACTATCAGACATCAACTTCTACTAATGACAGGGCGTTGCTACGGTAATCCTGCTTAACTCGAGAGGAGCCGCAGACTTTTGGTTCACGTACTAGGCTGATAAGCCAACGGCGCGAGGCTACAAGGTGAGGGAATACGGCCGAACGCCTCTAAGCCAAAATCCCGCCCAAAAGCAGCTCAGCAAGAATGCAAAGGGAGGCTTCGACATGGTGGGAACCTTGGGCCCCCCCTCCAGCCCCGCTCGGTCGAGCCGCAGAATGAGGTCTCTACCGTCCGCTGATCAAAGCGGGCGGGAAGCTGCTCGATATTCACCCCATACGGCGATGAGGTATGAAACCATTTGTAGAAGACTTAGTTCTCGGTCGGGGTGCCCTAAGCAGTAGATCAGCTACCTCACTGCGAACTGCTGAGACTCAACCTTTGACCATGAGATATGTCCGCTCCCCAGGCGAACAACATCTCCGTGCAAGACCAGGCTTGTCCCCTGGTCAAATGCACTATTTCGAGAGGAATCACAGGTCGCTGACATTTGGTCCACGTGCTTGGCTGATAAGCTACCATCTGAGGGATTACGGCCGAACGCCTCTAAGCCAGAATCCCGCCCTAAATCTCAGCACCGCTGTGATGGGAGGCTACGACATGGCTGGGGCTTGCGTCCCAGCCCGGCCCGATCGAGCCGCAGAAATGCACCTGGCAAAATGCACTCCTGCCTCGCTCTTTGCCTCTGTCTGCTATCAGTCATCCTAATGGACGCAGAAGAGATGCAGTCCAGCGGACATTGCACCTCCTGCCCTATTGTGACAACCTCCCGGGTGGCGGGGAATGCTAGGCGTACCATCACTGCAGATGAGCCGAGAAAATAAAGGGAGCAAAGAGATACCTCACTCACATGCATATGCTACGTTTCTGGCAGGATGTGACGATCCTGGGACATAGTCACACTGGACTGCCTCTCTTCCGGGATAGTACAAACTAGTACATAGTCCATCATATCATTGCCAAACCCTATAGACACGAGTAGGGAAGACTCGATAGTCCTGCAAGACAACTTCCCAAGAGAGACAACTCTGACCACAAACAACTGCTGCCTTGCAGTTAGGCTGGGGACAGCCAAAGGCTAGGGCAACCCTACAGAAACGCCTGTTGAAATCGGATGCACTGAGCCATAGGCTTAACAAAATAAAACAGTGCAACGTAAATATCGCTGTAAACAGCGTACGATGAAGAAGAAGACATCAACTTTAATATACCTATCGCCATAGAGCTTGTCCAGGAGAAGGGAGTGACTAAGGGAGAAAGTGTGCTCTGTCTGGAAAGATCCGAAGAACACGAAATCAACACCTGACTGGGACTCTTGAGTATATATACACTTGGCTGGCTGCTCGGATAGAGAACGGAGCACTTATGGGAATGTCCCCTGTGTGGTGATGTTGGTTCCTAGAATCAAGATTGTCCAGGAATGGTATCGTGATGGCTTTCTCTGTTCCCCATATGTAGGACCTTTTAGCATATGCTCAGCAGTCATTTTGTCAGAGCCACAGACATATTTATCTGTATGTTCTAGTCATAGTTTGTTGAACAGATGGTATCTCAGTCTGTTGTGGTCTGTGTGGTGTCTAAAGATTGCTACCTGCTCACATCTGTTGAGCACAGTGAATAAACTGACAGCAGTCAACTCATAGCCGGCTGCTTCGCTTGCATCAGGGTCAGCAAACCACAGCTGAACAAGACCCTACTCCGCCTTCAAGCAGCAGCCATGGAAACAGGCTGCATTACTGTAGTCTGGCTAAGAGAGTAGGGATCGTAGTGGGAAGGTCTGACTAAGAGAGTAGGGATCATAGTGGGAAGGTCTGGCTAAGAGAGTAGGGATCATAGTGGGAAGGTCTGGCTAAGAGAGTATGGATCTAGTTGGAAGGTCTGGCTAAGAGAGTAGAGATCATAGTGGAAAGGTCTGACTAAGAGAGTAGGGATCATAGTGGGAAGGTCTGGCTAAGAGAGTATGGATCTAGTTGGAAGGTCTGGCTAAGAGAGTAGGGATCTAGTTGGAAGGTCTGGCTAAGAGAGTATGGATCTAGTTGGAAGGTCTGGCTAAGAGAGTATGGATCTAGTTGGAAGGTCTGGCTAAGAGAGTAGGGATCATAGTGGGAAGGTCTGGCTAAGAGAGTAGGGATCATAGTGGAAAGGTCTGGCTAAGAGAGTAGGGATCACAGTAGGAAGGTCTGGCTAAGAGAGTAGAGGGATCACAGTAGGAAGGTCTGGCTAAGAGAGTAGGGATCATAGTGGGAAGGTCTGGCTAAGAGAGTAGGGATAATAGTGTGAAGGTCTGGCTAAGAGAGTAGGGATCACAGTAGGAAGGTCTGGCTAAGAGAGTAGGGATCATAGTGGGAAGGTCTGGCTAAGAGAGTAGGGATCTAGTGGGAAGGTCTGGTTAAGAGAGTAGGGATCGTTGTAGTGAGAATGCAAACTCTGCATTAAAAAAAGCCAGCTGACATCGGATGTGTTGAGCCAAAAGGCGCAGATATTGCAGCCTCGCTGTAAACTATGACACAATGTCCTTGTCGGGACAAATGCTGAAGATGAAGACAGACTATTTGTTTGAGTATCAAGTTGGTTGGAATATCTGCTTGTCATCGCAAAAGTATGGTATCTCAGTTTGTTGTGGCACGCGCAGAGTCTAAAGAACCTCAGTTGAGCTGGTAATATGCGTCAATTGGTTGTTGACCTGTGTGATCTGCTTCCCACTTGCTCCTGTATCTAACCCTGGTAAACATCTTGACATATTCATGTTATGCCTATAACAAGCTGAGGCAGCTTTCCACCTACTCTTGACTCTCTATATTTATATATATATATATATATATATATATCTTCATTGCCAAAAATAGTGCAAAGATGGAATCCACTGTATCCCAACTCTCTTGAACCGACAATTTAGTTTATAGAGTATCACTCTTAGTTCCTTTAGGTGTGTATTTTTCTGGCTCCACAATCACTGACAGTGCGTATTTGAAGAGTACAACTTGTGTCTGTTTTCATCTCTCATTAGATTTTTTGCTGCAGTTTTCAAGGCCCCTGTCTCTGTTCTGAAATTACTTGAAAATCTTCTAGTTGACACAGATGTGAAAACTTTAATAACCAATCCCAAGGAAGTGTTTTATAACACTTCCAGAATTATTTTTCAGAAGTAGTTTTCAGTCATGACAAAAATTTGACAGAACCCTTTTGATTCCAGCAAGTCATATTCATCCCAGCTCTGATACAGTAAAGCATTAAAAAAACATTTTCTTTAACTGGATTGCATGCAAAATTTCCTACCTTGAACCTACAAAAACCATTTTCTTTAACTGGATTGTATGCAAGTTTCCTACCTTGAACCTACAAAAACCATTTTCTTTAACTGGATTGTATGCAAGTTTCCTACCTTGAACCTACAAAAACCATTTTCTTTAACTGGAGTGTATGCAAGTCTCCTACCTTGAACCTACAAAAATGATTTTCAGGCTTGAAGTCTACAACTCCATTTGATGAGTAAAATCCTTTCCCTGTGCCCCAGTATGCTTGAAGTTGGTTCCACTTGGCAATGATCGCATCCCGTTCATCGCCATAGATCTGTGGTAAGGATACAGCCATAGCAACATTGGCCAGGTTGACCTCTTCCTGTTGCTGGACATTCTGGGGTTGTGCTACTGCTGCAAAGATGACAACATTCTATCAAAAAGGCAATCTCACAAAAATAAATCAGACAAGAAAATATGATCAAATAATTAACCCAACGCAAACAGTTTGATAATTTTTGTCTTCTGAACCAAAAGTAAATCTTAAAAAGCCCAACATGGTGGAGAGCTCTCTAACACCACATTCAGCATGGTTGTAATGCTGGGTTTTAAAGAAAACTGGATAGTCTTCTTCTACGTATAAGTTTTACATTAAACTACAATTCAATTAATTTTTGTTTTAAAAATCTAAATTTTACAGAGTGAGATTTGCTCAATTATTAAGACAATAAAAGCGAATTTCATTATATGTTTCTGTCCAACTTTGATAGAAGTTCCTGATGACACAGTATCGACTTAATAAAGTGTTTTCTCAATCAACAGCGCCTTCATGAGAGAGATTGAGAAATGAGGACATTCACAAAAGTGTTGGTTCCATAACATATGTCAAATACATGTCCAGACAGAAGATGATTCAGTCATCTCATGGGAATGCCCCCTAATCAGCTTTCCCTACGAGTTTACAATTCCAGGTGATCCGAGCAAGAGGGCAACCGAGGAGGGGAAGGTGAACAGAAGATGTAAAGATATTTCCCATCAATGCATTTGACGCAGAAAAATTAAACTTAGGCTTCCCACCGGGGTTCCAAAACTAACTAAGCTATAAAAATGAGTACCTGGCTCTCCTCCTAGTTAGGAAAAGCAAAGCAGTGAAGACTACCTAAATTATAATCCTTAATGTTTAAGACTGCATCAATTTCAATTTGGAAAAAAAACTCAGTGTAGATATATATTTCTGCTGTAATTAGAGACCTAAAATGTGCAATGCAACATGCACATTCAAACTTTAACATGAATCTCAACAAAATCAAAATACAATACCAAGTCAATAAACGTTTGAACAAAATATGTGAAAGTCTTTACCCCCAAAAAAACTAGCTCCAGTGCCAGAAGGCGCCCCAAAAGCTGATGCACCTGTGGTGCCGAATGCCGATCCTCCACCAAATGCCCCTGTAGTCCCTGTCGATCCCAAAGCACTTCCAAATCCACCAGTTCCTGCACCAAATCCTCCAAATCCTGGAAACAACAATGAAATATTAGCCATTGTTTCAAGTAGGAATATTTGTGTTATATGTGAAGCATAAATTAAATGACAATAGCTTTCAAACAAACCCCAAAATAAGTCTTAACGGCAAATATCTGCGGCCAAACGACAACCCAAACTACCTGGGAGTCACATTTGATCGGCGCATGACATGGAAAAGTCAGATTGAGAGAAACCGAATGAGAGCCAGAGAAAGAATGGCAATCCTGAGGAAACTTGCTGGCACAAGCTGGGGAGCAGACGAAAGTATACTAAAGAAACTGTACACCGGAAGAGTGAGACCAGTTCTCAAATATGGCATTGCGGCATGGACAACAGCAGCAAAGGCGAAATTCGATAAAATTAGCAAACTTCAAAACCAAGCCATGAGAGTTATAACAGGAGGCATGAAGTCAACGCCAATTGTAGAACTTGAAAAGATTACAAAACTGCAATCCATTACCGACTGAAGAGACTGCAGAGCCCAGCTGCAATCAGAGAAACTCAGAAGACTGACTGACCATCCAATGCACCAGAGACTAAACAATTTCGGAAATGGGAAACTAAAGCAGAGAAACTTTGCAGAAATAGCCAAAGCAACGATGAACGAAGACCCTATAAACGCACTAACAACACCAAAGCCCATCCCTACTGTACGAAAACCTACCTGGGGGCAGAATATATTTCCAGACTTGGTAGAAAATATACCAGGTATTGGAAACAAAAACAGCCAGACTGAAAAAGAAAGAAGAGATACAACCCTGAGGTACATAACGAAAAACTACCCAAGCATGGACTGGACCCATGCATACACCGACGGTTCTGTAACAAACACAACACAGAACGGAGGGGCAGGGGTATTCCTGAGCCTACAAAATGGCAGAAAAATAACACTTTCAGTGGCAACTGGAAAATACACAAGCAATTTCAGAGCGGAGGCAGAGGCACTGAGGGCTGCAGCAGAAGAAATGGTGACAGGTAAAAGGAATGAAAGCCATATAGCCCTGCTTACAAATGCCCTGGCCGTAGTCACAGCAATTAAAAAGCCAGAAAAATACTGAACTTAATGATTTAAGAGCAGTACTCTGTCAACTATGCCAGCAGTTCGCACCAAAAAGAGTAGTGGTACAGTGGGTTCCATCCCACTGTAACATCCAAGGCAACGAGGAGGCAGACAGACTGGCAAAAGAAGGTGCAAGACTACCACAACCAGATACTAGTGTGACATATGAAGAGTCAAAAAGGCTTATTAGAGCTAGATACATGACCAAATGGGAAACAGAACATACTGGCTACACAAAAAACGACACCTATTACCAGTTGAACAGAAGAGAGCAGGTCGTGGTCTTCAGACTTCTCACTGGCCACAATAGACTGAGGTACTACCTATTCAACAAATTGAAGATAGGTGGCACTGACGAATGCTCGTGTGGTACCGGGAAAATGACCGCTGAACATTTGCTGCAAAACTGCCCGACATACGAGGATCAGAGAAAGCACTAGACAAGCCCTATGGCAGTGTCGACAGCCTCAGGATGACCGCTGCTTTTTTCGAAAAAATACATGTTGACGTTTGACAGCGTTCGAAGAAGAAATGACAATAGTATATTACTTTAACATGGCAGTGTTGAGCATAATGTTGATCCGCATGTCCCTGCTTGGGAAGGAAAGCCTAGGACAACTACAATGCAATATGCATGTCATAAAAAGCAGCAAAGGAAGGCTGTTCAAGGAACTGGTAACCTCATCAAATAAAACAAAGTACTTCAGACATCAGCAGTGCTAAAAGAACATAAGTGATTTGGTGCAGACTTCCTGCAAACAAACTGAATGGAGTAGTTAGCACATACTCTTGCTACTGGAGCAAAACAGCACAGATGAGTGTTGAAATAGTACACTTCTCGTGTAACTACTCCATTTGGTTCCCATTGGATAATTCTGCTTCAACGGATACCCTCCACTTATTCCAATTTTGGGTCATCTTCTGGAATTGTTTTACTTAGTCTATTCTCTTCTACCATGTGGTGTAAAAGTAACCCATAGCATTACTGCCGTAGTAGGAGTGTGAGGTGTTTAGCGATCTCACATTTCAAAGGCCTGGCTATATGAGGGCGGTAGCCATCTCCTCTCCCAGCCACTTTAACTTCCCGGACTGAACTGGTACCCATTTAAGACTGGGTCGACACTGAAGTTATTGTAGTCTGAAAAAAACATTTTCACCTGAACTGGGGAATGAACCCAGATGCGAAGCCAACTCGCTAACAACTGCGCTATGCGGCTCCCTTGCGGTGTAGAGGTCCTTTATTTTTCATGTTGCTTAGTTTCTATAGGAAAGAGTGGCTGCTTAGCAGCAGCTTATGACATACCATGCAGGTTACAACATATGCTTAAATATTCTTTGCTCTCCTTTCGTATTAGAAAACACACAAGTGATTTACTTGAAATTGATTCTGCTCGTAAGAATTTAGCTGCCCTGGCCTTCTCTTCCACCATTTTTATCAAGTGTATTTTAATCCCCTTTCTCATCAATGTAAGTATTGGACAAAATCCATCATTTTTAGTTAAAAATCTACCCAAATTATTTTTACCTTCCCCCAGATCTAGTAAGTCGCAGGTGGTTTTTAAAAAAATGCCTACTACATATGGCCGAAGCTGTCCGCTACCTGGCAACAGACATTAACATGCCTGTTTTAATACCAAGATTCCAAGTAAGTAATGTAACAATATATAAATATCAGGCATGGCTGGTCCATATAAACAGTGCTTACCTTTCACAAGCAAACAAATCAATACTTTTTATTCCTTTCTTTAGTCTGTACAAATCTTTCAAATTGTAAAATAAAAACCTTTAGCAGAATTAGTTGTATTTAATGTTATTCCTACTCTAAAAGGTAGCATACAAGTCACTATTTTCTGACAATATAACTCGATCTCGCCTTTAAATGCTGGAAGTCAAGCACAGAAGATTTTGCTTTCACAACTATTTAGCCAACAATAAGCCAGTGCTGCAATGGGGACGAGGGGGTATTGTTGCTATCAAATGTGGGCATCAGAAGTAAGAAAGATTTTATTTGCTTCTCGCCAACAAAAGACAAGTATTTTTGCCACATAATTTTGGATAAGCTATTGACGCATGTGTATTTTCAGCTGTACTAAATATATGCATCAACGATTGGAAATCTGCGTTCTAAATAACACACAAGCTCTATATTGCGCATTAGTTCTTACACTGCCAAGCACAACAGTAGGCACCAGTTGCAATTTTTCATCTTCAGGAAGAACAAAAGACTATAAACGCAACAGTATGAAGAATGGCAGACTAACTCGACTGCCTTTATTGGCAATAGAACAACGATGATTAATTCTCCGTGATTCATGGTGAATTTCTATGACGATCATTGATGCATTTGTCAAGAAGGAGTGCAGTATAGATTTGTACCTGCAAGTAATGGAATGTTTTTTGAAATATTGTATAAATTACTTTAATTTTATGGTAGTAATTTCTTACTCCATAGTCTATATTATTTTATTGATGAAAGTTACTTTAAATAATTTGTTTAAGTCTGCTCCAAAAATGTTCACTATATATGTCCATAGCTTATTTTGCCCTGCAATATAGCCCAAATTAATTATGTACTAAAATTATAATATATATTTCATAGAGACCTACAAGGATTCAAAAGCATTTGAAAAGTATTTAAAGCCCAAAAATCGAAATCAAAACAGGCCATAGAACATTTTTACCTACACACCTTCAACGCCCCAAGTCAACCAACTGTCACTGATTAATATCAATATTAGTAACCAAAACTTATAAGATTTAAACTAAACCTCAAAACAGTAGAATTATTAAAATATGACATAATTCTCTAGTTTTGGCTTCACCATTGCTAGCTGACAGGCTAATATGTTTCCAATTATTGATTACTCTCACAACTAATTTGTACTACATTGCTTAGTACTGACATCATTTAGTACACATAGTTTCAATGCAACAACATTTGAGACATCACTTGCGGTCAGTTCAGCTGATTCCATTGGACCTTTATTAATTAGCAAACCCAACTTTCTTGGAACTTCCGAATGTTAACAGAGCTTCTTCCTTTGGACAGTTATATATGAATATCATCATATGTAGCATGTCCTTTGCAGGGCAGACTGGCTAAGGAGAAGGGATCGAAGTGGGAATGCTAACCCGGTACTCAAAAAATGCTTGCTGAAATCGGATGTGTTGGACCAAAAGGTGCAAATATCACAGTCAAGCTGTAAACTACAACACAACACATTCCATTCTCTGGACTACATTCTGCTACTTAAGCCCTTTTAGGGTTTGGTAGCGAGAGATTGAGAACGAATGAAGCCAAGCCATACCCAAGCATTCCTTGATATCTTTGTCCCATTGCCTTCTTGATCTGCCTCTGCTTCTCTAGCCTGACACCATATCTTCCATTACCGTTCTCTCAAGACCATCTATTGATGTGGCCAAAGTATTTCAATTTTCTTTTCATGGTAGAATTTATGAACCAGTTCTCCTATATGCCTAACTCTTGTTGAATGTCTGCATTCTTCTTTTTTTCAGTCCATGGCAACCCATGACAGTTGATCCATGAACAATTGAAATTACAATAACAATGTAGTCTAAGCTTCTTATTGCATCTTCAATGTAAGTGTTTTGATTTTATCTTCAAGACAAAATTAGACTATTAATATTATAAGAGGCATGGGGAGAGTGGGGAAATTGGCTGGGCATGTGAGGTAGGCGAGAGGTGGGGAGATCCTTTAGTTATTAGTTGTTACACTGCTGTTGTTTCATATGCTAGTTAAGTTTGATTGACACTGCCAGGCAGATGTCTGAGAATGAGATGTTCAATTATATTTATTTTAGTTTTTAGACTATAATTTCATAAAATACTTATAGTTATACATGTCATAATGAATTAAACAAAAAACGCAAATTGAAGCGTGTATACCAGTAGTAGTTGAAGTCACTGGTGTACTGAAGGAAAATGGTGATGCTGATGCCGATGTAGTTCCAAAGGTACCGAATAGAGATGAAGGCGCGGTAGTGGTCGCCGTTGCTCCAAAGCCGCCAAATCCGAAACCCGTACTACCTGCACCTGTCGTCGAGCTTGTTGTTGCTGTCCCTGCTCCAAAAGCCCCAAGCCCGCTCCCAAAGGCAGTTGTACCAGTGCCAAAGCCACCGAAACCCGTAGGTGCTGACGTCGTAGCTGTAGCACCAAACAATGTTGGCTGAGTTGTAGTTGTACTTCCAAAACTGAAAGCCATTGTATGATTGTGGTATTCAGCTGTTAAATGCCAGGCTTAATGTATTTTATTACATGTAATGTGGTCTTAGCAGTCCGAAATGATACCGGAAATACAACTGAAGTACTGTAAACAGGCTCTACATTTACAGCATGCTTCTATAGTAGCATGAAACAATCACTGTGGGGCATCGTGACAAAGTAGAAGTCAGGTTGCATTATATAGGATAGGATTAAACTCAAACTCTATTGGTAAAGGAACAGATTGGCTCTCGATTTTGGATTAAGTTACTATTCTTATAAAATATACTGGCTTAGAAGGTTCTATAGACTTAGGACCAGAGAGTCTTGTGTTTCACCACATAACGACCAAGTCATGTGGTGTGGATCAGTTGAGTTAGTGAGATACTCAGTAGTGTAGTAGTTAAAAGTTAGGTTCAGTAATAACAAAACCCCAAATAACCAAGTGTTTCCATCCCTAATTATATTATGTGCATTTGTTTGTACTGAAAACAGCATTACTAATACTTGTTTATCATTTAGTATGATAAAGTTTACATTTTCTAATACTTTGAATCAATGTTTGAAAGCTCCAGGCCGTAAAATCAAAATGCTACAAATCGCAGTCAATAAACTTGATAATGATTTGTTTCTTTGTAGCATTTACAATTATAACTTCAGGTAATTACTTGTAATAAGTTTTGCATCCTAAATAGTAATTATTGCCCAAGAAAAATAGCCAGAAGGAGCTCCAAAGATAGATGACTGATATAACTGATTGACTCTTAACTTACAGTCTTACTCAAATGCTGATATAAAATATAAAATAATAATTGATACATTTCATATTTCTCAGCAACAAATGTTAGAAATCTAAATGAAACATAAAAGTTTGAAAGTATGTTAATCTATATTAGGCTTTACCACTGAGATTGACATTTAATTTTTATTAGATTAAAAATGCAGTTCATAAAATAAAAACCTGATATTTGTAATACTAGTACTAATAATAGTATTACTATTCACTCAAACATTTGAACATTGCAATCTCTGTGGAATTCATCTTTTAATGTAGCTAATTATTTATTGGCAACATAAAAGGACATAATACAAGGTGTGTTCAAATTAAATCGTACCAAACTGCAACAAGTGAACATACATACAATGTGCATGATGACGTCACTTCTTGTGTAAACAGTACATATCAACCGTCAAGTTTGCTAAATTTCATTATCCTCTGACTCATAGTTTCCTCAGCAGACCGTTGTCAGTTCATTATTCACTATTGCATCTTTGGCCCCACAGAGATTTTAATGTTCAAATTTTGTCATTCAAATGCATGTTTTAATGTTTGTTCTGAACATTAACTATTGCAGGTTAGACAGTTGATTGTGATCAGGTCTGCATCAGTTATGGCAAAGAAGAAAATGAAATTGGAAGTGCCAGATACGAATGGATCCGAGTCCTCTACAGATACTACTTCTGATGATGGTAGCAAAGAGAGCAGTGATAGTGACTCTCATGACTTAAATAGTAACCAACACAAAAGGTTAAAGAATAAAGAAAGCAAAGTTGTATTGGGAGAAATCAAACTACCATGTTTGCATAAATTGGATGAAAATAGCTTATCATCTTGCCTAAAAAATTATATTGAGACGACAAAACAGCTCAGCAAGGACACGGCGTCACATGTTGACATTACACCTTGCTCAACCTCAAATGTCATTCTCTGGTGGGAAGAGTTTACAAAGCTTGAACGTGTTAAAGCTGTCATTACCTCAGAATCTCAGCTACATAAAGGTACTTGTTATACTATGTCAATATTGTGTAGAATTATAAATGTTGTTAAAGCGGGGGGGGGGGGGGGGGGGGGTGTTGAGGAAGAACTCTCAACGCCAACTAAATGTTCCCATGTTCAATTCCTGGCCTTCATGCAGCAGAACTGTTTTGACTAACAGGAGAAGGGGTAGAAGGCGAGTCACTGGCAACTTAAAACCACTAGTTTCAGGCAGATGGGGCTTGAAAGCCTAGGAAGGTAACTCATCTAGGAGAAGGAAAAACTCTGATTTAAAACTATCTGAAGGCTTGCAGATAAGATACTGGCATATCTTATCTGGTTTTGTCAGATATGGCTGTGCAATCTGTTGGTCAGCATCTACCAAACCTGACAACTGACGATGTGCAAAGGAGCACATGCAAGAGGGTACAATGCCTTATCCTAGAGCGAGGAAAGACAACCTCAGCTGAGTGTTGTGGCAGGGCAGACCAGGCCCTTAGTCTTGGTTGGTGGCTGGTCTAGGAGTGAAGCACCGACAGGCGAACAGATAGAGCATTGCTCTGCTCATCCGGCAGCTTCTGCAGCTTGCCTTGTTCTAAATGTATTGGTATTACCTTTCCCTTGGGGTAAACAAGGCAGACCAAGAGAGGGGCCATACTGCATGGGCAACACATGGTCTCTATATTTCTGCCGGGCTTTGTGCAAATAGCACAATTACTAACATCTGATAAGACGAAAAGAGCCAATGATTGTGTAGTTACCTAAATTACTTATGTTCTTTATGCAAAAATTTCTTGACCATCATTTATAAAAATATTTTTGTTTCCAGACTTTGCAGATTAATTTTATTTGGCTTGGCTTCGTTCTTTCTCTATCTCCTGCTAACAAACCCTGAAAGGGCTTAAGTAGCAGAATGTAGTCCAGAGAACGGAATGCGCTGTGTCGTAGTTTACAGCTTGACTGCAATATTTGCACCTTTCGGTTCAACAATCCAACTTCAGCAAGCATTTTTTTAGTACCGGGTTAGCATTCCCTCTTAGATCCCTTCTCCTTAGCCAGTCTGCCCTGCTGCAGCCTGTTATCCAGGATCACCGCATGGAGGTGTAGAAGGGTCTTGGCAGCTCTGGTTCGCTGATGCTAGCAGTTGGCTATGGGTCACTGATCACTGCAGCTCATGCGCTGCTCAGCATCTTGATCCCTAATTTTATATTATGTGTGCTTATCCTCCTTGTTGAAAGCTGACATCTTTCACTTTTTGTTCATTGCAACAACAAAAAATTAAATAGCTATTTGTATTGGTCCTGTCAATATCCAATAATGCTTGTGAGGCATGGACAGTTACAGCTGACCTTCAGTGAAGGATACAAGCCTTGGAGATGAGATGTTTCCTAAGACTTTTAAACGTCACGTACAAAGATCGAGTTACAAATAAGGAAATACAAGATAGAATTACAACAGCAATAGGGCCTTTTGAAAACCTCTTGACAACTGTCAAAAGAAGGAAACTCGCTTGGTATGGTCACATATCAAGATCAAATGGTCTTGCAAATATGATCCTGAAGTAAAGATGCAAGGCAAATGAAGAAGAGGCCGTCCCAAAAAGAGGTGGGAGGACAACATAAAAGAATGGACCAATCTCCGACCAGGAGACGCACAGGAAAGAGGAGGGTGGTGTTGTGAGGATGTCTTCATGTGTGCCCCAACGACCTCACTGGTTATGAGATGACCTAACCTTATTTTTATCCATGGGCAAAACTTATGTTTGATTATCCTTTAAAGGTGTCGGTTTCTGTAGTCTGTACTTTTGTCATAGCTCAATCAATCAAAGCCTGTCGCTCATTTAATCTTAGTTCCTTCTCACATTCTATGGTATTTTTGGATTTACTTCTCGTTCTCTGCCACTGAAGATTCCATGTAAGAACCTCTTTCAGGATTGGTCTCTATAGCCAAATGAGAAACACTTCTCACAGCACAAGTCTTTATGCTGTCACCATCTTCCCTTGCGATGGGCAACTATTATTAGATAAATACTGGGAGTTAAATTGGTTGTGGGTGAATACTTAGGAATGGTATTGTATTACGTTGACCATTTCTTGTTTGATTTACTTTCTTTCATAACTGTTATACTACGAATCACATGTTTCTGATTATGGATGCCATTATACATGTCTTGGTTTTTGTGATTTATTGTTTTTGTTCTGATTTGTCCTGGTATGGTCACTGAGACATCATCTATTTAAATTAGTCCTTTCAAAAGCAGGTGGCAGGATGGAGCAGTCTGTCCACATAGTGTCTTAATGAGAAGTACAAACTATCATCCACAATCAGTACAACACAAGGGGGACGGCATGGGCTAGTGGTTAAGTGACATGACACACAATCTGCAGGTGCTGGGTTCGCTCCCCTTCACAGCACCGGCCGTTACCCCAGGGAAGCAAACCCTTAGAAAATGCAGGAGGAAGTAGACCATTACATAAAATGCATGCAGAAGTCGAATACACTAGGCCGACATGCGCAAAATAAAAACATAATGCAACACACACCACCTTGGGGATTAAAAAAATAAGGCGAGCACAACAAAGGACAACTCAAGATATAAGAAAGGCATCAATGTGAGTAATGATCCTGACCCAATGCACCAGCTCTACAGACACCAACAAACCATCTTTCGTCTGAGAACAGGCCACTGCATACTATTGGGCCACCTATACCTGCTCAAGATATCACAAAGTGAGTGACAATGTCATGTAGAATCAGAGCTTAGACCCCTGAACTTATCTTACAGGACTGCTCAGTATACAGAGTTCTACTATGCCAGAGGGAGCAGAAGCTGTGGAGCTGCTGCAGTCTGGATCTTGAAAGGACTGGGGTCTTCGTCCACGTGACGGGACTACAGATCAAGAAAGCCTGAATGCAGAACAATAAAAATGAGTCCTTTCATTGTTTGTGTGTATCATGCATTTTGTAGAGATGTCTGAATTTAATTTATTCCAATTTTGTTAAGTTACCTAAAGACACTCTTGCTTATGTCTTGTATATGTTTTTCAGTTTGTTAATGTCTGTTTCCATTTTAATGAACCTTCCATTCCAAGATAGTGACACATATGAAAGCTGGTTTAACAAGAATGCTGCACATGGATCAAGCTGGCTTTGTGGCTCTAGGTATGTATATTATTCAAATCAATTTTATATTGAAAATTACACCAATTATAAATTGTCTTATTCGGCTGTTAATTAAGACACATCATTATTGTTAATTTTGCTATAGATAATAATAATTATTGGGGAGCCCAGTGGTCTTGAGGTAAGGTGTTTGCCTCTGGTGCTGGAGGTCGCGGGTTCAAAATGCGGTGGACACTGGTATTTTTTCCCCTCATCTCTGAGCAGTAAGATCAGACACCCATGTGCAGTGCAGTGGCGAGCGCGTTAAAAATACCTTAGCAGTTGAAATCGAAAAGAGTAGGTCTAACGGCCGCCGATCACGCAAAATTCAAGTTTTAAAATCTACTCAAATTATTCTAGGAATATTCGCCCCACAGAAAATATGTTGCAAAAAAGGGACTGTGTGGCTATAACTTCAGGTCTTGGATATGTGGTTAGCAGAGCGGCTTAGATGGCGCCTGACAGTCTGCGTGTCTACCTTGCTCTAATTTACGCTTTCACTTCCACCAGTCTCAAAAACAGGCGATCGTATATTCCAGGGGTAAACTTATGCTGGGATTGATCTGGCAAGTCACCAGTGGATTTTCACTTGCCAAATAAATATTAAACCAAGGATGTCACACCTCCGCACTACATCTAACGACATAAGTTGACTGAAGATAGATATATAGAATAATCATTATTGATGAACCTGAGGATCAGACAATAATTACTGAAATAGTTTAGCAAGGTCATTGGTCTTGAGTGGAGTAGCATGTTCAGTCTTATTATTTACATATATTTAATGTTTGTGTATAAATGCAGCAAAGATGGCTCCATAACCAGCTGCGAATCTAGATTGCAATGCTGTTTTAGTTCATTGTGGATGCCGCCAGACCACGGATTTGCCTGGAGTTCACACAAGTCGACGACTTACATTTGTGTTCACAGAAACGTGTTGTTGTTATCCATTTGGACTGTTTAATTCGTTCATTTCTTTTGTGTTTTCTTCTTCCGTCCGATTATTCTGGAACGGACATTGACTATATGAATAGCAGTACGCTTAAACGTGTCGCATTTCACGGTCAAGTTCACATGGCTGAACTCCACGAGATTGGCGTCCTTTGCCGTAGCTCTACAAACAGTGTTGGTTTTGGTGTGTGAAATTTAGACTTGGCTATAATGGATTAGTAAACAGCCTGGGAAAGATGCCCAAGTCACTCACGCGCTGAGTGTTGTCCCTACAACCTCTTGCTGTAATGGGAAAGCTGCATCCTGTGCTACCTCTAGTCGTCTCTATAAATATCGTGCCGCTGACCAATGGCAGCTCAGGACCAGAGAGTGGGGTTGGCAAAAGGCGCGGTTTCTTTCTCACTTTAATCCTTCTTCTTCTTCTTCTGCGTACACAGTCAGACAGTAACCATTATTTTCTTTAATCCAAATCACATCCATTTCAGCGGACCACAGCAAGAGAAAAGACTGTCCACACAGCTGAGCAAAGAGAGTGGTCTTCATCGCATGTTTATATAGGTGGTCAATTCCCAATTCAAGAAGAATTCATGATGACTTAATACAGGTTTATAAGATGATGAAAGGAATGGATAAATTAGACTATAACAAGTTTTTAAAAATACAGCCATTCACAAGAACAAGAGGGCAAAGCTACAAATTAACTAAAGAGAGGTCCAGATTAGATATAAGAAATTTTTTGTTCGTCAGAGAATGGCTGGAATGCTTTGCCACGGGAGGTAGTGGAGGCAGGGACAGTAAATGCATTTAAGAATAAATTGTATACGCATAGCTTTTAGGTGATGAAAATGAAACTGGTTATATACAGACTCTGCAGAGTCTTCTAAACCAGTATAAAGACGTCAAGTTATGTGATGGACAAGCATCATCAATGCATTCCATTATTTGATCAAACATTTTTTATTTTCAAGAAACTACCAAAAGTGATTAGTTGTTTTTTTTGTGTCTACATATCTTATAAACACTTACATGTGTTTATTTTCACATTATTTCACAGTCCATCATCATCCAGCACATTGCCAAGTCAGAAGTCAGACGTGGAGGACATTGTGAGTACATTTGAGCTTTTCCACAATTTCTTTGAGAGGTAATAAAGGTAATCACTTGGCTATACTGTCAGGATGGAGTGTTGGGAACATAATTATGCTATGACCACCTATATAAATCCTTATTCCAGCTTCTTCTTCATCGTTCGTTCTCAAGCTCCCGCTACCAAGCCCTGAAAAGGACTATGCAAGTGGTGGGGCGTAGTCTGGAGAATGGAATGTGCCATGTTGTAGTTGACAGCTTGACTGTGATTTTTGCGCCATCTGGTCCGACACATCAGACTCCAGCAGGCATTTTTGGGTACCAGGTTAGCCTTCCCTCTTCGATCCCTTCTCCTTAGCCAGTCTGCTCTGTTGCAGCCTGTTGTCCAGGATCACCGCATGGAAGTGTAGAAGGGTCTCGACAGCTCTGTTTCGCTGGCCCTGATGCTAGCAGTCAGCCTTAGGTCGCTGAATATTGCAGCTCATGCACTGCTAAGCATCTTGATCCCTTGCCAGGTTTCCACTTCTTTGACTTCCCTAACTCAGAACGCCTATTTTTATAGCTGTGTAAACCTAGAGCTTGAGTAAATTAGGCCAGGTCACAAATCTGGTGCTATGGATACGAGAGACTAGATCTCCATCAGTCATGCACTCATCGTGTATTGTTGTTTGTCCATTGTTTCTTTAGAGGACCACATTGGCATCTGTCAATCCTGGAGTGGGTTCGTGGTTGGCTGATCAAACCAATCCGAGCCTAAAAGCGTCACACTGAGGGCAGAGGAACACTGTCACCGTCAGACATAGGCAATTCATCTCTGGTCTTTCGTGTTGTACAGCTTTCTTGATTCTTGTCTGCTCGATATGTGTCGTGCCAGTAGAGATTTTACTACACCAGGCATAGCGATCAGCACCAATGTTCTCCAAATTATCAGGGTCAGTTCTTCGGTGAGGTTTCATCATGTATTATGCTTTCTATAAAGGCCTCACAATAGTAGCAATGTTTTTATTTTCCTTAACTCTTTTGTGATTGGATATATCCAAACTATTTAGCTACTGAGGTGTTCATGTAAGTTATTTTTTTTGTAGCTATACTAGTTTTTTTTTACATTTATATTGCTTTGTATTATTTATTCCTCAGAAAGTACCATCCATATATGACAACAATCCAGCTCCAAAAGGTCGCAGGGCACTCAAGCGAGAAAGAAGGGTATGTTTATTGGCTGCTAAGCGTCCTATTGTGTCATGGCAGCATAGGAAACCTTGAGAATTGTTTTCTGAACACGTATTGTCAGAAGTTGTTCACTCATGAATTCCTGAGACCAATGGACACTAATATTTTGGCAGAAGGAAGTAATAGGGTCTAGATAATGGCCTGGACCACACTGAATCTACATTCCATATTTACAATAGTTTGGTGTGAGAATGGCTAAACCAATGATGATACTTTTTGGGGGTGGTATATTGTCATTTGTCACAATGAGGTCTGTAGTTGGATTCTGGATCATTTGTTACTTTACTTTCTATTCTTTTGCCTGGTGTGTATATTTTCTGCGTTCTCAAAATAAAATTTTCTTTATGATCATTGCTTCTACTGCTGAATTAATCTTAATATACGAGTTTAGGTGAAGAAACAGATAGATGAAGGTTGACATTTCAACCAATTAAGGTTTTTATAAAATTCAGTACAAACTAAAGCAAACAACATAAGATATTACTTAAATCAGCTTAATGGCTATTTTTAGGTGGTCAAATTAAAATATAAATGTTAAGTAACCAAATCATTTAATTAAATTAAGTACAGTTCAGCTTTCCGTCCACTGGGGCCGTCGAGCATAGTGAGGAACTTTATAGTCTCCAGGGCAATGTCTGTGGCGTCTGCCATCACACGACCCATGCCATTGTAGGACACCCCTGACGATATATATCCATCTGCCACACTTTCTCCCTGAAGCTCGAACTTCTTGTCCATTTAAAGTGCCCAGTGGGAGTTGGGTATGGTGGCACCTGCTTGAGATCGGGAACAGCGTGGGCTAGTGGTTAAGTGACACGGCTAAGAATCGGCCGTTGCCCCGGGGAAGCAAACCTTTAAAAAATGCAAGAGGAAGCAGACCCTTACATAAAATGCATGCTGAAGTCGGATGCACTGGGCCGACATGCGCAAAATAAAAACCGCAGTGCAATGCACATTGCCTTAGGGATTAGAGAAATAAGGCAAGCACAAAAAGCAAAAATCCCCACTTCACTCATCATCATGTGCCTTGCCAGTTGGTATTGGCTATCACAGATTTGCATGTGTTGTCTGTCAGTTCTGCCATTGATCATCTCCATGCTCTCCAATATTTTGTCTGCCTCTCTCAGTCCGTCTTCCATGCGATTCTGCCCATTATCACTATGTGTTCCAACTCGCCTCTTTTCATGACATGCCCAAAACAAAAGGGTTGCTGCATTGTCCTGATTTTTTGTCATAAACTATCTCTGTCTCTTCAAATGCCAAATTATTAATCTTCTTTGCTGTCCATGAAATTCTCAACATTTTGCCCATTTTTATCACAGCTCATCCCCCACTACGGAAAAATATTTTCATTTAAAGAATTCCGCTAATTCCATCAGGTCTTAAAATTATGTTATTTCACTGGAAATAACATAATTTTTTAATACACACAGTCCGGTAATAAACTCAAATGATCGTGTGAGAAAAGAAAGAAAAAGTCTTTTGACATTGTGATTGAATCCGCACTTCTCCTTGTCCGCAGGCAAGCATTGAAACCATTCGGCCACATGCCCTTCCCTAGATTGTGTTTGTAAAATGGTAATAATGTATGACGGGATTATTATTTTTTTTGCGTTGCGCTACGGTTTTTATTTTGCACCTGTTGACCTAGTGTATCCGACTTCGGCATGCATTTTATGTAGGGTATGCTTCCTCCTGTATTTTCTAAGGGTTTGCTTCCCCGGGGTAGCAGCTGGTGCTGTGATGGGGGTCGAACCCAGCACCTTCGGATTGTGAGCCGTGTCACTTAACCACTAGCCCACGCCGACCCTGTGGATGGGATTTAAAGATCACATGATATTTCACGCTTGCAAAAACAATTTGGTCATGATTTTCCTAAACAATATACATGTTCTTTTGCCTGTAACTTATAAACGGCTTGACATAGACACCTGAAATATGTTTTACTGATCTATAAAAAGTCCAAAGAATGTTCTGTGAAGATTGATAAGCTTGATGTGTCCTTCTGTTTGCGAGTTATGGCATCTTCATACATAAATATACAGACATGTTCTATTTAGATTATAACACACATGAAAGATGCAGCTCTACTGTACAGTTTTTCTGATTCAATCAATGTGGCACAGCTGAAATTGTAATTATTTTTTGTTTATATTTCTTCTAACAGGCAGAAAGAGAGAAGACACTGGGCAAAAAATGGTTTGGCATGAAGGCTCCAGATGTGGATGACAAGCTGAAGAATGACATGGATCTTATACGGATGCGGTCAGTTCTTGATCCAAAGCGGTTTTACAAACACCAAGATAGAAAAGCCTTACCAAAATATTTTCAGGTAAGAACTTGTTTAACTTAATGGCTTATCTAGACTCGTAGTTTGGCTACAGTTAGCTGCTGGTCTGAAGATTTTGTTTGTGTTTGTTTTGAATGCCCACAATGAGTAGATTCACTCTTTTGTGCACCCTTAAAAGGACGTTAAGTGGCGGGTTGCAGTAGCTTTCCTCACATCCTGAGGGTGGGCCGGGGTCTTCCAGACGGTAGTGTAATGCTTGGCTTTATCTACGGGGATCACATCGATTCCTCTCTTCGTTAGCCAGGCTGCTATGAAAACGGCCCGTTTCCAGGGTGGGCTGCAAGGAAGCCGAGATTAGGGTCTTGGCCAGTATATTGTGCCTGACCAGACGTTAGTCTTCCTTCCCTGGTCTGAAGATAAATCAAAGTAAAACACAATGCCTCAGAAACCCTTACTGCCCAAAGCAGGACATCAACCTTGGAAAGGAAACCATTGAGGATGTCAACTCCTATATCAACCTAGATCAAGAGATAAATGTCAACCACAGAATCGACCATGAAATCTATAGACGGCAAAAAGTAGCTTGATATTTCTTCAACTCTGTTAAGCCAATACTCCAGAGATGAAAGACACTACTACAAGAGCACATTCTTTTAGTTCCATGGTCATACCAGCAATGATTTACTGATGTGAAGTGTGGAACTTGCACAAAACCGATACGAAAAACTCAGAGAACAATGGAACAACGCATACTAACAGTTTTTATATGGAACAAGATCTGAAACAAAGAAATCCTTTGTTTTGAAACGTCATGGAAGCAGCGATATCACGCAAATATCTATGCACATGTATACTAAAACCTATGTAATGGTAAGATGCGCTGACCAAAATACCCAGGTTTGCATTAGTACGGCACTAGCGGGGTATGCTGTTCCAGGATTGGACTTTACAGTTACAGCCTTAAGAGAACACATTTCGCAGCTATCGCAATTTTCACTTGCAATGTGCAACTATCATTATTATTACCATTGAGAAAAAAATACAAATGCAGGTGAGAGAGAAAGGCATACTGGAAATATAAAAAAAGCTAACTGGACAACACATGCAGCTCTCTCTAATGGACAATATTAATACACTATAGCAAATAAATACCATCCCAGAAATAGCTCTTCTTTTTCTATGTTCGTTCTCAATCTCCTACTACCAAGCCCTGAACAGGGCTTTGCAAGTAGCAAGATGTAGTCCGGAGAACGGAATGTGTTGTGTTGCTAGTTTACAGCTTGACTGCTATATTTGCACCTTTCGGTCCGACATATCCGTCTTCGGCAGACCAGAAATAGCTAAAATTACCAAGAGGCACCCACAACTGCGTATGTCCTTTCTGGACATTCATACAAATGTGGAAACCCTTCGGATGTGGAGGGATAAAGCTGTTGTGGAAGCTTATGGAAATGTAGCAGATAGAAAAGGGATCACCCCAACCGGCGACTTGCCAAAAATTGACAACTACAAGTAAAGAATTAAACATGTGAGTGAAATCAAAGACAGATACCACTTCCCAGAAAGAAGAGAAGAGTTACAGAGAGTACTGATAGTTGCCCATCACATGCGAAGAGGGTGACAGCATCAGACTTGTGCTGCGAGATGTGTTCTCAGGTGACTGTAAAGACCAATCCTGGCACGGCAGTTTCTGCTGCACCCATTGGCATATATGTGTGAAGTTGCCAGGCGCTCCATTCTTTTGGCGATGGAGTTTTGTTCTGCGATCTGGGCACTTTGTATAATACTATTGCGTCAGGTGGAAGAATTTTGTGCAAGCTTTTCCCAGGATGTGACATCAATACTGACCCTTTTCAGAGATACTTTCAAGGAGTTTCTGTAGCATTTCTTCTGTATCCCTAACGAACATCTACCTGTTCTGTACTCACATTCTTCGTTCGTTCTCAATCTCTCGCTACCAAGCCCTGATAAGGGCTTTGCGAGTAGCAGGATGTAGTCTGGAGAACGAAATGCATTGTGTTGCTAGTTTACAGCTTGACTGCGATATTTGCACATCTTCAACAGTGGGCTCACCATATAGCAGCTGCTTTACAGAGAGTAGTAAAAGTTCTACCACCACAAACATTCCTTAAAATGTTTACAGAGAGTAGTAAAAGTTCTACCACCACAAACATTTCCTTAAAATGTTTACAGAGAGTAGTAAAAGTTCTACCACCACAAACATTCCTTAAAATGTTTACAGAGAGTAGTAAAAGTTCTACCACCACAAACATTCCTTAAAATGTTTACAGAGAGTAGTAAAAGTTCTACCACCACAAACATTCCTTAAAATGTTTACAGAGAGTAGTAAAAGTTCTACCACCACAAACATTCCTTAAAATGTTTACAGAGAGTAGTAAAAGTTCTACCACCACAAACATTCCTTAAAATGTTAACAATACTGACATAGATGATGCAACCAAAAATTTAGATCCGATTACTGTCATGCGACATAGTCATTTATAAGCAAGTCATGGTAGATCCATATCAGATACTGCTGGCTAAAGACTTCATTTCATGAAGCTTCCACTTTTGTGAGGCCGGCTAACCAGAGTCATTTGAATAGTTAACTATTTTATGTATTACATCAAAGTAACCTTTCTAACACTCAGTTTGATCTCCATTGCACAAGAAAGATATTTAAAAAATTATAACTGATTTATATCAGAGAGATAAAAAGCATGCTGTCCTTTTGGCATTGTGGGTTATCATGAACATGTATTTTTGTAGCCTCCTATATAGTTAATGATATATTCTGAAAGTCTATGCTCTCTTCTATCCTAGCAACATCATCATGAGGATGGTTCGCCATTATTGTTTGAATTACTTGTGTTTGTACAATGCCCTCCCAACTATGCAATCAACTTTAAAAAGGAGAGAAGAGGTGCCATTGTCGCTAGCTCAAAATTCCAGCTGCTATCCAATCAAGTAAATTGACATTAGACAAAAGTGGGTCATCGTATGTGCATGTGGTGTGTACTATACCTTTATAGGGACTAAGTCGTTCCACTTTAGCCATGATGTGTAGAGGCCTTCGTGTATTTTTCTTTGACTTACAGTTTCTACCCTCATTACTACTAGCCTGGCAGGTTACAGTGCTACTATTTTTCATGACCTTCGGGTCAAATAGCACACACGCACAAATGTGTTTCAAAAATAGTGTACATATGTATGCCCTAAAACATTACATAATATGGATGACTGCTCTTCATAGAATAATCTAAAATTAAACTCATTTATTGAAACTACTTTTAGATTAGCATTTTATTTCACTTCAAACAGCAAAATCTCATTTTTTTATTTTTTTTTAAAGGTGGGTTCACCCTTCTTGACCCAGAAGACCTCATTTGTGTGATAACACTATTCAATATTTTATTGTATCATTCAACAGATGGGTACTGTGGTGGATGAAGGCACAGATTTCTTCAGCAGCCGTCTGACCAAGAAACAGAGAAAGCAAACGCTGGTGGAAGAACTGATGGCCGATGCCAATATTAGACAGTACGTTGTTTTAATTTCTCTGATGTTGGTCTTTGTGGTGGTGGTAATGTTGTCGAAGATTACTGTCAGTTAGATGTTGGTCATATTAATAATTATTTTGAACGATCTTTCTTCTTATTACGCCGATTGGAGCAGGCCGACTTTTTGCGAAAGGTGAAGTAGGCTGTTGGGAAAGATCTTTATCGAGTAGATCTGTTTATTTTGTTTGTTTGGATGTAATAACTACATTTGAATTGGAAACTAACAGTTGTGTTGATATTATAAACACAGTATCGATACGTTGTTGTGGTTTCCATGTATTTCTATCGGAGCAACTAGACCTAGCGGTCGAGTCCAAATTTTATTTTTGGTTTTCAATCAGTTTTCACCTTCATCTTTTTGTATTTCAGAAACTAACAAACACACAACAAAAACAATAATACCAACAAGTTCTTTATTCAATTGTGTCCTTTACACACAAGAAAATCATATTTATTGACCAACAAACAGAAAACTTACAAGCTTCGAAAGTCAACTACCATAGCGAAATATAAAGTTGCGAAAATCTTTGCAAAACAATGTAGCGTGCTAAAGGTTAAATGTGTTATTGAAGAGGCCAGTGTCCAAATGAAGCTTGCTAAAATCATCAGACAGAAGCCACAATAAAAACTTGTATTTTAGAGCATGTATTGGGAATATTTGTGACAACGGGTAAAATTGGATTTTTGTAGAGATTGTGGTGTACATGTTAGAAGATAAACCTTGTAGTTGTTGTTCATCCATCACATGTGATGAGACCATTCCTCTTTTCGTTTATCCAGTTCTTTTAACTTGCGCGAAGAATTTGATTTAAATGAGGAAGGGTTACACATTTCGTCGACCTCACTCTCTCGTCCGAGTCCAGCTGAAACCAGTGACAAGACAGGTTAGGACGACTGGATATGGACTCGGGTGAAGTGGATGATCACGGCTGCTCTAATGCGCCGACGTATTTTGTGTGTTCCACACCGCTTAGCACATTTGCTTTCATGGTAACCTGATATCTTTCCCGCTTAGCTGGCTGGTCTAGAGCATGGGAGGACAAATCTAAAACAATTTTGCCCTATTTTTGTTTTCACTACTATTGCTTTGGTGGTTTCGATCTTCTCCCTACTTTTATGTTTCCCCACCCCTCCTTCCCCTAGTCGGCTTTCTGTTGGTTCGTTTAATTGTCACTGACAAGGACTGGGAACAGCGTGGGCTAGTGGTTAAGGGACACTGCTCACAACCCAAAGGTGCTGGGTTCGCTCCCCATCACAGCATCGACCATATCCCTGACAAAGCAAACCCTTAGAAAATGCAAGAGGAGGCAGACCCTCACATAAAATGCATGCCAAACAGGCACACAAAAAAAACTAAGTACAATGCACACCGCTTTGGGCAATAGACCAATACGGCAAACGTAAAAAAAAACTGACAAGGATTCATAGGTAGGCGGAACCGCCTTGGCACCTCCAGTGGTAGCGAGTGGTCTCTACACACCTCTGGTCTGAGTGTCATCAAAATGTCTGGAGAGGATAATGGAATAAAGATACTTGATGGTTTAACACTAAGTCAATTACAGGAATGATAACCAAATTTGATATTTGTTGAACAGATGATTTTTGTTGAACAGATGAGTTTTCAGCCTACAGTGACCTGTTTGCAATCTGCATATTGTCACTTGTTCTCTTCTTGGCAAAGAGTAACATGCTTCTGCTATACCAGATCCTGCGTGTTCTCTGTGCCGTTTGTCTTTGAAGTTAATTTGTATTATTGTCTTTATTTCTTCATGTGTAGCACTGTCTTCAGTTTGATATTTGCTTCCTTATTTTCCATGTATCTTCCGGTAATCAGGAATCCACTGATTTTTCTCTCTGCTGAAATTGTAGGTGGTATTCATGAGTGCCTCAGACAATTGGGGAGGTAACAATAGGTCTGCTGTACTATACTATTTATGTCATAGAAACGTGACTAAGGAGAGTTGTGCTGGCAAACTCATCATGTGAAATATGTAACTACAACTGCCAGAGCACATTATTTTAGCACAAGGATGGTGAAAAGTAAGGTGGCTGCGCTCTCTGGTGGTTGTGTCAAGTTTTCCGATGTTTGGTGGTTCCTGTCTGGATTATATTTCACAACTCCTTCACCAGGTGGTATCAGGGACTTTATTCTGTGGATCTGATGTGCTTTCGATTGGTTATCCTGTTTGTTATGCTGCATTTCATGCATGGCTCAAGCCATGGGAAACCAGTCCATGACGTTCCTCCCTCCACCGGAGGTTACACGATACCTCTCCCAACCTCGTATTCTCAGCGCAGCAAGGGTCACGCTGACCAACAGGTGGACACTGTCAGAAGCCTCGGCGGCAGGGCTTGTGGGAACAGGAAGTTTGGCATGGACAGACACAGAAAGCCTGACACAAACATTGGTCTAACACACTCCTCACGGTTCTCATCCCAAGGCTGCAGAGAACACGGCTGCCCCTGGGGAGTCGGTAGGGATTTCGGTCAACGCTCTACGCATGGACATAGCCTCAGCTGTTGGACATGGTAGTGGTCAATAGACGCAACGGGCCTTTGGCGCCCACGCGAACATTATTATTATGCCAACAGCGATGGTAGCTGATACTTTTATATCCATCAAATGTTATAACACTTGGTATAATAAGGCAATGTTATAGACAAGCTTTATCGAAACACAATTTTACAACTTATTTTTACAATTTATTTTTAAGTAAATTTAACTTTGCAGTCATAGGTTACAAGGGTCCAAAGGGGGCCATATAATAGCAATAATGTAATCTGCCAGGCATGTCATAAGAGACAACAAAGGAGGGTTGGGCATGGGACCGGTAACTTCATCATGTAGAAACTTTAAGCCACACAACATCAAAATAATAGAATACTCTACATCCAACTGTAGAAGTGAGCGACCAAGCCCCAAGTCAAATAACACCGGCCATGGTTAGATGGTTTGTGACAGCATAGATGGCACCTAACAGGCTGCAGGTCTACTTTGTCGTGCTCTAGTGTTTAAGTCTGTTAAGATGGACACACATCAGTTAACTAGCCTCGAAGAAACTCGTTTTATTCACACTGCAAGAGTCTTCTAAACCAGTATATAAAGAATCAAATATTGAATGAATAAACTGCTTAATTACATTTTCTAATATGAATGTTTATGTTGAGAGTAAGAGAAATACAATTTGAAGATTTCATTATAATTATATTTAAGTGCCAAGAACAGTACAGGTTATACGACGGATTCAAGGCCTAATGCGACCACGAAAAAGGTGGCTTATGGAAATATCTGAGGCAGTGAATGCCACTGTGCATGAGGCACACAGTCTGACTCTTTTTAGAGATCTCTTCATAACCTGATGCTGAAAGGCAAAACAGGAAAAGCACAAAGAACAGATAAGAAATTGTTGTTTGCTCCTTATATATTTGTTTCCCTTTTTATTTATAGGTACAACAAAAAGAAGTATGCTGAACTACAACACAAAATGAGAGGGAAGAAGAAGTTCAAAAACAAACCAAAAAAGAATTGAATTCTGAATTTCACAAATGTTTCATGCTGGCCTGCCAGCATATAAAATATATTGTTTCTTCAATACAGTTGTTGTTATCTTTATAGCTGTTTTGTATTTTAGCTCAGAATTGTGAGATTGACATATTTATGACAATTCCTAGCCTTCCACTCTACAAATGTAACAATACAATGCAGATTTTAGTCATTACATTTAAAATTGCCTAATATAAAAATAGTTTCCCATCGCAAGCAAAATGGCAACAACTTCCGAGTTGTGCTGCAAGATGTGTTCTGATATGGTTATAAAAACAATCCTGGAATGGCAAACGTGATGAGTCAGCTGTGGAATTGTAGTGCATTCTGTTCATTCGGGTACCATGCTTCCTCTGAGCCTTCATGGTGGAATTACGATTTGGCTTGGCTTGGCTTTGTTCGTTCTCAATCTCCAACTACCAAACCCTGAATGTAGTCCAGAGAACGGAATGCGTTGTGTCGTAGTTTACAGCTTGACTGCGATATTTGCGCCTTTCAGTCCAACCCATCCGACTTCAGCGCGCATTTTTTGAGTACCAGATTAGCATTCCCTCTTTGATCCCTTCTTAAGGAGAAGTCTGCCCTGCTGCAGCCTGTTAGCCAGGATCACCGCACGGAGGTGTAGAAGGGTCTTGGCAGCTCTGGGTCGCTGACCACTGCAGCTCATGCGCTGCTCAGCATCTTGATCCCCTAGTTACGATTTGAGCATCTGTAGTGATGCTAACGAGCCAAGTGGAATGGTTCTGTGCAAGCAACTCCCAGGAGCTAACACCAGTGAAGCTTTTCTTAGGCACAAGTTAAACATTACAAGAACAAGAGGGCACATCTTCAGATTGTAAATAGGTCCAGATTAGATATAAAGAAATATTTTTTTTAGTCAGGGAGTGGTGAGTGATTGAAATGCATTGCCACATGATGTGGTGGAGGCAGGGTCAGTTAATGCATTCAAAAATAGTTTTGAATTTTTAGTATTGGAGGAATGGAATAAACTGGTTGTATGCAGACTCTGCAGAGCCTTCTGTTGTTGATGAATGCCCAAAATGAGTAGGGTTACTCTTCTGTGCTCTCTAAAAGTGACAGGTTGTCGTAGATTTCCTCACATCCAGATCGTGCTGATGAGGGTGGACCGTAGTCCTCTAGGCAATTGTGCTATGCTTGGCCTTATCTGCGTGTCACTCACTACTACTGGGATCACATCAATCCCTCACCTTGTTAGCCAGAATGCCATAAAAACAGACCGTTTCCAGGTAGGACTACGGGGAAGACAAGGTGAGTGTATAGGCCATTATATTTTGCCTGACCCTGACTAACATGTCTGATCAGCATATTTTGGCCGACCAGATGTTAGTCTTCCTCTCCGTAGAGCCTTCTAAACCAGTATAATGATGTTTAGTTAAGTTGCTCTTGCTAATAATTTCAGAGTTAGGCACTTTGTCCTGCCACCCGATTCTGAGCAGCCTATGCAGACAGCTCAAGTGAAAACAATTTATCTGTCCTGTGTGTCTGCTATACACTGTCCATGTTTCGCAGGGTGGTTAACACTACAACATGATACAATTTTACCTTAGTGTCGACACTGATGCCCTGTTGGTACCAGACATTTGCTTGCAGCTTCTGAAGTGCAGAGCTCGCCGTTGCAATACTGTTACTGACCCTAGAGTCGATATTCACCTCTCTAATAAGGGTGATGCATAGGTACATGATACCTTATATAAAAGTCCGAAAACAAATTTATTCTGGGCATAACTCCGGATCCTTTAATTTTACATGCAGCTTACCTTACATTGGCATTCTTCTTCTGCGTTCGTTCTCAATCTCCCGCTACCAAACCCTGAAAGGGCTTAAATAGCCGAATGAAGTCCAGAGAACGGAATTCGTTGTGTCATAGTTTACAGCTTGATTGCGATATTTGCACCTTTCGGTCCAACACATCCAACTTCAGCAAGCATTTTTTTAGTACTGGGTTAGCATTCCCTCTTCGATCCCTTCTCCTTAGCCAGTCTGCCCTGCTGCAGCCTGTTATCCAGGATCACCACGTGGAGGTGTAGAAGGGTCTTGGCAGCTCTGGTTCGCTAGCCCTGATGCTAGCAGTCAGCTATGGATGGCTGACCACTGCAGCTCATGCCCTGCTCAACGTCTTGATCCCACACTGACATTCAATATAGAACACGAAAGTAATTGTACATAATGTTGGTCAATATTCTTATCCAAATAGAATTGATTGCTTGTCTTGTGCATGCTGGAAGCTTGTGTCTATGGGTAATTAATTCTATTATGTCATATTTGTGTTCAGTGTCATAGACTTATGCCTAGTGAAATCATTTTTTGTTTTGTTTTTTTGCGTTCGCATTATTTCTCTATTCCCCAAGGCGTTGCACTATGTGATGGGAAGCGAACCCGGCACCTTCGGGTTAGGAGCAGTGTCACTAGCCCGCGCCGTCCCCGAATTATACATTTGATTGCAATAAAATATTGGATTGAAAATTACATTTTGTAAAACTTTGTGAAGTGTTAAATGTAAAATTGGCTCAATTATAAGCAACAAAGAAAGTCAGAAGGAGAATGGCTTTGACAAAGTGAGAAACTTATTGCAGAACACCAAATAAAGTGTCGTCGAACATAAAAATCCTGTAAACTTGCATCTTCCAAGTGGCAACGTACGGATGTGAAATGTGGACTACCACACACATTTAAGAACAATGTTGAGTCTTTTGAACTAAAATACTGCTGGAAAGTGCTAAAAATACCATGGATGGGGAAAAGGAAAAATGCAGATATTCTGAAAATTGAGGAATATTTCTTAGTAAACAATATCTTGTCTGGAAAACTTGAATATTTTGACCACATCAAACGTCATAATGTCTTAGGGAGAACGATACTGGAGGGTATGGTGCCTGGAAAATGGGGCAGAGGCAGACTGAGGAGAAAATGGACACATGTCATCACAGAGTTCCCATTACCAAGCCATGAAAAGGGCTTTGCAAGTAACAGGATGTAGTCCGGAGAATGAAATGCGTTGTGTCACTAGTTTACAGTTTGGCTGCGATATTTACACCTTTCGACCCGACATCCCTCTTTGGCAGGGCACTGACACCTAATTGATTATGTCATTGTTCAGAGATCGCCAGGATGTACGTGGGATAAAAAAGGCTTTGTGTGGAGCAGAATGCTAGATGGACTGGTGATTTCTAAAATGAACTTAGACGTCCACAACACACAAAAACCACAAAGCGCCTCAACACTTCTGGTCTCTGAGATAACTGCACACGACAATCATTCGCTCAGACTCTGGCAGATCAACTAAATAAAATGGATAATGCTATGACTGACATAGAATCCATTTGGGCCACCTGTATCACAGTGGTATATTCTACTGCCGTTGTTACTCTCGGTACCTCTGAACGCAGCCATCAAGATTGATTTGATGAGAACTGTGGATTGATCAAGTCTCTGCTAGACGAGAAGCACCGGACCCACCGAGCATATAATAACGATCCCCAATCTGTGGCGAAAAGGAATGCTTTAACAAGATCTCGAGCGACTGTACAGCGACACCTCCGTGATATCCAGAATGCATGGCGATTCCGACTTTTGCGCTGACAGACATGATAGGAAGAATGTTTACAGTGCTCTACGGGCAGGTTACGGTCCGTATAGATCTGATCTCACACCGCTATTAAGCGAAGATGACAATTCTGTAATCACTGAGAAAGATACGCTACTGGTAAGATGGTCAGAACATTTTACTACGGTCTTTAATAGGCCCTCTACTGCTAAGGAGGCAATTGATCATCTACCGCAAATAGAAATGAATGAGAACATGGCTATCTTCCGACCGAGCAGAAAACCAGGGCCGCGATTGGCCTCCTTCTCGAACGACAAATCTCCGGGAGCTGACGCCATTCCAGCAGAGATCTCAATAGATGGTTGAGAAGCTTACTCATTTGTTTGGCGAAATGTGGAAAGAAAAGAGCATCCCACGAGAATTAAAGACGCTTCCATCGTTCATATACATAAGCGTAAAGATAGTAAACAAATATGTGATAACCACAGAGGGATATCTCTGCTATGCGTTGTAGGAAAGGTCCTTGCAAAAATTCTTCTCGGCAGTCTAAATCTTCACCTGGAGCAGAGGTTACTACCCGATACTCAATGTGGCTTTAGAAAGAATCGTAAGACCATTGATATGATCGTTGCTCCAAAGCAGATCCAAGAGAAGTGGCAAGAACAGAATGTTTCTCTCTATACGACGTTAGTGGACCTCTCTGAGGCCTTTGATATCGTAACGATTTGTGGAGAGTTATGGACGAGTGTGGGTGTTCATCAACATTATTTGCAATGGTGCGACAATTTCATGACGGCATGCATGCCCGAGTTATTGATCAAGGAAATGACTCTGCGCCCATACTGTTACGGTGTGAAACAAGGATGTGTACTAACGTCCGATCTTTTCAGTGTGATGCTTTCTACCATGTTATGGGATGCCTACAGCGATTGCGACATTGGACTTCACTACCGCACTGACGGCGGGCTATTCAAGACCAAAACCAAATTCCACAGGGTTACTGTACGTGATTTACTTTATGCGGATCTGTGCATTGAATTCACATTCAGAGGTTGACACGCAATAATGTATGGATCGGTTCGCCACAGCTTGCGTAAATTCGGCCTCACCATCTCTATCGCAAAGGCAGAGGTTCTACGTCAACCGGTTCCAGATATGGCCTATTCAAGACCTTCAATCACGGTGAACGGTCATTGTCTACAAAAAATTAACACATTTATGTTTCTTGGCAGTACTCTGTCTCAGGCTGTTCACATAGATGATGAAGTGAATACATGAATACCTAGGGCAGATGCAGCGTTTGGCTGACTTCGTAGCAAGGTGTGGGATAGGCGAGGGGTCAGAACTCTAACAAACATGAAGGTTTACGCTGCAGTTTCTGTTCTTCTTCTCAGTTCATTCTCAATCTCCCGCTACCAAGTCATGAACAGGGCTTTGAAGAAGCAGAATGTAGTCAGGAGAGTGGAATGCGTTGTGTCGCTAGTTTACAGCTTGACTGCAATATTTGCACCTTTCAGTCCGACACATTCGTCTATGCAACTGTTCTACCTACTCTTTTATATGCGTGCGAGACTTGGGTCGTCTATAGTCGCCATTTCATCAACATTAATCCACTTCCTCGTGCACTGCCTGCGGAAACTACTGAGGTTTAGATGGCAGGTCATTGTGCCAAATACATATGTGTTAGCGCGATCGGGCATGCCCAGTATACACATCATGAAATGTGTAGCACAGCTGAAGTGGGCTGGCGATGTGGTAAGCATATCGGATCAACGTCTACAAACAAGCTACTCTATGGTGAACTGTATAATGGCAAGAGAGCAAGCGATGGGCAGCGGAAACGGTACAAGAACACACTTAAGAAATCACTGATCCAGTGCGGTATTAGACACGATAACTGGGAAAGAATCGCCACCAATCTGGCAGACTATCGCAGCACCATTGCTGAGGGTATTCAGAGACATAGGCATCAATAATAATTGAGACTGTACAGAGACGATCGCTCCGCAAGTTCGCTCACATTAACCCTTCTTCAAATCTGGTGGTAGTGGCTTCTGCTGGCTGATTTAGTCATCTTCGAGCTCGTGCAAACAATGAATGTTGACAAAGTGGTCCTCATCGATTACGATGAACGAATAACCTTGAACATGTCTGCAGAGTGCACAATGAGGAACGTTAGAGAGGATGAAAATGGCGAAAGTTACGCCCCCTTTACAAACGGCGGATACAAGATCCGTGAGTTAAGATACGCAGACGATACTGGGATACTATCAAACAGTGCAGGGGGGTTTGAGATGCTAATCACAGCCGTAAGCAGATGCAACGAAGATAAATAAAACCTCTCTGTAAACATAAACTAAGACAATTACCTACGACAAAACAAGAAGTGAGCCTACATTCAAGTTCAGGAGTGTAGAAATAGAATAAATCACGAACTTCGATTAGGGCTCACAACGCTCAGCTGAAGCGGTCAACGACCCATGACTGACTGCTAGTGTCAGGTCCAGCGAATCACAGCTGCCAAGACCCTTCTACACCTGCACGCGGTGATCCTGGACAACATGCTGCAACTGAGCAGACTAGCTAAGGAGAAGGTATCGAAGCGGGAAGGCAACCCGGTACTCAAAAATGACTACTGAAGTTGGATCGAAAGGTGCAAATATCGCAGTCAAGCTGTAAACTACGACACAGCGGATTCCGTTCTCTCGGCTACATTCAGTTACTCGCAAAGCCATTTTCAGGTCTTGCTAACGGGAGATTGAGAATGAAGAAGAAGAAAAAGAACTTTGATTATCTGAGCTCCAGAATTGACAACAATGGCGACTGGCCAAAAGAAATCAGGAGATTAGCAATGTAGAGGCTGTTCAACCTGAGGAAACACAGAATACCAGTAAACCAACAAAGGTGCAAATTTTGATAACCTGTGTTTTTCCCGAGTCAGCATACGGCTGCGAAACATGGACACTTACCCAAACTTCAAATAAGAGAATCGAGTCCTTCTAATTAAAATGTCACAGAGAGGTCCTCGGAATACCATGGACCGAAAAAAGAGAAGAATGCAGACATTCGAAAAAGGTTGGGGATAGAGGAGAACTGGTTCATAAATTACATCATGAAAAGAAAATTGAACTACTTTGGCCACATCTAAAGACACAGTGGTAATGTATAAGGTATGGTATCGGACAAGAGAGACAGAGGCAGACCAAGAAGGCGATGCCACCAAGATGTCAAGGAATGTTTGGGCATCACTCTGGAGCAGGCTGGAGAGAGATCGAGTTTTCTTCTAGACGTGCTGGGATGAGAGCAATGCTCTGTAAAGGGCATGCATGCTACAAGGCGAGTAAGAGAATGTCTCTCCATCGGGCCTGTCCTTTGGCTGGTCAGCCCCAAAAACTGGTTGTAAGCTTATCTGAGCATGTCTCTCCATTGGGCCGTATCCTTTGGCTGGTCAGCCCCAAAACTGGTTGTAAGCTTGTCTGAGCATGTCTCTATTGGACCCTATCCTCTGGTTGGTAAATCTTACGACTGGTTGTAAGATTTTCTCATCATGTCTCCCCATTGGACCCTATCCTCTGGTTGGTAGATCTTAAGACTGGTTGTAAGATTTTCTCATCATGTCTCCCCATTGTACCCTATCCTCTGCAGCTCTCTTCCTTTCATCATAGGTTCGCACTTGAATGTCTCTGCATGTCTGATAGGTAAAGATGAGTCTTGGTCAACCCCACCCTGTTCTTCTGTGGATCTTGGCCTCTATTTTCTTTTGTACTTTCATGTCACATATTGTGTGTCAGTCAACTCAATCTTAGTGTCTTGGGACGGCGTGGGATAGTTGTTAAGTGACACGGCTCACAACACGAAGGTGCTGGTTTCGATCCCCAACACAGCGCCGGTCGTTACCTGGGCAAGCAAACCCTTAGAAAATGCAGGAGGAAGCAGACGCTTACATAAAATTCATGCCGAAGTAGGATGCACTGGGCCGACATGCGCAACATAAAAACCTCGCGCAACTCACACCGCCTTGGGAATAAAGAAATAAGTCAAACGAAAAAAAATCTTAGTATCTTATCATTTTCAATATTTGTGTTTGTGCGCCTATCTTAGTGAGGACATTGTTATTGGCTCTTCTTTCTGTCCAACTCATTCGTTCCATTCTACGATAGCATCACATTCCAAACGCTTCTATGGTTTTCATCCTTCTTTGCTGGAGTCCGAGAAAAGAAAAGTCGTGAGAAGTCTATCCGTAGTCCTAGTGACCTTGTTAGCCAGGCTGTCGTGAAAACAGCCCGTTTCCAGGAAGGGCTGCGTGGGAGCCAATGTGAGGGTTTTGTCTAGTATGTTTTTCCTGAACCTGACTAACATGTCTGATCAGTATGTTTTGCCTGACCAGACGTTAGTCTTCCTTCCCTGGACATTAGTCAAACATGACCGAGGCTGGAGGCCTTCCACATGCGTAACCATGGGCGTTTCCTGGTCATCCGATGTAACGACTACAGCCGCAACATGGAGGTTTCTGCTAAAACAGGTCTCCACCCAATCTCGGAAACAATAAGACTGCCGCCGAGTTTCTTAATGCTGAACCAGAAACCCCCGGCCCATAAAATATTTCACAGGTCGTTGCTCAGCGCCATTAGACTTCACTCGACCGGCTGGAGGAACAGAAGAGGCCTCCGCCGCACAGTATGGCTCCAGCAGATAGCAGCATCCACCTCCGCTCTAGGCGAGGGCTGAAGCCGTACCGCAGCAGCTTGTCAGGGATGTTGCCGACCAACGCAACATGCTTCAGACACCTAAGCAAACTTACTATGATTGTTAGAGTCTATGTTTAAGCCTCACACTAAGCCATACATTACATGAGAAGTGATTATTCTTTCCATCTGCCCTATCCCGATATTCTTTGAGGCTAGCAATTTATATTTTTCTCTGAATGCCTTAATTGCCAGTGCAATTCTTGTCCTAAATGTTCGTCTCATTGTCAACTTCTTTTGTGATTGTTTGCCTCAACTATGTAAACTTCTGTACTTGTTCGATTATTTGTCCATTGGGGATTCTGTTCCTTTGCCTATCTTGTTTGTCTATTACCAAAGTGTTTGTCTATTACCAAAGTGTTTGTCTTCAATATGTATATTTTCATGCCAATCTCTCTGGCCGTGCTCTTAATTTTGTCAAGCATCCTTCGTACCGTTGTTACACTATCGCTTGATCATCTGCACATTTGATGGCATGAACTGTCTTACCATTAACTTTGACACTCCTAACAACTCGTTTCAGAATATGCTTAATATAGACTTGGTCTGAGATGATGATGGCCAAGGTTATCCTGGGTTGTAATAGGGGTGTCAAAGTCTGTGGTATAAAAGTCAATGCCATCAAATTTGCCGATGGGGGACGGCGTGGCCTAGTGGTTAAGTGGCACGGCTCACAACCAGAAGGTGCTGGGTTCGATCCCCATCACAGCACCGGCCGTTACCCCGGGGAAGTAAACCCTTAGAAAATGCAGGAGGAAGCAGACCCTTACATAAAATGCATGCTGAAGTCGGATGCGCTGGGCCGACAGGCGCAAAATAAAAACACAGTGCAACGCACACCGCCTTGGGGATTAGAAAATTAAGACGAACGCAACACAAAAAAACACAAACAATTTGCCGATGATCAAACGATAGTAGGAGGATCAGTAGCAATGTTGCAAATGCTGCTGGAAAAAATGAATAGCACAGCTAAAGAGTTTGGCATGAAAATAAATACATTGAAGACAAAGACTTTCATAATGTCCAAGCAACATAGACAGATAAAATATCCATCAATTGAGAAATAATGGAACAAGTACAGAAGTTTACATATTTGGGGCAAACCATAACAGAAGATGCTCACGATGAGACAGAAATTAAGATAAGGATTGCAATGGCAAAAAATGACTTCAGAGAAAAACAGAAATTGTTAACCTCAAAGAATATCACGATAGAACTGAGGAAAAGAATAATCGCCACTCATATATAGACAACTGCACTGTATGTGGTTGAAACATGGACTTTAGCGAAGAAGGATGAAAAAAGTTTGGAAGCGTTTGAAATATGGTGCTACCGTAGAATGGAGTAGAGGGGGGTAGGGCAGAAGTGTATAAAGGATAGCACCTCACGGTGAGAGGCAGCCCCATCCTTGATGGTCAGGATCCTATTTGGTCCCCCCGCTTCTGTCTTAACTCACGTATGGCTCCTAGAGTCTGCCTGTGTACGGCAGCGCCACCCCCCGGGCAACGGCTTTAGCTAAACTACGCGGGTGAAATGACAAGAAAAGGAGTCCACCCCTGACAAGTACACACAGCTGCTGGTGGACGAGGCGGAAGATCGACCTGTGCGACAACGACTCTGAAAGCGGGAGCTGGAAACGCCTGGTATCGGGCTAAGGGCGCACCAGAGACCATAGTTGGTAAGCAGCCAGAACAACGTCCAGAAAGCAATGGCAAACTACTGGATGTAAAATGCCAAGAAACTTATGACAGTCGAAAGAAACGAAACTCAAAGATCTGATGGTGAGGCCCTCAGGCCATGCAGATCATCGACGCCAACTGGGGAAAAGGCCGATTTCAGAGTCAGTACAAATAATAGAGATGACGGCCTAAAGCCTGACCGCATTACAGTGGACAACTCTGAAATGGGACTAAAAACAAAACTAAGAATATGCACCTGGAACGTCAGGAGCCTATACCAGGGCAAGTTGTTCATGATCGGAAGAGAACCAAGATAGAGATTCTTGGAGTCTCTGAGCATAGATGGGCCGGTCAAGGGCACTGTACCAGCTCCTCGGGAGAAACATTTATATCCTCTGGGACGGACAAGGGTGGAAAAAGCGGGTCGGCTTCATTCTGTCAAAGAAGACAGCACCTTCACTACTCGGTTACAATCCAGTCAACGACCGCATAATTGTAATCAGACTAAAGAAAAAGACTAGAAATTTAACAATAATTCAAGTGTATGCACCAACATCAGCAGCAGACGATTGTGAAATGGATGATTTTTATAACACCTTGCAAGAAGCGATGGAAAAAGTTGAAAAAAGAGACATCTTGGTCATCATTGGCGATTTCAATGCGAAAGTCGGAGAGGGAAGAGGAGAGAAGTGTTCGAGGACCTTTTGGTTTGGGACACATAAATGAGCGAGGAGAAAAACTGGTTGAATTCTGCACGGAAAACAATATCTCCATTGCCAACACCTTCTTCAAACAACATCCACGAAGACAGTTCACGTGAACCTCCCCTGATGGCAACAGCAGAAACCAAATAGACTACATCCTAGTGCAACAAAGATGGAGATCAAATGTGCTGGCGACAAAAACGCTGCCAGGAGCAGACTGCGATACGGACCATGAATTACTGTTTGCAGTTTTCCAAACAAGACTACATAGGATCAACAAAGGTTGCTAGCCAATACACTTTGATGTATCAGCAATACGTACTGAATACAACATCAAAGTAGAAAACAAATTTGAGGCGTTGCTTGCTGTACAGGAAGAGATTACATCTGAGGAGTTGACATCGTACGCAAGGAATATTTTGATCTCGACAGCAAAAGAAATGATTCCAAAGATATTGCACAAGACACAGAGCTACATAACAGAGGAAACACAGAAACTCATCGCAGAAAGGCAACAATTAAAACAAATGGGAAGTAAGAGGACCAACACAGCATATAACAACTGCGCAAGAAAAGTTAGAAGAGAAATAAGAAAAGATAAAAGAAGATACACAGTAGAAACGTGTAAGGATATAGAAAACCTACAACAACAAGGCAGAGAAATAGATGCTTTTAAAGCAATAATAACACTGACAAGGGAATTCGGTCCGGTTCCACGTGTCATAAATGACAAAGAGGATGACACATTAACAGAAACCAAAGACATACTAAATAGATGGAGAGAGTACTGCAGAACCATGTATGGAGATAGCACAAATCGTTCAGTTACAATCCTACCAAAGGATGAGAAAGAACCTGAACCAACATTGGAAGAAGTACGCTCTGCAATTAAAAGCCTGAAAAAGGGAAAGTCCCCAGGATGCGATGATATCCCAGCAGAGCTAATACAAGCAGGAGGAGAGGCATGTGCTCGAGTCTATCACAAGCTGTGCAAACAGATATGGCACAGTGTAGAGTGGCCAGAAGCATGGAAGAAATCAATTTATATTCCCCTCCCCAAAAAAGGCAACCTGAAGCTGTGCACGAACTACCGAACTACCGCGTTGATCAGCCACGCTAGCAAGATACTCTTGCGAATCCCATTAAGAAGGATAGAGAAAAGGTTTGAATCTGAAATTCACGTAGTCCAGGCAGGTTTTATGAAAGACAGAGGGACCCGGGACCACATATTCAATTTAAGGAATATCTATGAAAAATGTAGAGAGTTTAATGTAGACCTGTACACATGTTTCATTGATTACACTAAGGCATTCGACACGGTAAAACATCAAAATATGTGGAGGATCATGAAGGAAATGGGGTTTCCTTTTCATCTCATTGAAACATTATACCAAGATCAACAAGCCACTGTCCGAGTATCTGGGCAAACATCAGATTGGTTTGCAGTACAAAAAGGAGTCCGACAGGGATGTATCCTCTCACCTTATCTGTACAACATATATGCGGAATGTATAATGAGAAATGTTCGAGAAGATGAGAACATTGAAAGTTTCTACCCATTTACGATTGGGGGGTACGAGATTCCAGAGTTACGATACGCAGAGGACACAGTGATACTATCAAGAAGTGCAGAAAGGCTAGAGCAGCTACTTTCAGCCGTTAATGGACATAGTAAAGATCAAAATCTGTTCATAAACATAAACAAAACAAAGATAATGACCACCGATAAAGCACAATGTCAGCAACAATTTACAGTGGGTGGTGAGGAAATAGATCAGGTCACACATTTTGAATATCTGGGCTCCAGAATTGACAAAAATGGTGACTGCTCGAAAGAAATCAGAAGACTAGCTATGGCAATGCAGAGACTGAACAGCCTGAAGAAATTATGGCAGGGCACCAACAAAACGATAAAAGGGATATTCTTGAGAGCCTGTGTTTTTCCTGTGGCAGCTTATGGCTGTGAAGCATGGACGATTACCAAAACTTCTAGACAAAGAATCGAATCCTTCGAGTCAAAATGGTACAGAAAGATCCTCAGAATACCCTGGACAGAGAAAAGAACAAATGTAGATATTCGGCAAGAGTTAAGCATAGAGGAGAACTGGTTATCAATTCCTTTTTGGCTATAAAATGCAAATACTTTGGTCACATCAAGAGACACAACGGTCTTGAGAGAACGGTGATGGAAGGTATGGTGCCAGGCAAAAGAGGAAGGGGTAGACCAAGAAGACGATGGCACCAAGATATCCAGGAAGGCCTGAGTATGACAGTGGCGGAAGCTGGAGTTTTGGCAAGGGAACGAGTTTCTTTCAGACAGACTGTGATGGGAGCGACGTTCTACAAAGGACATGCTACATGATGATGATGAGTTGGACAGAAAGAAGATCCAATGACGATGTACTCAATGATGTGGGCGCACAAAGACAAATATTGCATATGATACAAAAACGTTGGTTGAGTTGGCTGGGTCACAATATGAGACATGAAAATGTTCTACAGAAGATACTAGAGGGCAAGATTCAAATGAAGAGAGGACCCGGGCTTCCAAGACTCACCTTTACATCTCAGACATGCAAGGACATTGAAGTACGAACTTATGCTGTAATGAAGAGAACTGCAGAGGATAGGGTCAAATGGGGAGACATACTCAGACAACCTTACAACCAGTCTCCGGACTGATCAACCTGAGAATAGAGTCAAATGGAGAGACATATTCAGACAACATTACAACCAGTCTCCGGACTGATCAACCAGAGGATGATGATGAGACTTGGTGAAAGCAAGCAACCTTGCAGTACCACTGTCTTAATGGCCCTTCTTTGATTGAAATAACAACCTCTTGATTTTCACACAAGTTCTGGATTAACATAACGATTGGTCTTCTTATATCTAATTGTTGCAACTTCTGAAAAAGTTTGCTCCAGGTTAGTAAGAATTACGACAATGAATTAGGACCACTATACTTCTTCTTCTTCTTCTTCTTCGTTCGTTCTCAATCTCCCACTACCAAACCCTCAAAGAGCTTAAATAGCAGAATGTAGTCCAGAGAACGGAATGCATTGTGTTGTAGTTTACAGCTTGACTGCGATATTTGCACCTTTCGGTCCAATACATCCGACTTCAGCAAGCATTTTTGAGTACCGGGTTAGCATTCCCTCTTCGATTCCTTCTCCTTAGCCAGTCTGCCCGGCTGCAGCCTGTTATCCAGGATCACCGCGTGGAGGTGTAGAAGGGTCTTGACAGCTTTGGTTCGCTGACCCTGACGCTAGCAGTCAGCTATGGGTCGCTGACCACTGCAGCTCATGCGCTGCTCAGCATCTTGATCCCGGACCACTTATACGACATTTACCACAACCCGGTAGTTAGTATTTATACTATTTGGCTCAGCTTCGTTTCGTTGTCTGTAGTCCTGTTTTTATATAAAGCATGGCAGCTACTGTGTTGATTTCACAGAAAGTACTGAAGGTTTGTAAACATAACTTATTAGTTAATATAAATTACTGACACACACATATATATATAAATATATGTGTGTTGAAGAGGAGATATTGATCCTTTTAATCAAACACCAAAATGAGGCTAGAGACCCTATAGAAAGACGTCATTAGCATTGTTCTCGTCTACGATCTGAAATATTATATTGTTGTCCCCGCCAGCGGCAAGCGATGGGTGACGAGGCCGGGGCGGTAGCACTCAAATGTAGAGATCATGCTTCATTGAACTTCTGATTTTGGGCTGGGACCTTTTTTTTTTAATCTATAAAGTTTAGCTTTCTGTTCGACGAATGCACGCATTTTTCACTAACATTCTACAGGCACAGTTTTATTGACTTGAGTTTGACAAGCCCAAGATATGATAATGATGCATTACTCAGATTACTGTGATTACATTACTGATTACTCAATTACCGATTACTGGATTACACTCAAATTACTGTAACATTATTAATACTAGTAGTATTACTAGTATTAGTTATAAAAATGATCATTAAATGACTAATTAGCTTAGCCACGTTGACACTCACAGCTGACACTTAGTCTAAGTCAACCTATGCATCTACAAGAGTACAAGGCAAGGGTATTAGCCCTTGTACAGGTCCCAACTCTTATGCGAATTGGTAGTAGCCGGGAGTAAACAAACAGTAAGCAGCATGAACAATCGATGCCCTGGCGATCTGCACAGACTGCAGAATTTAGTTGTGGATCCGAATTGAGCAGGTAAGGACATCTGAGAAAATATAGTAATTTTGTGTATAATCGTGAATTACTCAATTATCGAGTTACGGGAACTATCACAATTTACTGAAAGAGAAGGAGTATTTATGGATCTGTCTGTCTAGAGTGAAGTGACTACAATTCCTAGTAACGTAATAATAATAATAGCTGTCCATCGTTGTCGATGAGGACCGCCGACATCATCCTTGTCACAAATTTCCCTGTTGGGTGTGGGTGCGCATGTGGCTGAACAGGCCAATGCGGGCACGAAAACATCTGCTACATATCGTGCACACGAGGTTTGTAGAAGGGGATGGTGTTCCCATTGTTCGGGATTTCCGCGTCTCGTGTCTGCTCTGGGCTTTCACAACACGGTCGTCTTCACCGGCAGCTACACCCGATTTGACTGCGCTTCTCCAGTCAGATCTGTTTTGCGCAAGACATTCCCAGTTGTCGATGTCTATCTGGCAACTTTTCAGTGAGTCCTTCAGGCCGTCTTTAAAACGTTTCTTTGGGCGCCCTCTCTCGCGCCATCCCTCTCTCAGCTCACCGTAGAGAAGTTTCTTTGGGAGCCGCTCGTCTGACATACGGACGAGGTGTCCGGCCCATCCTAGTCGTGCTTTCTCTAGCAGTGCATGTATGCTGGGCATGTTAGCCCTTGAGAGAACCTCGATGTCAGTGACACGATCTTGCCATCGGATGTGGAATATTCGCCTCAGGCAACCTGTGTGGAAGTGGTTTAACCTCCTTGCATGTCCAGAGTATACAGTCCAGCTTTCGCAAGCGTATAGTAGGGTTGGAATGATAGTTGCACGGTAGACTTTGAGTTTGGTCTTGACACTGATGCCATGACGTGCCCAGACCATCGAGCGCATTCTACCAAAGGCTGTGCTGGCCTTTGCTATTCTTGCATGTTCAGTTCTGAGTTGCTCATTAGAGCGCAGTCGTCAGCAAATACAAGTTCCCTGATTATGTCGCCAGCCACTTTGGTTTTGGCCTTCATTCTTCAATCCCAACGTAATACTAGAACAATATGATTATTTATTTTAACTTTTAAGAGCATCTGAGTAGCAGTGCCTGACTGTCTGATATCTCAGTGGTTAGAACATTATCTTCTTACAGCAAAGGTAATTGGTTTCAACACCTATCTATCCAGCTGTAAATGGGTACCTTATTTACATAGTGTAAGGGAACTGGCTACCTCACAAAAAACAAAACAAACATGGAATGATCTCTAACACGTATACCAGATTGCAGTGTCTACTATGTGACTATCTTATCCTTTTTCAAAATTAACATTTAACAAATATTTGACATCCAAGTTAGGACGGACTTTTGAGCAGTATCAAAAATGGGCTGAACAGTTCAATGAACTCTGAGCTAGCTGTAAGATTTTAAGTGAAAGGATTATTTCACTGGCAAATATTTATACGGATGATTAAATAACCAAACTGTTGAGATGAAAACATGTCACCAGACAACAAAAACCTTACGATAACCAGGAAAACCGCACAGAACAGATTCATTCACACATTATCAACATGCTTCAGTTAACCCAGCATTCATTGAATAAATACATACAAAATTAATATTGCTCGCTTCTTGTTGCTTGGACAACTTTCCTCAGGCATTTTTGGATTGTTGTCGTTGCTCATGACTCACAACTTTAAGTCAAAACTGATACATAGGTGGAGTGGTATACATCCATCTTAGTTTTCTTTTTCTTATTTGCTGAGGAATCCTCTATTTTTTGCAATGTATAAAGAAATGATACACCCAAACAAAAATGACAACATCAACAAACTGCAATGCAGGGAGCGGAGCATAATCTTCCATCTTAGGACAGATCACAACAGACTCAAGAAATACTTTAAACAACTGTACTGTCCATTATTATTTATCAGTCATCATTGATTTTCAACTTTATTGATATTTCTCTCATATTTGGAATTGTTTCAGAGAGAATCATTTGTGTAAATAATGAATTCTGCAGCACAACTAATGCCATTGTTCATGCATCTGTTTTTATTATCAAGGCCATTAGCTCAGGCAAATGGAGTGGTTCAGGTGTGAAGGGTTTCCTTGTCGGAGGTCTTGATCCAGAGAATTCAGTGCCCTATGTTGTCAGTGGAGTATGGCAGGATGAACTTACAGACCCCAATGAGTTGAAGGAAGAAATTGATGAATGCCTTGGCCATTACCCAGGAGGTAGGCAGAAGAACAATATTTAGTCTCATTTAAGCTTGTCCTCCCTAAGTAAGCCTCCAGTGGTCCCTGAGGAGCAAAAAGTGACAGCAGCAATTCACACTACTATACATGTTATTAAAACCTTTACATAAAAAATTGATGCAGTTCCCCCCTTCAGCCACATTATTTTTCCGCACGTCACGTTTTACTATGTTGTTGACTTTGAGAGCCTGTAACCATTTAATTTGTCTGTCTATATATAAGATTTGATTGTGTGTAGAGACATAAATGAATAAAGAACTTGTTGGTGTTAATGTTTCTGTTGTGTGTGTGTTAGTTTCTGAGATACAAGAAGATAAAGGTGATAGTGTTGAAAAACAGCACAAACAGACTCACGGAATTTCTGTGTCACTTGCGCGGGGAAAAAAAAATCCACTGAAAACGGATTATCAATGTTTACAAATAGCCATATCTGTCAGTTTCCACTATAAACATAATTATTGTATCTACATAAACAGACTAAACAGATCTTCCTCAGAAAAATCAGTTGCAAAAACTTAACTTCCCCGTTCTCAATAATGGGTGAATCTTCTAATCCAAGTGAAAAATAGAAGAAATCATTTCCAAAAGTCTAAAACAAATGTCAAAATTGCTATTGTTTTTAAACCAGACAAGATGGAAGTCGAACTCTCTACAATTAATTGAGCAATATGTGCAGACGATTTTTATGGCATCTGGTTTGGTTATATATGATTTGAACTCTGGGGCTGGTCTCTCGGTGGCACGATTGACTCGCATCCACTGTTCGTACAGCGATCTCAGTCCCGCCAGGTGGAGTGAGAGCGCAGGCTTGCCTAACAAGCTCGCCTGCCTCTCCCCGGCACTGTAGCAGGACCAATTTGGTGGAGTCGTACAGCTGGTAAGGGTGCGTTACTGTAGTCCGTATCGAGAAGCTTTGTCAGTCCGTGTGGTTCGTCGAAGGCTAATGCGTATAGCCAATCTCGACAGTTCGTCTCGCTTGTGGTCCTTCTCTCGCAATGAGCATTGGATCGGCAAATGGAAAGCAGGAATCGACCAACCGGTCGGAGAAGGGCAGGCCAGCAGGCAAAAACCGTCTCCAGTCCGAGTGAAAATCATCGCCGGGGCCGTTGGGATCCGTTCTGCACAGAGCGCTGCCATCCCTCCCCGAGCGCCCCGGTCGGTCGGTTGGTGTGTGTACGGGCCCCTGCCAGGCGGTCCTAAGTCGACGGAGTGAGGGACGGAACAATCGTCCGTCCGTTAATCTGCCCCTGCGGCTGCCCTGGTGAGACTTTTTACACATCCATCCATCCATCGCCGGCCGGTGTGTGTGGTTTGTCCGTCTCCGACAGATATCTGGTTGATCCTGCCAGTAGTCATATGCTTGTCTCGAAGATTAAGCCATGCATGTCTAAGTTCACACTGTCTCACGGTGAAACCGCGAATGGCTCATTAAATCAGTCGAGGTTCTTTAGATGACTTGGATAACTGTGGCAATTCTAGAGCTAATACATGCTTACCAAGCTCCGACCCTCGCGGAAAGAGCGCTTTTATTAGTTCAAAACCAATCGTCGTTTCCCCTCGCGGGGTTGCGGCGTCCCCACTGGTGACTCTGGATAACTTTGTGCTGATCTCATGTGCCGGCGACACATCTTTCAAATGTCTGCCCTATCAAATGTCGATGGTACGTGACATGCCTACCATGTTTGTAACGGGGAATCAGGGTTCGATTTCGGAGAGGGAGCTTCAGAAACGGCTACCACATCCAAGGAAGGCAGCAGGCGCGCAACTTACCCACTCCCGGCACGGGGAGGTAGTGACGAAAAATAACAATACGGGACTCTTTCGAGGCTCCGTAATTGGAATGAGTACACTTTAAACCCTTTAACGAGGATCTATTGGAGGGCCAGTCTGGTGCCAGCAGCCGCGGTAATTCCAGCTCCAATAGCGTATATTAAGTTGTTGCAGTTAAAAAGCTCGTAGTTGGATCTCAGGCGCAGGCGGGCGGTCTGGCTCGCGCCGGTTCACTGCCCGTTGTCTCCTGCCCTACCGTCTGCCGGCTGTCTCCCTCAGGTGCTCTGAGTGTCCCAGGTGGCCGGCGCGTTTACTTTGAAAAAATTGGAGTGTTCAAAGCAGGCGGCTGCCTGAATAATGGTGCATGGAATAATGGAACAGGACCTCGGTTCTATTTTGTTGGTTTTCGGAACTGGAGGTAATGATTAACAGGGACAAACGGGGGCATTCATATTGCGGCGTTAGAGGTGAAATTCTTGGATCGCCGCAAGACGAGCTACTGCGAAGGCATTTGTCAAGAATGTTTTCATTAATCAAGAACAAAAGTCAGAGGCGCGAAGACGATCAGATACCGTCGTGGTTCTGACCATAAACGATGCCGACTAGCGATCCGCAGGAGTTGCTTCAATGACTCTGAGGGCAGCTTCCGGGAAACCAAAGTGTTTGGGTTCCGGGGGAAGTATGGTTGCAAAGCTGAAACTTAAAGGAATTGACGGAAGGGCACCACCAGGAGTGGAGCCTGCGGCTTAATTTGACTCAACACGCCAACACCGTAATGACTGACAGGCTGAGAGCATTTTCGTTGGGACTAATAGGGAACGTGTGCTGGAATTAGACCCTCGGAAGACAGGCCAGTTTTACCCTACAAATAACAGGGCGTTGCTACGGTAATCCTGCTCAATCCGAGAAGAATCGCAGGTTTCAGACACTTGGTCATTGACTGACAAATAGCTCTCTCTTAATTCGTTGGGTCTAATAGTGAACGGGTGCTGGTATTAGACCCTCGGAAGACAGGTCAGTTTTACCGTACTAATGACAGGACGTTGCTACGGTAATCCTGCTCAATCCGAGAGGAATCGCAGATCTCAGACACTTGGTCTACGTGCCTGGCTGATAAGCTAACGGTGCGAGGCTACCATCTGAGGGATTACGGCCTCTAAGCCGGAATCCCACCCTGAATCTCAGCACCACTGCGATGGGAGGCAACGATATGGTTGGGACCTGGGGCTCGCGCCCCAGCCCGACCTGGTCGAGCCTCAGAAAGAGGTCTCTGCCGTCCCGCCGATCAAAGCGGGCGGGGAGCTGCTCGATATTCACCCCATACGGCGTTGAGGTGTGAAACCACTAGTAGAAGACTTAGTTCTCGGTCGGGGTGTCGAAAGCAGTAGAGCAGTCACCTCACTGCGAACTGTTGAGACTCAACCCTTGATCATGAGATATGTCCGCACACCAGGCGAACAACATCTCCGTGCCATGACCAGGCTTGTCCCCTGGTTAAATGCACTCCTGTCTCGCTCTTAACCTCTGTCTGCTATCAGTCATCCCAATGGACGCAGAAGAGATGCAGACCTGCGGACATTGCACCTCTGCCCTATTGTGATAACCTCCCAGGTGGCGGGGAATGCTAGGCGTACCATCACTGCAGAGAAGCAGAGAAAATAAAGGTAGCAAAGAGATACCCCACTCACATGCATATGCTACGTTTCTGGCAGGACGTGACGATCCTGGGACACAGACACACTGGACTGCCTCTATTCCCGGGATAGTACAAACTAGTTCATAGTCCATCATATCATATCATCACCACACCCTATAGACACGAGTGGTGAAGACTCGATAGTCCTGCAAGACAACTTCCCTAAGAGAGACAACTCTGACCACAAACAACTGCTGCCTTGCAGATAGGCTGGGGACAGCCAAAGGCTAAGGAGGGCATCCCTACAGAAACGCCTGTTGAAATCGGATGCACTGAGCCACAGGCTTAACGAAACAGTGCAACGTATATCTCGCTGTATGATGACGGTACAATCTAACAGAAAAAAGTGTGGCGCTCATCCTGTGGAGTCCTGCCAGGCAGTAAGAGTGCCGGGCCTCACGCCTCGAAGGGGCCCACCCAATGCTACTGGTGGTCACCCACCCATGTGCTGTGGAGTCAAGGCACAAGGTGATGGGGCAAAACCTATTGACCAAAAACACAAGACCCTCAGAATACTACAGTGGAATGCGGAGGGAGTCATTAACAAAAAGCTTTCCCTAACACATCACCTGCATGAAGGTAAGATTGACGTGGCATGTATCCAAGAAACGCACCTCAACAACAACCACAAATTCTCAATCAGAGGATACCAGACCTTCCGTCTGGATAGAGAAGGTCACAAAGGAGGGGTTCTGATACTGATACGTAACAACATACTGAGTAGCGCGGTAGCTGTCAATCACACCGGACAAGCAGAAATTGTAGGAGTCGACATAAGGACCCAAGAAACGAAGATCCGCATCTTCAACCTGTATGGCCCACCAAACAAAGACCTGTCGATCTCGAGTATGGAAATCAAAGACTCCAGCTGCCTAGTAGTTGGAGACTTCAACAGCCACTCGGAGAGATGGGGATATTCGGACACAGACAACAGAGGTGATGAATTGGAAGACTGGGAGATAGACACAAATCTCTATCTTATCAATAGGCCGGAGGACAGCCCTAGCTTCTATTCTAGAACATGGCATACCACCTCTACTCCAGACTTGGTCTTTTCCACGGTGGATATTCACCACAAAATAGACTGCCAGGTGCTAAACCAATTGGCAGGTAGCGACCACAGGCCAATTAGGCTAGAAGTTGATATGGAAGTAGGCCCACAGGAAATAAAATCGCTCCCACGTTGGAATTATAAACGAGCCGCTAGGACAGATTTGCAATCCTGACAGATGGGCTGTGTGAAACCATCAACACACGGAATAACAATATGAAACCCATGGTGGAAAGCCTAAACAAAGCAATAATGCAAGCAGCCACCGAAACCATCCCAAGAGCGGCAAGGAAAAACTACAAGCCATATTGGAATGATGAATTGCAGAAAGCGGAAGACGAAGTCTCAAATGCTAGGAACAGGGACGGCGTGGTTAAGTGGCACGGCTCACAATTCGAAGGTGCTGGGTTCGATCCCCATCACAGCACCGGCCGTTATCCCGGGAAGCAAACCCTTACATAAAATGCATGATGAAGTCGGATACTCTGGGCTGACAGGCGCAAAATAAAAACCGCAGTGCAACGCACACTGCCTTGAGGATTAGAGAAATAAGGCGAACGCCAAAAAAAAACAAAAAAATGCTAGGAACATGTCAGAGAGAGAACAATCTATGGAGGCAAATATCGCCCTCAAAGCCATTACAGCGAAATACAAAAGAACACTAAACCAAATAACAAGAGACAGCTGGAAAAACAAAACAGAAAGCCTCAATTTAGATAAAGAAGGCAACAAACTATGGAAGTTAGTCAGAGCCATGAATGATGAAACTCCATCAAACAAACAAATTACCATCAAGCAGGGCGACAACATGCTCACTGGAAAAAAAAGCAGCAAACCCCTCTATAGAACATTATGCCCGAGCAAACCACATTGATGTCCCTACAGATAGGCATACAGACATTAATGAAGAACAAAAGAGCCATGACAACATCAATATGGCACCAGAGGAGCACATGATGGCAAAACTAACAATGAATTAAATGGAAGAGGCCATGGGAACTTTAAAGAAAAAGAAATCGCCCGGAAAAGATGGGGTAACAAACGAAATGTAGATGGGGTTGGGCCAAACAGCAAAGAGGAAGTTACTATCAGTCCTGAACCAAAACTGGAAAAGGGAAATTGTACCGCAGGCAGGGAAAGATGCTGTACTTATGGCAGTACCAAAGAAAGAAAAAGATAGAACAGATCCAAATGGATACAGGCCTATCAGTCTATTGAGCTGTGTAGGAAAACTGATGGATCGTATGATAAACACCAGACTGATGTGGCATCTGGAAGAAAAACACATACTAATTCCACAACAAGCAGGCTTTAGACAGCACCGGAAATAGAGGATGCTTACCAGGAGAAAAAACACACAGTAGCAGTTTGGGTGGATTTAGAGAAGGACTTTGACAAGGTATGGAAAGAGGGACTTAAAGTCAAGCTACGAAGAAGTGAAGTTTGTGGGAAAATGTACAGATGGATCAGCCACTACCTCAAAAACAGAACAGCCAGAGTTCAAGTACAAAGGCAGATGGGCAAAAAGGTGACACTTGAGCAGGGAGTACCCCTTGGGGGAGTACTGTCACCCACACTTTTCCTGGTGTATATAAACAACATCACAGAGAATATACCAAGAAGAGTCCACAGCTCCATGTTTGCAGACAATCTGGATATGTGGACATCTGAAAAAAATCTCACCATAGCAAGCAATTGGATGCGGCAGGCCCTAACATAGTTGGAGGAGTGGGCGAACTCATGGCTGGTCAAAATAAATGAGGAAAAAACAACATGTACGATATTCTCGCTTTCAAACAAACCCCAGAACACCAAAATAAGTCTTAACGGCAAATATCTGCGGCCAAACTACAACCCAAACTACCTGGGAGTCACATTTGATCGGCGCATGACATGGAAAAGTCAGATCGAGAGAAACCGAATGATAGCCAGAGAAAGAATGGCAATCATGAGGAAACTTGCTGGCACAAGCTGGAGAGCAGACGAAAGTATACTAAAGAAACTGTACACTGGAAGAGTGAGACCAGTTCTCGAGTATGGCATTGCGGCATGGACAACAGCAGCAAAGGCGAACTTTGACAGAATTAGCAAACTTCAAAACCAAGCCATGAGAGTTATAACAGGAGGCATGAAGTCAACGTCAATTGTAGAACTTGAAAAGATTACAAATCTGCAATCCATGAGCGACAGAAGAGATTGCAGAGCCCAGCAGCAAGCAGAGAAACTCAGAAGACTGACAGACCATCCAATGCATCAGAGACTAAATAATTTTTGAAATGGGAAACTAAAGCAGAGAAACTTTGCAGAAATAGCCAAAGCAAAGATGAGCGAAGACCCTATGAACACATTAACAACACCAAAGCCCATCCCTACTGTACGCAAACCTACCTGGAGGCAGCATATATTTCCGGAGGTGGTAGAAAATATACCAGGTATTGGAAACAAAAACAGCCAGACTGAAAAAGAAAGAAGAGACATAACCCTGAGGTACATAACGAAAAACTACCCAAGCATGGACTGGACCCATGCATACACCGACGGTTCTGTAACAAACACAACACAGAACGGAGGGGCAGGGGTATTCCTGAGCCTACCAAATGGTAGAAAAATAACACTATCAGTGGCAACTGGAAAATACTCAAGCAATTTCAGAGCGGAGGCACTGAGGGCTGCAGTAGAAGAAATGGTGACAGGCGAAAGAAATGAAAGCCATATAGTCCTGTTTACAGATGCCCTGGCCGTAGTCACAGCACTAAAAAGCCAGAAAAATACTGAACTTAATGATTTAAGAGCAGTACTCTGTCAACTATGCCAGCAGTCTGCACCAAAAAGAGTAGTGGTACAGTGGGTTCCATCCCACTGTAACATCCAAGGCAACGAGGAGGCAGACAGACTGGCAAAAGAAGGTGCAAGACTACCACAACCAGATCCTAGTGTGACCTACGAAGAGTCCAAAAGGCTTATTAGAGCCAGATACATGACCAAATGGGAAACAGAACATACTGGCTACACAAAAAATGATGCCTATTACCAATTGAACAGAAGAGAGCAGGTCGTGGTCTTCAGACTCCGCACAGGCCACAATAGACTGAGGTACCACCTATTCAATAAACTGAAGATAGGTGGCACTGACGAATGCACGTGTGGTACCGGGAAAATGACCGCTGAACATTTGCTGCAAAACTGCCCGAGATACGAGGATCAGAGAAAGCACATGTGGCCATCACCAGTGGCAACACTAGACAAGCTCTATGGCAGTGTCGACAGCCTCAGGACGACCGCTGCTTTTTTCGAAAAAAATACAGGTTGACGTCTGACAGTGTACGAAGAAGAAGAAGAACTCGTTGATTTTCAGCGACTTCGTCCAACACTTTTCAGCGACTTCGTCCAACGCTTTTCAGCGACTTCATCCGTAAAACTCACCATTTTTGTCCATCACTTTGAAACCACAAAGGTTTGGTAAAGGTTAAAGAAGATGATGAATGTTACAGGGCTGATAGCATTACCATATCAAATACGTTGCAAAATGACAAATATTTGTGTCTAGGCTTCCTGCTATAAGGCAGGCAAGGTTGTTTCATGCTCTTCATAATTGTCAGTTATTCAGTTCATAGACTTAATTTTGGAGATCATATATCATGTCATACCAATGTCTTCGGTCCTCTGCAGCAACTCTTGAGTTCGTCGCAGAATTTGACTGCTGAGTCCTTACAGGCTTGAGTAATGAAAGCAGTCCTTGGTTGATGTTTGTTTAGATTGTGGCCAAGCCAAGACAATCTTTGACTTCGGATTATTGTCAGACGCTGTCTTGTTTTGTCAACTGCCTCTAGCATCATTTTATTCAACTTTGTTTCTGTTCAACTGATCGCTTCTATCTTTTGATAATATCACCTCTCAAAGGCTTCCAAATACTCTTCTTTTCTCTTCTTTATAGCCCATGTCCGATTCCCGTAGTAGTGAGGGACACGCAGATGAAGCCAAGCATAGCACAACCACCTTGAAGGACCCCGGTCCACCTTCATCAGCACACTCAGAATTTGAGAAAAGCTACTGCAGCCTGTCACTTAACATCCTTTTCAGGGCTCACAAAAGAGTAAACTTACTCATTGTAGGCATTCGAAACAAACAACAACATAGTCCATGTCTCTGCTCCATAAAGTATCACAGACCCATATATATGCATGGAGAAGTCTGTGTTAATTAATTAAATTTATAATGTGTTCTGGTTCGAATCACTCTTGTGTCTAGTTTGACAGACATGGGTTTTTTTGTTGTGCTCCTCCATGTATGAAAGTAATGGCAACCTACCGCGCTGCACACTTGCCAAGAAACTTATAACAGTCAAATAGGTTGGCGGTTGTAAGAAGCAATATTCTGCAAAGGACATGCTTCGTACTAATTGGCCTGATATTTTACTGAATTGTCATCACATCATTTTTCAACCTATTGAAATGTTGCAGTAATGCAACTTTTGTCTCTGAAATATTTGATGAAAGTCTTGCATGTGTAATTTTAGGTAGAAGTGTTGTCGGTGTGGTCCTGCTGCTCTCCTCTCAGTCAATCAAGTCATTTGATGAGGATGATGAAGCAGGCATTGACAGAGAGTTTGAAGAGGCATTTGGAAGCTATAGCCCATGGCTGGTGAGCTAACTTCTTTTCTCGTTAGTCGCCAAATGTTACATTTTATTGTCCTTCTAATGTTGTCTTTGATGGAATGGACTAACCAGACGATGATGAATTCAGTTCATTTTTTCAATTGATACAAGAGGGCAAGATCCAGGGGTAAAGAGGAAGGGGATGGCCAAGGCTCACCTTTACATCTCAGGCGTACAGAGACATTAAAGTACAAACTTATGCTGAAATGAAGAGAGCTGCAAAGGATAGGGTGCAATGGAGAGACTTACTCACATTATCTTACAACCAGTTTTAGAATTGACCAACCAGAGGATAGAGTCCAGTGGTAGTATTTTGTTAGGGCTGAAGATGCAGCACAGTTAATGAGTTACAAGCAGCAGCGACATGATGGCTGCTTGCAGCAGGGTCAGCGCACAAGAGCTGACCTAGACCCTATTCTGCCTCCAAATGGTGGCCCTGGAAACAGGTTGCACTAGTGTAGTCTGGCTAAAAGAATAGTGACCGCAGTGGGAAGGCAAACCCGGTTCCCAAATGTCAGCTAATACCAGTTGTGTCGAGCCGTAGACGCAGATATCACAGCCTCGATGTAAACTCTGCCACAACTTCCTTTTCAGGACGAACGCGAAGAAGAAGTAATAGTATCTTTCTTGTGTATTGTCCATGGTCTTCCCTATTTATTTTTCCCTGCTAGTTTCTTTTTAAGTGCATAAAATGTTATTTGTGAATTTTTTGTTTTAATTCATTTAAATTTTCTTTTTTTTTGAGGGGGTTTAAGGGCATGCTACTGTTTATCAACAGCAAAAAAACAAAACTATTTTCAGTATTTTAATTTCTTATTTAATATAATATTTTGGCACAGCGTGGGCCAGTAGTTAAGTGACACGGCTCACAAACCCGAAGGTGTTGAATTCGCTCCCCAATCACAGCAACGGTCGTTAGGTACTTCGATGAGAAAACCCTTCGAAAATGCAGGGGGAAGCAGACCCTTACATAAAATGCATGTCGAAGTCGGATGCACTGGGCTGACAGGTACAAATTTTAAAAAAAAACATAGTGCGCCTCACACCGCCTTGGGGAATAAAGAAATAAAGTGAACTCAAAAACAAAACAAAAAAATAATATTATATTTATGTATGTTGAAGTATAGCAATATGATATATCTTCTTTACTGGCTGTATTTGCAGGAGCAATTGGGCCTCACACAGGCTATTGTTTTGTGCCTTTCATCTCATTTGGAATCTAGTGACCGTTGGAAATATTCCTGTTTCACATTGACTGAGGATGGGGTTGCCAGGGCACTCATCAGTCATGATGTACCTTCTGCAGTTGTATCTAGATTTAGACTGCGAGCAGACATACATTTACTCATATCAACAGAATCTAATACTGGTTGGTATACACTTCCTGCCTTTGTACATGTTTGAATCTATGTGTTGTCATGCTGTATACTGGTGCTACTCAAATGGTGGTCCAAATGGGAAACCGAACATACTGGTTACACCAAAAACGATGCCTATTACCAGTTGAACCGAAGAGAGCAGGTCGTTGTCTTCAGACTTCGCACTGGCCACAACAGACTGAGGTACAACCTATTCAACAAATTGAAGATAGGGTGTACCGACGAATGCCCGTGCGGTACTGGTAAAATGACCGCTGAACATCTGCTGCAGAACTGCCCGACATACGAGGATCAGAGAGAGCAGATGTGGCCATTACCAGTGGAACTGCAAGACAAGCTCTATGGCAGTGGCGAGAGCCTCAGGATGACCGCCGCTTTTTTCGAAAAAATAATGGTTACTGTCTGACTGCGTACGCAGAAGAAGAAGAAATGGTGGTCCAAGGATCGCCAGCTACCTGTCTGTGGCATGCAACCAATATAAAATTACAATTATATATAAATAATTGTATTATATCTGTCTTGTGCTATAGTGGCTGCCAGGGTCTTTGTGTATTACTAGGAGAAGAATAGCAACACTCACCACAGAGAGCATGTCGTAAGAGGCAACTAACTGTGTGACGTGACATAACACCGGCCATGGCTAGGTGGCTTGTTAAAAAAACATAGATGGCATCTAACAGGCTGCAGGTTTACTTTGTTCTAGTCATTGAGTCTATTAAGATGGAATCGTACATTGGTTACCTACCCTCCGTGGCACTTGTCCCAACACAGCGGAGTAATAAGCGGCAACACCTTTATTTCATAACCCCTCAAATCCTATTGAAAAGGAGAAGAAATCGTTTCAAAATTGTCTATCAAATCAGCAACCAGCCATTGTTTCACTAGAAATGAGCGGACAGAAGTAGTTTTCAGTATTCAAATACCTGTGTGTTCAACTGTTTCTATGGCATTAACCCGGAAGTTTATACGCGATAAACCAATGACCCTAGAACTGACGGCATACATTGACAGTGGAATGATGTAAATGTGTTCCGTCACAATTTCCCGGCGGTGGCGCGGTACAAGATTAAGTATGGCTATCGTCGCTCTGTGGTGAAGTGAAAAAGAGACAAGAATATCTTGTGTGTACTTTGAAGTTTGTTGAGCAGACAAGAGCCTAGAATATTATTTTGATTCTGTCATTGATACCACTTTTCTATTAGTCAATGAAACATCCACTAATTGTTCACTTTATTTTATGAATCTTTAGTAGAGCAACTCAAGTGTGCTCTGGACCACGAGCTGATGAAACTTCAGAACCATGCACAATGTGGAGACTTTCTGTTTGGCTTTGATGAGAACAGAGTGATTATCCATGGCAAACAAGTAATTCTAAGTTATAATGCAGATGACTGGACAACATGCAAAGATATCAGCAAATATTTTCAAGATCGTGAAGGTGGATCGACTGGTGTTGTAGGAAGTTCCAGAAAAAAAGGGACGAGCGTGCTGCACCAGGTAAAAGTAACTATGTTTTTGTTGGTGGAGTCCATCAAGATTGATAGTCATGGTGCTATAGTTTTGTGTTACATTGTTTGTTTATACATATTAATATAAACAGCAGATGTAAGGATCAGAATTGGAAAGGCAAAGGCAAGAGGGGCATTCCTGACAAGATTCACATCAAAGAATATTCAACGCCAGTGACAAGTCAGTGCTGCTGTATGTAGCGGTCACATGGAGAATGACTAAGACCATACAACAAAGACCCCAGTCCTTCATTAACAGTTGCCTACGAAGGATAATGGGCATAAAGTGGCAAGACATGGTGAGGAATGAAGACCTATGGAAAACGAGCCAGCAACATCCACTGAAATGACAAAGTAAGCAAAGAAAATGGGGGCTGGGTAGGACATAAACTGCAAAGTCCAACTTAGCCAGATAGACTCTTACATGGAATCCTTATGGGAAAAGAGAGGGAGACTAATAAACACTAGGAGAAGTGAATGTGAGAAGGAACTAAGATTAAATGATTACACAGAGAGAAACAGAAAGAGCACGACATTGCATGCTGGCAGTATATTGTCAATGGCCTATGTACAGAGACAAATTTAATATTTTCTTGTTACAAATTAACAGCAACAGATCAGTATAGTTTATTTAGTGTTTTCTTGTTGTTACAGATTGACAGCAACAGATCAGTATAGGTTATTTAGTGTTTTCTTGTTGTTACAGATTGACAGCAACAGATCAGTATAGGTTATTTAGTGTTTTCTTGTTGTTACAGATTGACAGCAACAGATCAGTATAGTTTATTTAGTGTTTTCTTGTTGTTACAGATTGACAGCAACAGATCAGTATAGGTTATTTAGTGTTTTCTTGTTGTTACAGATTGACAGCAACAGATCAGTATAGGTTATTTAGTGTTTTCTTGTTGTTACAGATTGACAGCAACAGATCAGTATAGTTTATTTAGTGTTTTCTTGTTGTTACAGATTGACAGCAACAGATCAGTATAGGTTATTTAGTGTTTTCTTGTTGTTACAGATTGACAGCAACAGATCAGTATAGTTTATTTAGTGTTTTCATCTTGTTTCCGCCATTCAGATTCAAATGAGATAATTATTTCTTGGTTTTGTGTTCCATTGATTTTAGTTGTTCTGTTATACGCTGATGAAAACCATTGATATACTTAGTTTCAATGTATTGTTTATAACAGTGTTTCCCAACCTTTTTACAGCTGTGTGGCGTAGAAAATGGGATATATATTTTGTGAATAGGTTGAAAATAGGAACATTTTTTGCAGGTCTTTCAGGCAGAAATAAACACCGTTTGTTATATAACATTTTTATAATTAGTTTGTAAATCTAAGATTATAAAATGAAAATTCTGTAGCTATTTAAAATAGCATGCAGTAAATAAAAATGCTAATAATAGAACATCTTGAACTTTTGAGAAAGCAATATTTTATTTAAATAAAGGTTGTGCGAAATCTGTTTCCTTTTCTTATTTTGGATTCTGTAGCAAATTCCGAAGTATCAACATATTTCTTTTTTCTTGTTTCTTCTAAACTTGAAGCACTGATACTTGGCCTACTTTCAGTGTCATCACTGCTTGTTTCCTGACTATTGTTTCTTGCTTTTGAAGAAGGATTTTTTTTCTAATTTTGTAGGGATTCAAATTATACAACACAATAACACCCAAAAAAGAACATGCCTTTCGAAATACCACAACACAGAATTAGCAGATAAATTAACCTCTAAAACTTGCCTATCAATTTCCGATTGATCTAATTTGTGCTTCACAATATTTTGAGGCCTTGTCATTGGCCCCCCAAAAACTGAACATACTTTGGTAAACAAACACGCAAATATAGATGAGTTTTTATGTCGGAATAGTACGGATACTTTTGTAGCCGACATCATTTGAGTTGAAGCTCACAATCCGAAGGTGCTGGGTTTGAAAATGCTGGAGGAAGCAGACCCTTACATAAAATGCATTCTGAAGTCGGATGCACTGGGTCGACAGGCGCAAAATAAAAACCACAGTGCATCGCACACCACCTTGGGGATTAGAGAAATAACAAAATTTGAGTTGAATAATTTGCTAATCACAACTTAGATCACCTCAAGGCGATCCCTGGAGTTATGGGGTCTTTGCAGACCTGTGGATGGAAAACACTGGCCTATAGCAAGTATACATGGCAGTAAAATGGTATTAACTGTTCAGTGATATAGCACCTCCCAATAGGCGTACAGCAGTCTCTTATTGATGAGAATGGAATAGATCTACCACATTTTACTGTGCATGTTTCTAGCTCGTGTAGAAAAATGTATCTTCTTTGGTGTACGTCCTGAAAAGAACGTTGTGTCATAGTTTACAATGGGCTGTGATATCTGCGCCTGTTGGCCCGACACATCTAATTTCAGCTGGATTTTTGGGAACTGGGTCTGCCTTCCCACTGTGATTCCTATTCTCTAAGCCAGACTACACTAGTGCAGCCTGTTTGGAGATGAAATAAGGTTTGGTCAGCTGTGGTTCACTGACCCTTATGCAAGCAACCAGCTAGCTAAAAAGTTGCTGGCTGCTGTCAGCTCATTCATTGCTGCATCGTTAACCCCTCTTCGTCTTTTGTGCACTTGAAAATATAATGTCTATATCTGCAATCTTGTATAAAGTTCACTGTCTTTTGTAGTTCACATACAGGTCCACAAAGTTTCTCGTAGAGTGATGTTTCTATGGGTCAGTGGGTTTTTCTCTATCATATTTGGGGCAGTTCTGTAGTATGTGCTCTGCTGTCTGGGTCGCCTGTCCCTACGTACACATGGCGGAGTTGCCAATCTTAAATTGTGTCTACATGTGGTTGCTGAGTCGGCTGTGTCCTATTCAGGGGCGAGACACAACAGTTTGCTCTTGTCTGTTTATCTTAAGATAATCATCTTGTTGGTGGCTCTCTGATTGATTTGATCATCTTTTTCTTCTGTTGGTTTATAACTGGAGCATCCGGTTGCTAGTCTGCAGCACCATTTTGTGCCAGTCGATTTACTTTCTTGTTATTCCACAATGAGAAGGTATCCTCAGCATGACAATCTTGTGTTGGTTACTCATTTCAGACATTAGAGCTTGTAGACCTGATAGTTTCCAGGACTTCAGTGCTTGGAGTGCTGATTTTGCATGTCAGAAATACTACAGATTCTGGACTGAGATTGGTATCCAACATTTACACAGATGCCAACTTATTTGCCTGGATTTGAAGAATTACAACCACCACTGCTTTGCTGCAGGCTTCCTGCAAGTAGCCTAACTGCAGTGGTATCCTCATGTCCAGATTAGAAACAAATAAATAAAATATAACTATGATATACATAAAAAAACAATGTTTGAAAGGTGCATAAAGTTTAAAACTTTATATTCATTCTTCTGGATGTATTGTCTTTATGTACAACTTAGCAACATTTCTGTAACCATTCCCATATTAACCATCTATTAGTCACATATGTGTTGTCCTGTGTCCCTGACTAAGACCTTTTGGTCATAACTGAGTTTGTTAATTTGACTTTCATTTTTACTATAGCTCTCTAATTTTTACAGAGCTGTTATAGCTATAAACGTGTGCTTTATAATCCAGGCAGCAGTTCCTGTATCCATGTTACAACTATCGACAGTGGAGTCCACAGGTTCTCTTCAGTATGCCCCTATAATAAGGCATATGATTGGTGAGAGTTATTGTTTATCTGGACTGTAAAACTTAAAATAGTTTATCTTTCATCTATGTATGTTTTATATGGTTTGTTACTGACACATAGGGGTCTCCGTGGCAAAGTGATCAAGCCGCTCGTCTCGTGTTCAGGTTTTCAGGGTTCCAATTTGAGTTGCATTGATCGGTTCATGGTGGCAATTTTTTTCCAGAGATCCCTGTGTTCATCGCTGGAGCTACAGAGTTCTTGTTCGGGGTTTGTGTGATACTTTCGGCAGGCGGTATACTGTTCTGCCTCCGCAGAACTGGCTGAGCCATATTGGGAGATTCGCTGCGATGAAGTCGAGCCCTTGTCTTTTGCTGTGCTGATACATGTTGATAAGGCTGAAGATGCAACACAATGAATGAGCTGACAGAATTCAGTGACTCATAGCTGGCCGACTGCTTGCATCAGGATCAGGGAACCAGAGATGACCATGACCATATTCCGCCTCTAACCGGTGGCTCTGGAAACAGGCTGTATTAGTGTAGACTGGGTAGAGAAAAGGGATTGCTGTGGGAAGACAAAACTGGTGCCAAAAAAAGCCATCTGAAATCTGATGTGTCGGAAAAAGATAGATCTATTACACATATTACAAATAGGAATCCAAGCAAATGTCCCAGATAAAAATCATGAAATTGATAAAGCTGCTGATATAAAGCTGAAACGGAAAATTATTTCAGAAGGTTGAAAGTTTCACCTATTTCGGAAGTAAAATGACACAAGATGGAGACACAAGATTATAAATTTCCACTCTAATTGCTTTGGTCTCATGTGCCTTTAACCTACGAACAAACATTTGGAAACCTAAATCAATGAGCAAACACACAACGCGCATATGCTGCTTAACTACAATGTAATATCAGTGTTGGTGGTCGCTGTAGTCAAGAGGTTAAGGCACTCGCCTCTCACAGGGATGAACAGAAATGGTAGGCGATTGAATTCCGCAAGTTTCAAGCGAACCCTGGACTCATTGGAAGTAATACCAGAGTGTCTGCATTCTGAGTTACCTCCAGTCATCCCGACCAATAGTCTTGTCACTGATCCAAGATAACTCAGGACAAAAGAGTGAGATTGATGATTAGAGCATTCCTTCCTCGCTATAACCCAAATACATCACAATATCAAGACAAAACCATTTGATGCTGTGGTCATCATCGTTTGCGATGGGCAATAATTATTAACCCCAGTGCTAACATATTGTTGTGAAAGCTGGAAAATGACAAAGATACTAGAAAATAAACTAACTTACTTACTTTCCATATCCAAGCACCACGTCATACAGTATGCAACCAGAATTTAGCGACATGGATTACCTTGTCATTTGCCTCCAGCATGTCGCACCTATTGCATGTTTCCTGGAGGCTGGGGCAGGTCATCAGGTGAACTGGGTCGTGTATTGTGCCACAATCACATGTGTCATCATCTGTGTATTCCCATAGTTTCATATTCCTCATGCATCATGATACACCAGTTCGGAGTCTGTTCAATGACTTTCATATTGTATATTGTAGATGATGTTTTCGAGGGCAGGTTCCTCTCGCAGTTCCATCCCTGGGGTCTGCATCAATTTGTGCCATCTCTCGATGCAGCGACTTTCAGGGTTTGTTTGTATGGACTATGTTGATTTTAGGAAGCTATGTCTGGATTTGAGTCTTGTGCTCTGTACCTGATGTCCAAACATTGGGTATCTTGAGTCGTGCTCCTGTTTTTCTTGTTCGATTTCTGCTGCTGCGCTTATTCAAATCTCAGGTGGTGGTATGCCAATTACGGGGTATATTTTATCAATGGGTGTGGGTTTTAGGCACCCTGATACTATCCGACCCTCCTCAAGAAAAAAAACTGAATGCTTTTGAACATAAATATCTTAGAAAACTATTGAACATTGGCTGGGAAGAATTCAAGGCCAGCTAGCTAATAAGAGAAAACACCAAACAGCAATATGTTTCTACCATCATAATACAAAAAATGGTGCACATACATCGGGCATGTGCTTAGAATGAACAGAAACAGACTCCCATCACAGGCAGTTATGTGGATTCCAGATGGCAGCAGAAAGAGGGGAAGGTCAAAAGAGACTTCGCAGAACGATCATCAGAGGGGTCTACGGGTCTAAACAACAAACAAGAACTTAGAAAAGTAATGTCACACCATTCAAACTGGAGAGAATTTGTTTCTGCCTTATGCGCAGTGTTTGACGCTCAGATAAAATAGGCTGATAAATAGTACATTAACAATAACTGCAGAAGTCGGATGTGTCGTACTGAAATGTGCAAATATCGCAGTCAAGATGTAAACTAGCGACACAATGTATTCCGTTCTCCGAACTACATTCTGCTACTTGCAAAGCCCTGTTCAGGACTTGGTAGCAGGAGATTGAGAACAAATACAGAAGAAGAAGAGCATTAAAATCAGACTTATGTGACGAAAAATAACAATACGGGACTCTTTCGAGGCCCCGTAATTGGAATGAGTACACTTTAAACCCTTTAACGAGGATCTATTGGAGGGCAAGTCTGGTGCCAGCAGCCGCGGTAATTCCAGCTCCAATAGCGTATATTAAAGTTGTTGCAGTTAAAAAGCTCGTAGTTGGATCTCAGGCGCAGGCGGGCGGTCCGGCTCGCGCCGGTTCACTGCCCGTTGTCTCCTGCCCTACCGTCTGCCGGCTCTCTCCCACGGGTGCTCTTCGCTGAGCGTCCTGGGTGGCCGGCGCGTTTACTTTGAAAAAATTAGAGTGTTCAAAGCAGGCCTCGGCTGCCTGAATAATGGTGCATGGAATAATGGAATAGGACCTCGGTTCTATTTTGTTGGTTTTCGGAACTGGAGGTAATGATTAACAGGGACAAACGGGGGCATTCGTATTGCGGCGTTAGAGGTGAAATTCTTGGATCGCCGCAAGACGAGCTACTGCGAAAGCATTTGTCAAGAATGTTTTCATTAATCAAGAACGAAAGTCAGAGGCGCGAAGACGATCAGATACCGTCGTAGTTCTGACCATAAACGATGCCGACTAGCGATCCGCAGGAGTTGCTTCGATGACTCTGCGGGCAGCTTCCGGGAAACCAAAGTGTTTGGGTTCCGGGGGAAGTATGGTTGCAAAGCTGAAACTTAAAGGAATTGACGGAAGGGCACCACCAGGAGTGGAGCCTGCGGCTTAATTTGACTCAACACGGCCAACACTGAAATGATTGACATGCCGAGACCACTCTTCTGGGGTCTAATATGGAACTGGTGCTGGACTTAGACCCCCAGAAATCTGGGGTTATGCCCCCTGTGGCTCGGTTTTGTCTGCATCCAGTGTTTGATAAAGGAATTGACGGAAGAGCACTATCAGGAGTGGAGCCTGAGACCTAAGTTAACTTACCACGCCAATACTGCAGAATGACTATCAAAAAGTACACCTTCGTGGGGTCTAATAGAGAACATGTGCTGGAATTAGACCCTCGAAAATTTTGGGGCTACCCTCTAAGAAACTTGATTGTCTCGCTAAGGGAATTGACGGAAGGGCACCACCAGGTGTGGAACCTGCGGCTTAATTTGACTGAACACGCCAATACTGTAGAACAACTGACAAATCGAGAGCACTGCCGTTTGGGTCTAATAATGAACGTACGCTGGTATTAGACTCACGGATGACAAGTCAGCTCTCAAACACTCAAATGAAAGAACGCTACGGAAATCGTGTTTAACTCCGCAGAAACCGCAGATTTCAAATACCTGGTCATTGACAAACAAAAGCCCTCAATAAATTCGTCTGACCAAATAGTGAACGGGTGCTGGAAATAGATCATCTGAAGACAGGTCAGTTTTACCCTACAAATGACAGGGCGTTGCTACGGAAAACCAGCTCAAATCGAGAGGAGCCGCAGACACTTTGGTTCACGTACCAGGCTGATAAGCCAAGGGCGCGAGGCTACCATGTGGGGGATTACGGCCGAACCCTTGTAAGCCGCAATCCCGCCCAAAATCTCAGCACCACTGCAATGGGAGGCTCCTACATGCTCGGGACCTGGGGCTTGCGCCCCAGCCCTATCAGGTAGAGCCACAGTAAGAGGTCCTTGCCGCCCGCCAATCAAAGCGGGCGGACAACTGCTTGATACTCACCCTATACGGCGATGGGGTGCGAAAAACACCAACCAAAGACTTAGAACCTGGTCGGGGCGTCGAAAACAGTAGAGCAGCCACCTCACTGTGAACTGTCAAGACTCAACCACTGACCATGAGAGTTGTCCGCACACCAGGCGATCAACATCTCTGTGACATTACCAGGCTTGTCCTCTGGCTGAATGCACTCCGGCTACGATATCTACCTCTGTACGTTATCAGCCATAACTATCATGCTGGACGCAGAAGAGATGCAGACCAGCGGACATTGCACACCTGCCCCACTGTGTCAACACCCTAGGTGGCGGGGAATGCTAGGCGTACCATCCCTGCATAGAAGCCAAGAAAATAAAGGGAAAAAGAGATACCCCACTCACATGCAAATGCTACGTTTCTGGCAGGACGTGACGATCCTGGGATACAGACACACTGGACTGCCTCTCTTCCGGGTAAACCAGTCCATCTCATATATCATCACATATCATCATTGCACCCTATAGACACGAGTAGTGAAGACTCGATAGTCTGGTAAGACAACTTCCATAAGAGAGAAAACTCTGAACGTAAACAACTGCTGCCTTGCAGATAGGCTGGGGACAGCCAAAGGCTAAGGAGGGCATCCCTACAGAAACGCCTGTCGAAATCGGATGCACGGGGCCGCAAGCCTAACAAAACAGTGCAACGTAAATCACAGTATGATGACAGTACAGCCGATTAGAAAAACGTATGGCGCTCATCCTGAGGAGTCCCGCCAGGCAGCGATAGCGCCGGGCCCCACGCCTCGAAGGGGCCCACCCTTGACTACTGGTGGTCACCCACCCATGTGTCGTGGAGTCAAGGCACATGGCTATGGGGCAACGTCTATTGGCCAAAACCTCAAGACCCTCAAAATACTACAGTGGAATGCGGAGGGAGTCATTAACAAAAAACTTTCCCTAACACACCACCTGCATGAAGGTAAGATTGACGTGGCATGTATCCAGGAAACGCACCTCAACAATAACCATAAATTCTCAATCAGAGGATACCGGACCTTCCGTCTAGATAGAGAAGGCCACAAAGGAGGGGTCCTGATACTGACCAGAAACAGCATACCGAGTAGCGCGGTACCTGTCAATCACACCGGACAAGCAGAAATTGTAGGAGTTGACATAATGGCTCAAGAGACGAAGCTCCGCATTTTCAATCTGTACGGACCACCAAACAGAGACCTATCGCTCTCGAGTATGGAGGTCAGAGACTCCAACTGCATAGTAGTTGGAGATTTCAACAGCCACTCGGAGAGATGGGGATACTCTGACACAGACAGCAGAGGTGACGAAGTGGAAGATTGGGAGATAGATGCAAATCTCTCCCTAATCAATAAGCCGGAGGATAGCCCTAGCTTCTATTCAAGAACATGGCATACCACCTCGACTCCAGATTTGGCCTTCTCCACACAGGACATACACTATAAAATAGATCGCCAGGTGCTAAACCAACTGGCAGGTAGCGACCACAGGCCGATCAGGCTAACCATTGACATGGAAGTAGGCCCACAGGAAACAAAACCGCTCCCACGTTGGAATTACAAACGAGCCGACTGGGACAGATTTGCAATCCTGACAGATGGGCTGTGTGAAACCATCAACACACGAAACACCAAAATGAAGCCCATGGTAGAGAGCCTAAGCAAGGCAAGAATGCAAGCCGCCACTGAAACCATCCCAAGAGGAGCTAGGAAAAACTATAAGCCCTACTGGAATGATGAGTTACAGAAAGTGGAAGATGCAGTAACAAATGCTAGGAACATGGCAGAACGAGAAAAATCCATGGAGGCAAACATCGCCCTCAAAGCCGCCGTGGCGAAGTACAAACACACTCTCAAGCAAACAGCAAGAGAAAGTTGGAAAAATAAAACGGAAAGTTTAAACCTGGACAAAGAAGGGAACAAGCTATGGAAGCTAGTCAGAGCCATGAATGACGAAACCCCGTCAAATAAACAAATTACTATCAAGCAGGGCGAGAACTTGATCACAGGTAAGAAAGCCGCAAACGCCTTTGTCGATCACTATGCCAGAGCAAACCACATCGAGGTCCCTGCAGATAAGCATACAGACATTAGCGAAGAGCTAAAGGGACACGAAAACATAAATACGGCTCCTGAAGAGCACATGATGGCCAAACTAACAATGCGCGAAATGGAAGAGGCTATGAGAACACTAAAGAAAAGGAAATCTCCCGGAAAAGACGGGATAACAAACGAAATGCTAATGGGGCTGGGCCAAACAGCGAAGAAAAAACTACTATCAGTCCTGAACCAAAGCTGGAAAAGGGGTATTGTACCCCAGGCATGGAAAGATGCAATACTGGTACCAGTACCAAAAACAGGAAAGGACAAAACAGATCCAAATGGATACAGGCCCATAAGCCTACTGAGCTGTGTCGGCAAGCTGATGGAACGGATGATAAACACCAGACTGATGTGGCATCTAGAAGAAAAACGAATACTAATTCCACAGCAAGCCGGCTTTAGACAGCACAGATCCACTGAGGACCAGGTCATCCTCATAGCCCAGGAGATAGAAGATGCCTACCAGGCACAGAAACACACAGTAGCTGTTTGGGTGGATCTGGAAAAGGCATTTGACAAAGTCTGGAAGGATGGACTTAGAGTCAAGCTAAGAAGAAGTGATGTCTGTGGGAAGATGTACAAGTGGATCAACCACTACCTCAAACAAAGAACGGCCAGAGTCCAAGTACAAGGGCAGATGAGCAAAAAGGTGACACTCGAGCATGGAGTACCCCAATGGGGAGTATTGTCACCCACACTCTTCCTGGTATATATAAACGATATTACAGAGAATATACCAAGAAGAGTCCATAGCTCAATGTTTGCAGACGATCTGGCTATGTGGACCTCTGAAAAGAATCTCACCATAGCAAGAAATCGGATGCAGACGGCCCTAACATCGCTGGAAGAGTGGGCGAACTCATGGCTGGTCAAAATAAACGAGGAGAAAACCACGTGCACAATATTCTCGCTCTCATTAAAACCCCAAAGTACCAAATTAAGCCTAAATGGCAAAATCCTGCAGCCAAACGACAACCCAACCTATCTGGGAGTCACATTTGATCGGCGCATGACATGGAAAAGTCAGATTGAGAGAAACCGAATGAAAGCCAGAGAAAGAATGGCGATCATGAGGAAACTTGCTGGCACAAGCTGGGGAGCAGACGAAGGCATACTAAAGAAACTGTACACTGGAAGAGTGAGACCAGTTCTCGAGTATGGCATTGCGGCATGGACAACAGCAGCGAAGGCGAACTTCGATAAAGTTAACAAACTTCAAAACCAAGCCATGAGAATTATAACAGGTGGCATGAAGTCAACGCCAATTGTAGAACTTGAAAAGATTACAAAACTGCAATCCATGACCGACAGAAGAGACTGCAGAGCCCAGCTGCAGTCAGAGAAACTCCGAAGACTGACGGACCACCCAATGTACCAGAGACTAAACAATTTGGGAACTGGGAAACTAAAGCGGAGAAACTTTGCAGAAATAGCCAAAGCAAAGATGCACGAAGATCCCATAAACGCACTAACAACACCAAAACCCATCACTACTGTACGAAAACCTACTTGGAGGCAGGATATATTTCCAGAGGTGGTAGAAAATATACCAGGTATTGGAAACAAAAACTGCCAGACTGAAAAAGAAAGGAGAGACACTACCCTAAGCTTCATAACGAAAAGCTACCCAAGCATGGACTGGACCCATGCATACACCGACGGTTCTGTAACAAACACTACACAGAACGGAGGGGCAGGAGCATTCCTGAACCTACCAAATGGCAGAAAAATAACACTGTCATTCGCTACTGGTAAGTACACAAGCAATTTCAGGGCAGAGGCACTGAGGGCGGCAGTGGAAGAAATGGTAACACACAGTGAAAATGAGAGCCATATAGTCCTGCTGACAGATGCTCTCGCCGTAGTCACAGCGCTAAAAAGCCAGAAAAACACTGAGCTTAATGACTTAAGAGCAGCACTCTGCAAACTGTGCCAGCAGTCCGCACCAAAAAGGGTAGTGGTACAGTGGGTTCCGTCACACTGCAACATCCAAGGCAACGAGGAGGCAGACAGACTGGCAAAAGAAGGTGCAAGGCTACCACAAACAGATACCAGTATGACGTACGAAGAGTCAAAACGGCTTATCAAAGCCAGGTACATGACCAAATGGGAAACCGAACATACTGGTTACACCAAAAACGATGCCTATTACCAGTTGAACCGAAGAGAGCAGGTCGTTGTCTTCAGACTTCGCACTGGCCACAACAGACTGAGGTACCACCTATTCAACAAATTGAAGATAGGGTGTACCGACGAATGCCCGTGCGGTACTGGTAAAATGACCACTGAACATCTGCTGCAGAACTGCCCGACATACGAGGATCAGAGAGAGCAGATGTGGCCATTACCAGTGGAACTGCAAGACAAGCTCTATGGTAGTGGCGAGAGTCTCAGGATGACCGCCGCTTTTTTCGAAAAAATAATGGTTACTGTCTGACTGTGTACGCAGAAGAAGAAGAAGACTTATGTAAATTCTAATTATGACTAGTCATAGGGCATTGGTGTTGGTAATCCAATAAGAATTCTAGCAAGTCTATATCCACCTTATTCCAGGCTCATATAAAACAATCAGCCTCACCTTGCCACTGGATGTGCTTGTAGAAGTAGACGGAAGTCTGCCATTGTTGGAGCTGCCATCAGTGTTGAATGAGTCTGTGACCAGACAGATTGTTGCAGTGTTTCGCTGCTTATCAGCTTATGCACAGGTAACAGCGCTTTATTTATTTAGCTTGCATCACCATTTTCATTTGTACCAATTTTTGTTTAGCCATTTCTTGATCAATGCTATCATATATTTAATACTTTCTGGTGTGGGCCTAATTTTGCTGAATTGTGTTTTTTTTTTTTAATTCACCTTATTTCTCTATTCCCTAGGCGGTGTGCGTTGCACTATGTTTTTATTTTGCGTCTGTTGGCTCAGTGCATCCAACTTCGGCATGCATTTTATGTAAGGGTTTGCTTCTCCGGGCTAATGGTCGGTGTTGTGATAGGGAGTGAATCTAGCACCTTTAAGTTGTGAGCCATGTCATTAACCACTAGCCCATGTCGTCCCCAAATTGTGTCTTTCAGTTCACGGCAAGTGCAGGAACTCTGTATATCAAATAAATTGTTTCTAAGTAAAATTCATGAACTATTTTCAGGCTTAAATGACAGACTTCGGTTTTAGTTCGATTTAATTGAAATCAGTATCAAAATACTAGTGTCAGCCATTGTCACATAGCTATGAATCCTCTGTTAGGAGACCGGAGTTATAACTGGAAGTTCAGCACATGCGTAACCTTTGTTTAAAGTATAATTCCCAACATTCCTCTGCTATTTGCATGTTTTGAATGTGTTCGAGCAGGGAATGAACTGATAGCAGCCAAGCCAGCGACTCATGGCTGGCCGCTTTCATCAAGGTCAGCAAACCATAGCCTCACTGTAAACTACAACACGACAAAACTACAACACGACGTTGTTTTCATACGAACACTGAAGAAGAAGAATATGTCAAAGTTTACCTTTTGTCCGAAGAAGTTTGAACACCAAGACCAGAGAAATGATTTTATTTTTTGATCAGTCCAATGATCATGCATCTAGATTACACGTGAATATTCAACATAAGTCTGATTCAGACTTTGACTGGAACACCAAAGATAGGGACTTTGGTGATATTTTTGAGGGAATTTACGACTTGATATTGTCACTACCAAACATTTCTTCTGTGCCATATTCCCTTTCTTCTGTGCCATATTCCCTTTCTTCTGTCATATTCCCTTTCTTCTGTGTCATATTCCCTTTCTTCTGTGTCATATTCCCTCTTCTGTGTCATATTCCCTCTTCTGTGTCATATTCCCTTACTTCTGTGTCATATTCCCTCTTCTGTGCCATATTCCCTCTTCTGTGTCATATTCCCTTTCCTGTGTCATATTCCCTTTCTTCTGTGTCATATTCCCTCTTCTGTGCCATATTCCCTCTTCTGTGTCATATTCCCTCTTCTGTCCATATTCCCTTTCTTCTGTGTCATATTCCCTCTTCTGTGCCATATTCCCTTTCTTCTGTGTCATAATCCTTGGGGTGTAGAGGTTTTGTTAATAAACTAATGGAAATGGCTCTCCTCAGACAAATCGGCTGCACAGACCGGAAGTATTCCACTTCAAACCTTCATGTCTGGATGATTCTGTGACTGTGGTCTACCCAGATGGAGTTTCAGAAAGTGAGCTGGGTAAGTCTGGACTCCCGTGTTCAGTGTCGAGCATGTTAAAAATTCATTGGCAACTGGAAATTGAAAAGAGTAGGCTTAACAGCTGCTGCAAGGACAAAATAAAAATTAAAATCTACCCAAGTTATTTGTACCTTTTTCCATGTGGTTTGTTAAGAGCAGCTATAGATGACGCCTAACAGGCTGTGGGTCTACTTAGTGTTTGAGTCTATTAAGATGGACTCGCACGTCGGTAAAAACTACCCTCCAAGAAACTGGTTGTATACAGACTCTGTAGAGTCTTCTAAACCAGTATAAAGATGTTAAGTTAAGTTCTTGCATCAAGGCCAGCGAATAAGAGTAAGAAGGCAAACCGGGGCAACGAATAGCCAGCCGAAATCAGATGTGTCAGGCCGAAAGGCGTAGATATCGCAGCTTCGCTGTAAACTTGTGGGATTCCGTGGCGAAACTGTCGGCCTCATGATCAGGTGGTGTGGGTTTGACTCCGGACTCTGCCGTCTTTTTTCATCTGTGCTTGATGTGGAGTCCCCTGCATCTCGTAGTTGCCCCCTAGTCGTCTTGTCCATGACTTGCCACTAGGGCGGGCGGATCGAGACGAAGAGAGTGAGGTTAAAAATTAGCGCAGTTAATCCTTACTAAAAATAGCGCTAGTAAAATAAATGATGCCATCATCGTCTACGATGGATGGCGGCCTTTGCCTGCCTTGCTGTAAACTATAACATAACGTCACAGTATGCGAAAGAAGATAATATACCTTTTTTTTTGCTGTAAACTATAACGTCACAGTATGCGAAAGAAGATAATATACCTTTTTTTTGCTGTAAACTATAATATAACGTCACAGCATGCGAAAGAAGATAATATACCTTTTTTTTGCTGTAAACTATAATATAACGTCACAGCATGCGAAAGAAGATAATATACCTTTTTTTTTATTTCATTTTTGTAGTTTGCATTCTGTTTATTAGTAATGTCTTTTCAAAAATGTGTTGATGGTATTTTCATCCTTAGAAATTTGTTTTTCCCAAATATGCGGATAAAATGTTATTCTTTAGATATCTATCTGTTTGTTTTCCAAATATGTAGATACCATTCTATTCTTTAGTAATCTAGGTGTTTCTTACTGTCGTAGCAATTTAGATATTCTTTAATAATAAAAGTAAGTTTGCTTAGGCGTCTGAGGTCCATTTCGTCGGTCAGCTACGTCTATTACCCACTGCTACAGCGTGGTTCCAGGCCTCATTCAGAGCGGAGATGAAGGTTGCTATCTGCTGGAGTCATACTGTGGAGTGGATGGCCTATTCTGTGCCTCCACCTAGATAAGGAAAGAATTTTGACACAGAGGAACAATTTGTGTAGTACCTTGTGGGCCGGGGTTTCCTGGTCCAGCCGCACAACATGACCGTGAAAGAAACTCAGCGATGGGCAAGTGTTTTTGAGATTGGATGGAGACCTGTTTTAGCAGAGACTTTCAGGTTGCGGATGTAGTTATGCCATTGGATGCACAGGATACACCGCTGGTTGCGCATGTGCAAGACCTCCAGTCTCGACATGTCATTTTTCAGTAATGTCCAACTAGTTACATACCATCAAAAGAAAAAGATTAAATCAATGAGAGAGTTTCTAACACAAATACAAGATGACTTTCATAATATAAGTAGGCAAGAGCAGATTGTCATGCTACGCCTCAGGACGGGACACAACCGACTCCGCCGCCACATGTATACAAAATTCAGGATTGGCAGCTCAAGTATGTGGACAGGCACCCCAGACTGCGGAGCATATACTTCAGTACTGTCCAGAGTATGAAATACTGAGAGTAACAACACTGGAAAGGAAACTATATGGACCTATGTGTGAACTGCAGAACACAATGAGGTTTATTCAAGAGAGAACTTTGCAGATGTAGACATACTCCAAGTGAACGAAAGAAGAAGTAATGTCCAGGTTTTGGAGCTGCAAAACAGGACTGAGACCATGCAAGGCTGGTAGATGAAGATTTTTGTTTAAAGATAGATCTTGCCATTGCTCCATACATGTCAGAGGTCATGCACAGCAGACGCAACTATCTTGGTCTGCTTGACGTATTAGGACCGCTGCGTCCATCGGATTATATCATGCTGCTGAGGCAAACAAATACTCTGGAGCCCTCCGCAGTTTGACATTCAATTTTAATACCCTGCGGTACTGTGTCGGAAATGAGGTTCTGAACTTTACCAGTGTAGTAATTTAGATGCTCCCAATACGTGGATAACACTCTCTCTTCTGTAGTAATTTAAATGCCTTATTCTAATGTATGGGAATCTAAATGTTGTGTCCCATTATATATGGTATAGAATACTTTATACGAAAATATGACACAATCTCATATATATATATATATAGATTCACCATCAGAAGCTAGCTTATGTACAATCTATTCAAACTGTAATATCATTAATAATTCTGCAAGAGTTGTTATGTAGCAACGAATAAAAACTGATATTTGTTTTTACTCATCAAGCAACAATGTTTGCTCGTCACAAACTAGCGCTTTTGTCAAGCCCTGTATATATATATCCTGCCGAAGACGGGCTGTAAACTAGCGACAACGCATTCCGTTCTTCCGGACTACATCCTGATACTTGCAAAGTCCTGTTCAGGGCTTGGTAGCGGCAAATTGAGAACGAACGCAGAAGAAGAAGAAAAATATATATATATATAAGATTGTGTCATATTTTTAAATAAAGTATTCTACACCAGTTGCCACCTTCATGAGAATGAACGCAGAAGAAAAATATATATGAGATTGTGCCATATTTTTGAATAAATTATTCTATACCGGGTGCCACCTTCATACGTCTTATGAATATATTGTTCAGAAAATAAGAGACAGACCCTGCACCGAAGGATGTGCCTTCCATTCACCCAGCCATTGTTAAGAAGAGGTGCCTCTGGTTTCTTCCTGCACCAAGTCTCCCCAGGAGGGTACTTGATTAACACCCACTTAGGGCTTTCTGACCCTCCAGGTAAGCATCATGTACACTTCTTCTCCACCAGGTAAACAGCATCATATACACTTCATCTCCACCAGATAAACAGTATTATATACACTTCTCCACCAGGTAAACAGTATTATATACACTTCTTCTCCACCAGGTAAACAGTATTATATACTCTGATATTCTTCTCCATTTGACTGATCAAAAGCATAGAACCACCACTAATCATTATACTAAACTTATAATGATAAGCTTTTGTACAGCTGGGCTGTGTATTGATTTGGTTTATGTGAAGTTGCTATCTCCATGCACAACCCACTTTTGTTGTTCTTTACAAAATGTTTGGTAAGATACTCTTTTTCATTCTTCATTTTCTTAAGTTTCGTTCCTGTAGAACAACTTTTGGTTCTCCCCAACATTCCTTTCCAGTGCCTTCAACCCACTCCTCACCCAATCTGCTTATATTGTTGATATATTGCTCTGCAGTGAAGTCTGGAACACAGTCGCTGGTTGATGGCTACTATAGCTATCATCACTACATGCAGGACCACTTTGATGATGACAAATGGGGCTGTGCATATAGGTCTTTGCAAACGATAGTTTCATGGTTCAAGTACCAGGGCTACACAGACAAAGATATACCCAGCCATAGAGACATTCAGCAGGTTCGTACACACAACAAATTTGGTGCATTTGATATATTCATATGTGGCGTGCAGTCAAACGGCTAAAAGTTATAACCATCATTAACCTTTATGACACAACAGATAAAAATGATGTAATTTCCCTGCAGCCAAATTATTTTTTAGCACATCTTTGAGAGACTCCAACCTTTTTTTACAAATATATATAAATGATTTTATCGTGTACAGAGACATATATTAATAAAGAACTTGTTGGTGTTAGTTTCTGAGATACAAGAAGATGAAGTTGAAAATGTCCACAAATATATCACAAACTGCAGGAAAACAGATGTGTCGGACCGAAAGGTGCAAATATAAACTAGCGACACAATACATTCTGTTCTCCAGACTACATCCTGCTACTTGCAAAGCCCTGTCCAGGGTTTGATATCGGGAGATTGAGAACGCAGAAGTATATCACAAACATTTAGACTCACCAATTGGGCTCCGCCAGGGTCCCAGAATTTCTTTTATTTGTCACAGAGCACTGCTAATGTTCTTCTATAAGATATATCTGTTAGTTTCCACTTCAGAAGTATTTATTACTTCTAAATAAACAAACTGAACAGATCTACCTCCGAAAAATCAGTTACAATACCTTAACTTCACCACCCTCGATAATGGAATAACCTTCAAATCCGAGTGAAAAGCAAAAGACATCATTTCAAAATTCTCTATCAAATCAACAACAAGCTTTGTTCCACGAAAAATGAACGGACGGAAGTTGATATTCAAATACCCGTATGTTCAGTCGTTTCTAGCACATTAGCCTGGTAAAAACCGAAGGCTATGAGTAAGGCAAAAGTTAGGAAACCAGCAATGCCATAGGAGCCTTAAAAGTTAAATAAAAGTATAGTAATGTTTTGTTAATGGGTGAGAGATCATTCTGTAGAGACATATTTGACCACAAGTGGTGAGAAAATATGTCTAGTATATACAAGTTGGAAGTTTTAAAGAGAAATCCTACAACATGAGATTGCAGAAATCTGAGACAACACGCTTGACCCAAGAAAGGCAACTCTAGCTCCCCACGATGCATAACGTCACAAGAGGATGGACAAGTCAGCAAAGTGGGAAAGATAAGTGGCAGAGGATGAAATGGAGTACTGTATGACCATTTGGAAAACCTCACTGTACAATGCGAATAAGATTGAAACCAAAATTCCAACTGTTTTAACCTTTACCACACTCAATAAAAATATTACACACTTTCACCGGCCACTCGATTATTTTCCGCCGCTTTACATTTTTCTAGGTTGTTGACTTTGAAAGCCTGTATCTTTTTTGTTTGTTGTTGTGTATATATGTTTTGTTTGTTTGTAGAGACATAAATGAATAAAGAACTTGTTGATGTTACTGCTGTGTGTGTTAGTTTTTGAGATACAAGAAGATAAAGGTGAAAATGAAAACCAACACAAACATATAGATATACTGCCTTTCAACGCCCCTTGCTTGAAAAAAAAAATGATCATGCCAAAAACAAATTATCAATGTTTACAAATGGCCGTATCTGTCAGCTTCCACTATAAATCTAATTATTGTATCTGCATAAACAATCTAAACAGATCCACCTTGTAAAAATCAGTTGCAAAAACTTAACTTCCCCATTCTCAATAATTAATGAATCTTCAAATCCGATCTGACTGCATGCAAGAGTGACTGAAGGACTGGTTGTACGCAAGAGTGACTGAAGGACTGGCTGCATGCAAGAGTGACTGAAGGACTGGTTGTACGCAAGAGTGACTGAAGGACTGGTTGTACGCAAGAGTGACTGAAGGACTGGCTGCATGCAAGAGTGACTGAAGGACTGGTTGTACGCAAGAGTGACTGAAGGACTGGTTGTACGCAAGAGTGACTGAAGGACTGGTTGTACGCAAGAGTGACTGAAGGACTGGCTGCATGCAAGAGTGACTGAAGGACTGGTTGTACGCAAGAGTGACCGAAGGACTGGTTGTACGCAAGAGTGACTGAAGGACTGGTTGTACGCAAGAGTGACTGAAGGACTGGTTGTACGCAAGAGTGACTGAAGGACTGGTTGTACGCAAGAGTGACTGAAGGTCTGACTGCATGCAAGAGTGATTGAAGGACTGGTTGTACGCAAGAGTGACTGAAGGACTGGCTGCATGCAAGAGTGACTGAAGGATTGGCTGTACGCAAGAGTGACTGAAGGTCTGACTGCATGCAGTCCACAATGGTCATTGTATAGCTACATGTCTAAAATAAATTTTTTTTTTTTTTTCAATTTCAAGACAATGGAAGGGGCAAAAAAGAAATAGAATAATAATGCAGATAGGACATCTGCTCGCCAGTCAAACTGCACAACATAAAATAAGCAAACAGCTGATTAACAATTAAAGTTTCTCCCTTCTCGTACCCTTCCCCATAACATTGCACTCGTCTCCACCAACATGCTCGTCCATCTTCAACGGGAATGCCTTACCGAAGTCAGATGCACTGGGCAGACAGGCGCAAAGTAAAAACTGTAGTGCAACGCACACCGTCTTAGGGAATGGAAAAATAAGGCAAACACCCAAAAAAAAACAGGGAGAGGGCAATATGTTTTTTATTCTCCTTCTCTGCTCCCAGAGTTATCCTGTAAATGGCGTCATAATAAAATGGAATGCTATAATAATCTTAGTCGACCTGTACTTCTACAGAGGCAGAGGACCTTGGGCAGGTCCCAGCTCTGGGGTGAGCTGGGTGTAACCGGGAGACGGATTTCCTGCCTAGCTAGCAAGGCTCGAGCAGCTTGTTACTTCACTGCGTTGGGACAAGTGCCGTAGAGGGTGGTTAACTGATGTACGAGTCCATCTTAATAGACTCAAACACTTGACGAAAGTATTCCTGCAGCCTGTTAAGCGCCATCTGTGCTGCCCTTAACAAACCACCTTACCATGGCCTTTGTTATGCTATGCCACACAGTTAGTCGCCTCCTACAACATGCTCTCTGTGGGGCAGTGGTGCTATTCTTGTCCTAGTCATATACAAAGACCCCCGGCGGACCACTGTTTAAACTAGATTTTAAACTTCTAGCACCCTAGGCAAGGATCAAGACCATCGTGCTGATTGGAAATAAAGTTTAAGAAAGGAAGTATCTGGTGTTGTCTTGTTGTTAATATGCACACAAACAGAAACAATTTTAGTGGGGCGGAACTGCCGATGACGGATGTCAGACCGAAAGGTGCAAATATTGCAGTCAAGCTGTAAACTAGCGACACAACACATTCCGTTCTTTTGCTACTTGCAAAGCCCTGTTCAGGTCTTGGTATTGGGAGAGAACGAACGCAAAAGAAGTGGGGGTAAATTAAGCCAAGTGAAATAGATGTAAACAAATGATTGATGATAAATTGAGTTCATTAACAAGAGCTGTTTGTATTTATCAGGCATTGTTTGAAGTTGGTGATAAAGACCAAAAGTTTGTGGGGAGTCGTCAGTGGATTGGCTCGTTTGAAGTCAGCTTTGTTTTGGATCATCTACTTGGGGTAAGTGTATCACCATCTGCCTATACTTAGAGGGGAGGAAGACTAGGATCTGGTCAGGCAAAATATACTTATCAGACATGTTAGTCAGGGTCAGGCAAAATATACTGGCCAAGACCGACCCTCACCTTGGCTTCCTCATAGCCCTTCCTGGAAACGGGCTGTTTTCATAGCAGCCTGGCTAACAAGGTGAGGTATCAACGTGATCCCCGTAGTAGTGAGCAACACGCAGTTGAAGCCAAGCATAAAACAACCGTCTGGAGGACCCTGGTCCACCTTCATCAGCACACTCGAGATGTGAGGAAAGCTACTGCAACCCACCACTTAATGTCCTTTTCAGGGCACACAAAAGAGTAAACCTGCTCATTGTGGGCATTCTCAAACAACAACAACCTACACTTAGAGGTCGCCTTGGTCGAGAAGTAAAACACTTGTCTCTCAAAGCGGACATCGGAAACAGTAGGCGATTGAATTCCACAAGTTTCAAGCGACCCCCTGGTGTCAAGGGAGGTGAGACCAGATTGCCGGCATCCTGAGTTACCTCCACTGATAGGTAGCTCGGGAGAAGAGAGTGATGTTGATGTTTTAAACAGTCCTTTTAGAACTGTTTTAGAATCAACGTGGTTATCACGAGCCGATGGTCAGTCCAACATTCCGCGCCACACATACTTTTAGTTATTTTAACATCAATTGGTATCGACTTCTGACAATGATGTAGTCGATAAGATGCTAGTGGTGAGACCTGGTATGCATCCACGTTGTCCTTTTTCTAGTTGGAAGTCGGAAGATGGTGTTGGTAATGATAAGCTCATTTGCGGCACATGTCTTCAGTAAGAGTAGGCCATTGCCGTTACATTTACCTATGCCATTTCGACCAATGGTACAATCTCACGCAATATAGTCTGCGCCAACTCTGGCGTTAAAATATAATAGCAGAATCAATTTGTAAGATTATGGGGCCGTACCTATAAGTGACTCGAGATTTTCATAGAATCTATCTTTGGCCGGATTTGTCAGAGTTGGTGCGTATGAATTTATGATTGTGGCCCGATGTTACCCTGTCAGAAGAAGCTATTATCATGAGGCGATCGATGATTCCCTTAGGTAGACTTGTCCCTCCTCTGCCAATTGTGTCTTGCTCAGGGCGGCTATGCTGATGTTATATCTAGCCAGTTCCCTTGCGACCAGGGTGGTCCTCAGTTCTGGCCTGTTAGCCCTAGTATTGTCCATAAGTGTGCGCACATTCCACGTGGCAAGTGTAATAGGAACTACCCATTTCTTATTTATATTTTGACCATAATATAGTGGGAGCCCCTCTAGCCACAGCATGCTGGTCAGGGTGTAGGGAGGCAGGCAATATTTAGGGCACCTTTTCTAGCCCTTTTCTCATGGAGGTGAGCTCAGTCATTCAGGGGGCTGCCAGGTTCCACTGCTGCGTCCAGTGAAAGATGACCATATGGCCTAAATCACCTGCATGCAGCTCTGCGACTACAGCTTCCAGTGTATCCGCACCTGCTGCTTCGCCGCTCGCCACAGGACTTTAGCAGGAGATATGAGATGCGGGTAATGTTGCGAGTTGTGTGCGTGAATTTGATTTTATTGAGGGAGAGTTGTGCAGAGTCAGCCTCATTCTCTCGTCCGGGCCCGACATGGTCTAGAAGCAAGACAGTGTCGAGATGGCTAGTGACGGGTTCTGATGCAGAAGATGAACAGGGCTTATTATGTGTCTCGCCGTGCTCTTAGCATTCAAGGCCCACTGAACCCGTCTTTTTGGCCGTTGGACAAACTTTTTGTCTCTTACGACCCAATCCGTCATGGCCAGGCTAAAGTTGACATGTATATATCTTGTGACAGCTAAGTAAAAAACCGCGACGTCATACTGGAGAAATCATGACTCCCTAGTTCATGAAGACAAACTGTTGTAATTCTCAACAAACATAGATACTAATACAAGCATAATGTTTCATAACGATGGACACATTCAGAAAAGCGTTTCACACTATCACGATATAGATATCACCGCTGTTAATTAAAAATACATCGTGAACTGCACAGCTTGTGGCAGATTTGAGAAGTGTGGCGCCATCTTGAACCAGATATATATGTCAAAAAAACAAAATATTTTAGTGAGGAATGAAGACCTTTTGGAAAGGAGACAACACCTACTAATGGAGCAACAGAGCAAACATAGGAATTAGGGTTGGATAGGACATACACTACGAAAAGCACCTTTAAATGTGGCCAGACAAGCCCTGGCATGAAATTCACACGTCAAGAGGAAGAGAGCTTGACCAAGAAATATGTGGAAACAAGACTGAAAATGAAATTCTATCCTTTGACCTCAACTGGATAGGCAGAAAGGGCAGCTCAAGATCAAACTTGTTGGAAGATGGTTGTCGATGGCCTATGTCCCGAAAGGAGCGAAGGGCATTTATTGATTGAGCCCAAGTAATAAGAAGAGCTGATGTTTCCCAACCAGACCTTGAAATGCAGGCAGATCCCAGCGGAACAGCTTCAGTTGCAATGGACACGCATGTACACAGATGTATCGGCCACACAAAGTAAAAAAAATACACTGAGTAGTGCATGAGCTACAGTGACCCATGGCTGACTGCTAGCATTAGGGCCAGCGAACCAGAGCTGCCAAGACCTTTCTTTTCGTTCTCAATCTCTCGCTACCAAGCCCTGAACAGAGTTTTGTAAGTAGCAGGATGTAATTTGGAGAGTAGAATGCATTGTGTCGCTAGTTTACAGTCAGACACATCCGTCTTCGGCAGCAAGACCTTTCTACACCTGCATGCGGTGATCCTGGATAACATACTGCAACAGAGCAGACTGGTTGAGAAAAATGAGTCAAAGAGGGAAGGCTAACCTGGTACTAAAAAAAATGTCTGCTGAAGTCGAATGTGTCTAACCAAAATGTGCAAATATCGTAGTCAAGCTGTAATTTACGACACAACACATTCCGTTCTCTAGACAACATTCTACTACTTTTCAGGGCTTTTTAGCAGGAGATTGAGAACGAAACGAAGAAGAAATGGTTACCACACAATATGTTGTTTCTTAGCTCAGCTAAACACCTCTTGAAACACATTTCCCATTTGCTTATTAGGTTACAAGTAAATTCATCAACGTGAATTCAGGATCAGAGCTCTCAGGCTGCGGACAAGAGCTATCAAATCACTTTCAGACCCAAGGAACACCAGTTATGATTGGTGAGTTCAGTCCAACAGATTGTAGTTCAAATTAACAGTCAATCTTTCTTCTTTTTTTTCCGCACTAATCCTGTTATGCCTTTCAGCGCCAGGTTATGAAGAAATTTATAGAACAAGTCCGTCTGTGTGCCTCATGCACTGTAGCATTTACAGATATTTCTGCAACACCTTTTTCGTGGTTTGCCTTTGAATCCGTTGTATCTAAATAGCATTACTTGTTGGATGGTGCTGTGTGGTGGTAGTCTTGTTGCGTGGTCAAACCATTTTAGTTGCTGTCTTTTAATGTAGTCTAATACTGGTGTTGTTCCCACTATTCTCCTGATGTCATTGTTTCTGATCATGTCTCTCCTTGTTACGCCCAATATTTTTCGCATTTTTACATTTCCTTGCCAGTCTCTGTACTGTGCTCTTTACGGATTTGTAAGCCTCCAAGGTCGTGCTGCTCGGGGGAAATCTTGAACTCCAGGTGAGCAGATTGGCGCTTTTTAATGGCTGGTGCAAGAATGGCAGACCTAACTCCAAACCAGTCATTTCTGCTTGTCTTCTTTCCAAAGACTGCCAAGACTGTTGTGTGTATTGACACTCCAACGTGTTCCCACCTTTCTGTAGCGCCTCCAATAGTGCGCTGTTTTGCCATTAATTCAAAGAGGGATTTTGTGAATCCTTCCACCCATTCAGGATTATCAGTTCCTGCTGTATCTATGCGACCTTTCTTTCGGCTTTTAGTTCGCCCAAGGTTTTCTTAAGCTCTGGCAGTTTATCATTTTTGAGGGCTTGCAGAACGGACATTGCATCTGTAAGGAATACAATCTGCGGACATTGGCTTGTTGTGTTGCTAATCATTTCTGCAGCAATAATTAGTGCCTGTACTTCAGCCGAGTAGTTTGAACATAATTTTCCAGTGGATGAACTAGTGGTTTCATTTTCTTTATCTGGGTAGACAACGTAGATTCCTGCGCCTTAATTTTTCACTGCTCTTGTTGCTGATCCATCAGTATATACCTGGATCCATGCCTCTCTTAAGTACAGTTTACCGATCATGTTGCATGCTGCTGCTTTCTTTTAGAGAGCATTTGGTCTCACATGGGCTAGGTGTCAGTTTTTTTAATGAATGTTTTTGCTGTTATGAGCATCCGTGGTAACTCTAGCTTTCCGGTTGTGTAGGAATTCCTCAATACATTTTCTTGTGTTATCATTGATATCATCCATAGTGTAAGGACCTTTTTTTCTGGGACGGCGTCTTCAACTATTTGGTATGTTATCTGGTCTTCTGTGCTGCTACACTGTCTAAACTCTGCTTGTTCTGGTATTAGTATTGTCTGTTTCTAGGTACCATTTCAGTCTTCTGTTGACCATCTTCTCCATTTTCTTACAGACACAGCTGGTTAAGCTTATTCGTCTGTAACTGGTGACCTTTTTATGATCTTTTCCTTTCTTTATAAATATACATATATAGGACACATATATATATATATATATACACCTCTCCATATCTGCAACACATTGCCTGCCATCCAGCTATAATTGTATATTTGTAACAGTTTGTTTATAGTAGAGGTACAGTTGGAAGGTGTGTTTTGGCCACTAGCAGACAGCCTGGGACAGACGAACAATCCAAAAGTCCCAGATGCAGAGCAAACAGACACTACCTGTAGATAGTGTGCGTCAATCGTCTTTCCATACTTGCATCCAAATACCAAAAGTTGTCCTCATTGGATGAGCAGTACAACATTATGCCATCCACATTAGAAAACTCATATATTTTCATCGTTAGTAAATGATCTAGACTATTGTGCATACGTTGTATTTACTGCAAATAGGCCCACAGAGATCTGAAGAAAATACTGAATTCTGTAAGCACTTTTCTCTTCACCAGGTGGGGGTGTCCTGGCCCACACAATTTTGGGTGTGGCATACAATGATGTAACAGGAGACATCAGCTTCCTTATCCTCGACCCGCACTACACTGGAGGTGAAGATTTAAAGACAATACAAGACAAGGTTTGAAACATTTACTTTGGATATTACATGATGTTACTTTCTAGGAAAATGAAACAAAACAAAATCTAACCCCTTTCTAGTTAGCTTAACGTCTTTATACTGGTTTAGAAGACTCTACAGAGTCCGCATACAACCAGTTTCTTGGAGAGTGGTTTAACTGATGTGCGCGTTTATCATAATAGACTCAAACACAAGAGCTAAGTAGACTCACAGACAGTTAGACACCATCTATAGCTGCTCTTAACAAAGCACATGGGGAATAAACAAATACAAATAACTTGGGTAGATTGTCCAGGCAGTGGCCTTGTTTTGTAATCCAGCAATGTTAAGGTTCCCCCTTGCAGAACTTCCACAGAGCAGGGGAATTATCTCTGTTTTGCCTGGCCTTGGTAACCGAGGCAACGCCCGAGCTCGTTTGAAGAATATTTATATTTTCCTGGCATTTGATTATTGGGTGTTTTGCTTCAAACTTCTACCTTGCAAAGAGCATACTGGATGTGCCTTTCTACATGGGTGATGGATGTTTTTGCCATTTCCTTCCTTGGTCATTTGGAGGTTCGCTGCGTCAATGAGGGTGAGGTGAGGTTCACAGGCTGCATTCCCTGCTAGCCATGGGTGCTCTCAATGCAGATCACACTTCTTTATTCTGCATTTAGGCCTTTTTCCAGTGGCTCTGTCACATCCTGCATTCATGATATCCCCCATCCCACAACAGCTCCTACTTTCCAATAAGATCCAATGGCCTCGCCCCACCTTTCTATGCTTAAGAGACAGAGTGTAGTCTGATAGTAGTGCTATCACTGCAGCTGGGGTGTTGGGCTAGGCCCGGATCCTCCATCATTGAATTCTTGGTAGAGGTCTTGTAGGTTGGACAAAGAAAAGTTGTGTAGAAAGATAGATGACAGATGAGAAGAACATTTAACCCATGGGTGGGGTTTCGGTTGGTAACAGCCAGAGCATATTCCACTCGTCGGTGGGTACTGCGCTGTCACATTAAGGGTCACTAAACTGCTCCCATCAGGTTCTCGATCGCCCCCATAGCAAACTCAGTAAACAACTAGGTCACCCACGAGAAGGTGTTGCTATGGACACATTTGTGCAGGAGACGCCCTATGTCAGCGGTGATCGCTGCACCCTGGATGTGAGAGGCTGTAGATTCGCATCAGCATCCATTTGATGTGGGCGGGACATTATGCCCAGACCCTACATCGAACCTCGTGCAGTTATGGATATCATTGAGGTGTCGGAAACGCTCCACGCAGTTCCATACCAGTCTCCCCCATGTATGTCATACTGCACTGGCGACAGATGATAAAGTAGATGAGGTTACAGGACTTGCATGTGATTGTTTAGATCAGTGACTTTGTTGTCATTTGTATTGTTGCTGGAATTAGATGCAGACATCAATGTTACCACTTTGTGTCTCACTTTCACATTCCATTTTCAGGGTTGGTGCGCCTGGAAGGATGTCAACTTTTGGAACCAGACAGCTCATTATAATATGTGTCTGCCACAGAGACCAACTTTTATTTGAAGCAGCATTAGTTTGATAGATCAATTATTATTTGAGATAATTAGAAGAGCAAACACAAAATAGCTGATAGTTTTTCTGTAAGGATTTATTCACTACCTGGTTGCAGCTGTAAGTATTTATTTCGTAGAGATTTCAGTAGGCAAACTATTTGGAGATTACTTTGGGTTCTCATAAAATAGTTCCATCAAGTTAATTTAGCATGAGACCATTGGGATGAGAGTGGTGACCCCTCACTAAAAAAAAAGATGTGGTCTTTTAATTTAAGATTTCTTCATCTTCGGTGAGAGAAAGAACAAAGACTGCGAATAAATGCAACTAACGGCAATCAGATTGTGATTGGAATAACACTCCTACATGATGTGGAGTCATTCACATAGCTTGGTAGCACTACAGACAAAATAAGGGTACACATGCAGATATCGGCATTGTGGAACTTATCAAAAGAAAAGTTCAAGACAACAGTAACTTCAATTCCAATGTAAAGTCTGTTCTATCGTATGGTTCTGAAACCTGGTGCATATGGGTTACGAAACCAGCTCAGATCAAATCATATTCCACATCCGGGCAGCGGAACTGGAAACAGGCGGCACTAGTGTAATCTGGCCCAGAGAATACGGACCGCAGTGGGAAGGCAAACCAAGTACCGGTACCCAAAAATGTCAGTCAGCTGTGTCGGTCCGAAATGCTGCTCTGCTGTAAACTACGACACAATATCCTTTTCACCATGAACATTGAACAATTCCACTACTGGGTTATGACAACATTTGGGGATGAAAGATCACTAATTCACAAATGTGTCTACAGTATGTTATGATGAAGAATATTCTTGATGAAATCAAAAATAAATTAGTTTTGGTCTGTTGGGTCACATTCCATATCAGCCTACAATTACCTTCTCATGTAGGTATCAATCCATTGCATGTCTAGTTATATTTGTAGGTTACTTCCATAGATATACATGACTCTCAAAAATAATCTGCTAGTTGGGTTTGTTTTCTGTATCGCAGATGTTTATTAATTCTGGTCATCTTATGCAGTGTTTGTCAACCGCAGTTTGCGCAAAAAAAGAAAATTATTGCTGAACCCTTTGTCTATTTACTGCTCGAAAACTGGTTATTTTAAATAGCTAAAGAATCTTTATTTTATATTAGATTTAAAAACTAATACACAAAATACTATGTAAACAACTAGATTGTTTTCCGTCAGCCGTTCCTATTTTCATTGGCCCGTGAGTGTAAAATGGTTGGGAAACACTGATCTAATGCATATCATGTGGCAGTTCTGGAATTTGCATGCAACTCTTAGGATAGGAACTTTCTCAGTGTGAATTATGATGGGTTGATCAATATGAATTATTCAAATAGTATATGCATTTATGAATATCGTTTTCTTGTTTTTTAGTGAAATATGGGACTCATGGTTTACAAGTAAAAGCCTCATTTATTTCGGACCTATCCATTTTACAAACTTGATGTGTTGTTGTGAATCAAATGTAGGTCTAATTCTGTGCATTGTATTTTTTAGAATGTATATATTTTGAGTAAATTAATCTGTGTCTCTAAGAAAATCTATTTGATTTATGTGTTGTATAGCTTCTATACTTATTTCATGAACTATTATTATGAGGATATTCTAAGAGTGGAATTTATATTTCCTAATTCAATCTGCACTTTTTTTGTGGTGATGGTTCTTTATTTGAGATAAATCATGCAAATCATCGTCACAGAAGAAGAAAAAATGTCCAGCACCATTGCAATTGCTTTTCAAGACATTATCTGACCAGGGTCTTCCCTTTTTCATGTTCCCCCCTCAGTATATTTTTGGGTAGCCATGAGTTTGCATGTTTTAACAACAGTCAGCTGGATGTTGATAACTATGATGTATTTCGTATGTTGATAGCTGAGGTATGATTCTTGTACTCCTATTGCTTGATTTGTTCATTCAATGTCAGCACCTGGTGTCCCAGATTTACTCACATAGAGAGAGAGTGTCATGGTCTGCATCTGGTGTCCCAGATTTACTCACATAGAGAGAGAATCAAGGTCTGCATCTGGTGTCCCAGATTTACTCACAGAGAGAGAGTCAAGGTCTGTATCTGGTGTCCCAGATTTACCCACATAGAGAGTCAAGGTCTGTATCTGGTGTCCCAGATTTACTCATAGAGAAAGAGTCAAGGTCTGTATCTGGTGTCCCAGATTTACTCACATAGAGAGAGAGTCAAGGTCTGTATCTGGTGTCCCAGATTTACTCACATAGAGAGAGAGTCAAGGTCTGTATCTGGTGTCCCAGATTTACCCACATAGAGAGAGAGTCAAGGTCTGTATCTGGTGTCCCAGATTTACTCACATAGAGAGAGAGTCAAGGTCTGTATAAACCCTTTTCAGCCCATGCTAATTATGAAGATGTCTGTGCGTCAAAGTTTGATTCACAATAAAATGAATTAATATTGAACAAATTATAAATTTGTGATCTAAACTTAGTAAGACACCCAAACTATTCACAATAAAATGAATTAATATTGAACAAATTATAAATTTGTGATCTAAACTTAGTAAGACACCCAAACTATTCATAATAAAGATTATATATTCGTATGGAGCTTTAAATAGCATTCATATGGGCGAGTAAAAACATGTTCAGTGTTTAACCACATTACATGTTTCACTATTCCTTTTCTATTATTGCCCGAATCAAAATCTGAGTTGGGGATGTGGCTGAATATCCAAGAGTAATCCAGATGTGCGATTATTGGACGAAGTCCAACATTTCATTGTGATAAATGAGTCGACTTCGATCATAATGCATGCTGTCATCCTCCCGGATGCAGCTACCACAGTGTTTAAAAAAAAAAATTTACACAAATGCATCAGAAGCCAACCAAATGTGATGCAGCTACTCAGTCAAGAGGAACTGGAGATGAATGTCTTGATGGCCAAAGTGTTACGCAATTGCTTCGCCACTGTGACCCAGTCTTCCTTGGCAAGGTTTGGTCAGAACCAACGTATGCAAGGTCTCCACAATACTGACCCTGGCGAATATTGCCGTAATCCATGCAAAACATAGATGGTCAGGCCACATGTTACGACGAAGCGCAGTGACAGCAGTCTGCCACCCTGAGACAGCGGGAAAACCCTCCAATGCGTTGGTTGTACTCCCATGCTGCACCATCCGGGATGCCTTTAGAGAAGTACTTACCGCACACAGGTGACCCAAGACAGCATCTGCTGGAGACATATTGATACCCGCAACTGTGCATACTCCTATGGTTTTGTCATATTTTTTTTCTTCTGTGTGGGTAAACCAAGCCCCTAATCTTCCATTGATAAGAATTGAAACTATGTTATGCAAGAAGTAGCTTTGTTACGCAGCTGGTTTGCTGACCCTGATGCAAGCAGGCATCTATGATTGGCTGGCTGCCATCAGCTCATCCGTTCCACTGTGCTGCACCTTCATTCCTGGTTAAGGATTTGTTCTTCAGCCAGTGCCAATTCCCGCCCGTGTTCTGCAACTTCTTTAGTATGGTCTTGAGCATTGCATGACTTACATGCTGATGTATCTACGATTGGTACGGTACACAGTTGTTGGCTATTCCTGTAATATTGGTGATGGATGGTATAAGGTTACAACTTTTCACTGTTACAGCCACGAGCTACCAATTCTGACTGCAGTGTCAGCTCACTGGTACGAGGTAGGCTAGTGACATGATTCACAACCGAAGGTACTGGGTTTGATCCCCATCACAGCACTTGCCGTTAGCCCAGGGAAGCAAACCCTTACATAAAATGTATGCTGAAGTCGGATACACTGGGCCGACAGGCGCACAAATAAAAACCACAGTGCAACGCACACATTATTTCATTGTGTGCAGGTAGCATGAAATGAGTAGACAGCTGCATCAGCCACTCCCATTCTGTATACAAGTAACAGCTCCGTGGTTAAGCCACCGTCCTCGTGATCAGGTGGTGCGGGTTCAACCTCGGACGTCTTTTTCACGGGTGCTTGATGCGGAGTCACCTGTATCTCGTAGTCCTTCACACTGGGGGTCGGCGGCTCGAGACAGAGGATAAAAAGTAGCGCAGTTAATCCTTACTAAAAATAGCGCTAGCAAATAAATTACGGTCTGCGATGGCGGCCTTTACCAGCTCTGTACAAGGCGAGTCTTCCTGCTTCAATACCTGCTCCAGAGCCAGCCTGTTATCTTGATCCCATTCATCACCACATGTCCTCTCCCTCCACTTCACCTAGACCACAGTCCTCGATACAGTGCCCCAACTAGGACGGCGTCCGTCACCTTTACTACATGACCTATCCAATTCCAGTCTTGATCAATTATGATTGCTCCAGGTTGACAAGAAAATTGTATGAATCTTTCTTAGGCAAGTTGTGTGAAAAGATGATTTTGATTACTAATTATACAGAAAATACAACTCTTGTTCACCTCACTTATATGCAAAACTTCTACTGCAAAATGTAAGAGTAATTGATATGTAGGTGTACAGATTTAAGCTGTGTGATGGAAGAAAAATTGCTTTAATTTAAATAAATAAATGACTGGTTTCATATTGAGTTTGCATGCGTTTCTTAGTTTAGTGCTGCATTGTACTACGGTCGAAAGTTTATAGTAGTCAGAGTCATTGCTGACTACTTGCGGCAGCACATAAAAGCTGATCAAGACCATATTCCACGGCCCTGGAAACGACTGCACCCATATTGAAAAAAGTGGTGTCGTGCAGAATGGCACAGATATCACAGCAAACTATGATATGTAAGAAAATGTCTTCAGTGTGACCGCAGTTGTCACTACCATACAACTGGATGAGGCCCAGAGTTTTTTTATGAATGAAAATATTGATGGCTTTGAACAATCTGACACACAAACAATATACAGGCACACACAAGTAAGCTACTTAAAGTGCTGTGACTATGTACATACTTGAATGCTTATCGTGTCCTTGATATCGCTTATTATTCCGATTAGACACATGCAGTCATTTGAAAACAAAATACCTTTGTCAGCTTTTGTTTGCAGGGGTTTTGTGTTGTGTATTTGTGGCATGTTTTAACTTACAAAAACAGAGACTGCACAGAAGCATACAGCGACCTTTATTCCTCAACCCTATAAATCTTCCAGATGGACATCAGCATCAATAAAATCTGTAACGGCAGCCGACATAATTGTGCAATCAAAGAGGTCGAGGAAATGAGATGATGAAGGCTTCTGCGTTCTTCTCAATTTCTGTCTACCAAGCCCTGAACAGGTGACAAGTGCTTACATTAATGCTTTTGTCCCTCCATGTGAGCCTTAGTTTGGTCAGAGCAGCCATGGTAACCATCGTTCTTGCCTGAATCTCAGTTCTGGAACTCATGTGGCAATGCATTTCCCATTCACCACTTTCTGACTAAAAAAATATATTTCCTAATATCTAATCTGGACATCTCGGGTTAATTTGTAGCTATGCCATCTCGTTCTGGTGGGTGGTTGTATTTTGAAAAAACTTATGATCTTATAAACCTGTATTAAGTCACCTCTAATTATTCTCTTTTCTAGACGCTGTAGGCCTGTTTTTCTTTCCTCATAACTAATTCTGGAATAATCCCACTATCAGCTGTTGCTCTTTTTTTTTGTTTTCTATCAATCAAGTTTATTTCCCCTCTATGATAAGGACTCCACACATTGTACACTGTACTCCAATCTAGGTCTAATGCTTTATACAGACCTATCACTTCCTTGCTCCGATGTTTAATATTTCTTTTTATCATACCAAACGTTGCATTTGCCCTTTTCACTGCTACCTGAACTTGCTTTCTCACCTTATCTGTATGATCTATTATAACCCCCAAGTCCCTTTCCTTATCTATCTTTCTAATATTTTTCACGCCCATTCTGTAATTATGTTCCATATTGGATCTACCCATGTGCATGACTGTACATTTATCAACATTAAAATCCATTTGCCAGCTTAGGATTTAGATTTCAAATTCAAAAATTGTCTATCTCAATATATCCACTTCCGCTTTAGATGAGACACTACAGCATAATTTTGCAATCATGGATCCCATATCAATGTCCAAATCATTTATTTATATTTTTATATATATATATATATCTCAAGAACAAAATTGGTCCCAAAACTGAGACCTGTGGCATTCCACCTCACTAAGAGTACTTATTTATGCCCCCTCTTCCCGTTAATTTTCAATCCATTTGGCAACTTCCCCACCTATTCCATGTGATTTTCACTGTCCATTTAATCTTTGATGAGGTACTCTATCAAAGGCCTTTGCAAAATCTAAGATAAAGAACATCCACTGGCTTCCCTTTATCATTTTGGTAACCTCCTCCATGAATTTTAATAGATTTGTTAAGCACGATCTCCCTCTAGTAAACCCATGCTGACTATTTCTGATTAGATTAAACTAAATGCATTACAATGTTTTCTTTGATTATTGACTAACAATTTACAGACTATGCATTAAACTCACCAGTTGATAATTTGCTGGATCTTATTTTTTTTTGCCCTTTTTGAATAAGGGGATCACTCCTGCATCTTTCCAATCTCTTGGAACAATCCCTTTTGCAAGTGATTGAGAACATAATATAGCCAATGGTTTTGCTAATTGGTCCCTAATTTCAAACAGAAATTTTGGATGAATACCATCTTGACCTAGACATTTATCCACTTTCAAACCCTCCAATTTTTAAAAACCATTTCCTCTATAATGATCTTAATCCCACTGTATCTATGTCACAGTCCTCTTGTGTAGACTGTGCCAAAGAACTGATTGAGTAGATTAGCTGCCTCCCTATTCTGACACTATTTTACCTGTATTGTGGTTATATTTTACATCTTAGAACAAAGTGTTCATGCAATATAGGCACCACACAAATTGACAACAAATGAATAGACAAAAAAACGGTCAAACAGTATCTCTGACAAAGCTCTGAGTGCTCAAACTTTATTCATTATCAACGTTGATCGTCTGTTTTCCTGAAATGAAATGAATGTTAAAACTTCTTTATGTGTGTAAAAAAAAAAAAAAACTCCTCTACGGGTTCTTAACTAACTTTACAGCTTGTATCACCCAACATTGGCAGCCAAAAACATAACATGGCCTTCTGAAACATGCACGTGTTTTTGCGATTTAGTTTCAATTTAATTTTTCTACAGCTCTACCAATTGGTTTATCAGGGTCTTTCTGAATGACAAGAATAGCAGCAAAGAGAGCATATCGTAAGAGGTCACTAACTGTGTGACACGGCATAACACCAGCAACGGTTAGGTGGTTTGTTAAGAGCAGCATACATGGTGCCTAATTATGCTCTAGCATATTAATTAGCCTATTAATTAAGATAGACTTGCACGCCAGTTAACCTTTTAGTGCCCAGCTTTATTTACGCAATTTGTGCCTCTGAAAGTCCAGGACATGAGAAGTAATTCCGTATTTTTGCATACTGACTCCAGTAAAAAATTCATATAAAAAATACTGCTACTGCTAAAATGATGTTTGATATTAAACATATATAATTGAATTATGTACAAGGTGCAGCATTCATATGTACAAATAAAATTGCAGAATGTAATTAAAACATTATTATGGAGAGAGAGAAAAATTTATTTTGCTATTCATCAATCACAAATTATACAATCACGCATAGATCTATATCAAATTATGATTGTTCATAGAATGATGAATAGCAGTCCTCTGCGTAGGTGAATTTTGCAAATATGAGCAGCCAAAAAACAGTCTCGATACCACGAGCAGTCTTCGGCTTGTTCTTGAAACCAACAAAACATGTTTTCTTGTATCCCGTCATTTGGGCTAAATCATGTTTGATGTTGCTTCCCGTCATTTGGGCTAGATCATGTTTGATGTTGCTTCCCATCATTTGGGCTAGATCATGTTTGATGTTGCTTCCCATCATTTGGGCTAGATCATGTTTGATGTTGCTTTTGGGTGATTGGGATGTCTCTAGCAGCACTCTTTCTATGAGACACTTCATTCAAGCCATTGACTGATTAAGTCCAGAACCAAAGCTACAAGGTCGAACTGCAAATAGCTGAGTCTCGCTTCTGCGTTGTAATGTGCAAGACGGCTTCATCAAGATGGAAGGAGTTGATAGTTATCTGCATCAGAAACCATCAACAATAGCACCACAATTTCCTAGATGTCCTACCAAGTTGGTAGTATGATCTGTGTTGATCTACATTGTCAACACCACCCATATGTTGCTTATAGGAATGGATTGGCAGAGGTATGCTGCGGTCTGTTCTGCCTTCCTTTGCACAATGCGAAACAGAACCCATTTCTCCACAACCATTGGTTGACAAAACAGATAGTCTACTTGGCACTAGTCATACTGTTTAGTGTTTGAAAAGCAGTCTTCCACTGAAGCCAATCAATGAATCAATGCTGAGCTCTCTCTCTCTCCCAGGATAATAGTTTGTCTGACTATCTCCATTCTTAGCAGAACATTCCACAAAGTTTGAAATTCCTACAGCACTTGGCCTAGTGTCTTCTAAATCGCTGCATTCAATCTCCACATTGAATTCAGCCAAATATTCCGAACACCCATGAAGGGTGTTATCTCTCAGCAACTGAAGCAAAGATTTTATTGCTTCAATCGCCGTTTAAAAAAAAATCACAGAAATTATAAATATTGACAGATTTTCAAACGGTTTTCTATACTAGACACGCGCGTTTATGTAACGGAAGTAAGGCATTGGTTCAGATCTTGCGCGATTGAGATTACGTTGCTATGCAACGGCGAGAGAAGCCACTATCCAGCGGCGTAGATCAGGGTAGTTGGACCTGACGGCATGTTTTTTTTGCGGGGTAGTTGGACCTTAACAGCCAAACAGCCCTCGGAGGCACTTGTCCCAATAATAAGCTGCTCAAGCCTAGCCCGCTATGCAGGTAATTTTCTCCCAGCTCACGCCTGAGCTGGAAACTGCACAAGGATATTTGCCCTGGTAAAAGTACAGGTCAAATAATATGGCTCTATTGTAACATGCTCTATTTCAATTAATGTACCTACACACAACAAACTAATATCTATAGACCAACAAATAAAAAGCTTACAGGTTCTCAAAGTCAACAATCATAGTAAATTGTTTTGTTCCAAAATATTATGCAGCTGCAAGGGGAAAAAGTGCCAATTTATAATGTGGTCCTGTAGAAGTTAAAATGGTTTTATGTCCAAGTAACCAAAAAAAAAAACCCCAGGTGCTAGTGCTATTAAATTATTTAGCTAAACTCACCCTTGTAGTCAGCACATGGCACATGTGTTACGAGTGTATACAGCCTGTGAGTAGAGTCCTCATCTTCATTACGTTTACGTGCTAGACGAACTCTCAGTCTGTGTGGCACATGTCTGAAAAATGTACATAACATGTTCACCATTCTGACAAATTGACTTCATTTACAAAGATAATACCATTCGACATCCCAGTGAACTTTGATTGAGTGAACAATAAGTTATTTTGCACACCGGGTTTGCCTTCCCTAGTCAGGCTACATTAGTGACTAGTGCAGTTTGTAACCAGAATATGGGCTTGGTCAACTGGTTTACTGACCCTGATGTCCTTATTCCTTGAATCTTCAGTCGTGCAATTTATTTAATTTTGTTTAACCCATTTATGGTCTAAGAGAGATGTCTTCTGTGATAATGGAATAGAGAATTTAACAAGACACAATTAACCATTTTTATTTTAACCAAAAAATTTATTTATATGTATAATAAAGAATGAGAATAATATGAACACTATCATATCCTGTTCTGACAATGTTTAGGTGACAAACACAAAAATGATTAAAATACAGATATAATTTACTGAAGCAGCAGATGCTTGATGAGCAACAAAACATCCAGCTAATATGATGATCAGATGTGCTTAAAAAAAACTCACCGAATACCCTGAGACCAAATGTGCTTGTTGAGACGAATGTCAATACGCACATCTGGAGTACCCATCAACTTCTCTGCAAATTTACGAATCTCCTTGATGGCACGAGGGGCCCTCTTTTTAAATCCACTGAAACAATCAATATATCATGTTATACGCAAAGCTGTACTAACACTTCATTAAAAAAAAAATTACATTATCTTTCCACTGATGCCGTGAAGTGTAGTGCGGAGCTGCAGGTATTGCACTTTCAATGGTAGCCGATCTGGTTTCATTCTCATGAGATGACCAAACCACTTAACTTTCTGTCTCTGCATGTGTACTTAGGGAGGATGATGTTCCAAAAAATATATATTCTGATGCCGGTATTTTTCATTCTATCTCCTTCACAGGTTGCAATTTTCTTTTTCTGTGCCTTTGACAGGAGCCATGTTTGGCACTGATATCACAGACTTGGTAAAACTGTGTCTTTCAATTGCTGTTTTGTTTATACACTGATGCTCCGATGAAAAAGGAGTGGTGAAGCTAGGTCACTGCACTTTCCACTTTACAAACATAAAAATTGGACCAACTGTCCGTCCTCAGTGAAAACGCTTCCGAAATACTTGACCTCTCGCAGCTGTTTGAGCCTGTTGTCATAGACATGTACGGTTAGAAGGCCTGATGTTCTGTTGATTTTCATAGTTTCTGTCTTTGATTTACTAATCTTTGTGTATCTAGCACATGTATTATTACTTTAGCAATCAGACTATACATACAACAAACTCAAAATCGACGACTCTAGATTCACCAGAATCATCACTGCCTTGATTAGGCATGAAATCACTTTTCATACCAAGAAGCAAAGGATCCATAACTTTTAACCCATAAATAGTTGTGAGGTTATGACACTTTTATTGCACCATAGAAATATGTGGTATAAAGATAAATACAGGGATTGTCGGGCATGGCAGCCAGTGAGTTTCGTCATTTTTGAAAAATTTGCTAAAATTTTGTCTCGAGAAAATGGTAGAACTGCATGTGCCGGATGTTGGGTTACAATTTTTGTGTTTCTAACCAAGGAATGTTCGTTGCTATGCACAATTGGCTGACACTAGTGTTAAATGGCTGAACCCATGCGATCTGCCTTGTGTGATTTCTTGCGGTGCAAGACTAAACAAAGACCTGCTGAGCTGAAGAAAGAGTTAAGAACAAGTCAATCGTGCTGTGTGGCCGCAAAACACCCAGCAATAACCAAAAAACATTAAAAATCAAATTAAGTTAGAAATGTTATTTTGCCTATACCAAGGATTGCAAACCTTCACCATTCTCTTGCCTTTTCCAAGTAATACTAAATGCATGTGTTCATCAGCTACTTTAGATGGTGACTGGGATTAAGACGCTGAGCAGCGCATTAGCTGCAGTGGTCAGCGACCCATAGCTGACTGCTAGCATCAGGGCCAGCGAGCCAGAGCTGCCAAGACCCTTCTACACCTCCACGCAGTGATCCTGGATAACAGGCTGCAGCAGGACTGACTGGCCAAGGAGAAGGGATCGAAGAGAAAATGCTAACCCGGTACTCAAAAAATTATTGCTGAAGTCGGATGTGTTGGACTAAAAGGTGCAAATATCGCAGTCATGCTGTAAACTACGACAACGCATTCCGTTCTCTGGACTACATTCTGCTACTTAAGCCCTTTCAGGGTTTGGTAGAGGGAGATTGAGAACAAATGAAGAAGATGGTGGCAATGCACGGGTTCATTTCAGATGTTGAATATGCCATTTTGACAATATGTGCTATTCAGAGGCAATTTCAAAAGCTTATTTGCAAGCAATGTTGAACATTGGCTGGGAGGAATTCATAACAAACAAAACAGATGTCACCAATCAACAATTTGTTTCATACTTCATTAGGATAAAACGGTGGACATATATCAGGTATGATCTTAGAACAGCAAAGGGTTCCTCACGTCAAGCAACACATCTAAAGCCCAGTGAAACATCGTCAGCAATTGCATAAACCTTTTCCTTTGACATCGGTTTAAGGCATTCTGTCACAATACTACATCCTATTTACTGCAACATCGTGTGTTTACTCACAGGATTACACACACCCCCGAGATACCTATGCAAGGGACGATATTTGTAACATTGGGAATGGAGAGACTAGCACAAAGAATGCAAACCAGAAAATGACAGCATAGACAAACATGCCAGAGACAGTCAGACAAAGATCTTCGCACTAACGTGACACCACAGAATGTGCAGCACCTAAGCAAATGCCAGATCATATTTTGCAGAACTGACCCACTTATGCAGACCAAAGTGAGGCAGTCTGGAGAGTGGGAGCGACCATGCTTGAAAACCCAGTTTCCTCCTTGAACCTGACCAGGCTAGAAGCATAGCATCAGTTGCTGTGTGCATTGTAGGATAATGTACGGCCCATTACAATCAACAATGCCTAGGCATTGAGGGGTGTCACTATGTTCAAGTGCATCATATAGAATAGTCGATTATATCATAAATGGATACATACATGCCATGGATCCTCTTGTGCATATGGATTGTGCACTCTTTGGTGATGACCTCGTTGGTGACTGCCTTCTTTTTCTCACGCTGTCTGCGAGGGGGAGCCATTTCGCCTGTTGCTGAGAGAGAGATAGCATAATTATTTTAACAAATGTGATATTGACAATAGTACGGTCAATGGAATGGGCAAACTTTTAGTTTGCTTGCTAGTGCAGCAATAAAAATAAAGTGAAAATATTATTATATACACTTCTATTCTTAACAAAAACCAAAAAAAACACCATCTTGTGTTTAAGAAACCTGTATTGAATTACAGCAGCGTCTTCACTGATGTTATTGATCAAGACTGTGTTTGTACATTTATCTGTGTTGGTTACATTATAATATTATACATTGTAGAATAGACTATACAATTGCACCTTAATTCTTAGTTTGATCAGTTCTTCGCCACAGGATGGTCACCCTTGAGTGGGTCCCAACTGCGGATCAAGCCCTCTGTTGCGGGCGCGCAGTGGAAAATAGCATTCTGTCTGTCGAGTGTGTTGTGGTTTTCTAGTGAACCTCATGGAGTTGGGAGGCCAATCTCGAGCTCTGTGGTGGTTTGGGTACTCCATCTTTCATAGCTATATATATATGCCCGGCCATGTTTTGAATGGTTTACGTGCTGTAGGACATCCTTGTTGTGACATTCTCTAAATGACGATATTGAGTTCACTTTGCTGCTGTTGTCTGAGAATTTTGCCCACCAAGTGCTTTTCAAGAAATGCATGTACTGTTCTCTGTTGGAGACCAGGTTTCACAACCATAGCAGAGCGCTAACGTCTTTTGTGGCATCTGTTGCTGTCATAGTGGAGTTGAAAGCTGCCTGTCTCCTCGATCTCAGGTGTTGTTCTATATGTTGAGGAGACTTCCCAGGTAGGCATATTCGTCAGCATCATTTATGAGCATTCCACTCAAGAGTATGGGGTTGAGCATAGCCCTGATTTTCCCTAGGTTCATGACTAGACCTGCTTTCTTGCCTTCAATGTCATGTAACCTTAGCATCTCTAGTCTGTAATGAGGATGACGTCTGCGTATCTGAAGTGGTTCAGTCGTCTTCCATCATTCTGTTTTACATTTTGATGACCATAGTTGTCCCTGTTGCAGTGCCTCTTCGTCAACTCCAGAATAGGTTCAATTAGATAGGGTCTCTTTGCTGTACTCCCTTCTTGGCCACGATGGGTTGAGTGAGTTGACGGTGGTGCATCCTTCATAGCATTTTAGTATTTCTATGTAATGTGGGTCTACTACTTGCTCGCCCAGCGCTTTCACACGGATTGTTTCAACTGAGTCAAATAATCAATGAATTTGAGTATCAGCGGTGTTTGGTGTTCTCATGCCTTCTCTGGCATTGCTGCACTTTGTAGCCATAAAGTACATTATATCACATGATTGCATACAATGGTGGTTGTTTTGTTTTGTTGAAACACAGTGCATATCTTCTTCTTCTTTGTACGCTGTCAGACGTCAGCTTGAATTGAAACAGTGCATATGACATAGACCTATGGTTCTACTATGTGAAGCATTTAAACTATAAAAAATAGCCACCTTTATTCAACGATACTGGAAATACAATATAGGTTTGTAATTGTTGCAACAACCAGCTCATTTGTGGCATTGCTGATATATTATTCGAGTGTGTCTAGTATAAAAATACACAATAACAGTAGTTTACACAAAACATAATAAACCTATATTTAGGTGAATTTTTTTTCAAGCATTTTGATTGTTGCATTCTAAAATAGAAACCTTCTCATGAAGTGTTCTTGCTAAAAAATAAAAATTTTAATAAAAGAGCTTTGCGGCATTACAATTGACAAGAAAGTTCACATGAGTTTAGGACAAAGTTTGTAAATACTTAAATATAAAACATCAGATAGAACGACGCCGAGAAATTAGGTTTGTTGGTACAATTTATGTTGGTTCTATATTAGAAACAAACTATCTATCTATGGTTCTATATTAGAAACAAACTATCTAAAATGCCATAAATGACCTCTAAATATTGCAAATAGTAAAATATGATTTAATATTAAATAGCAGAAAGCATAGAAAAATGTGATTTCAACGGATCTAATTGGTACTGTAAATATAAAGTGTATACCTTCTCGGCTGGTTGAAATGGAAAGGAAGTTGATTTCCGGACTTCCGGTTTACACAGCTCGGCATGGGCATGGGCAGTAACACATTCAGATAATGGCATTATCCTGGGTGTCTACTGAAACTGTCAAAAGTATTATTTGAATATCAATACATAAAAAAATAGGCAATGAATATAGGTAGAAAGCACACCCCACTTAATATGCATGTGAATGAAACAAAAAGAAAGCAGGTACAATAATTTAGGTATTTGGGAATTGTTTTTACTTAGGATAGCAGACTTGGCAGAGAGATAGAGACGAGAGAGAGAGAGAGAGAGAGAGAGAGAGAGAGAGTACAGAAGGCAAACTCTCAGTCACATACCAGCTGTCTTCACTACTAAGACATTCCAAGATTTCCCTCCAAGAAAAAACGCAGATGCTAAATAGTAACTTCATCCCAACCATGTGTTAGACATGGGCATTGAATAAGGCCCAGAAACAGAATTTAGCCACCAGCGATATGCGGGGCCTACCAAAGGTCACTAACAACACCAGAAGAGACATAATCATGAATACGAGTATTCGGGAAAATGTTGGAACAATTCCATGCCTACAGTACATCGAGCAACAGAGAATGAATTGGTTCGGCCACATTGTGAGGATGCAACCAGACCACATTGTTCAATGCAACCTTCTACAGGAGAAGATCACGAAGAAGGGCTAGAGGTAGACCGAGATAGGTTCCGATGACTCACCGTGGGGGCAACTCTTCCTCTTCTTACCTCACTCTGTTTCATTTGACTCTGTCCTACAGTCACACTCTTGCACAACTTTCACACGGGCCCTCATAGTGAGGCCCTTCCATTGCACTTTGGTTGGGCTAGCTTCTGAGGGCGCACAAACCTAGCATAGGTACATGCAGACGCACACATGCATCCAAGCACTGGTTTATGCGCCCTGATATCGCCCAATGGACTTCGGTCTGGGGTGGAAAATTGCGCGCCTCCGCCAGTAGAAACTAGTGAGGCAAACATCTAAGCAACAACAACAACGAGATAGACCGAGGAAAAGGTGGAAAGACAGCGTAAACGACACCTGCCATAAAATGGGAAAACGTGGTACTCAGGCCACGAGAGAGGCGAAAGACAAATGCATACCACGACACTGGGCTACAACCAGGTAGGAAGTGAGACGACACTGGGCTACAACCAGGTAGAAAGTGAGACGACACTGGGCTACAACCAGGTAGAAAGTGAGACGACACTGGGCTACAACCAGGTAGGAAGTGAGACGACACTGGGCTACAACCAGGTAGGAAGTGAGACGACACTGGGCTACAAAAAGGTAGGAAGTGAGACGACACTGGGCTACAACCAGGTAGGAAGTGAGACGACACTGGGCTACAACCAGGTAGAAAGTGAGACGACACTGGGCTACAACCAGGTAGGAAGTGAGACGACACTGGGCTACAACCAGGCAGAAAATGAGACGACACTGGGCTACAACCAGGTAGAAAGTGAGACGACACTGGGCTACAACCAGGCAGAAAGTGAGACGACACTGGGCTACAACCAGGTAGAAAGTGAGACGACAAAAGAAGAGGAAGATCCTCGGCGTCAGCCCGGCAGATGTACCGTATGCGATAAAGGCAACACTAGTCTGTATGTGCCCCAATCTTTTGCAGTGCTGTACCAATGTGGACCTAGGTCTTTGGGCAGTCCATCTTGCCATCGCATAGGTGGGCGACCATGTGAACGTGTACATACAAATGGATACCAAAACGTTGTTTTACGCTTCTTATCCGTATCAAAAATTGTAGTAGACACTTTGTCCTGCCACCTGAACCGGCGCAGCCTACGTAGACAGCTCAAGTGAACACAATTGAGCTGTCTGGCATGTCTGCTATACACTGTCCATGTCTCAGAGGCATGCAGCAAAGTTGACAACATCACAGCACGATATACCTTTACCTTGGTGACGACACTGATGCGTTGGAGCTTCTTAAAGGCAGAGCTCACTTCAGCAATCCTATTATTGACCTCACAGTCGATATTGGCTTCTCTAGTCAGTGTACTGCCTACGAACCTGCAACCAATGAGAGGACAGCAGGGTAGAAATTCATAAGGCTGATAGACAGCACAATATTCTAAAGAACAACTGGCATTGTGTAACAGTTCCCGCCGGAGCAAGGGGAGTTTAGGATGTCTGAACATGTTAAAGCTTAAAGCTACATGAATGCATGTCAAGGTCACTCACTATCTCAGCAAAGGAGAACAGAGTTGGGTTAAGGAATGTGGACAGGTAGAAACTGACCACTGGCCTTCCGATTTTGGTAGGGGGAGATTGATTGACAGACGAAATTGGCAACGGGGCTTGCTGCGAGAGAATGAGTGACAGGTGTGCAAAGTGTTTCGTTCCAATTGGAATTGAAGATGACCATACCTGAGATCGATTGGTCAAGCTCTGGTCTTGCTTGAGGATATATAACTCGAGACAAAGTTTAGCTCGAGAGGCTGGATGAGAGATGGAGAGGCTAGATAGAGAGAGGCTGTATGGGAGAGAGAGAGACTGAATGTGGATAGTATGTTTAACTCACCGACTTAGGTAGAGGAGTGATTGATAGACTGTTGGACGAATGTTTAGTGATAGAACAGGATCGCTCAAATAGGTGTGTGAGTTTTGCATTAATAGATAATCTGAACGTGTGTTTGTAAGCAAGGACACATTGTGAACGAGTATGTCGAGATCGCCCGCCTGAGGGGATTTCTGTGAGGAAGAGTATTTGATAAGGTGTGTTGAAGACGCAGTTAAGGCGATGTGTGTGGGATGTAATTGCAAGGCAATAGAACTGGGTTTTTAGATAGTTGGGAATTCCATCAATAGCTAATGCTTACAATTCCCGTTTTAGTAGAATGTTTAGTTAAGATATGTATTATATTGTGTTTGTAATTTCTCTACTCATTCTATGATATGAGTATGATATAATAAATATGCCACCTGCTGTGTGATATGTCATTTACTGAGTATGGTCATGATGATGTGGATGAGTGTGAGAATGTTCTAAGTTAGATCACGGCCAAGGCAAACAGTGGGATCTGCTACAATTGGAAGGAGAAGCAACAAGGAGAGCAACTTTTTGTCATCAGTAATAGCAAAGTGGAGAACACATCTTATAAATGGCACATCACAAATAAAACACATGCACCCTACACACATGATTCCCACCTGGAGAAACACACAATTACCAGAGCTGATAGAAAACTACCAGCGTTAAGAAGAAATCAAAAAGTCAGACAGAAACAAAAGCCATAACTGTGATAGTTTGTCCATCACAAGTGATAAAGACCACTCTCTTTGTTCAGCAGTGTGGACAGTCGTATCTCTTGCTGTGTCCGCTGAAATGGGTGACTTGCGCGGAGATTTGGATTAAAGTGAGGAAGAAACTGCGCCTTTTGTCAACCTCACTCACAGAACCTAAGCTACCTTTTGCCAGTGGCAAAGACATTCATCGAGACGACTGGAGATAGCATAGGATGCAGATTTTGCCTCAGGGTTACCACCGAAGCCTTTCCGTAAACATGTAACCCGCAGGGTAGAAAGGTGGGATGGCATCTAACGCAGTTTGTCGTGCCTTTTCGATAACCACAAGAGGTCGTATGGACAACACTCAGCGTGTGAGTGAGTCTGGCATCTCTCCCCAGCTGTATTCAGTTCATCATAGTAGCATCTAAAATTCCCACACGCCAAATTCGTGAAGGTGAACCGGCAGAACTAACCCGTGAGATACGACACAGGTATAAATAGTTTAAGCGTAGCGCCATTCAGCCGGCGTCCAGACCAGGATAAACGGATGGAAGAAATCACACAAAAAAAGAACGAAATAACAAGTCCAGACGGAAAACAATTCCACGTATCCGTGAACACAAGTGTAAGTCGTCGACTAGTGTGAATTCCAGGCAAATCCGTGGTCTGGCGGCATCCATAATGATCCAAAACAGTAGAGAAATGTAGACTCGCAGCCAGTTACGGCGCCATCTTTGTAAAACACGCAGAAAAGCACCACCGAAGCAATAACTGGCTCTATGTAAATACAGACAGATCGAGATCAAGATGCCGAGAAGCGCATGTTACAGCGTTCAGCGATCCATAGCTGACTGCTAGCGTCAGGGACAGCGACCCATAGCTGACTGCTAGCTTCAGGGACAGCGAACCAGAGCTGCCAAGACCCTTTTACACCTCCATGCGGTGATCCTGGATAACAGGCTGCAGTAGAGCAGGCTGGCTAAAAAGACTGGTTGGAAAAGGGAATGCTAACCCGGTACTAAAAAAATGGCTGCTGCCGAAGATGGATGTGTCGGAACGACACGTACAAATATCGCAGTCAACTAGCGACACGACGTATTCCGTTCTCCGGACTACAACCTGTTACTTGTAATACCCTGTTCAGGACTTGGTAGCAGGATATTGAGAACCAACGCAGTAGATGAATAGACGGATTAGCAACAAATGCAACACACGAGGCGTGTTCAAATGAAACCGGACCTAACTGCACCAAGTGCGATGCATACGATGACGTCACTACCGATGTCTTTTTTTTTTGCGTTCGTTTTCGTATGCTCGTTTTATGCCAATAAATAGGCCGTCTCCATGAAGTGACATGTCAGTCGCAGGTCCTCGATGGTTCCCCACAGTTTGTTTTGTATGTTTCTTTCCTCGGGCCAGGTCTTTTCACGGGAGCCTTTGTGCATTGAACTTCTGATATAAACAGCACGTACTAACCGTCAAGTTTGCAAAATTTCATTATCCTTCGACTCTTAGTTTCATTAGCAGACCGTTGAGAACATGGCGGGCGTGATACGGAATCCGTCCAGAGTTGATCAGCAAGCAGTGATTCGGTTTCTAACATCTGAAGAATGTCGACCAGTTGACATTCATTATAGAATGCAGGAAGTGTATGGTGACAACAGTGTATCGAAGACAACAGTGAAGAACTGGACAACGATGTTTAAAGAATGACGCGAGTTAACGAAAGATCTTCTGAGACCAGGCTAGGCGCATATTGTTGCATCGGACGATGCCATTGCCAAAATTGATGCAGCAATTCGGGTGGACCGTCGCCGGAGATTATGTTCGTCACACTTTTGTCACCATACACTGCCTGCATTCTGCGATGAATGCCAACTGTTCGACATCCCTCACCTATTAGAAACCGAATCATCGTTCGCTGATCAACTGAGGAAATTATGTGTCGGAGGATAATTAAATCTTGCAAACCTGGCGGGTAATATGTCCTGTTTATATCAGAAGAGCGTCATTATGCGCATCATTCATTTGGTGCAGCTATGTCCGGTTTCATTTGAACACACCTCGTAGAATGGAAGTAATGAAATCTTTCTGAGCCTAAAAAACCAGTACACACAAACAAATATCAGTGCTGACAGGAAAATGTTCAAATAACCAGAGCATGTGCCTTGACAACTGCAGCAGACATCAAATAACAGATGAAATACAAAGAGAGGCAAGTGGTCTTCGTTGAGGCACTGGGAAACAATAACAATAATACAAACTTAAAGAAACTATGATGATACTCTATATATTAACGATGTCACCTCTTCAAGAGAGATAGGAAACTGGGGATTAGATCTCATTACACCATTCTGGGAAATGAAGAGGTTAACAGACTGCATGGGAGAAAGTGGAAACCTACCACAGCCGGATATATGTAACTTATGAAACAGCCAAGAGGTTTACTAGGTTTAGACACTAGGAACAAGTAGGAAGCAGAGCACACAATATCAATAACCAAATGAATCTCTAGACTCATCCGAGAAACCACCTGTTCATTGTCTGAGCTACTAATAAAATTACAAATGAAATTGTTACCATTTGCTCACTAAAAGGGGGTCTCTGTGCTGAAGTGTTCAAGCCGTTTGCCTCGTGTTCAGACGGCCGGGGCTTGATTTCGAGCTGCGACGGTCGGTCCATGGGTTCATCGCTGGAACTACGGAGTTCGTGCTTTGTGCGATGCTCTCGACAGATGATCTGCCGAGAGAGACCGAGCTAAAATGGGGAAAAAAAAGTTTGTTGTTGGTTTTTTAATATATTTTTTTAAAATTTATTTATTTATTTAAAGGGGAAATAATCAGCCTTAGCACACACTTTCTTGTTTAATAGAGTTGCTGCCACTCGCTGAAGAAAAACTGCTCATTCCTCGCACTAACACGAACTCCTAGATATCCGTACACACTGTCGAAGACAGACTTAACTTCATTATACTGGTTTATAAGGCTCTGCAGTCTGTATACAACCAGTGTATGGTACTCCATTTTATCTATAAATAACTTTTTTTTCAAAACTTTAAGCGGGGGCTAGACTTCATTGCCTCGGGTTTTTTCCCCATTTTAGCTCGATCTCTCTCGGCAGATCTGTAGAGAGCATCGCACAAAGCACGAACTCCGTAGCTCCAGCGATGAACCCAGAGATCTCCGGAAAAAATTGAAACTGTGCTCTCTTGTTCTTGTAGCAGGTTGTTCTAAAACTTGTTATAGTCTAATTTATCCTTTCCATTATAAGATAATAAACCTGTATTAACATCTTGTATCCTTCTCTTTTCTATTTACTGCAGACCAGTTTTTCTGAGCTTTCCTCATAACTATAATTCTAGAACCCCCTTTCAGTTTTGAAGCTCACCTGTGTATCCTTTCTAGCATGTTTAAATTCCCTCAATGATAAGGACTCCACCAAAGACGAGCCAACGGCCCAAGATACATAGATAAACAACAGCACAGTAATACTTCTTCTTCTTCTTCGTACGCTGTCAGACGGCATAGTAATACAACTCGTGATGACAATAAATCAAGCATAGGATACGTAGAACAACTGTGAGTGAAAAATGGTTCGGACCAGTAGTGCAACTGCAGCCGAGGTGAACTTGACAATTTTAGGGAGTCCAAGCTCTGAGTGAGCTACGAAAGGTGTACACAGGATATTATGCATTGTAGATCTCCGACTTCTCGCGGCAAAGGCACCGGGTACACATCTCGTTATCAAAACGCTTCAGTATACTATAAATATCATGATCATCGTGTAGCATGTCCATAGCAGAACAACCTTTCGATAGGAATGTCGATCAGCAGTCAGTCTACTCGATCAGCAGTCAGTCTACTCGATCAGCAGTCAGTCTACTCGATCAGCAGTCAGTCTATCCGCCTGCTCCATGTTCATGTTTAGGTTGTCCTTTATGTCTTGTGTCCACCTACGCCTTGGTCGGCCTCGTCTTCCTGGGACAATGCCCTCCATAACTATTTTTTCAGGCGCTTGATGTGGCCGAAAAGCCTCAGTTTCCGAGACATAAGCCAGTTCTCTTCTACACTCAGATCTCGCACGATGGCTTTATTTGTTATTTTCATTACCCAAGGTATTTTGAGGATTCTTCTGTAGCATTTTGTCTCTGAAGCGGCGATCCTCTTTCTTCATATGTGTGTGATTGTCTTGTCTCTCAACCTTACATTGTCACTAGGAATACGAATGTTCTGAGGATCTTCAATTTTAATTCTCTTTTAGTATTGTGCCACGCATTTTGAGTACTGTTGAATTTCTTCATGGCCATTGACAATCATCTCCTTACTTCCCTTGCACAGTCCCCATCGTTTGTAATCACAAAGCCAAGGTATTCAAAATAACCCACGTGTTCAATCCCTTCATTACCAATAGTGATCTTGTGTTCGGGTCTGTGTGTGCCAATGGACATTATCTTTGGGTTTTTTTTGGGTTATATTCAGGAAAAGATTCTGATCTTCACTGTCCTTCTGAACGGACATAAGCAAATGTACCAGACCCTCAACGCCGTTTGAGAGCGTAACTGTGTCATCTGCATATCTTAGTTCTGGAATTTCCTTTCCTCCAATTGAGAATGGGTTCAAATTCACATAGTTTTAATCTATTTCTACCTTTCGCATGATATTCTCTGCGTATAAGTTGAATAAGTATGGGAAAAGGATGCACTTCCCTAACACCTTTGTGGATCTCAAACCAATCGGAGGTGAATTCGATGATTCTGAAAGGCTTGTTGGCCACTGTAAAGTGTCCCTATAGATGTATCAGATGTGTTGCAAAGGCCACGTCTTTTATTATTTGCTGCTATAGAAGAATAGTGGACAGGCAGAAGTATTTGTATTGCTGTGTCGACGACACCCTGTAACTCTGGTGTCAAATAACGTTATTTCGGATGTGATCTCTTAGGGAGATATTTACATGAATCATCTAAATATATACGAGGTGCGTTCAAATGAAACCGGACCCAGTGGCTTTATTAAAACATTTGAAAGTTACATCATCTGGTGTGATTGAATTAAATATAGCAATTGTCATGAAGCAAACATGCCACAGGGTTAGTTAGAAAAAGTCGCATTCAGTCACGTGTCCCACTGCTTGGGAAGACGGCGGATGCCGTCCGAAAAAATGACCGCTTGCTCTTTCAACCACTAGGTCACCGAGGCCATGACGTCTGCATCGTCCATTACAAATCTTTGTCCCACCAGACATTTGTTAAGGATCCAAACAAATAGAAGCCCCAAGGGGACATATCGGGGGCTATATGATGGGTGTGGCAGTCCTTCCCATCGATTCTGTGCTAACGCTGTCTGAACAATTTTCGCTACATGTGGACACGCATTGTCGTGCAACAGAATCGCACCACGCGAAAGCATGTCGGGTCGCTTATTCTTGATTGCTGTAGCAGCTTGTCTAGTGTGTCATTGTAGCGGATGACTTTGCTGTTCATGCCAGGCTCTTCAAAGTCTACCAACAAAAGCCCCTCATGTTCAAAGAACGATGTCAGCATAACCTTACCAGCGGAAATATGTGACTTGAATTTTTTTTAGTTTCGGTGATCCGGGATGATTCGATTGCATGCTAGCAGTTTTGGTGCTCGGCTCAAAGTGCTGGCACCGCGATTCCTCACCAGCACTATATATAAAAGAAACGAATTTGTGTAACACATTTGTGTTACAATTACCTTCACAAAATCCAACAACACTTTAATTCAACCTGTGATTACCCAACAACTGATACTAAGACCAGCAATCAAGATGTCAGCCGTCGCATCTGGAACAGGTTGCATATACAAACAGTTGACGAATATTCCGCCAGGAATGTAGTATCGAATATTGAAATGTAGGCCTAACATTTAAACATCTTTTCGGTTCAAAGCATTCAAAGAAATTGTCACAAAGTTTACCCCTGCTAGGTCCTTAGAAAGCTCTGCTTCAACCATTGCTGCAATCACTTCACAATCACTTCACAATCACTTCACAATCACTTCACATAATTTTGTTTGAGCTGGACGATAATTGAGAGAGCAGCTTTGACAAACAGTCGGATGTAAAGAAACTCAAGTCATGCGAACCTGAATGTAATACAAAGGCGACTTCTTTAGCTCAAATTCGGTTGTTTCTGACCTTTCAAAAGCAGTATCCAATCGTGACGTACTAGCCTTGTACTTTTCAGATTGCAAATGTTTTTATTTACTTGAGTACTAGAATCCTGATATTTAATCAGGCAAGGTTGTCTGATGTCAGGTAGTCAAAAGCTACTTGAATCCTGGTATTTAATCAGGCCAGGTTGTCTGATGTCAGGTAGCCAAAAGCTACTTGAATCCTGGTATTTAATCAGGCAAGGTTGTCTGATGTCAGGTAGCCAAAAGCTACTTGAATCCTGGTATTTAATCAGGCAAGATTGTCTGATGCCAGGTAGCCAAAAACCTGCTTGACTCTGTGTCTGTTCTTCGCCCTTGGAGTACCATGATGGTCCTTAGGCGTGGTACATATCATCTCCCCATCTCGTTGGTGGGCGACCACCCAGCGGTTGTAGTTGCATGACCATCGGAAGGACACTCTCCTCGCTCATCTATTGTCAGTCATGTGGACCACGTTGTCGGCCCATCTGTACTTTCGCATTGACTCAGTCAACGACATCCCGGAACTCTGGTGGCGGTTGTCAGTATTTCGGATGTGATCTCTTAAAAAGGTATTTAGGATTCTTAGCTGCATTGCCCATTCAGTAGTACGGAGCTTCTCTGCGTCTGATTTGCGTAGACTCCAAACCTCACATCTCTATACCATTGCCATGATAACTATGCAATTGAAGATATCGGTTTAATGCCCCTGAAGCAGAGCCCACCTGGAGATCTCCTCCTTGAGAGCTCCTTATCAATGTTTTGGTTGTTGTTGATTTCCTGGCCTTTGATACGCATTGACATTTTCGATGTTCTCATTTTCGATGTTCTCATTTTCCAATCGAAGTTCCCCCGAAGGGCAGAACATGTTCAGTAGAAATTGAGTCTTCTTTCTATTCATGTTCAGTAGAAATGGAATCTTCTTTCTATTCATGTTCAGTAGAAATGGAATCTTCTTTCTATTCATGTTCAGTAGAAATGGAATCTTCTTTCTATTCATGTTCAGTAGAAATGGAATCTTCTTTCTATTCATGTTCAGTAGAAATGGAATCTTCTTTCTATTCATGTTCAGTAGAAATGGAATCTTCTTTCTATTCATGTTCAGTAGAAATGGAATCTTCTTTCTATTCATGTTCAGTAGAAATGGAATCTTCTTTCTATTCATGTTCAGTAGAAATGGAATCTTCTTTCTATTCATGTTCAGGCCAACTGCCTTGCATGCTTTATTCAGCTTGTTTACGCATTGTTCGGCTTCAGCAGCACTGTGCTGAAGATCCCAATATCGTCCACAAAACATAGATATGAGAGCATCTGGCCATCTATGTTGACACCTCGATCTTGTCAGTTTAGAGGCCATCTGGACTACATTCTGCTACTTAAGCCCTTTCAGGGTTTGGTAGCGGGAGATTGAGAACGAACGCAGTTTAGAGGCCTAACAACTTCTCCAAGGGCACATTTGGAACAGATATGAGGAGATTGTATCACCTTGTCGAAAAACGATGCCTATTACCAGTTGAACAGAAGAGAGCAGGTCGTGGTCTTCAGACTCCGCACTGGCCACAATAGACTGAGGTACCACCTATTCAATAAATTGAAGATAGGTGGCACTGACGAATGCCTGTGTGGTACCGGGAAAATGACCGCTGAACATCTGCTGCAAAACTGCCCGACACACGAGGATCAGAGAGAGCAGATGTGGCGATCACTAGTGGCAACACTAGACAAGCTCTATGGCAGTGTCGACAGCCTCAGGATGACAGCTGCTTTTTTCGAATAAATAAAGGTTGATGTCTGACTGCGTACGATGAAGAAGAAGAAAAGTACCACCTTGTCGTACTCCTCGCTGTTTAAGTATGGAAAGTGGCTTGTTGAGAACAGGGAGTTGAGCAGCCCTCGTTTATCTTCTCTATAAGCTGGGCACACTTTTCGTTGATACATTGGTTTCTCAAGGCATTTACGATGCAATTAAAGACCTTTCCGTAGTCTACAAAAACAATGTTTAGGGGCATTCAGACTTCCCTTGTACTCTCCAGCAACTAGCTGATTGTATGCAAATGATCTTATTAACATATATTAACCCATCCTACCTTCTAGCACCACAGAACTCCGTAAAACAGGGATCACATTTTATTCTGCCCACACGAAGTTTTTCTTTAGAAAAAAACAAGTAATCATTCTCGAGTTCTTTGGTAAATGTTCGCGCTTTTTTTTTCGGTTTCGTAAAAGTACAACTAAAATTAAGCAAAATTAAAATGGTAAAATCTGTGCCAAAAGCACAGTTTGGAAATGGGCCAAATCCACAAAATATGGCAGAATGTCAACAGTATCACCCAGATGTGCTGTGATCACTGACCTATAACTTCTTATTCGTCTTCCGGTCTCAAGCTCCCGCTACCAAGCCCTCAAAAGATCTTTGCAAGAAGCAGGATGTTGTCCATAGAACGGAGTGCGTTTTGTTGTGGTTTACAGATCGACTGCGATATTTACACGTTTCGGTCCAACACATCTGACTTCAGCAGGCATTTTTTCGTACCGGGTTAGTCTTCCCTCTTCGATCTCTTCTGATTAACCAGTCTGTTCTGTTGCCAGCCTGTCACCCAGGATCACCGCCTGGAGGCGTAGAAGGACAGCGCAACCGGCATGCACGAGCAGACGCATACGCGTATTACTAATGTCTGTTGATTCAAACATAAACAAACGCACGTGGTATAATGTAAAAAATGCTATCTATTAACCACAAGATATCAATGTGTACGAAAGAAACTTACATTTTCAGTCAGGACAAATTTATTTTTAGTAAATTGGAACAGAAAACCGGAACAGTATTTAAAATCAGTGCTAAACTGGGCTAGTCTGGTCAAAACGGTAAGTTTATATATATTTATATTGATGTTGACTAAATTTACCCTCAAAATGGATTGTGCTTCGCTGTGCAGATTCTCTTAGGTCTCAGCTTGACGTGGGCAACGACTAACTTGTGGTCAGTATCACAGTCAGCACTAGGGTAGCTGCGTGTTACTTGTGTGTGATTCAGATGTTCTCTCCTGGTGATAATAAAGTCCAGCTGCTGATAATGACCAGATCTTGAGTGTTTTTAATGATACGTTAAGGCGATCTTTTGTTGCAAAGTAGGAGTTTGTGATGCAGAGCTTGTTTTTAGAGCAGAATTCCAACAGCCTGTGTTCGTTTTCATTCATGCGCCCAATATTGTGTTTACCTAAACAAACATGGATACTGAGTCAGGCCCAGTCCAAAAAAGTCTTAGAGGTTCAAGGGATTATAAAGAATAGTGAGCAGTTGGTAACAGAAAAAATAACCAATACTCTAAATGAGCTCAAGAAACAGTAGCCGAGCAACTTATGGACACGCGTGTGTACCACAGAGAGCACGAAAAGGGTAGGCAGCTGAATCTACATCACACACTCTAACGGTGGCATAGAAAACCACTCCATACCGGCAGGAGACATATGTACTAATTGCAGAGCTGAAGCAAGAGCTGTACAGGCAGCAATCCAAATCCTTATCAGCTGAAAGACACACGAGACAAAATGGCATCCTAAACATTCCATGAGCTTACACCAAACCACAAACAAGATAGACACACGAGAAAAAGGGTCATCCTAAATACTCCAGGAGCTTACACCAAACCACAAACAAGATAGACACACGAGAAAAAGGGTCACCCTAAAGACTCCAGGAGCTTACACCAAACCACAAATAAGATAGACACAAGAAATCAAATATAACATCGGGTTGCTGTTGTTTAAAAAAAATCCCCCCAAAAAATCAGATTTAGCCCTACAGATAATTCCGGCCCACTATGGGATCCTTGGAGACGAGAAGCTAAATATCAGAAGTGGCAGCACACAGACTTATCATCCACAGAGCTATAAAGTAGAAATGTCACTCATAAAACAATCCATAAGGACGAAATGGAGAGACGAGAACAAAAAATTCGAACCAAAAAATGACAGCAGAGATGGGTAGACAAAGATATTCAAACTCACAACGGGATACTGCATACTCAAAGCCGACCTTCACAGAATGTTCTTAGAAACACTGCCACATGCAAATGCAAAGCACACAGACAGACACCAGAACATATCCTGCAGGACTGCCACACTTATACAGACCAAAGAGAGGCAGTCTGGCCTAAGGGAACGACCATGCTCGAAAAGCTGAGGGGGACTGGCGAAGACCTGAAACACAGTCTCCTTAGTGAACCTCACCGGACTAGAAGCATAGCATCAGTTGATCGTGAACCTCACCGGACTAGCAGTATAGCATCAGTTGATCGTGAACCTCACCGGACTAGCAGTATAGCATCAGTTGATCGTGAACCTCACCGGACTAGCAGTATAGCATCAGTTGATCGTGAACCTCACCGGACTAGCAGTATAGCATCAGTTGATCGTGAACCTCACCGGACTAGCAGCATAGCATCAGTTGATCGTGAACCCTACCGTAATAGAAGCATATCATCAGTTGATCGAGGAAGAGGAAGTATTTTCTCCCTATTTAAGGAGTTCAGCGGGAATTTGATTCATATCAGATGACTTACGGCCTTTTAATGAACTTTTACATCTAGAGTTTCTGCATTTTCTGTGGTTCTCAATTATCTCTCTTGGTGCTGTTGAAAATGTCACGCTCAAGTGAGACTTCACAATTATATAATTAACTTAACCTAGCTTCATAACGAAAAGCTACCCAAGCATGGACTGGACCCATGCATACACCGACGGTTCTGTAACAAACACTACACAGAACGGAGGGGCAGGAGCATTCCTGAACCTACCAAATGGCAGAAAAATAACACTGTCATTCGCTACTGGTAAGTACACGAGCAATTTCAGAGCAGAGGCAGAGGCACTGAGGGCGGCAGTGGAAGAAATGGTAACACACAGTGAAAATGAGAGCCATATAGTCCTGCTGACAGATGCTCTCGAAGTAGTCACAGCACTAAAAAGCCAGAAAAACACTGAGCTTAATGACTTAAGAGCAGCACTCTGCAAACTGTGCCAACAGTCCGCACCAAAAAGGGTAGTGGTACAGTGGGTTCCGTCACACTGCAACATCCAAGGCAACGAGGAGGCAGACAGACTGGCAAAAGAAGGTGCAAGGCTACCACAAATAGATACCAGTATGACGTACGAAGAGTCAAAACGGCTTATCAAAGCCAGGTACATGTCCAAATGGGAAACCGAACATACTGGTTACACCAAAAACGATGCCTATTACCAGTTGAACCGAAGAGAGCAGGTCGTTGTCTTCAGACTTCGCACTGGCCACAACAGACTGAGGTACCACCTCTTCAACAAATTGAAGATAGGGTGTACCGACGAATGCCCGTGCGGTACTGGTAAAATGACCACTGAACATCTGCTGCAGAACTGCCCGACATACGAGGATCAGAGAGAGCAGATGTGGCCATTGCCAGTGGAACTGCAAGACAAGCTCTATGGTAGTGGCGAGAGTCTCAGGATGACCGCCGCTTTTTTCGAGAAAATAATGGTTACTGTCTGACTGTGTACGCAGAAGAAGAAGAAGAACTTAACCTCACCTAACTTAACTTAACTTAACAGCTTAACTTAACTTAACGTAACTTAACTTAACGTCTTTATACTGGTTTAGAAGACTCTGCAGAGTCTGTATACAGCCAGTTTAATTTAAATGATCTTGCTCTAGAAGCTATGCGCATCCAATCTATTCTTAAATACATTAATTGTCCCTGTCTCCACTACTTCACGTGGTAAAGCATTCCACGAATTCCCCAGTATTTGCCTAAAAACATATTTCTTAATATCTAATCTGGACCTTTCTTTAGTTAATTTGTAGCTATGCCCTATTGTTCTTGTAAGTGGTTGTATTGTGAAAAAAAACTTGTTATTGTCTAATTTATCCGTTTTGTAGATTATCTTATAAACCTGAATTGTCTCCTCGAATTCTTCTCTTTTCTAGACAACGTATGCCGGTTTTTCTGAGTCTTTCCTCATAACTGTAATTCTGGAATCCCACTATCAGCTTTGTCGCTCTTCTTTGTATCCTAATTTTCGGTGAAGTATTCTGCCAATCTTTTCATGACTGCTGATTTTTCATTGAATATAAAGCCGTTGTTATCCTCTTTGATAGATTTCTTGAAACTTTGAGGAGTTGTTAATCTGTTTAATGCAACTCCAGGCTACAGCAGGAGAGACTAATTAAAGACACGTGATTGCTTGTGTTGCTATTATTCGCTTGGACGACGACATAGACAGTTGTTTTAGAACCCTGTAACCTTTATTGGCTAGAGTGAAAGGTCACCTGCGAATGTTTGCGGCTGTCATACCAACCATCATGGCTGACTCAGACATGCGCGAAGGGGTCAAGGACATACTAATACAAATTACAATAAAACACGACAAATTCCGGACGCCAGGCCTCCATGATGTCTGGAAATGTTGCACATGTACCTAAAATGGGAGGACTAATGTCGTATTTATTCCACAATTACAATTTCCTCAGCGATGTATGCAATCCCCCAAGCACCTTTTGTTTTAAGGGACACAAGATATATTATTTGCAGCGAAATTTCCTCACTTTCCGTCGACTTTCAAGGTCAGACTGTCGGGCTTCGGTCGCGAATAAGGAATAGAAGAAACAGGCAAGTAGTGATCTGAATATAAACTGGAATTTGCATTGAATTAAGATTTTCTAGAATATTTCAGCCTTGTCCTCAGGAACGATGAGGCTAACGTCTGGTCAGACAAACACTGATCAGAGAATGTTAGTCAAGGCTAGAAGAAATATACTGGCCAAGACCCTCACCTGACCTCCTCATTGGTTGTCCTGGAAACGGGCTGTTGTCAAGGACAAAAATCTGGCAAACAAGGTTCGACGTAATCTCCATAGTAGTGAGCGACACGCAGATTAGGCTAAGCGTAGCCCGACCGCCTGGAGGATTCCGGTCCACCTTCTACAACACGCTCAGAATGTAAGGAAAGCTACTGCAACCCGTCACTTAACGCCCTTTTCAGGGCGCACATAACAGTAACCTACTCATTGTGGGCATTCGAAACAACAACAACAACAACAACAGCCCATGCCCTCCGAACTATTACACAAACGCATAAGAAACGTCTCATCCAGAACCCCGCCTGGCTCCTACAGTTGTTTACCTGGCGCATAGATCCTAGCCATCTCTGTCAATAACTGCCTTGCAAGCAAATTCCGGGCGGAATGTTTTGTTCATTTCACAAGCAGACACTAAGTACAGAAGCTTGATACGCTTCTAACAGGCTGAAGGATATACACACATACCTGATATCTATTGATAGCGTATTGAACTTCAGAAGTGGCTCGTTTCATTTGTTGATGTTGTAAGGGCCATTCACAACCCTCATTCAGAGGTTCCTACTATATAAACACTTTGTCGGAGGCGGTGTGATTAAGTGGAGGTAATGTGGATTACCTTTCTTGTTCTTTTCTTTTTTCTTCTTCTTTGTCGTCTCTTCTTCTTCTTCTTCTTCGTCGTCGTCTCTTCTTCTTCTTTTTATCTTCTTCTTCTTTTTCTTCTCCTTCTTCTTCTAATACATAATTATTTTCTCGTTCTTCTCTTTCATCATTATTTTCTCTTTCTTCTTCTTCTTCTTCTTCTTCTTCTTCTTTTTCTTCTTCTTCTTCTGCTCATTATTCTTCTTCCTTCTTACTCTTCTTTTTATCTTCTTCTCTTTCTCTTCTTTTAATTTATTTTTCTTCTTCTTGCTCTTCTTTTCTTCTACTTCTTCTTCTTTTTCTTGTCTTCTTGTTCTTCTTCTTCTTCTTCGTCAAATTTCGCTCTCAAAATAATTACATTTGTCGTTATCCAAAACGTGTCTCGGGATTCACTATTTATCTTAATTTAATGTTTTGAAGAGGATCATTCTGCCACTGTTTCTCTTGTGGAGTCGACAGACCGGTAAAACAAGTTCTACTATGAGAAGTTTACTGAGTCATCTCTTCCGGTCAAACATCACATTCTATTTCTGCTTATAAGCAGAATCTCCCCTTTGTTGATTTTTATTTTGGGAGTGGGAGGTGGGCGGAGCGGGGTTGGGTGGGTAATTGGCTCTACAAATGGGCAGGGCTAGGTTATTATGCCGTGGTTCGGACACTCCCAAGGAACCTTGACATCCTGCACAGTTATCTTCCTTCCAGTTTATCATCCATGCCAACCAACCAACCATTACTTCATTCATCCAGTCAGGCAATTGCTTGGATCAAGACCGAGGCTCGTGTTGTCCCACAGACGTAATCTAACGTTAAACGATGTTCAACCAACGTCTTACACCGCAAAGGAAATCATGATACTGGACCACTCTTGCGTGACTAATCGATCTACGAAGACTCAAAGAGTCTTTCATTATATTTATCATCTTCATCATCATCTTCTGGTTGGTCAGTCCTAAGACTGGCTGTAAGGTTGTCTGAGACTGGTTGTAAGGTTGTCTTAGTATGTCTCTTCATTAAACCCTACCCTCTGCAGTTCTCCTAACTCCAGCAAAGCTTCGCACTTTAATGCCCTTGTATGTCTGAGATGTAAAATCGATTCTTGGTCGCCACCTTTCTTTCCTGTATCTTGTCCTCTACTATCTTCTTGTAGAAGACTTTGATCTCGCGTGTCCCAGCAAACTCAATCTTTGTTTCTGTATCATTTTCAATAATTGTCGTTGTACGCCTATCTAAGTATGGGCATTGTCATTGGATCTTCATTCCGTCCAATTCACTCGTTACATTCTACGAGGCGTGTTCAAATGAAACCGGACCTAACTGCACCAAGTGAACATACGTAAGATGCACATGATGGCGTCACGTCGGATGAAAGCAGCACATATCAACCGTCAAATTTGCAAAATTTCATTATCTCATAGTTTCCTCAGCAGCCCGTTGAAAAAATGGCCGGTGTGATACGGAATCCATACAGGGTTGATCGGCGAGCGGTGATTCGGTTTCTAACAGCTAAAGGATGTCGACCAGTTGATATACATTGCATAATGCAGGCAGCGCATGGTGACAAAATGAAATTGCAAACTTGACGGTTAGTTTGTGCTGTTTGCATCAGAAGTGACGTCCTTCTTGACTAGATTCCAAGTTTCCCGCCCATTTCAATTGACCATACATGAGTGGCGATTATTCTTTTCCTCCGTTCTATCCGTATTTTTTTTTTGAGTGAAGCAATTTCCGTATTTCTTTGAAGTCCTTTATACCACTGCACTTCTTGTCTTAATTTATGTCTAATTGCGGACATTTTTTTGTATGTTTTGACATAAATAAATAAACATCTGTACTTGTTCGATGGTTTCTCCAGTCATGATTATATTCATTTGCCTTTGTCGCTTATTTAAGTCATACACGTGACATATTTAAGTCAGATTTAAGATCACACGAAATACTTATTTAAGCCATACATGTGACATATTTCAGTTCGATTTAAGATCACAGGAAACAGTTATTTAAGCCATACACGTACATGTTTCAGTCCGATTTAAGATCACCTGAAATAATTATTTAAGCCACACACGTGACATATTTAAGATCACCTGAAATACTTATTTAAGTCATACACGTGACACTTTTAATTCAGATTTAAGATCTGACCGCTGAACATCTGCTGCAAAACTGCCCGACATACGAGGATCAGAGAAAGCACACGTGGCCATCATCAGTGGCAACACTAGACAAGCTCTATGGCAGTGTCGACAGCCTCAGGATGACCGCTGCTTTTTTCGAAAAAATAAAGGTTGACGTCTGACAGCGAACGAAGAAGAAGAAGAAGAAGATTTAAGATCACCTGAAATACTTTATTTAAGTCATACATGTGACATATTTAAGTCAGATTTAAGATCACCTGAAATACTTTATTTAAGTCATACACGTGCCATATTTAAGTCAGATTTAAGATCACCTGAAATACTTATCTACAACTGAAACTACTGCCTGTTTGGTAGCTATCGATAACCAATAAGCCAAAGCCTTTTCATCTGCACGTACGTACGGGTGTATGGTATGTGTGTGTGTGTGTGTGTGTGTGTGTGTGGGAATGTGTTGGTGGAAATAGGGGAGGGGGGAGTGTGGGTGAAGTTTGGTTAAGTATGAGTTATGTGTATTATGTGTGTGCGTTTTGTAAGGGAGATATACGCGAAGGAGACAATTGTCAGAATAATTGCAGCATTGGTCTTGACATGTCACTTCAAGGTTTGTTTAGGGGACATGTCAACCTGACACCATGGTTTTTGTCGTCGTGTCGTGGCGTTGGCAGCATAAAGATCGCACCCTGTGATGACATTCAGCCGCACCCAATGTAATTGATGTGTGTAAAATGTGTAATGTTACCACAAACCTTCACTGACAATAAACGCCACTGAATCGTTCTATGGGAGACACGTCAAGAACGAGGTTGGGGGTTAGGAGGCACAGCGAGTGATTTGTCTATGTGTGTCCTGATTGCATTATGGGTGGATAGGATTTGACAATTGAAGGCACACCTTGCAAGATGATGGAGGAATAGAAAAGTGGCAAACCGAGTCTGCATGTTTTCGGATTCATTAAGCAACAATGCTGTCCCCAATGGGAAGCAACCCCATTTCAAAACGGAGCGGTGAAGTAGAAAGCACTGACTGCGCTGTTTAGTACAAAACATAAAACACTTCACCTTATGAAATTTCTTCTTCTTCTTTTCTCAATCTCCCACTACAAAATCCCGAAAAAGGCTTTCCAAGTAGCAGGATGATGTCCTGAGAACGGAATGCATTGTGTCGTAGTTTACAGCTTGACTGCGATATTTGCACATTTCGGTCCGACACATCCGACTTCAGCAGACACTTTTGAGTACTGGGTTAGCCTTCCCTCTTCGATCCCCTCTCGTTAGCCAATCTGCCATGTTGCAGCCTGTTACCCAGGATCACCACGTGTAGGTGTAGAAGGGTCTTGGTAGCTCTGGTTCGCCGACCCTGACGCTAGCAGTCAGTTATGGGCCGCTGAATGCTGGAACCTTATGCACTGCTCAGCATCTTGATAGCGCCTCACTTAACTTAACTTAACGTCTTTATACTGGTTTAGAAGACCCTGCAGAGTCTGTATACAACCAGTTACATTTACATCACCTTGCTCTAAAAGCTATGCGCATCCAGTTTATTCTTAAATGCATTAACTGTCCCTGCCTCAACTACCTCCCCTGGCAATGCATTCCAAGCAGACACCACTCTCTGACTAAAAAAATATTTCCTAATATCTAATCTGGACCTCTCTTTAGTCAGCTTGTAGCTATGCCCTCGTGTTATTGTGGGTGGCTGAATTTAAAAAAAAAACTTGTTATAGTCTAATTTATCCATTCCTCTGATCATCTTATAAACCTGTAATAAGTCACCACGAATTCTTCTCTCTTCGAGACACTGTAGGCCGGTTTTTTTCTGAGTCGTTCCTCATAACTGTAATTTTTGAATCCCACTATCATCTTTGTCGCTCTTTTTTGTATTCTTTCCAGCATGTTTATATCCCCTCTATGATAAGGACTCCACACCTGTACACAGTACTCCAATCTAGGTCTAACTAAAGCTTTATACAGTTTGACGATCACTTCCTTGCTCCTATGTTTAATATTTCTTTTTATCATACCTAACATTGCATTTGCCTTTTTCACTGCTACCTTAACTTGCTCACTCACCTTTCCTGTATGATCTATTTTAACCCCTAGGTCCCTTTCCTTATCTATCTTTCTAATATTGTTTTCTCCCATTCTGTATTTATGTTCCATATTGGATCTACCCATGTGGATGACTGTACATTTATCTACATTAAACTCCACTTGCCAGATTACAGACCATTCTCGAATTTTATCTAAATCCGACCTCAATATATCCACTTCCGCTTTAGATGAGACACTACTGCATAGTTTTGTGTCATCAGCAAATTTTGCAATCATGGATCCCATATCAATGTCCAAATCATTTATATATATCAAGAACAAAATTGGTCCCAAAACCGAGCCCTGTGGCATACCACTTTTCACTTCACACCACTCAGAGTACTCCTTATTTATGCCCACCCTCTGCCTTCTTCCCGTTAACAAATTTTCAATCCATTTGGCAACTTCGCCACCTATTCCATGTGATTTTAACTTTCAAAATAATCTTTGATGAGGTACTCTATCAAAGTCCTTTGCAAAGTCTAGATAAATAACGTTCACTGGCTCCCCTTTATCTATGATTTTAGTAACCTCCTCCATAAATTCTAATAGATTTGTTAAGCATGATCGCCCTCTAGTAAACCCATGCTGACTATTTCTAATTAGATTAAATTTGTCTAAATGCATTACAATGTTTTCTTTGATTATTGACTCTAACAATTTACAGACTATGCTCGTTAAACTCACTGGTCTATAATTTGCTGGATCTGATTTTTTGCCTTTTTTGAAAAAGGGGATCACTCCTGCATCTTTCCAATCCCGTGGAACAATCCCTTTTGTAAGTGATTGAGAACATAATATAGCCAATGGTTTTGCTAGTTGGTCTCTAATTTCATACAGCAATTTTGGATGAATACCATTTTGACCTGGACATTTATTCACTTTCAACCCCTCCAATTTTTTAAAACCATTTCCTCTCTAATACAGATTGATCTTAATCCCGCTGTATCCGTGTCTTTTTGAAAGAAGACGCACAAAACTAGCCCTCTGAGCCAAATAAAAACTGATATCTTACCTATGACAGGCATGTCGTTAGATGAGCCTAAGGAAGGCTGGGCACAGTAATGCTACTACATCATGCGCTCATAGAGTGGAGAGCAGCTGATTCACGACTGTTGATGGCTATATTTAGAACAAAGACCAAGAAGGTTAAACTAAATATAAGTCAGGGATACGCTCTAACAAATGAAAAGAAAGACACAGTTAAAGAGGTTTTCTACTGCAGATTACAGCAGCTAGTGGAGGAGGACAGGGAGGAGTGACATTACCATACTCATGGGAGGCTACAACGCAAAAATAGGACATGACAACGTGGCATATGAGGAGATTATGGGGAGGGAGGGACTAGGAGTCCTACACGAAAACGGAGAGAGGTTTGCAGATTTTTGTGAGGGTATCCTCAGACCAGAAATCGAAGAATCAGATTGACCACATCTGCGTACACTCCCAATTTAAACGATCATTATTAGATGTCAGGGTCTACAAAGGGGGGCGGGGTGTGGGGTGTGGTGTGGGGGGGGGGGGGTAGATGTGGTCTCAGACCACTTTTTAGTGATTGCGAAGGTACAGCTGAAGTTAAGGATCAACATAACAATAAAATATCTGAAAGAAGATGATAAGAAAAACGAGTCCCATATAACACTCAGGAATAAATATCACGCCCTGGGCGGCTAGATGAAGGGGCCAGTATTGAGAATAAATAGGAACAAGTGCAAAGTGCTTGGCACACTGCATGCGAAGAAGTGCTAGGAATGAAGAAACGGCAGAAGAAACCACTATAGGTGGTACACCTATTCAACAAATTGAAGATACGGTGTACCGACGAATGCCCGTGCGGTACTGGTAAAATGACCGCTGAACATCTGCTGCAGAACTGCCCGACATACGAGGATCAGAGAGAGCAGATGTGGCCATTACCAGTGGAACTGCAAGACAAGCTCTATGGCAGTGGCGACAGCCTCAGGATGACCGACGCTTTTTTCGAAAAAATAATGGTTACTGTCTGACTGCGTACGCAGAAGAAGAAGAAGAAGAATAGGTGGTACCTCAGTCTATTGTGGCCAGTGCGAAGTTTGAAGACCACGACCTGCTCTCTTCTGTTCAACTGGTAATAGGCATCGTTTTTTGTGTAGCCAGTATGTTCTGTTTCCCATTTGGTCATGTGTCTAGCTCTAATAAGCCTTTTGGACTCTTCGTATGTCACACTAGTATCTGGTTGAGGTAGTCTTGCACCTTCTTTTGCCAGTCTGTCTGCCTCGTCGTTTCCTTGGATGTTACAGTGGGATGGAACCCATTGTACCACTACTCTTTTTGGTGCGAACTGCTGGCTTAGTTGACAGAGTACTGCTCTTAAATCATTAAGTTCAGTATTTTTCTGGCTTTTTAGTGCTGTGACTACGGCCAGGGCATCTGTAAGCAGGACTACATGGCTTCATTACTCTTGCTTGTCACCATTTCTTCTACTGCAGCCCTCAGTGCCTCAGCTTCCGCTCTGAAATTGCTTGAGTATTTTCCAGTTGCCACTGACCGTGTTACTTTTCTACCATTTGGTAGGCACAGGAATACCCATGCCCCTCCGTTCTGTGTTGTGTTTGTTACAGAACCGTCGGTGTATGCATGGTCCAATCTATGTTTGGGTAGTTTTTCGTTATGTACCTCAGAGTTGTATCTCTTCTTTCTTTTTCAGTCTGGCTGTTTTTTTTTCTCCAATACCTGGTATGTTTTCTACCACCTCTGGAAATATATGCTGCCTCCAGGTAGGTTTTCGCACAGTAGGGATGGGCTTTGGTGTTGTTAATGCGTTCATAGGGTCGTCGGTCATCTTTGCTTTGGCTATTTCTGCAAAGTTTCTCCGCTTTAGTTTCCCATTTCCGAAATTGTTTAGTCTCTGGTGCATTGGATGGTCAGTCAGTCTTCTGACTTTCTCTGCTTGCTGCTGGGCTCTGCAGTCTCTTCTATCGGTCATGGATTGCAGTTTTGTAATCTTTTCAAGTTCTACAATTGACGTTGACTTCATGCCTCCTGTTATAACTCTCACGGCTTGGTTTTGGAGTTTGCTAATTTTATCGAAGTTCGCCTTTGCTGCTGTTGTCCATGCCTCAATGCCATACTCGAGAACTGGTCTCACTCTTCTAGTGTACAGTTTCTTTAGTATACTTTCGTCTGCTCCCCAGCTTGTGCCAGCAAGTTTCCTCATGATTGCCATTCTTTCTCTGGCTCTCATTCGGTTTATCTCGATCTGACTTTTCCATCTCATGTGCCGATCAAATGTGACTCCCAGGTAGTTTGGGTTGTCGTTTGGCTGCAGGTATTTGCCGTTAAGACTTAATTTGGCGTTTTGGGGTTTGTTTGATAGCGAGAATATCGTACATGTCGTTTTTTTCTCATATATTTTTTGACCAGCCATGAGTTCGCCCATTCTTCCAGCGATGTTAGGGCCTGCTGCATCCTGATTTCTTCCTATGGTGAGATTCTTTTCAGAGGTCCACATAGCCAGATCGTCTGCAAACATTGAGCTATGGACTCTTCTTGGTATATTCTCTGTAATGTCGTTTATATACACCAGGAAGAGTGTGGGTGACAGTACTCCCCCTTGGGGTACTCCCTGCTCAAGTGTCACCTTTTTGCTCATCTGCCCCTGTACTTGAACTCTGGCTGTTCTGTTTTTGAGGTAGTGACTGATCCATGTGTACATTTTCCCACAAACTTCACTTCTTCTTAGCTTAGTCCCTCTTTCCAGACTTTGTCAAATGCCTTTTCTAGGTCCACCCAAACCGCTACTGTGTGTTTTTGCTCCTGGTAGGCATCCTCTATTTCCTGGGCTATGAGGATGACCTGATCATCAATGGATCTGTGCTGTCTAAATCCTGCTTGCTGTGGAATTAGTATTCGTTTTTCTTCCAGATGCCAGATCAGTCTGGTGTTTATCATACGTTCCATCAGTTTGCCTACGCAGCTCAGTAGGCTGATAGGCCTGTATCCATTTGGATCTGTTTTGTCTTTTCCTTTCTTTGGTACTGGTACAAGTACTGAGGCTTTCCATGCCTGGGGTACAATACCCCTTTTCCAGCTTTGGTTCAGGACTTATAGTAGTTTCCTCTTTGCTGTTTGGCCGAGCCCCATGAGCATTTCGTTTGTTATCCCGTCTTTTCCGGGAGATTTCCTTTTCTTTAACGTTCTCATGGCCTCTTCCATTTCATTCACTGTTAATTTTGCCATCATATGCTCTTCTGGTGCCATATTGATGTTGTCGTGCCCCTTTTGCTCTTCACTAATGACTGTATGCTACCTGGTGAAATTGCCTAAGAAGGTAGATTTACAGGAATGCAAAATCCAAGAGGAATGTTTTCAGTTCCGGGAAAGGTGTTAAATAGAGTAATACTAAAGGTTGAAAAAAGGCAGCGGATAACAAGATAAAAGGGATGAGATATGAAAGATCACGAATTGACCAGATAGCTACATTGCGGATAATTGTGGAGCAATCAATCGAATTGAATTCGAGTTTGTATATCAATTTCGATGATTAGGAAAAGACTTTCGACAGTTTGGACAGAGATATACTCTGGAAACTACTGGGTACTATGGACTTTCTCAACAAACATAATTAGACAGACGTAGGCTACCGAAGACGGATGTGTCAGACCGAAAAGTGCAAATATCGCAGTCAAGCTGTAAACTAGCGATACAACGCATTCCGTTCTCTGGACTACATCCAGCTACTTGCAAAGTCATATTCAGGTCTTGGTAGCGGGAGATTGAGAACGAACGCAGAAGAAGAAGAAGAAGAAGAAGAAGAAGAAAAAGAAGAAGAAGTAGAAGAAGACAGACATATGAAAGTGTGCAATGAAGAGTTATACACAAAGGACAACTCACAGAGCCATTCAAAATTAAATCAGGGGTACGACATGATTGTCTACTGTCGCCTTTCCTGTTCATCCTGGCAGTGGGCTGGATTATGAAAGTAACAACAAATGAGAGAAAGGGAATCCAGTGGACCTTGAATAAACAGCTGGAGGACCTGGATTTTGCGGATGATATAGCCCTTTTTTCCCACAGCCAAAGTCAATTACAACGGTAGCTGCATAGACTGGATGATACCTCTAAGCAAGTCGGTTTGAAGATCCATGAGAAAAAGACAAAAATAATTATGGTCAATGCATCACACACAGAAAAAATCAGGCTGAGAGGAACGTCATTAGAAGATGTAAAGGTATTTACATACCTAGGAAGTATCATCAACAAGGAAATAGGCGGGGGCAGACGAGGATATACAAACAAGGATACAAAAAGCAAGAGTTACATTCGGAATGTTGAAACCCATATGGAACTCCAAGGAAATTAGAAGGAAGACATAAATAAGGATTTTCAATTCAAATGTGAAGCTAATCCTGCTGTATGGAGCGGAAACCTGGAGGATGACCAAAGGCAATGGCAGGAGATTGCAGGGTTTTGCCAACAGATGCACGAGAAAGATTCTTGGTATAGAATGGTTTGACAAAGTTACAAACGACAGACTGTGGGAGAGAGGGAGAGAAGGTGAATTGGAACAGGAAATCTTAGGAAGAAAGTAGAGATGGATGGGTCAGACATTAATAAAGCCCCAGGCCAGTATCACCAGGCAATCCCTGTCATGGAACCCCTCGGGAAGGACAGGCATAGGCAGACCAAGGAATACATGGAGACGAGATCTGCAGGCAGAGGTAAAGCAAACAGGAAAAAGCTGGAAGGAAGTGGACAAAATTGCACAGTACAGAGCTGCTTGGCGAGGGTTAATTGATGGCATATGCACCCCTAAGTGATAGAACAGGACAGAGCTGCTTGGCGAGGGTTAATTGATGGCATATGCACCCCTAAGTGATAGAACAGGACAGAGCTGCTTGGCGAGGGTTAATTGATGGCATATGCACCCCTAAGTGATAGAACAGGACAGAGCTGCTTGGCGAGGGTTGGTTGATGGCATATGCACCCCTAAGTGATAGAACAGGACAGAGCTGCTTGGCGAGGGTTGGTTGATGGCCTATGCACCCTTGGGTGATAGAAGGCGAAAGAGAAGATAAAAAGGATCGAAGAGGGAAATCAAACTTGGTCCCCCCAAAAAATCTGTGCTGAAATGTGTCGGACGGAAATGCTGTGAAATAACGACACATGGTAACCGTAGTGCTTTATCGAATAGCCGATGGCCATGCCATGATAATCGGAGGCATAAACAGCCCACAATGAACGAACTAACTAATCCAAATGAAAAACCACAACACATTTCCGTGGACACAAGTGTAAGTCATCGATCAGTGTGAATTTCTGTCAAATCCTTGACCTGTTTGCTTTCATGATGGACGATAATTAGGCGCCATCTTTACTGTCTCTCTTGCGTATGCACCTAATGCTCAACACATGCAGCCAAATGATTTAGCAGCAGTCATTATAAGTGAATTTAGTCAAGGAAAACTTATTCTGCTATAGTCCGTTTCACAATGGTTGCAGTCAATTGCTGTCTACTATCTCAATAATCCTTCCACCAAAACATGCGATTTTTTGCACGTGGTCTTGTCTTTCCAATGTTCCAATAAATTTATAATTTGCATTTTGTCAGGTAGTGCTGTTTTTTTTATTGTGGCTAGTTCCTTTTATCTTTGTTAGCATAGGATTTATTTTGTCACTGCAGAAAATAATTTATAGATAAATTCAATGCGAGTGTCGGCGCTGATCACCGATTCGTGGATTTCATATCTTGTCTATTTTGAAGTTGATAAAATTAGACTTATGGTTCTTAAAGTTTTGTGTCCGTCATGAACTCTGTGTGAACTTCTATTTTCAGAAAAAAACGCAACACAAGGTATCAAAGGTGCATCACACGACCAAAGCAATGATCAGCAGCTGGATCGAATTCCAAGATCTCTTCTCATGTAAACGATACTCACGCGCTTCTACCATAGTGTAGACTGCGATGTCGATCATTAATTGGTTCACCGCTGCCAATCATTCATTGGTTCACCGCTGCCGATCATTCATTGGTCCACCGCTGCCGATCATTCATTGGTCCACCGCTGCCGATCATTCATTGGTTCACCGCTGCCGATCATTCATTGGTCCACCGCTGCCGATCATTCATTGGTTCACCGCTGACGATCATTCATTGATCCACCGCTGCCGATCATTCATTGGTCCACCGCTGCCGATCATTCATTGGTCCACCGCTGCCGATCATTCATTGGTTCACCCCTGCAGAAGACGTATGTGTCGGACTAAAAGCTGCAAATTTCACAGTCAAGTTGTAAACTAGCGACACAACACATTCCGTTCTCCAAACTACACCCTGCTACTTGCAAAGCCCTATTAATGGCTTGGTAGCGAGAGATTGAGAACGTTCATGGCTTGGTAGCGGGAGATTGAGAACGTTCATGGCTTGGTAGCGAGAGATTGAGAACGTTCATGGCTTGGTAGCGGGAGATTGAGAACGTTCATGGCTTGGTAGCGGGAGATTGAGAACGTTCATGGCTTGGTAGCGAGAGATTGAGAACGAACGCATAAATAAAAGATTTGTTCACTGTAAAATCAGATTACAGCCAAGGAAGTTGCCCCCACGCCATAAAAAAGTAAACCACGTACCACTGTTACAGACCATTGGAACATCTCCCCAGCAACGTTAGTAGCAATGCACTTGCTACCCTTGGAAGAAGAACTGTTAATCAAATGACTGGTTCGAAGCGAGCGTCAATGGTAAGACACCCGTTATTGAGACGGAGTGCGAAAATACGCTGCACACAATCAAGTCTACCAGAAGCCACTTTAAATAAACAGCTCGTTCTTGTGCAGATGAGTACTGGTCCCAGCTCAGTGAAAACAATCAGACTATAACACAAACGGGGAACATCAGACACATTCATTTTGGTGTAGAGAAAGAAAACACTACTCAAAAGCATCATTGGCTAGAAAATAACTGACAAAATGAAACAGAAGGAGCGATTTATCGATCACTTTTCTGAGATCTACTCGTACGGCAATATTGTCACTTCCAGAGCTCTTGACGCTGCCACAAACTACCCAAGTATCTCAACACTGAACTCTCTCTAGAAAATCTTAGCAAAGCTATTGATATCTGGGCATCGGACAGGACACCAGGCAGCTATGGGATCATACTTAACTTAATCAAGCGCTGTAAGCGTGCACGTTTGCAGTCACTTTATATAATGTTATACTTTATATATATGTTATTCTTGGAAGGAAGCCATCATACCCAAAGGCAGGACATATGCACATATTGTATATTACTTATAAATGAAGGTGATAGAGGTGACTGTAATAACTATCGAGGCATTTATCTAGTCATTATGGAAGACAAAATCTTCGTAATAGTTATTTTATAAATGCTTGCTGAAGTCGGATGTGAAGACTGAAAGGTGCAAATATCACAGTCAAGCTGTAAACTACGACACAACGAATTCCGTTCTCTAGACTACATTCTGCTACTTAAGCCCTTTTCAGAGTTTGGTAGCTGGAGATTGAGAACGAACGAAGCCAAGCCCTAATGGCTATACAAATTAGCTGATCGTGTGCATCCGAAATCGCAGTGTGGATTCAGGTCTCAAAGATCAATGATCGACATAATCTTAATTTTTCGGCAACTTTAGAAAAGTTTACGTGAGTAGAATCAGCCTTTTCCAATGACATGACAAAGGACGTTTTGTTTTGTTAGTAAAGATGGGTTCAAACACTCTTTGAAATAGATTGCACAAGCAAACTGCTTTAGCTAGTATTAACGTTCTGTAATGCCATGAAAGGAGCAGTCCAGTTAAATGGTAGTCTAGCACAATCGCAATCGTTTGGTTTCCACAGTGATCATAAACAAGGCAGCATCCTGGCCCATACACTGTTCGAAATCTTCTTTGTTCTGGTACTGAAGAGTGCATTTGAGAACGCAATCGAAGCAATATGCCTTCACACTAGATTGGGTGGTCTGCTGACAAATCTTGCAAGACTCAAGACCAAAAATGAAGATAAGGGAGTACGCCATTAGACACTTCATATTCGTTGATTATGCTGCAATTGTCAACTACAGCCAGCAGAGACTTGAGAGCTAGATAAATTGCTTCTACCAGGAGTGCACATATTTTAATCTCACAATAAGTCTCAACAATAGGTCTAACAAAACAAATGTACTGGGACACGAAGTAGATATGACACCTACTCTTAGAGTTGATAATTATGATTTGACAGTTACGGACAAAGTTACGGACTTGTGGTGCCTCGTCAAAGGCAACTGTTTCTAGACCCATACAATGACATTGGCAGTTACAAAGCTGCTGCTACATTTGCGCGTGTTTGGGAAACCATAAACTTGCAATTAAAACCAAGGACGTGGTTTACAATGCATGTGTCTCCAGCACGCTCCTAAATGATAGCAACACTCGGCTAATCTATGCCAAACAAGAGCAAAGGCTGAACATCTTTCATCTACGGTGAAAAATACTGAAGCACACTCGGTCTCCAAAGAATAGTACATAGCTCATAGGCAGCAAATACTGCGATGGCATTGACATGTTCGTCACTTGGAAGATGGTCGCATCCCCACAGATAATCTGCATGGGCAGTTGATGGATGGCCAAATAACAGTTGGCTGACAACAGTTGAGGTTAAAGCAGGGCATGAAGGCTAGTTAGTTGATCATCGACATCGATGATGGTGACATCATGAAATGTTTTGTCTTGATGGTGTAACTTACGCTGTATTTGGATTATAGAGAGGATGAACTGCGCTGGTCATCAACTTCACTTTCTGGTCCCGAGACACCTTGGGCCAGTGGCACAATATAAGTCAAGATGTCTGGATGTCTGGAAGTAGCTCAGAATGCGGTTCCATCTCCACTGAGACAATCTTGATTGAAAACTTGCAAGATTTTATCGCCGCTGTTTCCGTTCATCGCTTTGAGAGGCGAATGCCTTACCTCTCGACCACAGTGACCCATAGCGATCCACAGAAGACTCTGCATCGCCTGTAGACAACCAGTTTCTCATTCCATTCGTGTAGTTCCGAGTCGTGTTCTCAGACGGGGAAATGTATGGGACCTTCATGCGCATGCGTTAATTTTGTTCTCGCCCGCAGAGAGCGTCTGCCGTTTGCAGTGAATCTGTGAGTAGATGAGTATAGTGAACGCTCGTCTGATTTTAATTTACCGCATAATAAAGGAACGACATGAGTAATGAATGAAATGTTGCTAAAGGCTTGGCATTACTCAAGTGGAAACAATTCGTAAGCTTCAACAGGTTTTCAGTGACCATGCCATGAACGTCACACGAAGTATGGAGTGGTACAATCGCTTCAAAGATGGTCGCACGTCAGTGGAGAGCGGACCACGCTCCAGTAGACCCCCAACACTCCATAATGACGAGACAATTGACCAAGTGCCAACTTTGGTCATACAGAACCGCCGTGTCCCAATCCGAGAACTTATGGACGAGGTAGGGACAAAGCATTGGTCCAGCACATTCAAGTTTGAACGAGAATTTGGTCATTCGGGGTGTATCCGCGAAATTCGTACCCGAGCTGCAAACAAAGAAACAAAAACAACTTCGTCTGGAAGTCTCCCAGGCCGTGCTAGAATGTGCAAACTGCGACTACTACTTCCTGAAAACCGTGATGACTGGAAATGAATCGCGGGTTTACCGACATGATCCGGAAACCAAGGTGCAGACGACACAGCAAAGAGATTTATCATTTTCGAGGCCAAAAGAGAAAAGCAGGTGCCCAGAAACGTCACAGTCATGTTGGCCGATTTCTTTGACTTCCGGCATCACGAGTACGCACCACAAAGGCCAACACATTACTAAAGAGTACTATATGGATATCATCCTACTCCATCGTGATGCTGTGTGACGCTAACAACCGGATATGTGGACAACGAGACCTTCGCAGCTCCATCATGACAACACAACATCCCATTATTCGCATCTGTTCAGATTTGCTTCGTCAAACACAACACAACAGCCCATTATTCGCATCTGTTCAGATTTGCTTCGTCAAACACAACACAACAGCCCATTCTTTGCATCTGTTCAGACTTGCTTCGTCAAACACAACATTTATCTGGTTTCCAACTCTTCCGACAAGATTCTTTGCGATTTCTGGATGTTCCCCAAGCTGAATATGCCACTGAAAGGGTACTGATTTGAGTCAAGAGAAGACATGCGTATCGCGACGACCAAGTTGTACTCCATTCCCCAAGAGGTCACCTTGAACTGCTACCAACCAACAAGGGCGAGACCGCTTTACAGTCCCAAAGATAAAATTTGAAGGGTATAAGGGTTTCATATCTCCAGGTGAGTAATTTTATACATTATGAGAAGATCTTGTACGGCCTGTGTACTAGGAGGTATCCGTAAGTGTGACACTCGAGATGCCATAGTTAACCCCCTCCACCTCTGTTTTGGCTGAGGTCTCTAGCCCCTCCACCCCACCATCAATTTTTTTCCCAGTAGTTTCAAATTCAAAGCCCTATCTGCCCCAGTTAGCATTTTTTGAAGGGCGTGATATTTCAGTCTGGGCTATCTTTGGTTAATCTTTAGCTGTGTTGAATGTTGTCGAGGTCTTTGTCTTATGTATGTGCTTTGTGTTTTAGATACGAGAGAAGGATGATTGTCACTGGTATAACACCTCTATGGTAGAAAACCCTCTAACCCATGGCAATTGCGTGCACATCCGAAAGCTTGTTGAGTGTGTAGTAGCCTTCTGGGTTTGAAAGAAATGGTCTATAAGGGGAGTGGAGATTAACAACTGACCAGTTAAAACACACTGATCAGACAACGGTAGTCAGTGTCAGGAAAGACATACTGATCAGACAATGTTAGTAAGGGTCAGATAAAATATACTGATCAGACAATGTTAGTCAAGGTCAGACAAAACATACTGATCAGACAATTTTAGTCTGGGTCAGGCAACATATACTGATCAGACAATGTTAGTCAAGGTCAGACAAAACATACTGATCAGACAATTTTAGTCTGGGTCAGGCAACATATACTGATCAGACAATGTTAGTCAAGGTCAGACAAAACATACTGATCAGACAATTTTAGTCTGGGTCAGGCAACATATACTGATCAGACAATGTTAGTCTGGGTCAGGCAAAACATACTGATCAGACAATGTTAGTCAAGGTCAGACAAAACATACTGATCAGACAATTTTAGTCTGGGTCAGGCAACATATACTGATCAGACAATGTTAGTCTGGGTCAGGCAAAACATACTGATCAGACAATGTTAGTCTGGGTCAGGCAAAATAGTGGCCAAGGCCTCTATCGCACTTCTAAGCAGTTCATTACAATTGGGCTAACGAAGTGAGGAATCGAAGTGATCCCCGTAGTAATGAGTGATAAGCAGATGAAGCCAAGCATAGCACAACCGCCTGGAAGACCCCAGTCCACCTTCATCAGCTTGCTCGGTAAGTGAGGAAAGCAATTGCATTCCATCACCTAACGTCCATTTCAGGGCGTGCAAAAGAGTTGTCGTTTCGAATGTTGTCAATGAGTAGGTTACTCTTTTGTGCGCCCTGAAAAAAGCGTTAAGTAACGGGTTGCAGTAGCTTTCCCCACATTCCGAGCGTGCTGATGAAGATGGACCGGGATCCTCCAGGCGGTTGTGCTATGCTTGACCTCATCTGCGCGTCGCTCACTACTACGGAGATCACGTCGAACACCACCTTGTTGGCCAGACTGTTGACTTCGACAACAGCCTTTTTCCAGGACGACCAACGAGGTCAGGTGAGGGTCTTGGCCAGTATATTTCTCCTGACCCTGGCTAACATTCTCTGATCAGTGTGTTTTACCTGACCAGACGTTAGCCTCATCGTCCCGTCAGGTGACGGTCTTGGTCAGTATAATTCTCCTGACCCTGGCTAACATTCTCTGATCAGTGTGTTTTACCTGACCAGACGTTAGCTTCATCGTCCCGTGCAAAAGAGTAAACATACTCATTGTGGACATACAGCAAAAATAACAACAACTATTATTTCTATTCACAGAGAAAGCAATGTGGCCAAATCCATCTGATCTTGGTTTACATGTCCATCGTGTCATGTTCATGTCACGCCGAGGTCGGTTTGACTTGGTTTACATGCACATAAGTCCAGGTTCATGTCACTTTATGTCACTTCGTGGTCAGATTGACTTGGTTTACATGTTCAGCGTGTCACGTTCATGTCACGTCATGGTCGGTTTGACTTGGTTTACATGCCCAAGATGCCAGTTTCATGTCACATCGTGGTCGGTTTATCTTGGTTTATATGTCCAGCGTGTCACATTAATGTCACGCCGTGCTCGGTTTGACTTGGTTTACATGTCCAGCGTGCTAGTTTCATGTCATATCGTGCTCAATTTAACACGATGAAGTCTATAATCTTCACCAGGACGGAGCGGCTGCCCCACAGCTTTTGTCTCAGCTCCGCACACCCTGGACAGGTCTGACATCTCATTCCCCTATAAAGTGGGCATTCCTATATAATGTGTTCATGATTCTGGCCCCTTGTTCCACGTGGGAATTCATCTGTGGATGAGATCTTTAGTCGGTATAGATGTTCCCAGTAGTCTGCAGTGACAAGTTCTAAGGCAAAATAAGGTAGTTTGTTGGTTTCTTTTGAGTTGGTGAATTGGGTGTGGCCTGTTGCATATATGCTCATGTCTTTTCTCCATTGGTGAATATACTGATTTCTTATGATGTTCTTGATCTCTCTGTATGGTACTCGGTGATTAAATTGGTCCTTTTTACTACCATCTTTTGCTATAGTGTCAGCTCTCTCATTTCCGGAAATTCAGCAGTGTGAGTGTAGCTACTGATGGGGATCTCTGGAGTTTTCCTAGTTCTGCTCTGATGTCTGGTAAAAGTGGTTCATTGTTTATTTTTTGAATTGCTTCTATTAGATATCTGCAGTCTGTTAAGACAACTATTTTTGTTGGTGGCTGCTTTTCTGTCTCAAGTATTGTCAGTGCTAGCAGGGGGGTGAAGGGGGGGGGGGGGGTGGAATAGATTTTGCTCTTAGGTTTGTGAACGACTTCCCTGTTGGGAAAGTATCTTCAGTTATATTTCCACTTTTATGTCTTCTTGGCTTGGCTTGGTTCGTTCTCAATCTCCCGCTACCAAGCCCTGAACGGGCTTAAGTAGCAGAATGTAGTCCAGAGAACGGAATGCGTTGTGTCGTAGTTTACAGCTTGACTGCGATATTTGCACCTTTCGGTCCAACACATCCGACTTCAGCAAGCATTTTTTGAGTACCGGGTTAGCATTCCCTCTTCGATCTTTTCTCCTCAGCCAGTCTGCCCTGCTGCAGCGTGTTATCCAAGATCACCGCGTGGAGGTGTAGAAGGGTCTTGGCAGCTATGGGCCCTGACTCTAGCAGTCAGCTATAAATTGGTAACCGACTTTGTTCCTTTCAGGCAGAAGGGAAAAGAACTGTGCAGCTTAGCTAATAAATTCGAGATCTCAAACATTGAAATCATAAACACTTTATCCCTACCGGCAGCGTCTACAATGAGAACATCTTTACGATTACTACAGTAAGACCTTCATTAGCAAGGTGACACTGCTTGGGTGGCGCTGTAGAAGATAAGGTTACACAATGGAAGTCTAGTTCAGGGGTTTTCAAACTGCTTGTGTTTAATGTTCGCTTTGAGATTTTTAAAACTTACCTAACCCAATGTCGGAATAAAAACATAAGATTGTTCTAGCGTTTTATAAAAAGAGAAATAAAGTATTTAGAATCAGCAGGAGAGAACAAACAGCAAATGCCAATAGCACCCAATCAATAGACTGAATAGGAAACTATACCACAACTGTCCTCCTCAGAAAAGGTCATTGCAGACTAAATGCACACATGCATAAAATGAAAGCAGCATAGACTACACAATGCATATGTTAGAGAGGACTCCAGACTACAGAACACATCCTACAAACATGTCCACTGCACCAAGGCTCCTGTGAGAAGACCTGGCGCGAGGAAAGAAACATACAAGATAAGCTGTGGGGAACCATTGAGAGTGACTGACGTGTCTCTTCATGGAGCCGGCCCATCTGGTGGCATAAAACGAGCATACAAAACCGAATGCAAAGAAAAAGAAGAATAAGAAGAATCAACAAAGCTGGAGCTGAACCACCTTGTTGCTTTCCTACATGGAGTCTCGCGATTTCCTGTTGGGGAGTCTGTCATTTCTTGACCCAAGTAAATATACGAATTCAGATTTTCAATGGGATTATTTCATTGCGACAGTTTTCTCCCTTGGCCTGTAAGTTTTTCAGTATGTACTGGATTGTCTTTCTGTTGATTGTAAGGTTGCTCGCTCTGCTCTGCTTTGCTTGCTTCGTTGAGCTCATATAGGCATTGTTCAACCTCTCTAATACAGTGAGGATGATTACGTCATGAGCAAACCATAGCGGTCTGAGCATTTCTCCGTCTCTGTGTCTATGCCAATTATATACTTTCTATGCTACCCTTTGCCAGTGTCCACGAGCTGAAAATTCTAGCACAAACAATGATTGAGGAGAAATATAATACCAAGGAATCGGCAGAGGTGTACACAGATGGTTCAGCAGAGGGGGCAGGCCGATACGGGGGAGGACGCTTATTCATAAGACCCAAAAGTGGAAATATAACAGAAGAGGCCATCCCAACAAGAAAGTTGTCCACAAACCTTAGAGTATAATCGATGGCTCTCCTGCGAGCACTGAGAATACTTCAAACAGAAAGGCAACCTGAAGATCCCACACACAGATGAGTGCCCATGTGGAACAGGATGCCAGAACCCTGAGCATATTCTACAGGAATGCCCAATCTATAGGGAAATAAGATGCCAGATATGGCCAGAGGGTGCGGAGCTGAGATAATAGCTGTGGGGCAACCGCTCCGACCCGTTGGAGACTACAGACTTCGTCATGGCTACTGGTCTGCAGATATAGCATGACCAAAAGATCCTGAACGTAAAGAAAAGAAGAAGAAGCATTAGCCTTTCTCACTGCCACCTGGACTTGCTCCCGCACCTTTCCTGTATGATCTATTATAACTCCTAGGTCCCTTTCCTTTTTTAAGGTTCTAATATTGTTTTCTCCCATCATGTAATTATATTCATTATTGGATCTCCCACGTGAAGGACTGTACATTTTTCTACATTAAACTCCAACTGCCAGCTTTCAGACCATTTTTTAATCGTATCTAAATCCGATCTCAATAGATTCACCTCTTCCGGAGAAGCGACTCTGCCGCATAATTTTGTGACATTCGGTAATTTTGCAATCATGGATCTGATATCAATGTTCAAATCATTTATATATATATTAAGAACAAAATTGGTCCCAATACCGATCCCTGGGGTACACCACTTATTACATCACACCAGTCAGAGTACTCCCTATTTATGCCCACTCTCTGCCTTCTGCCCGTCAACTAATTTTCTATCCAATTGGCAACTTCACCACCTATTCCATGTGATTTCAACTTTCGAAACAATCGTTGATGAGGTCCTCTATCAAGGTCTTTGCAAAATCCTGATAGATAACATCCACCGACTCTCCACTATCTAACATCTTGGTAACCTCCTCCATGAATTTTAATAGATTGGTTAAACACGATCTTCCTTTAGTAAACCCATGCTGGCTATCTTTGATTAATTTAAACTTATCCAAATGCAGTACTTTGTTGTCCTTAATAATGGATTCTAAAATTTTACAGATAATGCTCGTCAAACTCAGCTAGATCAGATTTTGTGCCCTTTTTGAACAAGGGGATCACACCTGCATCTTTCTAATCCCTTAGAACAATCCACTTCTCAAGAGAATGGGAATAACATATCGCTAATGGTTTTGCTAACAGGTCTCGAAGTTCAAACAGTAATTTTGGATGAATACCGTCTTTACTAGGACATTTATGCACTTTCAACCTATCCAATTTTTGTAAAACCATTTCCTTGGTAATACAGAATGATGGTAATCCTTCTGTGTGCATGTCCCGTTGGAAAATATTTAATGGCTCGGGGATCCGGGAGCAGTCTTCTTTTGTATAGACTGTGCCAAAGTACTGATTGAGTTTATTAGCAGGGACAGGGACTGGTTGGTCAATATGCTTGTTACTTTCTACTTTTCGGTTTTAGTTAGTATGTCTATTCGTTCTGTTGTATTGTTAGAAACAATACCTTATATTCTCTCATTGCGACCTCTTTGTGTTTCTAGTCATCACTGCTGTAAATGAATCCTTGAATTGATAGAGGAAGGGGGAGGGGGGGGGGGTGGGCGAGGGGGGAGGTGGAACGTAAATGAGCTGACAGCTGCCAGCGGCTCATAGCCGGCTGCTTGAATCAAGGTCAGCGAACCACAGCTGACCAAGACCCTATTACGCCTCTAAGCGGCGGCCCTGGAAACAGGTTGTACTTGTGTAGTCTGGCTAATAGAATAAGGATCGCAGTGGGAAGACAAACCATATACTTTATACAAATTTGCGAAAACCGGAAGCGCGCGGCCAAAAGCGTAGATATCCCAGCCACGCTGTAAACTGTGACACAATTTGACGATTGAAGAAGAAGAAGAAACCTGATTGTGAGAGTTACTGTAAGTGAAGACAAGGCAGCGAGAGTGGGAGAGGAAGGGGGGCGGGGCGGCAAACAGGTCACCTTACCTCACAATAAGCTGTGCCTCAGCAGAACGAAATCTCTGACACTTCATCTCTGACAGCCTTAGCTGTTACGGGCCTACTTATACGCTGCCGTCGCGTCTGTCACTCACCCCCCCCCCCCCTCCCCTATAACCAGTTCCTACCTGTCTACATTCTTCTCCCCAACTCCGTTTTCATTTGTTGAGACGGTGAGTGACCTTGACACGCATTCAGGCACCTTTGTTCTGAGTCGTCAACCACATCACCCCTGCCCTAAACTCTCTTGCTCCGGCTGGAACTGTTACAAACCCATCAACTCACTAAAAACGGAGACCACTACAATCAAGTCTCCAACTAGTCAACCCATCACCTCACTAACCACTTCGACCACTACAATCAATCCTCCGACACTTCCGCGCCAACACCACTGTCTTTCGTATGACTTTCTGTACTATTTAAACAAACATAGATATTATTGTCTTTCGTACGTGCACTAGTTATTAAACCTGGTCCCTTTGCGCCAGCTCGGTTATCGCCGAGCAAACACTCCAACTATTGACTTTGACAGCCCTAGAGTGGACATAATCTCATCATTGCGAAGTTATAATTGCGTGAAAAACCCCCATACAGACCACCTGTAGTTCCAATAATCCCGATTTCTTGGGGTCGTTTCTCGTTTCCATGGTTATGGAACAGACGACAAAGTCGCGCACACTAACAGACATGCCTCGTGTTGCCAGGCACCGTCCAGGGGGTGGGGGTGGAGGTGGGGGTGAGGTGTTAGAACAGTGTGTCTCAAACTTGTTGTGATCATGGCACAAGCACTCCACACTACGACAACCATCACCACTAGCAATTTCCCACAATAATCATCACCACTACCACCACCACCACCACCCACCAGCCACACGTTCAGTGCTCGTGACAAGGATCCGTCTGTGTCAAGTTAGCACTGAATTTAAACTCGAAATTATCCAATGTGGTGGTTCTAGAATGATCACACCGGACTTTAACCTATTCGTGTGAGTGCGGGTAGTTCATCATCATCTTCATAATTCTCCTCATCATCATCATCTTCTTCTTTCCGTTCGCCACTTTTAAAATAACGTTCACGCGTGAAGACCAGTTCTCTGGATAAAGATAAAATTAAAAATAGACTACTAAGGAAAATCCCCAATATTCTTACCAGTGACAACCACAGAAAACACGAAGACATTGAAGCCGAAATCGAAACGAAGAACGTATTCCAGAACCTTGGATACGGAGCCAGGACCGGCCAAAATAATCTTGGAGATTGCAGGGTTAACGAAGAAAAGTGAACAGTCAGCAACAAAACAAAAAATTCCACGTTCTGCAGGAGCTCAATAGACAGTACCCTGGCAAATCTTGGACACATGCGTATACAGATGGGTCAGCGACGGTGAGCGATAAAAGGGGAGGCAGTTGAATCTACATCGCACACTCCAACGGCGAGATAAAAAATCACTGTATAGGAAAGATCTGGATCAATTTCAGAGCCGAAGCAACGGACGTGTATGCAGCAGCTCAGCCACAACACAACTACAAGGAAAATGGTAATTCTAACAGACTCTATGAGTGTACTCCAAGCCATTCCGAACACAAAACAAGATAGACTAACACGAAATAAAATACAACATCTGATTGCTGTCTCAAAAAAAAAAACAGATCGAGTCATACAGTGGACTCTGGCCCACTGTGGGATCCTTGGAAACAAGAAAGCAGATGAGTTCGCAAAAGCCGAAAGTGGTAGCACACAGACTCGCCACCAAAAACGCTATAGAGAAGCAATGTTCCCTTTCAAATGAGCCCTGAGTCCAGAATATAGAGACCCACACAGGTAATTCAAGAAGTCTCTCTTCTTCCACACATTATTGTTTCATTTTACTCTGTCCAACATTCACACTCTTGTTTCATTTTACTCTGTCCAACATTCACACTCTTGTTTCATTTTACTCTGTCCAACATTCACACTCTTGTTTCATTTTACTCTGTCCAACATTCACACTCTTGTTTCATTTTACTCTGTCCAACATTCACACTCTTGTTTCATTTTACTCTGTTCAACATTCACACTCTAGTTTCATTTTACTCTGTCCAACATTCACACTCTTGTTTCATTTTACTCTGTCCAACATTCACACTCTTGCAGAACCTTCACACTCGCCTTCAGGTTGAGGTCCTTCCTTTGTACTTTGGTTTGGCTGGCTTCTTCTTCTTCTTCTTCTTCTTCTTCTTCGTACGCAGTCAGACAGTAACCATTATTTTTTCGAAAAAAGCGGCGGTCATCCTGAGGCTGTCGCCACTGCCATAGAGCTTGTCTTGCAGTTCCACTTGTGATGGCCACATCTGCTCTCTCTGATCCTCGTATGTCGGGCAGTTCTGCAGCAGATGTTCAGCGGTCATTTTACCGGTACCGCACGGGCATTCGTCGGTACACCCTATCTTCAATTTGTTGAATAGGTGGTACCTCAGTCTATTGTGGCCAGTGCGAAGTCTGAAGACAACGACCTGCTCTCTTCGGTTCAACTGGTAATAGGCATCGTTTTTGGTGTAACCAGTATGTTCGGTTTCCCATTTGGTCATGTATCTGGCTTTGATAAGCCGTTTTGACTCTTCGTACGTCATACTAGTATCTGTTTGTGGTAGTCTTGCACCTTCTTTTGCCGGTCTGTCTGCCTCCTCGTTGCCTTGGATGTTGCAGTGTCATGGGACCCACTGTACTACTACCCTTTTTGGTGCAGACAGCTGGCACAGTTTGCAGAGTGCTGCTCTTAAGTAATTAAGCTCAGTATTTTTCTGGCTTTTTAGCGCTGTGACTACGGCGAGAGCATCTGTAAGCAGGACTATATGGCTTTCATTTTCACTGTGTGTCACAATTTCTTCCACTGCCGCCCTCAGTGCCTCTGCCTCCGCTCTGAAATTGCTTGTGTACTTACCAGTAGCGAATGACAGTGTTATTTTTCTGCCATTTGGTAGGTTCAGGAATGCTCCTGCCCCTCCGTTCTGTGTAGTGTTTGTTACAGAACCGTCGGTGTATGCATGGGTCCAGTCCATGCTTGGGTAGCTTTTCGTTATGAAGCTTAGGGTAGTATCTCTCCTTTCTTTTTCAGTCTGGCAGTTTTTGTTTGCAATACCTGGTATATTTTCTACCACCTCTGGAAATATATCCTGCCTCCAGGTAGGTTTTCGTACAGTAGTGATGGGTTTTGGTGTTGTTAGTGCGTTTATGGGATCTTCGTGCATCTTTGCTTTGGCTATTTCTGCAAAGTTTCTCCGCCTTAGTTTCCCATTTCCCAAATTGTTTAGTCTCTGGTGCATTGGATGGTCAGTCAGTCTTCGGAGTTTCTCTGACTGCAGCAGGGCTCTGCAGTCTCTTCTATCGGTCATGGATTGCAGTTTTGTGATCTTTTCAAGTTCTACAATTGGCGTTGACTTCATGCCTCCTGTTATAACTCTCATGGCTTGGTTTTGAAGTTTGCTAACTTTATCGAAGTTCGCCTTTGCTGCTGTTGTCCAGGCCGCTATGCCATACTCGAGAACTGGTCTCACTCTTCCAGTGTACAGTTTCTTTAGTATGCCTTCGTCTGCTCCCCAGCTTGTGCCAGCAAGTTTCCTCATGATTGCCATTCTTTCCCTGGCTCTCATTCGGTTTCTCTCAATCTGACTTTTCTATGTCATGCGTCGATCAAATGTGACTCCCAGATAGGTTGGGTTGTCGTTTGGCTGCAGGAATTTGCCATTTAGACTTAATTTGGTATTTTGGGGTTTGAATGAAAGCGAGAATATTGTGCATGTGGTTTTCTCCTCGTTTATTTTGACCAGCCATGAGTTCGCCCACTCTTCCAGCGATGTTAAGGCCGTCTGCATCCGATTTCTTGCTATGGTGAGATTCTTTTCAGAGGTCCACATAGCCAGATCGTCTGCAAACATTGAGCTATGGACTCTTCTGGGTATATTCTCGGTAATATCGTTTATATATACCAGGAAGAGTGTGGGTGACAGTACTCCCCCTTGGGGTACTCCCTGCTCGAGTGTCACCTTTTTGCTCATCTGCCTTTGTACTTGGACTCTGGCCGTTCCTTGTTTGAGGTAGTGGTTGATCCACTTGTACATTTTCCCACAAACATCACTTCTTCTTAGCTTGACTCTAAGTCCGTCTTTCCAGACTTTGTCAAATGCCTTTTCCAGATCCACCCAAACAGCTACTGTGTGTTTCTGTGCCTGGTAGGCATCTTCTATCTCATGGGCTATGAGGATGACCTGGTCCTCAGTGGATCTGTGCTGTCTAAAGCCGGCTTGCTGTGGAATTAGTATTCGTTTTTCTTCCAGATGCCACATCAGTCTGGTGTTTATCATCCGTTCCATCAGCTTGCCGACACAGCTCAGTAGGCTGATGTGCCTGTATCCATTTGGATCTGTTTTGTCCTTTCCTGTTTTTGGTCTTTCCATGCCTGGGGTACAATTCCCCTTTTCCAGCTTTGGTTCAGGACCGATAGCAGTTTGCTCTTCGCTGTTTGGCCCAGCCCCATCAGCATTTCGTTTGTTATCCCGTCTTTTCCGGGAGATTTCCTATTCTTTAGTGTTCTCATAGCCTCTTCCATTTCGCGCATTGTTAATTTGGCCATCATGTGCTCTTCAGGTGCCGTATTCATGTTGCCGTGCCCCTTTAGCTCTTCGCTAATGTCTGTATGCTTATCTGCAGGGACCTCGATGTGGTTTGCTCTGGCATAGTGATCGACAAAAGCGTTTGCGGCTTTCTTACCTGTGAGCAGGTTTTCGCCCTGCTTGATGGTAATATGTTTGTTTGACGGGGTTTCGTCATTCATGGCTCTGACTAGCTTCCATAGCTTGTTCCCGTCTTTGTCCAGGTTTAGGCTTTCCGTTTTATTTTTCCAGCTTTCTCTTGCTGTTTGTTTGAGAGTGTGTTTGTATTTCGCCGTGGCGGCTTTGAGGGCGATGTTTGCCTCCATGGATTGTTCTCGCTCTGCCATGGTCCTAGCATTTGTTACTGCATCTTCCGCTTTCTGCAACTCATCATTCCAGTAGGGCTTATAGTTTTTCCTAGCTCCTCTTGGGATGGTTTCAGTGGCGGCTTGCATTATTGCCTTGCTTAGGCTTTCCACCATGGGCTTCATTTTGGTGTTTCGTGTGTTGATGGTTTCACACAGCCCATCTGTCAGGATTGCAAATCTGTCCCAGTCGGCTCGTTTGTAATTCCAACGTGGGAGCGGTTTTGTTTCCTGTGGGCCTACTTCCATGTCAATGGTTAGCCTGATCGGCCTGTGGTCGCTACCTGCCAGTTGGTTTAGCACCTGGCGGTCTATTTTATGGTGTATGTCCTGTGTGGAGAAGGCCAAATCTGGAGTCGAGGTGGTATGCCATGTTCTTGAATAGAAGCTAGGGCTATCCTCCGGCCTATAGATTAGGGAGAGATTTGCATCTATCCCCCAATCTTCCACTTCGTCACCTCTGCTGTCTGTGTCAGAGTATCCCCATCTCTCCGAGTGGCTGTTGAAATCTCCAACTACTATGCAGTTGGAGTCTCTGACCTCCATACTCGAGAGCGATATGTCTCTATTTGGTGGTCCGTACAGATTGAAAATGCGGAGCTTCGTCTCTTGAGCCATTATGTCAACTCCTACAATTTCTGCTTGTCCGGTGTGATTGACAGATACCGCGCTACTCGGTATGCAGTTTCTGGTCAGTATCAGGACCCCTCCTTTGTGGCCTTCTCTATCGAGACGGAAGGTCTGGTATCCTCTGATTGAGAATTTATGATTATTGTTGAGGTTCGTTTCCTGGATACATGCCACGTCAATCTTACCTTCATGCAGGTGATGTGTTAGGGAAAGTTTTTTGTTAATGACTCCCTCCGCATTCCACTGTAGTATTTTGAGGGTCTTGAGTTTTTGGTCAATAGAAGTTTCCCCATAGCCATGTGCCTTGACTCCACGACACATGGGTGGGTGACCACCAGTAGTCAAGGGTGGGCCCCTTCGAGGCGTGAGGCCCGGCGCTATCGCTGCCTGGCAGGACTCCGCAGGATGAGCGCCATGCGTTTTTCTAATCGGTTGTACTGTCATCATGCTGCGATTTACGTTGCACTGTTTTGTTAGGCTTGCGGCCCCGTGCATCCGATTTCAACAGGCGTTTCTGTAGAGATGCCCTCCTTAGCCTTTGGCATTCCCCAGCCTATCTGCAAGGCAGCAGTTGTTTATGATCAGAGTTGTCTCTCTTATGGAAGTTGTCTTACCAGACTATCGAGTCTTCACTACTCGTGTCTATAGGGTGCTATGATGATATGTGAGGTGATATATGATATATGATGTGGACTGGTTTACCCGGAAGAGAGGCAGTCCAGTGTGTCTGTACCCCAGGATCGTCACGTCCTGCCAGGAACGTAGCATTTGCATGTGAGTGGGGTATCTCTTTCTCCCTTTATTTTCTTGGCTTCTATGCAGAGATGGTACGCCTAGCATTCCCCGGTTTGGCTGGCTTCTGAGAGCGCACAAACCTAGCATAGGTACATACAGATACACACATACATCCAAGCACTGGTTTATGCGTCCTAATATCGCCCAATTGACTACGGTCCGGGCTGGAGTAGGCGCGCCTCCGCCAGAAGAAAGTAGTGAGGGAAATACGAAAAATAAAATAAAAAAATAAATAAATATGTGACGAGTAAAAATAAATAAATCAGTTTATAATTATTAATTACGTTTTGATTCTTTGCTACGTTACGACTCACGAAATATAATACTATTATCGATATTACAGTTAGAATGGGTCATACATAAGCTATGGATATTAGTACATAGCGACTTTAGCAAGGTGCAAATCGATATTACTTTACGACTGAAGCGTATATTGACATGATTTAATATCGATTTTCTCATAAGATGAAATCGATATCACAATATATTCAGGATCGCGACTGGAAGTAGATTGTGTCGTTATCTTACTACACAGCGAAAACAAATAATCGAACACGTCAAGATCGGAGAACAATGGAAACTGTACAATATAAGGTGCCACCGTAATGATCTAACCCATGTGGTTTTCAGGTGGAAGGTGTAGTTTGGCTTGGCTTGGCTTCGTTCGTTCTCAATCTCCCGCTACCAAATCCTGAAAGGGCTTAAGTTGCAGAATGTAGTCCAGAGAACGGAATGCGTTGTGTCGTAGTTTACAGCTTGACTGCGATATTTGCACCTTTGGGTCTAACACATCCGACTTCAGCAAGCGTTTATAAGATGACTATTACGAATTCCTTTTCGATCCCTTCTCCTTAGCCAGTTTGCCCTGCTGCAGCCTGTTATCTAGGATCACCGCGTGGAGATGTAGAAGGCTCTTGGCAGCTCTGGTTCGCTGGCCCTGACACTAGCAGTCAGCTGTGGGTCGCTGACCACTGCAGCTCGTGCGCTGCTCAACATCTTGATTCGAAGGTGTAGTTTCAATGGCTAGAGTTGAATGTTGAGATTGGTGTCAGCAAAATGTTCCGAATGTCCGCATTTCAAAGGATTGTACGATTCATCATCATGTTTGATTAATGTGTTCAAAGAACAATTTTGTCACCAGGCTTTCAAGTTTAACAACTCATCGGTTACACACATGATGTGCATGGAAGTAATCCAGGACCTAAGGAGAATACATTTCTAAATGAACTTCACTGACTGGGATGTACAGTGAAATCCATCTTGGTATAATTGTAAGCAACCAGAACACTTTTGAATGTGAAAGAAAGGAAACTACTGAGAAGGGAATTTCCGACATGAAGAGGCGGTTTTTGAGCACCACCATAGATGACTTATTAACATCTTTATCAATATTTGATATTTTCACATGGCCAGAAACATCCTTGGAAAGTTTTTGTAAAAAAGAAGTAACAGTACTTGTATCTCAATAAGAAGACCTTTCACAACACGAGAACAAATAAGAAATAGTTAAGTAAGCCCCGGATGAATGGTATGAATATAAAATATGAGGAAAAGGTCTACCATCGATTTACTGGAAATGCAAGGACCCATTGTGATTGGTTTCGTGTTTTTCTTAAGCTTCTTCAAATTGCCTCTATTCTACCAGTTTCTACAGCTTGCTGTGACAGGAATTTCAGCATCTGATCAAAATGAAATCCAGAACATGTTTAGAGACCTAAAGTTTAGATGACCTTGTGATGGTGGATCTAAATGGACTTCCACTACCCCAATTTAAACCTACAACATGTGGTACCTGGTGAAGAAATCATAAATTAAATCTAAAATTTAAAGAATGCAATAAAAGGTGGCTAAAGAGAGTTGTGCGTGCGACTAGCAGAAATATAATTTAAAGCGAACACAAGTCACTGCTACAAAAATCGACTTAATTAATTTGATATGTATTTCACATAATGAGACCAACCACAGCGGTCATCCCATTCTTTGTATGGTACGCCAAGGGGACAAGTATTGTATTTGTCATAGTATACTTTCCAAGAAAATAAACAAATTATTTGAGTGCATCAATATTCGTATCATCTTAGCGGTTGCTTGATGCCAGTTAGTCAAAAGCTGCTTGAACCTGTGTCTGTCCTTCGCCATGGAGTACCATGTTGGTCCAAGGACATGCTGCAGATCGTCTGCCATCTTGTTGACGGGCGATCACGCGGGCGATTGTACTTGAATGGTTACCAGAAAGACACCCTTCTTGTCCATCTATCGTAGTCACGAGGACCACACGACCGGCTCATCTGTACTTTCACATTGTTATTCTGTTCTGTGGCGCATGTCGGGTTTTCAGATGTGGTATCTCAAGGAAATATTTAGGACTCAATGCTCTACACAGTGTCTATTAAAGAGAAGTATTCGAGGTGATACAATACACGTCCATAAGATAATCAACGGATAGGATCAATTAGACTATAATAAGTTCTTTTAAAAATACAACCGCCTACAAGAACAAGAGGGCACAGCTGCGAATTAATTGGCTTAGCTTCGTTACAAACCTTTAAAATAGCTTAAGTAACAGAATGTAGTCCAGAGAAAGGCATGCGTTGTCTCGTAGTTTACAGCTTGACTGCGATATGTGCACTTTTCGGTCCAACACCTCCGACTTCAGCAAGCGTTTTTTGAGTACCAGGATAGCATTCCCTCTTTGATTCCTGCTCCTTAGCCAGTCTACCCTGTTGCAGCCTGTTATCCAGGATCACCGCGTAGAGGTGCAGAAGGGTCAAATCAGCTATGTTTCCCTGGCCCAGACGCTAGCTCAGCATATTGATACCAACAAATTAATTAAAGAAAGATCCAGATTAGATTCCAGGAAATATTTTTTTTAGTCAAATGAATACTTGGAATGCATCGACACGTGACATAGTGGAGGCAGGGTCATTGAGTGCATTCAAGAATATATTGGATGTGCATAGTTATTTTTAGATCAAGTGAATGTAAAAGAGTCTTCTAAATCCGAATAAAGGCGTTTAGTTGGGTTAAGTTACTCTTTCGGTAGTATGGAGCTTCTCTTGGTCTTGTTTGCGTAGACTCCAAATCTCAAACCCATATACCATCGTGATAACCAGGATATCGCAGGTGTGAACCTAAGAGATGACATTAATTCCATTGGAGATTATCGGCTTAACTCGGTTGAAGCTGAGCCAACCCGCCGCTCTCCTGAGCGATATCTCCTTGTCGATTGTGTGGCTATTACTGATTTCTTGATCTTATTTGACATATGCATTTTCAATGGGCTAATTTTCCTGTCGCAGATTTCCCCAGGCCCCCCGTCCCTCCCCGAGCTCAGACAGTACTCTACTTTCTATGTATGTTCAGCGTACAGAATTGGATGGGTTTGACGTAAAACAATTTAAATTAGTTGCTTGTGTTTTAAAAACGACCAGCCACAGTGTTTTTTCTTCTGCTTGCATTGATTATGTATGTTTTACAAAAAAGTTTGTATGTATCAAATGACATGTCTTTTATGCATGTTTGATGTGAGTGAAGTTGTAAACAGGAGTGGTGTTTACATTTTGGATAGTGGAGACGAAAATGGTGGTCATTTGGCAGATGGAAAAAATGACCATCCATGTTTCAGTCTGTAGTTTAGGGAGGTAATGTAACAGTTCCCGCCGGAGCAAGAGAGCTTAAGGCAGGGGTGATGTGGTTGACGACTCAGAACAAAGGTAACTGAATGCGTGCCTAGGTCACTCGCCGTCTCAACAAAGGAAAACAGAGTTGGGGCAAAGAATGTGTGGCAGGTAGGAGCTGACCACTGGCGTTCCGATTTTGGTAGTGGGAGAATGAGTGACAGACGGGATGGCAGCGGAGCTAGCTGCTAACGATAAGTGACAGGCGTGCAAAGTATTTCTTTCCAATAAGACTGAATATAGCCATCCCCCTGAGATCCATTGGTCAGCTTTGATACTGATTGAGTGTATACAAGACTAGTCAAAGTTGAGCTCAGGAGGGTGGCTGGACAGGGGAGGAGAGCGAATGAGAGTGACTGTAGATAGGAGCCCGTTTAGCTCACCGACTTAGATAGAGGAGCGATTGATAGACTGTTGTACGAATGTTAGTGATAGAACAGGATCGCTCAAATAGGTGTGTGCGTTTTGTATTAATAAATAATCTGAACGTGTGTTGTACGCAAGACACCTTGTGAACGAGTTATGTCCAGATCGCCCGCCTGAGGGGATTTGAGTGAGGAAGAGTTTTTGATAAGGTGTGTTGAGGACGCAGTTAAGGCGAGGTGTGTGTGTGTGATGTTTGTAGGGCAGTAGAACTGGGTTTTTGATAGTTGGGAATTCCATCAAGAGCTAATGCTTAAAATTTCCGCTTTAGTTAATATTTATATTAACATATATATAATATAGAAATATCTAGTTAAGATGATATGTATTGTATTGTGTTTATAATTTCACTACTCATTTTTCTGGTATAAGTATTATATAATAAATATGCCATCTGCTGTGTGCTATGTCATTTGTTGTGTGTGGTCATGATTGATGTGGATGAGTGTGATAATGTTCTAAATTAGAATAACCCTAGGGCAAACAGTGGGGTCTGCTACACTAAACCTAACCCTAAACCTAAACCTAAACCTAAACCTAACCCTAAACCTAACCCTAAACTTAACCCTAAACCTAACCCTAAACCTAAACATAACCCTAAACCTAGCCCTAAACCTAACCCTAAACCTAACCCTAAACCTAACCCTAAACCTAACCGAATCCGAAACCTAACCCTCAAACTAAAGCTAACCGTAAACCTAACTTTCAAACTAACCCTAAACCTAACCCTACACCTAACCCTAATCGTAACCCTAAACCTAACCCTAAATCTAAACCTACACCTAACCCTAATCCTAAACCTAACCCTAATCGTAACCCTAAATCTAACCCTATACCTAACCCTAAACATAATCCGAAACCTAACCCGAAACCTAACCCTAAACCTAACCCTAAACCTAACCCTAAACCTAACCCTAAACCTAATCCTAAACCTAACCCTATACCTAACCCTAAACCTAACCTTAAACCTAACCATAAACCTAATCCTAAACCTAAACTTAAACCTAACCCTAAACCTAAACATAAACATAAACCTAGCAAGTTGAGATCAGTACTTCTAATTTACCAATCTATGTCAATCAATACATGTTTATTCCACTTTCTATTTCATGCCTTGCCTGTTTCATCATACAATTCAGGGAAGTTTTGGAGTGTTTCTTTGATCCCGTGTATCCATCGTCGTCGGGGCCGTCCTCTTGCTAATGGCTGAGGTTATTAGTATTCCCATAGAAATAGTCCAAGAATATTACCCTAGGGGTCCGCCGGGGTCTTTGTGTATGACAAGGACACGAATAGCGCCACTGCCCCACAGAAAGCGACTAACTGTGGCATAACACCGGCCATGGTTAGGTGGTTTGTTTAGTGCAGCATAGATGGCGCCTAACAGGCTGTGGGTTTACTTTGTTCCAGTGTTTGAGTCTATTAAGATGGACTCGCACATCGGTTAAGCACCCCACGCGGCACTTGCCCCAACGCAGCGGAGTAATAAGCTGGTCGAGCTTAGACTGCTAATCAGGAGAATTAGGAGAAACAGGAGAAAACTGATAAACAGGAATAAACAGGAATCCAGAGAATAACAGAACTGGAACCTGCACATGAGCATCCGTTCCTGTAGAAGTGCAGGTAGACTAAGAACTAAGATATTCTTTTTTTTTTTGGGGGGGGGGGGGGGGGGGGGGGGTGGGGGGGGGGGGGGAGGGAATTAAAATTTAAAAACAAATTAACAAGAAAAAGTAAAGTAACCGAATGAGTGTGTGGTGTTAGCGATCTCACATTTCAAAGACCACTCTATATGAGGGCGGTAGCTATCTCCTCTCCCTCGAGGGCCTCTTTTACTTCCCGGACTGAACCGGTACCAATTTAAGGCTGGGTCATTCCTGGAAAAAATTTCCGCCTCAACTGTGGAATGAACCCAGGACTACTCAGATGCGAAGCCAATACACTAACCACTGCGCTACGCGGCTCCCTTAAAATTTGTAAAAGACAATAAATTACACGTGAAATTGTACACGGGACAATTAATTCACTCGATTATTCACACTAATTTTTAATAAACTATTACTCACATTTCTAATGTTCAGAATGTAAATACATTTCCACTTCATTCCTCAAGCAATGCAGAAGCTTTCTTTTTAAAACCGAAATTAACAAGATGATCAAAAGAGAGAAAATGGCACGAGCTGTAGTGGTCAACCCATAGCTGACTGCTAGCGTCAGGGCCAGCGAACCAGAGCTGCCAAGACCCTCCTACACCTCCACACGGTGATCCTGGATAACAGGCTGCAACAGAGCAGACTGGCTAAGGAGAAGGGATTGAAGAGAGAATGCTAACCCGGTAATAACAAAATGCTTGCTGAAGTCAGATGTGTTGGACCGAAAGATGCAAATATCGCAGTCAAGCTGTAAACAACGACAAAACGCATTCAGTTCTCTGGACTACATTATGCTACTAAAGCCCTTTCAGGGTTTGGTAGCGGGAGATAGAAAACGAACAAAGCCAAGCCAAGGCAAGCCAAGCCAAGCCAAGCCAATCCAAGCCAAGCCAAGCCAAGCCAATCCAAAAGAGAGAAATGTCCTGTAGTATGGCGATCTGCAAGAACGTCTGATTAATCTTGCGGTAGAGCACTTGCTTTTCAAGGCAAAGGTACGGGGTTCAACTCCTGCTACTGACACACTTTAGTCGATCCAGCTATATAGGGGGTTCATTTTTAAATGGATATTTCCCCTACGGCTAGGGACAAAAAGGCAGCGATGAAGGAAACTGTCCACCCCCACCTCACAAAAGGTGTAGCTTAGTACAACGATGTCTCTATCATTTAATATAGGACGCCATTTTATGCTATGGGACTTATTTAAACAAATGTCAGTCATGACATAATTATGCGCACAAAGCCATTAAAAAAGAGCTGCAAAGATGGCGCCCTACCGACTGCAGGTATGCATTGCTCTGGTGTTTTCGTTCATTCATGAATTCACACTAGTCGGCCTTTTACACTAGTGTTCCCATGTTGTTGTTTTCCATTTGGTTAATTTGTTTGTTTTTTGTGTTTCCTTCTCTCCGATTATCCTGGCCAGGACATCGGCTATATGAATTATCACTACACTTAAAGCTGTGTTACACTGTATTTTCATGTTCTAGTTTACACAGCTGAACTTAAAGAGATTGCAGAGAGCGTCGGTTTTGGCGTGGCTGTGAAATTGAGACACGACTATAATAGAATAGAACACGGCCCGGCAGAGATGCCCAACACATTACTCACATGCTGGGTGATGTCCCTACGATCGCTCTCTGTTATGGGAAACTCAAAACACAACGTGAGATGTCATCCATCTCCGCTGCCTTGCGGGATACGTGTTTACGGGAAAGGATTCGGGAGTAAACCCTGAATAAAAATCGACATCCTACGCTATCTCCAGTCAATAAAATCTCACCACTGGCCAAAGGTAGTGTTAACATTTGTTAATTTCTGTCATTTGAGAGACGCGTTACTAGTAAAGATGATGTGATCTGTTAGTCTGTCTACCTCACAAGGATACGTGCGCTGCTCTGCCACAACAGCTGCCTCTAATGTTTGATACCAGGTTGTAGGCTATTTTTTACTTGTGTATTTCCGTCACCATATTTATATATTTGTAGGTAAAGACGATATTTATATATTTGTAGGCAAAGACCATATTTAGATATAAAGACCACATTTAGATGTTTGTAGGCAAAGACCATATTTAGATATTTGTAGGTAAATACCATATTTATATATTTGTAGGCAAAGACCATATTTAGATATTTGTAGGTAAAGACCACATTTATATATTTGTAGGCAAAGACCATATTTAGATATTTGTAGGCAAAGACCACATTTATATATTTGTAGGCAAAGACCATATTTAGATATTTGTAGGTAAAGACAATTAGATATTTGTAGTCAAATACCATATTTAGATATTTGTAGACAAAGACCAAATTTAGATATTTGTAGACAAAGACCATATTTAGATATTTGTAGGCAAAGACAGAATAGACGTAAAGTCAGGATTTTAAATTCCGAAAATATTTATAAATTAACTGATTCACTCCGTGAACCGATATATCGGTTTGCAACGTTCCTACAATGCCGACAAATTGGCTTGAATTATCATAATACTTATATTTGACAGTTTTTCATTAACAATTCTTCCTTTAATTTTTAAATGTACATATACTCCATAACAAGCTTTATATTTGTTTTAAAAAATGTGTCCAGAATTTTAAATATTCCATAGCGAATAAGTTTAATCCAAACATATGCCCTGTCCGTGGTTACAGCGCTAAAGAGCCAGCGAAATACAGACCGAAATGACAAAAAATCTGTATTCTGTCAACTATACCAGCAGTCACAAGAGTCGTGGTACAGTTGGTCCCATCCCACTGTAATATTCAAGACAACGAGAAAGCAGACAGACTGGCTTGTACCCCAGGCATGGAAAGACGCAGTACTTGTACCAGTACCAAAGAAAGGAAAAGACAAAACAGATCCAAATGGATACAGGCCTATCAGCCTACTGAGCTGTGTCGGCAAACTGATGAAACGAATGATAAACACCAGACTGATGTGGCATCTGGAAGAAAAACGAATACTAATTCCACAGCAAGCAGGCTTTAGACAGCACAGATCCACTGAGGACCAGGTCATCCTCATAGCCCAGGAAATAGAGGATGCCTACCAGGCACAGAAACACACAGTAGCGGTTTGGGAGGACCTGGAAAAGGCATTTGACAAAGTCTGGAAAGACGGACTTAAAGTCAAGCTAAGGAGAAGTGAAGTTTGTGGGAGAATGTACAAATGGATCAACCACTACCTCAAAAAAAGAACGGCCAGAGTCCAAGTACAAGGGCAGATGAGCAAAAAGGTGACACTTGAGCAGGGAGTACCCCAAGGGGGAGTACTGTCACCCAAACTCTTCCTGGTGTATATAAACGACATTACAGAGAATATACCAAGAAGAGTCCATAGCTCAATGTTTGCAGACGATCTGGCTATGTGGGCCTCTGAAAAGAATCTCACCATAGCAAGAAATCGGATGCAGCAGGCCCTAACATCGCTAGAAGAGTGGGCGAACTCATTGCTGGTCAAAATAAACGAGGAGAAAACCACATGTACAATATTCTCGCTTTCAATCATACCCCAAAACACAAAATTAAGTCTAAATGGCAAATTCCTGCAGCCAAACGACAACCCAAACTATCTGGAAGTCACATTTGATCGGCGCATGACATGGACAAGTCAGATCGAGAGAAACCGAATGAGAGCCAGAGAAAGAATGGCAATCATGAGGAAACTTGCTGGCACAATCTGGGGAGCAGACGAAAGTATACTAAAGAAACTGTACACTGGAAGAGTGAGACCAGTTCTCGAGTATGGCATTGCGGCATGGACAACAGCAGCAAAGGCGAACTTCGATAAAGTTAGCAAACTTCAAAACCAAGCCGTGAGAGTTATAACAGGAGGCATGAAGTCAACGCCAATTGTAGAACTTGAAAAGATCACAAAACTGCAATCCATGACCGATAGAAGAGACTGCAGAGCCCAGCTGCATTCAGAGAAACTCCGAATACTGACTGACCATCCAATGCACCAAAGACTAAACAATTTGGGAAATGGAAAACTAAAGCGGAGAAACTTTGCAGAAATAGCCAAAGCAAAGATGCACGAAGATCCCATAAACGCACTAACAACACAAAAGCCCATCACTACTGTACGAAAACCTATCTGGAGGCAGGATATATTTCCGGAGGTGGTAGAAAATATACCAGGTATTGGAAACAAAAACTGCCAGACTGAAAAAGAAAGGAGAGATACTACCCTAAGCTTTATATCGAAAAACTACCCAAGCATGGACTGGACCCATGCATACACCGACGGTTCTGTAACAAACACTACACAGAACGGAGGGGCAGGAGCATTCCTGAACCTACCAAATGGCAGAAAAATAACACTGTCATTCGCTACTGGTAAGTACACAAGCAATTTCAGAGCGGAGGCAGAGGCACTGAGGGCGGCAGTGGAAGAAATGGTGACACACAGTGAAAATGAAAGCCATATAGTCCTGCTTACAGATGCTCTCGCCGTAGTCACAGCGCTAAAAAGCCAGAAAAACACTGAGCGTAATGACTTAAGAGCAGTACTCTGTCAACTATGCCAGCAGTCCGCACCAAAAAGGGTAGTGGTACAGTGGGTCCCATCACACTGCAACATCCAAGGCAACGCGGAGGCAGACAGACTGGCAAAAGAAGGTGCAAGACTACCACAAACATATACTAGTATGACGTACGAAGAGTCAGAACGGCTTATTAAAGCCAGATACATGGGAAACTGAACATACCGGCTACACCAAAAACGATGCATATTACCAGTTGAACAGAAGAGAGCAGGTCGTTGTCTTCAGACTTCGCACTGGCCACAATAGACTGAGGTACCACCTATTCAACAAATTGAAGATAGGTGGTACCGACGAATGCCCGTGTGGTACCGGGAAAATGACTGCTGAGCATCTGCTGCAGAACTGCCCGACCAGTGGAACCACAAGACAAGCTCTATGGCAGTGTCGACAGCCTCAAGATGACCGCCGCTTTTTTCGAAAAAATAATGGTTACTGTCTGACTGCGTACGATGAAGAAGAAGAAGAAGACAGACTGGCGAAAGAAGGTGGAAGGTTACCACAACCAGATTCAAGTATGACCTACGAAGAGTCCAAAAGGTTTATTAGGGCCAGATACATGGACAAATGGGAAACAGAGCACACTGGCTACACAAGAAAAAAAATGAAGCTTATTACCAGTTGAACAGGGGGAAGAAGACTATCGTCTGATTAGGCAAAATATACTGATCAGACATGTTGGTCAGGGTCAGGCAAAACATACTGACCAAGACTCTCACCTCGGCTTCATGGTAGCAATCCATGGAAACGGGCTGTTTTCATGGCAGCCCAGCTAACGAGGTGAGGGATCGACATGATTCCTGCAGTAGTGAGTGACACGTAGATGGAGCCAAGCATTGTACAACCGCCTGGAGGACACCGATCCACCTTCATCAGCACGCTCGGGATGTGAGGAAAGCTACTGTAACCTGCCGCTTAACGTCCTTGTCACGGCCCACAAAAGAGTAACCTACTCATTGTATGCATTCGCAAAGAACAGCAAGAACCAGCTGAAACAGAAGAGAGCAGGTCGTGGTCTTCAGACTCTGCACATGCAACAACATAATGAGTTGCCATCTATTCAATAAACCGAAGATAGAGCTACTGACAAAGGCACCTGTGGTACTGGGAAAATGACCCCTGAACCCTATTGTGAGTATTTACGGTAATGCCTCTAGTTGAGAGGCCACGTCTGGGCCAGGCTAAGAACCAGACAACCGTTGAATCGATGGACTCTCCTCCCAAACAATCGTTTATTCCACTTTCTATTTCATGTTCGCAGAGAACACGCACAGCGAACCGACTATTTTGGGCAGAGCTGTGCACGCAGCACACGGAGCGACGAGATGCTAGCGGATCGGAAGTCGTAAAACATCTTAACCTTGTGTGTTCAGATTTTGAACAGACCTTCCCCAGTCTGTCCTGATGTGTAGAAATTCGGTGGCATGCGTAAGTGCTTGTTAGGATAATTGCTACAATGCCATTAAAAAAACCCACAAAAAACGTCGCAACAGAACGAAGTAATTAGCCTAGCAGTTCATGGATTCGCGCGCGGTGTAATCACATACAAGCCTAAAGTAAACAGCGATGGATGCAGTAGCACTGGCGGGAGCTAAATCGGTAAGTTCACACTGACATTGTTTTTACTGTTGCTTTTATATGTGGCCCTGTCACAGCTGTAGCTGGGGTAACCGTTATCTAGACTACTACACATTCATCAGCAGTATCATCATCATCTTGACTATCTTCATCATCGTCTTTGTAAGGAAAGCCAATTAATTCTCTCTGTTAATTCATGTGTCAGAATGTAGGATTGTGGGATATTATATTGTATATCTAGAGGGCTATTGGATATCGTATGCCTAGAGGGCTATTGGATAGTGTATGACTAGAGGGCTATTGGACAGTGTATGTATAGAGGGCTATTGGATATTGCATATCTAGAGGGTTATTGGATATTGTATTCCTAGAGGGCTATTGGATAATGTATGTCTAGAGGGCTATTGTATATTGTTGTCTAGAGGGCTATGGGATATTGTATGCATAAAGGGCTATTGGATAGTGTATGTCTAGAGAATATTGTATGTCTAGTGGGCTATGGGATATTGTATGTCCAGAGGGCTAGTGGATATATATATAGGACTATGGGTTATTGTGTGTCTAGGCTATGGGATATTGTATGTCTAGATGGCTATTGGATATTGTATGTCTAGAGGGCTATTGGATAGTGTATGTCTAAGGGAATATTGGATAGTGTATGTCTAGAGGGATATTGGATAGTGTATGTCTAAAGGGCTATTGGATAGTGTATGTCTAGAGGGATATTGGATAGTGTATGTCTAAAGGTATATATGATATGGTATATCTAAAGCTCTATATGATAATGTATATTTCTAAAGGGACATCATTTTTGCAAACCGAGAAGACTGCTCCACACTAAGAAAGAACTTGTGTTGGAAAGCCTTCTACTCGGGAGGGGTTAACACACATTGTCGTCGTCTCTTACGTCATACTCTCAAAGAAACAGTAGGTATCTTCTCGTCTGTCTCACAGAGAGCTCCGGATCATCTCCCACATCGTCTGCTGGGAGTCATGTGATACAAGATGGCGAGAAAGAGAAGTAGTTAACTGACGTCAGAAGTGTTGAGGTCGCGTACATATAAGCTTGTAACGCGTCATTGCTAACGGCAGTGTCCACTGTGTGGGACGAACTGTACCTTTTAAACGCGTATTGTTGTGTATCTTCATTCCAAAAACATGGGTCACATTTCTTGGGTAGAAACGCAAATAAATACAGAGGGCACGACACGGTTAGGAATGAGAAGGGAAATAATGAACTGCAAAATAATTAGACAAATTAAAAATTTTGAGCATGTAAACAATACTGGGAAAAAAAAAGGTGGTAATTGCGTCTTAATTCACCCCAAAGAAAAGAAATACATATTTTTAGCACATAATTTAAGGTGGAAACTTCACATAGTAGTAATTATTTTACTGTTGTGGGTGTCAAACTTTCTGCGAGAATAGTCGATCATTTCTACTTGTGCTTATTGCTGCTGTTTTAGCAACGGATTTATGGAATCTGTCCACATTGGTTCAGGATAAGAGGAGTAGCATCCAGTTCCTATAGCAACATGGCATTTTCCATGATGTCAGACGATGTAATAGCCATGTTATCTAACCCTAAACCTAACTATAACCGAAACCCAACCCTAAACCTAACCCTAAACCCAACCCTAAACCTAACCCTAAACCTAACCCTAAACTTAAACCTAAACCTAAACCTAATCATAACCATAAATCTAACCGAAACCTACCCCTAAACCTAACCCTAATCGTAACTCTAAACCTAACCCTAAACCTAACCCTAAGCCTAACCCTAAACCGAAACCTAAACCTAACTACAATCGTAACCCTAAACCTAACCTTAAACCTAAATCAATACCTAAACCTAACTACAATTGTAACCCTAAACCTAACCTTAAACCTAACCCTAAACCTAACCTTAAACCTAAACCAAAACCTAAACCTAACCCTAATCATAACCCTAAACCTAACCCTAAACCTAACTCTAATTGTAACTGAAACCTAACCCTAAACTGAAACCTAAACCTAATCATAATCATAACCCTAATCTAAGCGTAACCATAAACCTAAACCTAACCCTAAACCTAACACTAAACATAACCCTAAACCTAACCGAAATCTAACCCTAAACCTAACCCTAAATCGAAACTTAAACCTAACCTTAATCGTAACCCTAACCTAACCATAACCCTGAACATAACCTTAACCCTAACCCTTCACAAAACTGAATATAACCATCTTATCTACACTTCTATCTTTATCTAAGTCATTATTTATTTATTTAAAATAACATTTCACCCGAAATCGAATATCCCGTGACGTAAGATGGAAACCCAGAGAACTCTGTTTGGGGTGAATTAAGACACAAGTATCAGAAAGGTTGAAGGCAGGCGGGCAAGAGGAAGTCAGCGCTAAAAGTTGGACAGCAAACATCAAGAGATGGACTAAAGACAGTCTGTCGGAGTGTGCCATCAAGGACAGAGATGGAGAATGTTGGAGAGCCATTGCAGACAGCCCTCTATGAATGTTGAGAGGTCACATTATCAGTCAGTATATCTGGTCTCGGTGAGCCAAGACTAGTGTCAGGATCATGTGAGATTTGCTGATCAAGACCCAACCTCATGTTGTCGTAGTGGCTCCCGGAAACATACTGTATTACAGCGGTGTAGCCACCAAGGTGGGTGCCGAGACTGTAGTCCTCATAGTGGTAAGCTTACTAACGAATCTCACATTGCACTACAGCCAGGACGAACCCTGTCCATGGTCTCAAAGAACGCATCTGGAGGATCAGCAACAATAGCAGCAGCAACATCAGCAACAACAGCAGCAACTTCAGCAACAACAGCAGCAGCAATAATAACAACATCAGCAACAACAACAGCAGCAGCAACAACAGCAGCAGCAACATCAGCAACAACAGCAACAGCAACAACAGCAGCAGCAATAATAACAACATCAGCAACAACAACAGCAGCAACAACAACAGCAGCAGCAACAACAGCAGCAGCAACATCAGCAACAAAAGCAGCAGCAACAATAGCAGCAGCAATAATAACAACAGCAGCAACAACATCAGCAACAACAACAGAGCAGCAACAACAGCAGCAACAGCAACATCAGCATCAGCAACAACAACAGTAGCAACAACAACAGCAGTATCAATAATAAAAACAGCTGCAGCAACAACAGCAGCAACAACAACAGTAGCAGCAACATCAGCAACAACAACAACAGCAATAACAACAACAGCAGCAGCAACTTCAGGAACAACAGGAACAGCAACAACAGCAGCAACAACAACAAAAGCAGCATCAACAAAAACAGCAGCAACAACTTCAGGAACAACAGTAACATCAACAACAACAGCAACAACAACAACATCATCATACCTCTCCAATCAGTAGATTTGGCCAAGGACAACAACAACACAGAATATATTTATTGACCGATTTATAGCCCCTTTCGTTTCAACTAATGAAGGGAATCAAGACGAAGCGACGTGCACGAGCTGCAGCGTTCAGCTACCAAAAGCTGACTGCTAGCGTCATGGCCAGTGAACCGGAGCTGACTGCTAGCGTCATGGCCAGTGAACCAGAGCTGACTGCTATATTCATGTTCAGTGAACCAGAGCTGACTTCTAGAGTCGTCATGGCCAGTGAACCAGAGCTGACTGCTATATTCATGTTCAGTGAACCAGAGCTGACTTCTAGAGTCGTCATGGCCAGTGAACCAGAGCTGACTGCTATATTCATGTTCAGTGAACCAGAGCTGACTTCTAGAGTCGTCATGGCCAGTGAACCAGAGCTGACTTCTAGAGTCGTCATGGCCAGTGAACCAGAGCTGACTTCTAGAGTCGTCATGGCCAGTGAGCCAGAGCTGACTTCTAGAGTCGTCATGGCCAGTGAACCAGAGCTGACTTCTAGAGTCGTCATTGCCAGTGAACCAGAGCTGACTTCTAGAGTCGTCATGGCCAGTGAACCAGAGCTGACTTCTAGAGTCGTCATGGCCAGTGAACCAGAGCTGACTTCTAGAGTCGTCATGGCCAGTGAACCAGAGCTGACTTCTAGAGTCGTCATGGCCAGTGAACCAGAGCTGACTTCTAGAGTCGTCATGGCCAGTGAACCAGAGCTGACTTCTAGAGTCGTCATGGCCAGTTAACCAGATCTGCCAAGACTCTTCTACACCTCCACGCGATGATTCTGGATAACAGTTTACAACAGGAACAGACAGACTAGTTAAGGAGAGAAGAGGTCGAAGAGGGACGACTAACAAGGTACCCACAAATGTCATGCTGAGGTAGGATGAGTTGGACCGAAAGATGAAAATATCGCAGTCAAGCTATAAACTGATGCATTCTGTCTTCCGGACTATATCCTATTACTTGCAAAGCCCTTTTCAGGGTTTGGTAGCGGGAGCCTGAGAACGAACGACGAAGATATTGTGTCATAGTTTATATAGTTGATAAGTTTATATAGTTGATATCTACACCTCCGACACATTCCTTTTTCAGCGCGACAATATATGGACAGGGTTTGAGTTCCCTTTTCGATCCCTATTCTGTCAACCATACTACCTGAGCGCAGCCTGTTTACAGAACTGCCACATGGAGGCGGAATAGGGTATTATCAGCTAGGGTTCGCTAACCCTGACACAAGCAGTAAACTATGAGTCGCTGGCTGCAGTCAAACAGTAGCGAAGTGTTAGAATATACAGGATAGACTGGGCTATCCCAAAAGTATTGTGAAGATTTAGAGAAGGCAACCCTCTGCATAAAACAGAGGTGAAATAAATTAGACATTTAAATTGCAATGGTCATTTTCGTTTTAGTGTAAAAACATGTAAGCAAACACGCGAAGCGGCAAGTGTAGTTCAGGACCAGAGAGTGAGATTGTAAAAAGGCGCATCTTCTTCCTCCCTTTAATCCAAATCACTACGCAAGTTACCCGTTTTAGCGGACACAGCAATAGAAAGGACTGTCCCACACGGCTGAACAAAGAGAGTCGTCTTCATGACATGTGATGGACGAACATAATTTTTTTCTCACAACCCATCATCCACAAATTAGGCCGGCCTTCCCTGGTTGGATTTGTATTTTTAGATTAGGTGAACGATTATGTCCCTTTATGTTCATGACTCAGCTTACCCTAAAATTATCACCCTTCGCTATTGCTGTCAGCTAGCTCATTATCAGCTATGGTACTCTGACCATTAGCAAGCAACCACCCACCAGTCTCTGGCTGATCTCAGCTTATTATCAGCTATGGTACTCTGGCCATTAGCAAGCAACCACCCACCAGTCTCTGGCTGATCTCAGCTTATTATCAGCTATGGTACTCTGACCACGAAGCTAGCAGCTAGCCACGAGTCACTGGCTGATGTCAGCTCATTTAATGCTGCATCTTCTCTCTCGTATTTGAAGATTTCATTTAATCAGTTAATTAAGAATAGCATCAAACTAGGCGTGGCACATGATTAGTTCTTCATTATCCAACCAAGCCCCAAAAATTGTCATATTACACTAAACTTCAAAAAATAATGTGATCTTACTCCTAACCTAATTACGCAGTTTCATTCCCTCTTGAAAGCCATTGGACCGTGTGTGGAAGAGAAACAAATGATGACATTCATTCATGTTAATACACGGCAACATTCACAATTTCAATTGTTTGATTCAAAACCTTCACTAGTGGAACTGAAAGTGTTTCTGAAGTCAGTGTTTGACGATGGATCGAACAATGAATCAATGCCTTTCACTTTCTAAGCCATATTTTTTCACAATAACATAATATGTAGATTTTTCTCTTCAATTTAACCGGTGCTCCATGTATGTTGCACCTACTGATATTATCGGCGTGGGTTAGTTCGAGGACGGGGCGGGTTAGTTCGGGGATGGGGTGGGTTAGTTCGTGGATGGGGTGGGTTAGTTCGAGACGGGGCGGGTTAGTTCGGGGATGGGGTGGGTTAGTTCGTGGATGGGGTGGGTTAGTTCGAGAACGGGGCGGGTTAGTTCGGGGATGGGGTGGGTTAGTTCGTGGATGGGGTGAGTTAGTTCGGGGATGGGGCGGGTTAGTTCGTGGATGGGGTGGGTTAGTTCGAGGACGGAGCGGGTTAGTTCGTGGATGGGGTGGGTTAGTTCGGGGACGGAGTGGGTTAGTTCGGGGACGGCGTCGGTTAGTTCGGGGACGCGGTGGGTTAGTTCGGGGACGGGATGGGTTAGTTCGGGGACGGGGTGGGTTAGTTCGGGGACGGCGTAGGCTAGGGGTTAAGTGATACAACCCGAAGGTGCTGGGATCGCTCCCCATCACAGCACGGCCGTTACCCCGGGGAAGCAAACCCTTAAAAAATGCAGGAGGAAGCAGACCCTTACATAAAATACATGCCGAAGTCAGATGCACTGGGCCGACAGGCGCATAATAAAACGTAGTTCAACGCACACCGCCTTGTGGAAAAGAGAAATAAGGCACCAAAAAAAAACAAAAAAACTTTAATAAATTGTCTCATTCAAAGAAAGATAATAACGAAATCCTTTTCATAATCCACGAATACACAACACATTCCAGCATGTGCTTCACGAACACAACACATTCCAGCATATGCTCCACGAACACACAACACATTCCAGCATATGCTCCACGAACACACAACACATTCCAACATGTGCTCCACGAACACACAACACATTCCAGCATGTGCTCCACGAACACACAACACATTCCAGCATGTGCTCCACGAACACACACCACATTCCAGCATATGCTCCACGAACACACAACACATTCCAGCATATGCTCCACGAACACACAACACATTCCAGCATATGCTCCACGAACACACTACACATTCCAGCATATGCTCCACGAACACACAACACATTCCAGCATGTGCTCCACGAACACACACCACATTCCAGCATATGCTCCACGAACACACAACACATTCCAGCATATGCTCCACGAACACACAACACATTCCAGCATATGCTCCACGAACACACTACACATTCCAGCATATGCTCCACGAACACACAACACATTCCAGCATATGCTCCACGAACACACAACACATTCCAGCATATGCTCCACGAACACACAACACATTCCAGCATATGCTCCACGAACACACAACACATTCCAGCATGTGGTCCACGAACACACAACACATTCCAGCATGTGCTCCACGAACACACAACACATTCCAGCATGTGCTCCACGAACACACACCACATTCCAGCATATGCTCCACGAACACACAACACATTCCAGCATATGCTCCACGAACACACAACACATTCCAGCATGTGCTCCACGAACACACAACACATTCCAGCATATGCTCCACGAACACACAACACATTCCAGCATATGCTCCACGAACACACAACACATTCCAGCATGTGTACTTCATGCACCCTCTCCATTAATTGATTGAGGGGAAGTAGTCAGTGGTTGAGAAGACTTTCTTGAAACCTGCCTGTTTTTGTGGTTGGCTCCCATCCAGTAGCTTCTCAGGTCTGTTGGCAATCACTCTGTTGAAGACTTTATAAAGGAATGAGAGAAGACAGATCGAACGGCAAACATCACAATAATTGTTTAACGTTTTCAATTGGTCGGAGAGCTGGCATTCGTTTAGACATATGTTGAACAAAGTAGCTAAATGTCGCGCTATCGTGTTCTCACCAGCCTGTATTCTTGATTTGTGATTCCTTCTTGTCCTGGGACTTTACCTGGTATTAGTTTTTTTTAATTGCATGTACCACCCCATCTGATTTGATCTTTAGTACCGACACAGATTCCGTGTTCTGGAAATTTGGTGACATAACCATCCCCATCCACAGCATCAAAGCAGCGGATAATTAATAAGCTCAGCAAAGCAATCATTCAGTTCACATATAAATCAATAGAAAGAAAACCCAGTTCATACTCAACACCTTCTGCCCAAAAGGAGATAAGAGCCTTGGAGATTGTCTCGTCGAAAACGTAAATTCGTATATCTACTTAGGCCAACAGATCACGAACTCCCATTCAATATATCGGGACATCTCGCGAAGCGTAATCACGATCTGGCTCCCCTTCAACTGTATTAAACCCATACTGTGGGGACGGCGTGGCCTAGTGGTTAAGTGACACGGCTCACAACTAGAAGGTTCAATCTCCATCACAGCACCGGCCGTTACCCTGGGGAACCAAACCCTTAGAAAATGCAGGAGGAAGCAGACCCTTACATAAAATACATGCTGAAGTCGGATGCACTGGCCCGACATGCGCAAAATAAAAACGCAGTGCAACGCAAACCGCCTTGGGGATTAGAGAAATTAGGCGAACGGAAAAAAAACCAAACAAAAAAAAAAAACCGTACTGCAACAGATGCGAAACGGCTACGCTAGAGCTCACACTCTCAACAGTGTGGTTGCTACAGTCAATGAATATGGCTGAGAGGTGTGGCACCTACGGAAAGCTGATGCAGATAGACTCCGCGTTGTCCAATGAACGATAGAGCGAAGAACATTGATGATCTCCCTTCGAGACCAAATGTGCAACGTAGAGATCAGAAGTCGAACTTCCATCACTGACGTCATAGATGTAGGGCTGTTACGTAAATACAGATGAGCCGGTCATGTGGTGCTCATGCCGGATAACAGATGAGCCGGTCATGTGGTGCTCATGCTGGATAACAGATGAGCCGGTCATGTGGTGCTCATGCCGGATAACAGATGAGCCAGTCATGTGGTGCATGCTGGATAACAGATGAGCCGGTCATGTGGTGCTCATGCCGGATAACAGATGAGCCGGTCATGTGGTGCTCATGCCGGATAACAGATGAACACATAGAGTGACATCAAGGTGGCCTACAACTTCAGACGCCCTTGCGGGTGACCGAGGTTGAGGTGGTGAAATGCTCTGAGGATAACGCTGGGTCCAACATGGAACACCAAGACATAAGAGCGAAATGAGTTTACTCAACATTTGGCTATCTAGAACCAAACACTCGTGCCTGATCGAATACCAGGATTTAGAGATTTATAGAGGAGAAAGGTGGAACCTTTTCCAATATATCTGATACCTTGGTAGTTGTTTGAAATAAAGAACAACAGAGGGACTTCTCTTTAAATGAACCTGAGCAAACGCTTCTTGCAATCACCAAAAACTAGGAACACGAAGCAATATCAGTCGATTCATCGTTGAGTTGAAAATTAGCCCAAAATTACATACTTGATCGCCTGCGCCACTTGATCCTTCTTGTCGCTGATTTCCCTGTGAACAGTGCTGTTTGATAGCGAAACTGCTGCACGTTTTTGCCACCGCCCCATTCAGCATCATCATCATCATAATCATCATCTTCTATCCACTTGTGTCGTTAGTCTATGCCAGTAAGTGTAGTTTTCTGTCGTATACCAACTTTATCGCCAATGTCGTTTCTTCGGTGTCTCTATCAATTTTTTTCGTGGTCTGCCTCTTGCTCTGCAACCATGATGCCTGGTATTGTAGATACGAGCAGCTGGTAACTTTGGTTGCATTTGGCCAGGTGTCCGAACCATTTTACTTTGTCTTGCCATCTATACCGCAATAAATGAAGCAGCAATCCACAGACTGCAAAGTTTCGACATTAAACGAGGTTCGAGCGGAGTGGGGTGCATGAGAGCGACGGCGCAGGAGAGTGTACAACCAGCGAACTACAGGGACCATCAGCATCCATAACTTACGCCATTTGATGAGAGACACCGAGCACCTATGGGTATGCCCGGAGTGCAGTGACGTCGATTCGGAGAAACTGAAACTGAATATTTCTCAAAAATTGTCCTTGTACTTCACAGTTTTCTAGAATCTCCCATAGGTTGTTTATATTCACCACATTTCCTAACAATTCACATTATTTTGAGAGTACAATGGTTGATAAAAGGTTCTCCAATTGCATCTGATAATTTTGGGTTTTCCCGAGTTCACTAAAAAAAAAAAACAAAAAAAAAAACAAAAAAACAAACAAAACAGCATGATATGAAAATGAACGTGAAATTCTATTTCATGCCTGACTTCATTGATAAAATATAGGTTATGAACAATTTGTAAATATTTTTGGTTTCGTTTCAAAGTTTGCCTTCCTGAATTTTACTGGCTGAGGCTTGGCACTTTCAACCTAAGACAGTAATCTATTATGTCATATCATGACGTATTGGGCAGTATATTGATGGCGTGTGTGTCTTTTTGTCATGTTTTGTTTTGCATGTTCCACTATGTCAGTTATGGGTTGGGGAAGGTATAATCAGCAAGGAAGGGAACTGGCCTCGTCACCACACATAGGCTGCGGCCTAGTCCATGAAGAGATTTCTTCACCCGGACGGCAATTGTTGCCAAAATCGTGATAGCCACGCCTCACGGGTCGCTGGAATGCCTCGCCTCACAGGTCGCTGGAATGCCTCGCCTCACAGGTCGCTGGCATGCATCGCCTCACAGGTCGCTGGCATGCCTCGCCTCACAGGTCGCTGGCATGCCTCGCCTCACAGGTCGCTGGCATGCCTCGCCTCACAGGTCGCTGGCATGCCTCGCCTCACAGGTCGATGGCATGCCTCGCCTCACAGGTCGCTGGCATGCCTCGCCTCACAGGTCGCTGGCATGCCACGCCTCACATGTCGCTGGCATGCCTCGCCTCACAGGTCGCTGGCATGCCACGCCTCACAGGTCGCTGGCATGCCTCGCCTCACAGGTCGACGGTATGCCTAGCCCCGGTGTTTATGATCTCTGTGGATGTTTTCTAATTCCTAAATGGACTATTAATTCCAGCAGTGACAACCACGTGCTAGCCTGTACCTAGAACAATAGTTTGTGTTAAATGTGCGTCTAGATAGAGACAGATTCGCTCGCATCAAGCCACAAGGGGAGCCGCGTAGCGCATGTATTAGCGCTCAGGATTCGCATCTGAGTGGTCATGGGTTCATTCCCCAGTTGAGGCTGTAATGTTTTTTTAGAACTCAACGGCGCCCGGGTCGACCCAGCCTTAAATGGGTACCGGTTCATTCCGGGAAGTAAAAGTAGCGAGGGAGAGGAGATGGCTACCGCCCACATATAGCCGGGCCTTTGATTTGTGAGATCGTTAACACCTCATACCCCTACGGCAGTAATAATAGGGGTTACTTTACTTTACTTTACAAGCAACAACGCTAGCTGGAAACTAGGTCAAAATGGGGGTCAATCATATCTCAGAATCGTTAACAGTACTCTTAACCCTGCACATTCGAAGAAAGCGGAATCGAGAGAAGAGAGGGGAGAAAAGAAAGAAGAACAGAACGAAAACAAAAAACCGAAACGATAGCCCAACCTCAATCGTCACCCAACATTGTCGAAGCCCAGCCAGCTAGGCAGAAAAGAAATCAACTGGCTACAGACAACTCAAACTATGGCAGTTTTGCAGGGGCAGTAGTTTTGCCAAGGCTTTCTTTTCGTGGAGGTCTTCCACCACCACCACGCACCCACCAATTACCGCCCCCTTTCTCTCTGGTCGAAGACTCAATGACTCAATGACTCCAGATCTACAAGACGGAAAATCTACGGGGGTGCAGGAAATCTGGAAATAGAAGAAAAAAAACTATGGAAGGCAGCTGCTAAACAGACATTTCCAGACTAGCTTCTACCTGGCTAAGAAAAAGAAGACGGGGAAGAAGAAGAAGATAAAGAAAAACGAAAAGAGGATAAAGGAAAAAAAGAAGAATATGAAGAAGAAGTAAAGGAAGAAGAAGAAGTTGGCAAAATTCACCAGCCTGCCAGAAAGGTGGCCTTCTTCTTCTTCTTTACTCAGGGTCAGACAAATCATACTGACCAGACAATGTTAGTCGGGGTCAGGTTAAACATACTGACCAGACAATGTTAGTCGGGGTCAGGTTAAACATACTGACCAGACAATGTTAGTCGGGGTCAGGTTAAACATACTGACCAGACAATGTTAGTCGGGGTCAGGTTAAACATACTGACCAGACATGTTAGTCGGGGTCAGGTTAAACATACTGACCAGACATGTTAATCGGGGTCAGGTTAAACATACTGACCAGACATGTTAGTGGGGGTCAGGTTAAACATACTGACCAGACATGTTAGTCGGGGTGAGGTTAAACATACTGACCAGACAATGTTAGTCGGGGTCAGGTTAAACATACTGACCAGACATGTTAGTCGGGTCAGGTTAAACATACTGACCAGACATGTTAGTCGGGGTGAGGTTAAACATACTGACCAAACAATGTTAGTCGGGGTGAGGTTAAACATACTGACCAAACAATGTTAGTCGGGGTGAGGTTAAACATACTGACCAGACATGTTAGTCGGGGTGAGGTTAAACATACTGACCATACATGTTAGTCGGGGTGAGGTTAAACATACTGACTATACATGTTAGTCGGGGTGAGGTTAAACATACTGATCTGACATGTTAGTCGGGGGGAGGTTAAACATACTGACCATACATGTTAGTCGGGGTGAGGTTAAACATACTGACTATACATGTTAGCCGGGGTGAGGTTAAACATACTGATCAGACATGTTAGTTGGGGTGAGGTTAAACATACTGACCATACATGTTAGTCGGGGTGAGGTTAAACATACTGATCAGACATGCAAGTCGGGATGAGGTTAAACATACTGATCATACTTGTTAGTCGGGGTGAGGCTAAACATACTGACCAGATATGTAAGTCGGGGTGAGGTTAAACATTCCGACCAGGTATGTAAGTCGGGGTGAGGTTAAACATGCTGACCATACATGTTAGTCGGAGTGAGGTTAAACATACTGATCAGACATGCTAGTCGGGGTGAGGTTAAACATACTGACCATACATGTTAGTCGGGGTGAGGTTAAACATACTGACTAGATATGTAAGTCGGGGTGAGGTTAAACATTCCGACCAGGCATGTAAGTCGGGGTGAGGCTAAACATTCTGCCAGACATGTTAGTCAGGGTCAGGTTAAACATTTCCACCAGACTTGTAAGTCGGGGTGAGGTTAAACATTCCGACCAGGCATGTAAGTCGCGGTGAGGCTAAACATTCTACCAGACATGTTAATCAGGGTCAGGTTAAACATTCCCACCAGACATGTAAGTCGGGGTGAGGTTAAACATTCCGACCAGGCATGTAAGTCGGGGTGAGGCTAAACATTCTACCAGACATGTTAGTCAGGGTTAGGTTAAACATTCCCACCAGACATGTAAGTCGGGGTCAGCTAAAATATGCATGAGAAAAACCCCAACTCACTTCGTCGCAGATCTCCCTGGAAGCAGGCTGTCTTTTGGGAGGCTAGCTAGCGGGATAAACGGGATCAACGTGATCCCCGTGATAGGGAGCGACACATAGATGACGCCAAGCATGTGGAGGCCTCCAATCCACCATCACAACACGCTCAGGATACGAGGAAAGCTACCGATAATATGCCTTCAGGACACACACGAGTAATCTTACCCATTGTGGGCATTCAGGATCATCATCAAGGACATTCGATGATTTATTAATGCTGTCTTCGTGGCACACCATTCACGTGGTACCCAACCGGGGGGGGGGGGGGGGGGGGCAAATACTGTGTCGGAAATACGTTGCTGAACGAATCAATACTGTGATCAAAGTGAATGAACAGGTTCTTGAAACTGAACAGTTTCAAATATCTGGGCTCAACCATCAGCGATGAGGGATCAAAACCAGAGGTCCTGGCCAGAATACCACAAACAACCGCAGCCCTTGCACGATTGAAACATATATGGAAAGATAAATGACTCTCCCTCGCCATAAAGGTCAGTCTAAAGCCCTCACTGGTTATTTTGGTGTTGTTGTTGCTTAGATGTTTACCTCACTAGTTTCTACTGGCGGAAGCGCGCCCATTCCACACCAGACCGTAGCCCATTGGGCGATATCAGGACGCATAAACCAGTGTTTGGATGTATGTCCCAAAGACATGTCTCTGAAACGCGGATGGGAGAGAAAACCAACCCATACATAGCGAAAGTAACTCTTACTAAGCACCGCCCAATACATCTTTTGAAAGTGAAATGTGTCAAGACAGTTGTGGTTAAATTAAGGATACTATAGAAACCAGAACGACAAACTACAGTCTTTTGATACTGAATGGCAAGAAAAGACGGAGGCAATCGATAGAAACGAACAAGGGTGTTATATTCAGTTTTCCACGCCTGCACAGTACAAGGAAATCGAAGGCGATAACATCCATAAATGGAATAACCTATGACTAGAGGAGGCACATCAAACAACCGCAGACAGAGAGGGGTGACGTAGGTTTGTGGGGGTGTCAGCAGGGGTACCCCAACAATCTCAAGAGGTCACCAAATAAACTGAACTGAACTGAACTGAACTACGTTTCAAACTCTGGAACAATAGGGGAACATGGGGAAGATGACGATGTTTGTAGTACCCGGGTTTATTCTACGTCATCAACACGCTCCAGTCGACCCATATGTACATGTATGGGTGGCTTACTGTTAGGTAGGACAGGAAGGATATAAACTTGCTACTACACTTCAGAAAAAGCTGAGGTATAGGACACTATTTTCTGAAATACATCATCTCAGACGGCAGCGTTTCCTATGTGACTAGGTACAGGTAAAGGTGGATCCCGTGGTAACAATTGGCGTCAGGGACCAAGATAACACTTCATGTACTAAGCTTCACCCAATTTGAGGTGGGGTGGCCAGATCTATTCCTTGTTGTTTATACCTTTCCTAAGTCATACGTCAGGTACCAATTTACAGCTGGGTCGACTGGAGGAACGAACTAGGCCCACATTTTTATTTGCCCGTCCGTGATTTCGTACCCTGACGCGGTGTAATCCCAGTCTTAGCAAGGGACAGCTCACTGCCGACTAGGCTGCACGATCCATTAATCGGTATGCCTATCAAATGTTCTAAAGAAATGTCCACTTTAAAATGATTGAAGCGTTGCTTGCTTACTCTGCGCTTTACATATTTCTGGCTGTATGTTTAAACGGAGAACTGAGACGCTGGTCCGGGCGGGCACAACGTACTGACCAGGATGTCGCGTCAGGGTCGGGCACAACATACTGACCAGGATTTCGCGTCAGGGTCGGGCACAACATACTGACCAGGATTTCGCGTCAGGGTCGGGCACAACATACTGACCAGGATTTCGCGTCAGGGTCGGGCACACCATACTGACCAGGACGTCGGATCAACCAGGATCGACCACAATATACTGACTAAGACCACTATCCCTCTCTCACGCAGCGTTACCTGGAGACAGGTTGTTTTCAAAGCAGTCTGGCTGACGAGATGTGGATCGATGTGGTATTCCCTGCAGCAGTGAACACCACGCATATCAAGCCATGCATAGCACAACCGCGATGAGGACCGCGGCCCACCTTCATCACCGTGATCGGGATGTGAGGAAAGGTACTACAATCCGCCACTTAACTCCCTTTTCAGGGCGCACAAAAGATTTAACATACTCATTGTGGGCATTAAACAACAACAACAACATATGTTAAAACAGCATTGGTACTGTGTTATGGGGTTGGGGGATTTGGTGCTACCCTCCCATTGCGGAATCACGGGAAACGAGAGAGCTGATGCTCTGGCAAAAGATGGCAGCAAAAAGGCACAATTTAATCATCTAATACCATACAGAGAAATCAAGAACATCATCAGAAATCAGTATATACACCAATGGAGAGAAGACAGAAGCATAAGCAGTACACCAGACCCAATTCACTATCTCAAAAGAAATCAACAAACTACCTTATTTCGCCTGAGAACTGGACACTGCAGATTACTAGAACATCTATACCGACTGAAGAACTCACACACCGATGAGTGCCCATGTGGAACAGGATGCTAGAACGCTGAGCATATTCTACAAGAATGCCCAATCTATAGGGAAATGAGATACCAGACCTGGCCAGAGGGTGCGGAGCTGAGACTAAAGCTGTGGGGCAGCCGCTCTGACCTGGTGAAGACTACAGACTTCATCATGGCGACTTGCCTGCAGATATAGCATGACCGAAAGATCCTGAACGCAAAGCAGAAAGAAGAAGGTGGTGATTATTTTTGTGGTTAAATTCGTGAGTGGTTGTGGAGATGTGGAAAGAGAAAAGAGACCAGCTGACATTTCACCTATGTCTCATTCTGATGAGTCGTCAGGCGACGGGAAATGCCAGGCGGCTACAGATAGCTGGCATGACTGACCAAGGAATGATGAATGGCTAATTCAGATTTGTGTGCCACGTCACCGACAGGACGTGACGATTCTAGGACACCGATGTACTGGGCTGTCTCCCTTCGGGGATACTCGAAAGATGAGCCTATACCCTCTTCTTTGATGTTGTTGTTGATGTTGATATTGTTGTTGATGTTGCTGTTGATATTGTTGTTGTTGTTGTTGATGTTGAATGCCCATAATAAGTAGGATTACTCTTTTGTGTGCCCTAAAAAGGACGTTAAGTGGCGGGTTGTCGTAGCTTTCATCACATCCCGAGCGTACAGATGATGGTGAACCAGTGTCCTCCAGGCGGCTTTGCCTTCATCTGCGTGTCGCTCACTACTCCGGGATCACGTCGAACCTCACCTTGTTAGCCAGACTGTTTTCCTGGACAACAGCCTGTTTACAGGACGACCAGCGAGGAGGTCAGATGAGGGTCTTGGCCAGTACATTTTGCCAGAGCCTGGCTTACATTGTCTGATCAGTGTGTTTTGCCTGACCAGACGTTAGCCTCATAGTCCCGTATATAGTGGTCCGAATGCTTAAATAAAATAAGCGAGCCAGACTAACCGGTGATCTTTAAAACTTCACATGGGTCACAATAGACAGCAATGTCATGTTTTCAACAAACTAAAAATAGGAGCTACTAGTGGGTATAGCTGTGACACTGATGCAATGATTGCTCAGTGTCTTCTGTTGCTGAGCGTCTCTGTTGTGGGGCATCTTCTGTTGTGGAGCATCTTCTGTTGTGGAGCATCTTCTGTCGTGGAGCATCTTGTGTATCTTCTGTTGTGGAACAGCTTCTGTTGTGGAGCATCTTCTGTTGTGGAGCATCTTCTGTTGTGGAGCACCTTCTGTTGTGGAGCATCTTCTGTTGTGGAGCATCTTCTGTTGTGGAACATCTTCTGTTGTGGAGCATCTTCTGTTGTGGAACATCTTCTGTTGTAGAGCATCTTCTGTTGTGGAGCATCTTCTGTTGTTGAGCATCTTCTGTTGTCTTCTGTTGTGGAACATCTTCTGTCGTGGAGCATCTTCTGTTGTCTTCTGTTGTGGAGCATCTTCTGTTGTGGAACGTCTTCTGTTGTGGAGCATCTTCTGTTGTGGAGCATCTTCTGTCGTGGATCATCTTCTGTATCTTCTGTTGTGGAACAGCTTCTGTTATGGAGCATCTTCTGTTGTGGAGCATCTTCTGTTGTGGAGTTCTGTTGTGGAGCATCTTCTGTTGTGGAGCATCTTCTGTTGTGGAGGATCTTCTGTTGTGGATCATCTTCTGTTATGGAACATCTTCTGTTGTCTTCTGTTGTGGAGCATCTTCTGTTGTGGGGCATCTTCTGTTGTGGAGCATCTTCTGTTGTGGAGCATCTTCTTTTGTGGAACATCTTCTGTTGTGGAGCATCTTCTGTTGTGGAAAGTCTTCTGTTGTGGAACGTCTTCTGTTGTGGAGCATCTTCTGTTGTAGAACGTCTTCTGTTGTGGAGCATCTTCTGTTGTGTAGCATCTTCTGTGGTGGAGCATCTTCTGTTGTAGAACGTCTTCTGTTGTGGAGCATCTTCTGTTGTGTAGCATCTTCTGTTGTGTAGCATCTTCTGTTGGGGAGCATCTTCTGTTGTGGAACAGCTTCTGTTGTGGAACGTCTTCTGTTGTGGAGCATCTTCTCTTGTAGAACGTCTTCTGTTGTGGAGCATCTTCTGTTGTGTAGCATCTTCTGTAGTGGAGCATCTTCTGTTGTAGAACGTCTTCTGTTGTGGATCATCTTCTGTTGTGTAGCATCTTCTGTAGTGGAGCATCTTCTGTTGTGGAACATCTTCTGTAGTGGAGCATCTTCTGTTGTAGAACGTCTTCTGTTGTGGAGCATCTTCTGTTGTGTAGCATCTTCTGTAGTTGAGCATCTTCTGTTGTGGAAAGTCTTCTGTTGTGGAGCATCTTCTGTCGTGGAGCATCTTCTGTATCTTCTGTTGTGGAACATCTTCTGTTGTGGAGCATCTTCTGTTGTGGAGCATCTTCTGTTGTGGAGCACCTTCTGTTGTGGAGCATCTTCTGTTGTGGAACATCTTCTGTTGTGGAGCATCTTCTGTTGTGGAACATCTTCTGTTGTGGAGCATCTTCTGTTGTGGAGCATCTTCTGTTGTTGAGCATCTTCTGTTGTCTTCTGTTGTGGAACATCTTCTGTCGTGGAGCATCTTCTGTTGTCTTCTGTTGTGGAGCATCTTCTGTTGTGGAGCATCTTCTGTTGTGGAGCATCTTCTGTTGTGGAGCATCTTCTGTTGTGGAACATCTTCTGTTGTCTTCTGTTGTGGAGCATCTTCTGTTATGGAGCATCTTCTGTTGTGGAGCATCTTCTGTTGTGGAGCATCTTCTGTTGTGGAGCATCTTCTTTTGTGGAACATCTTCTGTTGTGGAGCATCTTCTGTTGTGGAAAGTCTTCTGTTGTGGAACGTCTTCTGTTGTGGAGCATCTTCTGTTGTAGAACGTCTTTTGTTGTGGAGCATCTTCTGTTGTGTAGCATCTTCAGTAGTGGAGCATCTTCTGTTGTAGAACGTCTTCTGTTGTGGAGCATCTTCTGTTGTGGAGCATCTTCTGTTGTGGAAAGTCTTCTGTTGTGGAACGTCTTCTGTTGTGGAGCATCTTCTGTTGTAGAACGTCTTTTGTTGTGGAGCATCTTCTGTTGTGTAGCATCTTCAGTAGTGGAGCATCTTCTGTTGTAGAACGTCTTCTGTTGTGGAGCATCTTCTGTTGTGTAGCATCTTCTGTTGTGTAGCATCTTCTGTTGGGGAGCATTTTCTGTTGTGGAACAGCTTCTGTTGTGGAACGTCTTCTGTTGTGGAGCATCTTCTGTTGTGTAGCATCTTCTGTAGTGGAGCATCTTCTGTTGTGGAACATCTTCTGTAGTGGAGCATCTTCTGTTGTAGAACGTCTTCTGTAGTGGAGCATTTTCTGTTGTGTAGCATCTCCTGTAGTTGAGCATCTTCTGTTGTGGAACGTCTTCTGTTGTGGAGCATCTTCTGTTGTAGAACGTCTTCTGTTATGGAGCATATTCTGTTGTGGAACGTCTTCTGTTGTGTAGCATCTTCTGTTGTGGAACGTCTTCTGTTGTGGAGCATGTTCTGTTGTGGAACGTCTTCTGTAAATAGTAAATATGTAAGGAACAGAGAAAGCACATACGACCACTATTCCTAGACTAACTCCAGCAGGGTTATCATAACATTAGGCAGGGAATGCAGAAAGTGGTGCAACGGGAGAGCAGAGCTCGTAGTTATCCAGCTGATAAATGATCATGCAGTATAGGAATACAATCATATGTGCGGATGGATCGGTGGAATGTATGAAATGCCTGTTTGGTCAGCGCTTCTATGCTAGAGGGATAGGTAAGGTCGCAACTAAGCAGAGCGGCTCAAGCAGGGCATCATCATCCAATACTATAATGGAGATAAGTGCAGTGACTGCAGCTCTGTGATGGATATGGGATGCGCCTTTAACAGGGGCAGTCATCGTGTCAGACTCCAAGTCATTACTTAGGAAGGTACACAAGGGCTGACTTAGGAAGGTACACAAGGGCTGACTTAGGATGGCAGCTGTGGAGGCCTCAATCGTGCAGGGACTGGTGTCGTTCTACTGTCCTGGTCATTCTGGGGTTCAGTTAATCGGAGAGTTGATATCTTGGCTTCACATACACTAATTATGGGTTCACTATATATTTATAAAAGTGACATTTTGAAGTCTATCAAGGACTGTCTGTTGGAAGATGACAGCGCAATCGATTAATAAGCAATTCACAGACTGACTATTTTTGTTTATGTAGAAATAGGTTCAAACGGAGAGCTGGGATCAAGATGCTGAGCAGCGCATGAGCTGCAGCGGTGAGCGACTCATAGCTGACTGCTAGCGTCAGGGCCAGCGAACCAGATCTGCCAAGACCCTTCTACACCTTCACGCGGCGATCCTGGATAACAGGCTGCAACATGGCAGACTGGCTAAGGAGAAGGGATCGAATAGGGAATGCTAACCCGGTACTAAAAAAATGCTTGCTGAAGTCGGATGTGCTGGACCGAAAGATGCAAATATCGCAGTCAAGCTGTAAAATACGACACAACGCATTCCGTTCTCTTGACTACGTTCTGCTACTTAAACCCTTTCAGGGTTTGGTAGCGGGAGATTGAGAATGAACGAAGCCAAGCCAAACGGACTGCCGCACAAGAGGACGGAGCAGAGGTGTGTACAACCAACCAACTGCCTTAGCCATCAGAGTCCACACCATTCACCATTTCCTGAGAGAAACTGGGCACCTATGAGTATGCCCGGTGTGCAGTGAAATCGATTTTTGGAGCATAACATGAAAGATAGCAATAACCTCATACTGACAACTGCTCTCTGTAAACGCGCATGAATTGACGTCTGAAAATATATCGGGAGGTGGGCAATAAATGCACATTTTTGTTCGTGTGTTAAACGTTTACCATAATCAGCGTATGTGGACTTTGGTTGCGGATGTGTTATAAAACATGCAGGCCCTTTGATTTATGTTCTGTGTAATCATTCATTACACTCTCGTTGAAATCCATCGTTCGAAAAGTGAGTGCAGTATTAATTGTTTTGTCCTCAATTTTTGAATTCAGAATTTCTTGTTTTTCTTTTTGTTGTTATTGTTCTTGTTTTTGTTTTGTTGTTGTTCTTATTGTTCTTATTGTTCTTGTTGTTCTTGTTCTTGTTGTTCTTGTTCTTGTTGTTCTTGTTCTTGTTGTTCTTGTTCTTGTTGTTCTTGTTGTTCTGCTTGTTCTTGTTGTTCTTGTTCTTGTTCTACTTCTTGTTGTTCTTATTGTTCTTGTTGTTCTTGTTCTTGTTCTTGTTCTACTTCTTGTTGTTCTTCTTGTTCTTGCTCTTCCTGTTCTTCTTGTTTTTTTCTTTTCTTCTTCTTTTTCTTATTCTTGTTCTTCTTGTGTTCTTATTCTTCTTGTTCTTCTTCTTGTTGTTCATCTTGTTCTTGGTCTCATTGTTTTTCCTTTCCTTCTTCTTGTTGTTTTTGTTATTCTTTTTCTTGTTCTTCTTTTCCTTGTTCTTCTTTTCCTTGTTCTTCTTTTTCTTCTTCTTCTTCTTCTTCTTCTTCTTCTTCGTCTTCTACTTCTTCGTCTTCTACTTTTTCTTCTTCTTCGTATTCTTACCCTCCTTTTGTTTATTCTCTTCTTCTTGTTTTTCCTCCTCCTCGTCATATTCTTCTTCTTACTTTTCTTATCTGTTTTCATCTTCTTCTTATCTCTTTTCTGTTTTGTCTAATTCTTCTCTTATTCTTCCTCTTCTTCTACTTCACATGTAATTCTTTTCACCCCACACCTGTAAATGGATGCATCCACTCTTGTATTCCTATATGATATATGGATCGTTACTTCTTCAGCTGTTCTCAAATTATAGCGGTCTGTTTTTCTTCTTCTTCTTCTTCTTTTTCTTCTTCGTCCTATTCTTCTTCTTATTCTTCTACTTCTTTTTAGTCTTCGTATATAATCTCTCTCTACCAAGCCATGAAAGGACTTTGCAAGTAGCAGGATGTTGTCCGGATAACTGCATGCGTTTTGTCGTAGTTTACAGCTTGACTGCGATATTTACACCTTTTGGTCCGACACATCCGACCTCAGGAGACATTTTAAAGTACCGGGCTAGCCATCCCTCTTCTATCCCTTCTCCTTACCCGTGACAGTGTTACGGTCTGCGAACTTCAATATATCAAGATATGTGTTCTTACCTCGTCAGAAGGTTTTGATAATGTAAACGTGTATTTTGTATAATTTAGCCGTGTTTATAGTTCACCGAAGTCGTCGTTGACGATGCCTTATCATTGTGCTCCAGGATATCCTGGTAAATATAAGAATGGGCCAGGTGTTTCGAAAAGATTGGATAAGAATGATACGATTAAGACTCTAAGCAGAGAAAACTTTACTCCAACTCATAATGCCAGGAGTGAGTCAAATGTTTTAACATATTTATTTGGTGAATTCATTTTAAAGTAATTATAAACAAGTGTATCAAAACGAGGGGAGAAATCAACGGATATCCAATTAGCTATAGGAGGTGACATGAAGAGAATAAACAATTAGCTCTATACTAATCTATAGGAGGTGACATGAAGAGAATAAACAATTAGCTCTATACTAATCTATAGGAGGTGACATGAAGAGAATAAACAATTAGCTCTATACTAATCTATAGGAGGTGACATGAAGAGAATAAACAATTAGCTCTATACTAATCTATAGGAGGTGACATGAAGAGAATAAACAATTAGCTCTATACTAATCTATAGGAGGTGACATGAAGAGAATAAACAATTAGCTCTATACTAATCTATAGAAGGTGACATGAAGAGAATAAACAATTAGCTCTATACTAATCTATAGGAGGTGACATGAAGAGAATAAACAATTAGCTCTATACTAATCTATAGGAGGTGACATGAAGAGAATAAACAATTAGCTCTATACTAATCTATAGAAGGTGACATGAAGAGAATAAACAATTAGCTCTATACTAATCTATAGGAGGTGACATGAAGAGAATAAACAATTAGCTCTATACTAATCTATAGGAGGAGACATGAAGAGAATAAACAATTAGCTCTATACTAATCTAAAGGGGGTGACATGAAAAGAATAAACAATTAGCTCTATACTAATCTATAGGAGGTGACATGAAGAGAATAAACAATTAGCTCTATACTAATCTATAGAAGGTGACATGAAGAACATAAACAAATAGATCTAATCTATAGGAGGTGACATGAAGAGAATAAACAATTAGCTCTATACTAATCTATAGGATGTGACATGAAGAGAATAAACAATTAGCTCTATACTAATCTATAGAAGGTGACATGAAGAGAATAAACAATTAGCTCTATACTAATCTATAGGAGGTGACATGAAGAGAATAAACAATTAGCTCTATACTAATCTATAGAAGGTGACATGAAGAGAATAAACAATTAGCTCTATACTAATCTATAGGAGGTGACATGAAGAGAATAAACAATTAGCTCTATACTAATGTATAGGAGGAGACATGAAGAGAATAAACAATTAGCTCTATAGTAATCTATATAGGGTGACATGAAGAGAATAAACAATTAGCTCTATACTAATCTATAGGAGGTGACATGAAGAGAATAAACAATTAGCTCTATACTAATCTATAGGAGGTGACATGAAGAGAATAAACAATTAGCTCTATACTAATCTATAGGAGGTGACATGAAGAGAATAAACAATTAGCTCTTTAATAATCTATAGAAGGTGACATGAAGAACATAAACAAATAGATTTATAATAATCTATAGGAAGTGACATGAAGAGAATAAACAAATAGATCTATACTAATCTATAGCACCATAGAAAAATGTGGACAGGCCAAAGAACGAAAGAGGGGACAGATTTATCCAAGTTTATGAATGCAACAATTTGTTAGGAAGAATGTCTAGGGCACAATAGAACGTTTGTAGGTTGTGTATATTGCAAATGAGAAATGGATTTAGGGAAAATGTTAGTAAGATTGGTTGGTTAGACCATATTTAAAAAACAGAGATAGCAAATTGGGCATATTTTTCATGAGGAATGTAGTCAGGGAAAACATGGCTGCATTGGGCTATTTCCAGATGATCCGGAGGCAGCACGGGCAGTCATAAAGAACGCTACATGCCTGGCTGCAAGCTAATCACCGACTCAAGGACACCAAAGCGCCAGCAATGATTCTCGGATACCTCGTATGACATCATACCTCCAGAAGAACTCAGCTATGCTTCGCAATGACCATGCCGAACGTCTACGTCTGAACGGCAATTCCGCGTGGTGGCAGGACAGACAAGGAACGCTTTCTCGTCGAAATCGCTGATGAAGTGGAAGCTGATCTAAGATGTCATGACCTCAGACTTCTCCGCCCTGGAGGTAAGCAGAATGAGAAAAAAAGCAGACTCCATGTGCTCGTCATACGAGGAGGTAGCGAACATGTGGAAGGAACACTGTATGCTCTTAACCACCCACCAGCAACGACATGTCCCGATCTGTCTGCTGAATCTCCGGATCCTCTCTCAGATACAGGAACTAAGATCGCCCCCCCCCCCCCTTTCCCTACTATGTAAGAGATGGACGAGCGGCAGGCCCGGATCACATCCCACCGGAACTGCTGAAACACGCCATCGACCAGATCAGCTCTGCCCTCAATAATTTATTCTTGCAAGTATGGAGGACGGGACACGCCCCGGCAGACTGGCGCGATGGAATCGTCGTCTCCCTCTACAACGGCAAAGATGGTTGTAAAGACTACAGTAAATACAGGCATATAACACTACTCTCGGTACCGGGGAAGGTGTTTGCCTACGTGCTGCACGCTATACTCAAGCCTCTCTTGATCACAAAACGTCGCCCAGAACTGTCTGGCTTCACACAAGTTCGTTCTACAGCCGACACTATTATTGCTCTGCGCCCCCTCGCCGAACTGCACCGGACCTTCAATCGCCCCTTGTACGCTGCATACGTGGACTTGAAGTCTGCCTTCGACTCGGTTGATAGGCCGTCTTTACGGAAAGCCCTCCAGGGAATAGGCACCCCGGCCCGCCCTGATCAAAGAGCTTCACAAGGACATCGACACCAGAATTCGACTGGGTGGTACTCTCTCTGACAGATTCCTCACGACTTCGGTTGTCAGACAGGGATGTGTTCTTGCCCCGACCTATTCTGTCAGGCTGTCGACTGGCTTCTTGACCTCCTCAGCGCGCATCAAGGGTATAGCTATTGATCAGTCAATCTTCACTTATCTCGTTTACTGGACGACATTGTCCTATTCGTCACAGACAGATCTGCGCTGCAGCGCTCTCTGGAATTGTTAGATAGTGAAACACCCTACTTAGGCATGTCTATATCCTGGGCCAAGACCAAAGTTCAGAACTTCATTTCCGACACCGTACCCCAGGGTATTGCAACTCAAGGTCACACTGCAGGGGGCACCAACGAATGTATCTATTTCGGAAGCATTATATCATCCGATGGACGCAGTGGTCCCGATATGTCAAGGCGGATCGGACTAGCTGCGTCCGCTATGCTTGACCTCCGACGTGTGTGGAGTAATGGCAGGATCTCGCTCGAGACAAAAATCCGCATCTACCAGTCTTGCATGGTACCAGTCCTGCTTTACGGCTCCGAAATTTGGATATTTATGAAACATAACATGTCGAGACTTGAGGCCTTTCACATGCGCAATAAGCGGTGTATCCTGCGCATCCGATGGCATGACTACATCCGTAACGTGGAGGTCTTTGCTAAAACAGGCCTCCACCCAATCTCAGAAACAATTGATCGGCGCCGAGTGTCTTTGTTCGGTCATGTTTTACGGCTAGACCAGGAAACCCTCGCCCACAAGATACTACACACGTTTTTCCTCAGCGTCAAAAGTCTTCCCCCGACCGGCTGGAGGTGCAGAAGATGCCGTTCCCGAATAGTATGGCTACAGCAAGTAGCAACCTCCTCCTCCGCCCTGGACGAGGCCTGGAACCACGCCACAGCTGTGGGTCATGGATGTGACCGACCGACGCAACGGGCGTCAGACGCCTAAGCGAACATTATTATTATTATTTTATGACAAAAGACGTGGTCAGAATATGCCAGTCAACTATTCCATAAAAACAGAGTACACAAGCCACAGGTGTAAAATAATGAAAGACCAGATATCCTCAAATCAGAGGTATAAAAAAACAAAGAGAATTTTCAGGGACATGACACGATGGCTTGATGGACATAGACAACACTAGAAGTAAAGAAAATATATTACAGACCAACATTAGAAATGGTATGTGCATTCCTGCTTATTGTATTGGGCAACTGAAACGTGGACAATGAATAAACAGTTGAAGGTGACAATGTATGCCTTTGAAGACCAGAGATAGGAAACGTTAGAGCTCTATTGGAGCCGATCTTCGTTGTGTAGAATTGCTGGGTGAGGCAAATAATGATTTTTTTTTAAAGTGTAAATTCTGCAGAATTAATCGTTGGTTGAGTTTTTTTAAAGACTCCATTGTACTAAGTCCCAGCTTGTGAGAGGCGGAATGGGCAGTGCCGTTCCTTACAGTTTTTACTTTCCCTAACTCATGGGTCAGGTACCCATTTACAGCTGGGTTGACTGGAGAAGCGGTCCCCGATTAAAATCACGACCCGGAATTTTGTGGTCTCCGGACGCGATTCGAACCGAGGCGTGCTGTTACCAGAGGAAATAGCGAATTGCTGGCTATGAACTGAGCTAACACGCCATGATAGGGAAACAAAAACAACCATCAATGTTATAAGTGAACTTCTAACTAGACTATAAAACTCTTTACCAACAGAAAGACAAATATTCGTTGATTTTTAATAGAACTTTTCTAATATAAGGGAAAAGCATCATTTGGGGTAAAGCATGGAATGTGTAATTTTTGCTAGTTTGCTTTTTTCAATACCACCCCACTCACACAATGTCTTGCGGAGCTCTGGGCATATTATACTCCCACATGCATGTGCCATTGACAGGGAATGTTCCACATTCAATTTATTTCCAGCCCATGAACAATTCGGGTGAACATTTTTTTTCATATGCCAAAAATTGCAGCCTGAAGAGCAAGCACATTGTCTGTCTAATGGTGGACGAGATCTATATTAAAGCTGCTCTAGATTTCAAGGGAGGTAGCATTGTGGGCTCTGCTTATAATGATGAAAAGTCTGCAAACAGTGCATATGTATTTATGATAACCAGTTTTCTATCATCCTGTACTATAAAGATTTTGTGCACATTTTGCCTGTGATCAAAATTACTGCACAAGAGCTGTTTCCTGTCGTTAAGAAGGTTGTCGTGTGCTCAGAAGTAATTGGCTTTAAAGTGAAACGCGTAAGATCAGATCAGACAACAAAGCAATTAATGACAAAGCAATGTCATTTTTTTCCTCTCTCACAAGTGTAAGTATTGTATACATACATCCTAATGACCCGAGTAGACCATTGTTTTTATTGTGGACCCTGGAGTAGACCATTGTTTTTATTGTGGACCCTGTGCACATTTTGAAACGTATTGTGAAATAAAACTGAAGTACTTTCAATGTAGATGTTAGTGTTGTAGTCATCCAGTGGTTTGACACATTGCAGTCTGAAGACCAGATTGTATGTCTAATGATGGGCAAGATCCATATTGATATTGTTCTTCATATCTAGATTATCAAAATTATTTTTTCTTAAAAATCGTGTTTCCAGGTCAACTTTGCTGGGATTATATCTAAATTCTTGCATGTAATACAACAAAAAATAAAATAAATAATAGTAAATAAAAGTATTAATAAATTATCCATTTCTATATTCCGCGATCAATTAAACAGGTCATAATGTTACCATCTACATCTAAATAAATTATCCCTTTCTAAAATTCCTCTTTCAATTAAACAAGGCAATCTTACGGCTCAACGCTCTTCGCTTAAACTCTACTCGCGTGACGTCATGAAATCGTGCTGTGGCCTAGATTCACAGGGGCTATTGGTCAAACGTGGTTGATTACGGTCAGCATGTCTAGAAGGTGGAGAACTCAGGACGGCAATATGTTTTAGCAACAACCGCCTGAATGGTCATCATGTACTGACTGCAATATAATTAATCATGCAATAGGACTAATCATGCAATATGATTCATGATGCAGTATGATGACCGTCAAACGTAAGTCATGTTTGTTGTTGTTGAATGCCCACAATGACACGTGTGTTAAGTGACAGGTTACGATAGTTTTTCTCACATTCCATTATCGAAGCGTTCTGATGAAGGTGGACTTCTGTCCTATAGGCGGTTGTGCTGTTTGGCTGCATCTACGCGTCGCTCACTTCTACGGGGATCACGTCGATCCCCCACCTCGTTAGCCAGTCTGCCATTAAACAGATTGTTTCCAATGCGTGGAATTGAGATGTGTCTTGGTCAGTATGCAGTTCATTATTTCCCGAGTCCCTGCTGTACCGTTGTTAATGTACTATATGTATGCTCCCCTGACATTAAACGTACGTTTAAATGCACAATATATGCGCCCCTCACACCCGACAAACTTTTGAACATACATGAGGTCGACGGCTTAACCGCTTCGCCACGGAATTCCTATACTATATATACATATTGATTATAACATATGGAATGAAAATTAACAAAGAAGAAAAGGAAGATACGGATGAATCTCAACAAGGCTTCTAAAAACAGCATGATAAATGGTAAAAACCCAAAATTTAATTCCTTTAAATATGTATGGTCCTGCATATATAGTTATGGAAGATCTAATACAGAAATGAAGACAAGACTTGTGATGGCTGCAGCCGCCATGTCAAGACTGAATGTGATCTGGAAACTCAACAGCATCACTGCATTGAAAGTCAAGCTATATAAATGCTGTCTATTATTGCTGTGGGGCGCGACCGAGCACCCGACAGTATAACTAGGCGGGCAGATTGGACTCATTAGCCTTGGTTGGCATCCAATCTAAGAGGAGGTAAACTGTGACTAAACCCTGGTAGACGAAGCTCGTTAGCCTGTTCAGACAGTTCGCCTAGGAGAGGATGGACTGATTTTAAACCCACAAGTCTGAGGGAATTGATTTCAAACCCACAAGTCACAGGGAGTGCTGGCTAGTTTTTGGGAAGATGAGAGTATCATCGGATGTCTTGAGTAATAGCATCTGCAGGCAAAGACTCCACTGCCTGGTAAAAATCTCGGGAAAGGGTATGGCTACGGGTGTAAACCCAGACAGAAAATCCAGAGTGGTAGCACCTAAACCGGATGGTTTCAAAATTGATGGTGTCAAATTCTCATGCTTTGCATTTCTTTGGATTACACCAGTGAGGCAGAGAGGGGGATCCTGCAGTTTGGGCAGCCTAGGGTCTCAATATTCAGTGCCCGGGCTTGCGCCCTGAGAGGCTACTGACAGGGTGCCACGCGCATGGTCTGCAAAGACTGAGACGGCTATGATGATGATTATTGTGTACGGATGTGAGAGCTAGATCGGACTGCATACAGAACATTGTTGGCTACCTCGCATATGGCACACCCGGCGGACTGAAGTCGAGGATAATGTATTATATTGTATTGTGAGAGCTAGATCGGACTGCATACAGGACATTGTTGGCTACCTCGCATATGGCACACCCGGCGGACTGAAGTCGAGGATAATGTATTATATTGTATTGTGAGAGCTAGATCGGACTGCATACAGGACATTGTTGGCTACCTCGCATATGGCACACCCGGCGGACTGAAGTCGAGGATAATGTGTTATATTGTATTGTGAGAGCTAGGCACTAACTGGTGGCATTGAAAGATGGATATAAGCTTTTGAATATAAACGCTGCAGAAGAATTTTGTGCATCTCTTATAAAGAAAATAAAACAAATGATTCTGTGAGAGATAAAATAAATCACTTCTGTCAGTAGTGAAACAGAAAACTTAATGGTTTGGGCATGTAACGCGACATCTCAAAAATAATATTGCAGAGAACAACTGAAGGTGTGTGGAAGCGAGGAGAACAAAGCTAGTCCTGTTTTCATTACATGAACGAATGGACAGGATTGTCCACACACACGGCTGAGTATAGGATCTATGTAGAACTTTGTGTATTGATGTTCTACAATGGCACAGCACGACTCTAACTGGTTAAAAGACGATTCATTGATTGATTTGTGCATTTCACGCACGACCTATTTCACAATTGACAAGCACCCGTACTTGAGAAAGTACAGAAGGGATAGGTGAGGTATGAATGGAAAGCGACTATTGAGGCCTCAAACCGCCTTGGTTTGGCATGGATCTGCTGTCCTGGTCATGCTGGGGTTCAGGGCAGCGAAAGCGCTGATATTTTGGTTTCACAAGCTCCCGTCACGGGTACGTTAGTGATGGATAGGAGTTGCATGTTAAAATCAACCAACGACCGCGTGCTGGATGAGGACACCAAAATAGATACATCAGCAATCCACAGACTGTAAAGTTTCGACATTAAACGAGATTCGAGCGGAGTGGGGCGCATGAGCGGACGGAGTAAGAGTGTGTAAAACCAGCGAGCTATAGGGGCCATCAGTATCCAGACCCGCCGCCATTTGCCGAGAGAGACTTATGGGTATGCCCGGAGCGCAGTGACGTCGATTCTTAGAAACAGAAAACAGAAACACTCGACCTACGACCAATTGTACTATAATAATAATATAATAATAATACAATAATGATAAAAATAATATAATAATAATAATATACGTCTATCGCAAGCGATGATGACAACAGCAGTCAGACATGTTGTGTTGCACTTGTTGTTGTTGTTTGCGAATGCCCACAATGAGTAGGTTACTCTTATGTGCGCCCTAAAAAGGACGTTAAGTGGCGGGTTGCAGTAGCTTTTCTCACATCCCATGCTGGTGAAGGTGGGCCGGGGTTTTCCAGGCGGGTGTGCTATGCTTGGCTTCATCTGCGTGTCGCTCACTACTACGGGGATCACGTCGAACCTCACCTTGTTAGCCAGACTCTTGTCCTCGACAGCAGCCCGTTTCCAGGACGACCAACGGGGAGGTCAGGTGAGGGTCTTGGTCAGTATATTTCTGGCAGGTGAGTTCGGAGGTGACTCTATAGTCCAATTCTGGCACGGAAAATCCTTCCACATACGTAGCATTTAATGTCAGAATTTGACACGTGTCAGTTGTTTTGTCATTTCGATAGGTGCGTTTTTCTTGTGTCGTGCTTCGGAGGCACTACACTACGTTCCTCAAAAATGAAGGTGCCTCTAATGTTGGTTCTACGCCATGCGGTCTTGTGCGAGACATTCCCATGCGTTTGCATCGATGCTGAAGCGTGTCAGAGATTATTATTATCATCCTAGAACTGGCATGTATTTTATATGTTAGCATTTATTGTTCCCAATTATTGAACCCCCTTAAAACTATTTAGTTTGTCGTATTTATGTGCCAGGTTACAGGTTATTCAGACCGTAACGGTAGGTTTATATAAGCTTATATTTACTGTTTATATACATATGCATTCAGGAAAGGAAAGAGCGGCACAGTCGCAATGCTTACATTGAGACACATATGCGAACAATCTACAGCATAGGTGGCCAAACTGCGGGCCGCTGGCCAGATCCGGCATGCCAACCAGTTTTGGGCTGACCTCTAATTGTTCATTCAAAATAACTGAATACTTCGACCACTGTGCTAAACAAAAATATTACAGAATATCACGCACTGGCAACAGAAACAAAACCAAAAAGATCAAAAACGGACAATTAACATCTCCCCACCTCCCACCAACTCTCTCTCTCTCCCTCTCATTCTCTTTCTCATACCAATGGAGTTCTACTAGATAGTGTCGACAAAACGGAAATGATAACGTCAAATCTCCGATCGTGCACGAGGACAGGCGAAGACAGTGGCGATATCTACTTTGACAATGAGAAACTGAAAGCTATGACATACTTTCTGTGGTCGGAAGTCTCTGAGACCAAATGGTGTTGCTTTGTTTTTAGCATCGGTATGGGAACGTGATCGTAGGAGGGGGGGGGGGGGTGGTAGGTACTTTTCTATGGAAAGGAGTCGAGGTGCTCAGTTGGCCCTGTGAAGTGGGTTAAGTATAAATCAGTAACACTTCTGTGCTCGTAGCTGCATGTTTTCATGTATAAGAGTTTACATTTGTAACAATGTTTTCTAAGTATAGAATAGTTTGATGCTGCTTTCAGTACGTGGTTCATTATATATGTAAAACTAAATCTCAGAACGTTATTTTTTAAGGATGTTATAGGTATGGCCCCCTGGTGTTACCATTTACCATAATTTTGTACCTCTGGTGTTACCATTTACCATAATATCGCCCTCTGGTGTATCCCTTTAACATAATCTGGCCCTCTGGTGTTACCCTTTACCATAATCTGGTCCTCTGGTGTTACCCTTCACCATGATCTGGTCCTCTGGTGTTACCCTTTCCCATAATCTGGCCCTCTGGTGTTACCCTTTACCATAATATGGCCCTCTGGTGTTACCCTTTACCAAAATCTGGTCCTCTGGTGTTACCCTTCACCATGATCTGGTCCTCTGGTGTTACCCTTCACCATGATCTGGTCCTCTGGTGTTACCCTTTCCCATAATCTGGCCCTCTGGTGTTACCCTTTACCATAATCTGTCCCTTTATTGTTACCCTTCACCATGATCTGGTCCTCTGGTGTTACCCTTTCCCATAAACTGGCCCTCGGCCAATCTTAGCTTGGCCACCACTGGTCTACAGAATATGATGGAAACAACAGCCTTATATTCAAAGATCAAGAAAAGGCGTTCGATAGAGTCAACAGAAGTAAACTATGGGAGATCCAAGGTCCTCTCCTTAGTAACGTCAAAGCCCTATATCAGAACAGCCAGAGTTCAGTAAGAACAGAAGGTATGTCGGAGTGGTTCCCCATTTCATCAGGCGTCAGACAGGGTTGTGTTCTCTCACCACTCCTCTTTGTCACTTATATGAATAAAATCACACAGGAGGCAAATACAGAACAGGAAAATACAAACGAATTGCTCTTTGGAGACGACCAATAAACAAAAAATTTATAATAAAGAGGTCCAGAGAGGGTTTAAATTGTGTAGTCAACTTATGGAAATAAAAAGAAATTAAGTCCAACACAAAAATACAAATATTCAACTACAATATAAAGTTCGTCCTATTGTATAACTCTTTAACGCGGACAGCAACTACGAAGATTGCAATGAAAACGGCTCACACTTTCTTCAATCGCTGTCTGCGTCGGATAGTGGGATTCAAGGGGTATGATAATGTGGAACTAGGGGAAAGAACTGGACATACACCAGTAGACCTTGACATAAGGAGAAACCTCTGTCGTTGGATAAGACGCCGGTTGCGGAAAACAGCAGATTTCATTACAAGACAGGCTCTGTTTGGAATCCCCAAGTGAAAAGTAGATGCAGATTTCAACAAACATGACGAAGAAAGCTTGCGACACATATAAAGACACAGGAAAGACGTGGACAGAGCCGCAGTGAATGGCTCAAGACGGAAAGACTTAGTGTGTATTAGTTGAGGTTCGTGACCAAGTAACAATATATTTAATCACTCATCTGGAACAAACGTTGGTCAAACATCATATGACTTCAGAGTGGCGTCACACAGATCCAACTGGAGAGCACTTGTTTCTGCCTTTTGTTCCGTGTATCGCACCTACGAAACATTGTTTGATTGGTTGAGCTGAGGGCCTATTATTAGCAACATATAACCTGTTTGGACTATTTGAATCTGGCGCTGTAATGACTTCGTTGAGTGTGCAACCGCTGGTAGTCATTCTATTGTTTTTAGTTTCCGAGCGCTGGTAGTTATTCTATTGTTTTTAGTTTCCGAGAGCTGGTAGTTATTCTATTGTTTTTAGTTTCCGAGCGCTGGTAGTCATTCTATTGTTTTTAGTTTCCGAGCGCTGGTAGTTATTCTATTGTTTTTAGTTTCCGAGCGCTGGTAGTTATTCTATTGTTTTTAGTTTCCGAGCGCTGGTAGTTATTCTATTGTTTTTAGTTTCCGAGCGCTGGTAGTTATTCTATTGTTTTTAGTTTCCGAGCTAAGGCCATATGTGTACTAGACGAAATTGCAGACGTGAACAAGTTTTCTTTCGAGGTGCGTAAGTGGATTTTTATATGTTTTTGGAAATATGAGAATGGGATTGAGGTGCAGAGACGCCATGGTGGACAAAGCTGCGCCATCGTCACGTCTAACAATTACGAGATTATGCGACAAGTTTGAGAGGGAAGAAACTGTGTGTGATGCAAAAAAGGGACGGTGCGATATGAAGAGAACAAAAACAGGCGAAAGAAGTACACAGACGATGTTGCAGACATTCACAAGATCCCCACTGCAGTTCATATGCCAAGCTTCGCGCGAATCAGGTGTAAGCAAATCAAGTTTCCATCGCATTTTAGTGAAATAAAATTGTAAGCCATCAATGTATGTGAACTACAAAAGACAGTGAAGTTTATACAAGACACAACATTGCAGATATAGACAATATTTTCAAGCGAACGAAAGAAGAAGAAGAAGTAAGCCATCACACATTTCTTCATTCTATGAATTTTCTTTTTCTTCGTTCTCAATCTCCCTCTACCAAACCATGAAAAGAGCTTTGCAAGTACCAGGATGTTGTTTAGAGAACGGAATATTTTGTTTCGTATCCTACAGCTTTACTGCAGTACTTGCACCTTTCGGTCCGACACATCAGACATTTTTGAGTACCGGGTTATAGCCTTCCATTTTTGATCTCTTCTCGTTAGCCAGTCTGATCTGTTGCAGCCTGTTATCCAGGATCATCGCGTGGAGGTGTAGCAAGGTCTTGGCAGCTCTGGGTCGTTGGCCCTGACGCTAGGAGTCAGCTCTGGGTCGTTGGCCCTGACGCTAGGAGTCAGCTTTGGGTCGTTGGCCCTGACGCTAGGAGTCAGCTCTGGGTCGTTGGCCCTGACGCTAGGAGTCAGCTTTGGGTCGTTGGCCCTGACGCTAGGAGTCAGCTTTGGGTCGTTGGCCCTTATGCTAGGAGTCAGCTCTGGGTCGTTGGCCCTTATGCTAGGAGTCAACTCTGGGTCGTTGGCCCTTATGCTAGGAGTCAGCTCTGGGTCGTTGGCCCTGACGCTAGGAGTCAGCTCTGGGTCGTTGGCCCTGACGCTAGCAGTCAGCTTTGGGTCGTTGGCCCTGACGCTAGCAGTCAGCTTTGGGTCGCTACAGCTACAGCTACAGCTCATGTACTGCTCAGCATCCTCACGCTATGAATGAGGACGACCCAGATAGGCGTCTCAAATTTTGTGAGTGGTTTGTAATTTTACAGTGGTTTTACAGATTTGTTAATTATTGAACACCTTAACTTTAAGGTATATGACATAACAAAAAGTTTATGCTATATGTTATTTATATGTGTATGTTATTCAGGCCAGGTCATACTGTAACCGATTAGGTTGTTGGGGTACACATGAAGTAATCCCCGAATTCTCAAGCCACCCCTCTCTGCCAGCGGCCGCTGTCTGTGCCTGCTCTGGTGGGAGATTGGTCCATTCTTTTATGTTGTCTTCCCATTTCTTTTAGGGACAACCTCGTCCGCCTTGCACTTTTCCATGCAGGATCGTATTTGCAAGACCGTTTGATCTCGTATGTGGTCGTACAAAGCGAGTGTCCGTCTGTTGACCCCCTGGCATGTGGTTTTAAAAAGACCATATTGCTGTTGTAATTCTTCCTCGCATTTCCACATTTGTAACTCGGTCTTTTGATGTGACGTTTAGATGTCTTCGGAAACATCTCACCTGCAAGGCATGTCTCCTCCGCTACGGGTCAGCTGTAACTGTCTATGTCTCACAAGCATAGAGAAATATTTATTATGTTATTAACAATAAAAATGTGTAAACATTATTTAGGGACACTCTGTATTTCCTTGTTTTCACGAATAATGGCATCAGCGCGGCCCACCTTCTCACCAGAGACCGCCGGGCTAGGACACCCGAAGGGTTGCTGATCACGGATAGATGTTCATCCGGTCTCACAGCAACCGAACACGCACAGATCTGATGATTGCTCTCTGGGGTACAAACAGCTAAGGGCACTCCCATTTTGTATATGGTTCCATTCCAATTAAGCACGCAGCACCATTATGGAAGGGCCAAACTCGTCTCTACGAATGCATCTTCCCTTCATGGGAGTTTGAAATGTCTGAAATGTACGTTTCGAGATTGTATTGTCAATTTGCGGTTACTTCTTGAAACGCGTGTGTGCGTGCTTGAGTGTGTGTATGTGTGTGTGTGTGTGTGTGTGTGTGCATGTATGTATATGTATGTATGTGTAAAGTAAAGAACCTGTTTCACGCCATGCGGCCTGTGGGGAAAATGGTGTTAGGGCCCCATTATTTGGTGACCTACGGCACATAATGGATATCACCCCGGCCGCCATTACTTCCCAGTACCAAGTTTCTGAGGTCGGGTCGACCTCCAGTTTGCTATCGGAAAAAAAAAAGTCCTGCATCAACTGGAGATTTAACCACGCGCACTAACTACTGGGCTACCGCACCTCTCACATCCACACCTCTCACCTCCACACCTCTCACCTCCACACCCCACCCTCTCAATCATATGTATATATGTTTATACCCTTGTTAAAGCACAGCATATAATGTTGCATAGCTATAGAAGAGGATGCATCTGATACAGAGGTAGTTGTGAATATAGAACCGTAACTTTTCTGTTGGATGCATACACTTATTGGTGAATGCACAACGCATTAACTAGTGCTTTTGTTTGTGAAGCAATTTACAAACTAAACAAGGGGAACTTCATCAGTGTCTTGTAATAAACGCAGCCACAAAACTGTTAAAACAACTACTGCCATGTTTCGAGTACTGTCATAAACAAATACATTAACAGTGAGTCACACAATATAATTGAATCTATGTTTGTATGCATACACCCGAGTGCTAAACCGGACGAAAAGACTAGGTCCCCATGGTCGACACCGCTGTCTATGTAAAATTTACTCTGTTATAGAAACGACACATAGAGTTACTTTATGGCGCGATGGACATCCGGGGTACTGCCATGACTGGCAGTGGTGAAAGCTGAAAGGAAATCACTGTCATTGCCACGGAAGTCATGAGCGCAAACCTTGATGCACGAATTGTGTTTTATAATGTTTTAACGATGAATTAGGCAGACAAACTAAAACAGATTACAACGGAAATGCGAGACTGTCGATTACACAATTTGGGAATACGTGGCGAAATACTATCAAATAAACAAATTACCATCAAGCAGGGTGACAACATGCTTACCAGAAGATAAGCAGCAAACACCTTTATAGATCATTATGCCAGAGCAAACCACATTGATTTCCCTACAGACAGGCATACATATATTAGTGAAGAACAAAAGAGCCACGACAACATCAAGATGGCACCAGAGGAGCACAGGATAGGCACAACTAAACATAAATGAAATGAATGAGGCCATGAGAACTTTAAAGAAAAAGAAATCGCCCAGAAAAGATGGGGTAACAAATGAAATGCTGATGGGGTTGGGCCAAACAGCAAAGAGGAAGTTACTGTCAGTCCTGAACCAAAGCTGGAAAAGGGGAATTGTACCGCAGGCATGGAAAGATGCTGTACTTATACCAGTACAAAAGAAAGAACAAGATAGAACAGATCCAAATGGATACAGGCCTATCAGTCTACTGAGCTGTGTAGGTAAATTAATGGAGCGTATGATAAACACCAGACTGATGTGGCACCTGGAAGAAAAACACATATTAATTCCACAGCAAGCAGGATTTAGACAACACAGATCCACTGAGGACCAGATCACTCTCATAGCACAGGAAATAGAGGATGCTTATCAATAGAAAAAGCATACAGTAGCGGTTTGGATGGATCTAGAGAAGGCATTTGACAAGGTGTGGAAAGAGGGACTTAAAGTCAAGCTACGAAGAAGTGTAGTATGTGGAAAAATGTACAGATGGATCAGCTACTACCTCGAAAACAAATCAGCCAGAGTTCCAGTTCAAGGGCAGATGAGCAAAAAGGTGACACTGGAGCAAGGAGTACCCCAAGGGGGAGTACTGTCATCCGCACTTTTTCTGGTGTATATAAACAACATCATAGAGAATATACCAAGAAGAGTCCACAGCTCCATGTTTGCAGACGATCTGTCTATGTGGACCTCCGAATAAAATCTCACCGTAGCACACAATCGGCTGCACCAGGCCCTAACATTGCTGGAGGAGTGGGCGAAATCATGGCTGGTCAAAATAAATGAAGAAAAAACAACATGTACGATATTCTCGCTTTCAAATAAACCACAGAACACCAAAATAAGTCTTAACGGCAAATATCTGCGGCGAAACGACAACCTAAACTACCTGGGAGTCACATTTGATCGGCGCATGACATGGAAAAGTCAGATCGAGAGAAACCGAATGAGAGCCAGACAAAGAATGGCAATCATGAGGAAACTTGCTGACACAAGCTGGGGAGCAGACGAAAGAATACTGAAGAAACTGTACACTGGAAGAGTGAGACCGATTCTCGAGTATGGCATTGCGGCATGGATAACAGCAGCAAAGGCGAACTTTGATAAAATTAGCAAACATCAAAACCAAGCCATGAGAGTTATAATTGAAGGCATGAAGTCAACGCTAATTGTAGAACTTGAAAAGATTACAAATCTGCAATATATGACCGACAGAAGAGACTGCAGAGCCCAGCAGCAAGCAGAGAAACTAAGAAGACTGACAGACCATCCAGTGCAACAGAGACTAAATAGATTTGGAAAAGGGAAACTAAAGCAGAGAAACTTTGCAGAAATAGTCAAAGCAAAGATGAGCGAAGACCCTATGAACACCATAACAACACCAAAGCCCATCCATACTGTACGCAAATCCACATGGAAGCAGCATATCATTCCGGAGGTGGTAGAAAATATACCAGGTATTGGAAACAAGAACAGTCAAACTGAACAAGAAAGGAGAGACAAAACCCTGAGGTACATATCGGAAAACTATCCAAGCATGGACTGGACCCATGCATACACAGACGGTTCTGTAACAAACACAACACAGAATGGAGGCGGTGGGGTATTCCTGAGCCTAACAAATGGTAGAAAAATAACAATGTCAGTGGCAACTGGAAAAAACTCATGCAATTTCAGAGCGGAGGCAGAGGCACTGAAGGCTGCAGTAAAAGCAATGCTGAAAGGCGAAAGCAATGAAAGCCAGATAGTCCTGTTTACAGATGCCCTGTCCGTGGTTACAGCACTAAAAAGCCAGAAAAATACTGAACTTAATGATTTAAGAGCAGTACTCTGTCAACTATGCCAGCAGTCCGCACCAAAAAGAGTAGTCGTACAGTGGGTTCCATCCCACTGTAATATCCAAGGCAACGAGGAGGCAGATAGACTGGCAAAAGAAGGTGCAAGACTACCACAACCAGATTCTAGTGTGACCTGCGAAGAGTCCAAAAGGTTTATTAGGGCCAGATACATGGCCAAATGGGAAAAAGAACATATGGCTACACAAAAAATGATGCCTATTAACAGTTGAACAGAAGAGAGCAGGTCGTGGTCTTTAGACTCCGCACAGGCCACAGCAGACTGAGGTACCATCTGTTCAATAAACTGAAGATAGGTGATAGGTGGCACTGACGAATGCACCTGTGGTACAGGGAAAATGACCGCTGAACATCTGTTACACAATTGCCCGACATACGAGGACCAGAGAAAGCACATGTGGCCATCACCAGTGGCAACACTAGACAAGCTCTATGGCAGTGTCGACAGCCTCAGGATGACAGCTGCTTTCTTCGAACAAATTCAAGTTGACGTCTGACAGCGTACATGGGCATAGTATTTCCAGACTTGTGCAGCGTGCTGAAAAAAAGTAAGATGGTCGCGCATTACTGGCTGTGCTCTCGAATCTCTCTGGTTTTTGTGTCGCGCCTTCCGATGTTTGTTGGTTTCTGTTAGAATTATATTTCACAATTCCTTCACCAGGTGGTATAAAGGACTTTATTCTGGGGAACTGATGTGCTTTCGTTCGGTTATCCTGTTTGTTATGCTGCATTTCGCGGCATTTCATGCCTAGTTCAATTCGTGGGAGACTAGCCTATGACGGAGCTCTTCTTCTTCTTCTCTTCGTACGCTGTCAGACGTCAACTTGAATTTGTTCGAAGAAAGCAGCGGTCATCATGAGGCTGTCGACACTGCCATAGAGCTTTTCTAGTGTTGCCATTGGTGATGGCCACATGTGCTTTCTCTGGTCCTCGTATGTCGGGCAATTTTGCAACAGATGTTCAGCGGTCATTTTCCCTGTGCCACAGCTGCATTAGTCAGTGCCACCTATCTTCAGTTTTTTGAATAGATGGTACCTCAGTCTGTTGTGGCATGTGCGGAGTCTGAAGACCACGACCCGCTCTATTCTGTTCAGCTGGTAGTAGGCATCATTTTTTGTGTAGCCAGTATGTTCTGTTTCCCATTTGGTCATGTATCTGGCCCTAATAAATCTTTTGGACTCTTCGTAGTTCACACTAGAATCTGGTTGTGGTAGTCGTGCACCTTCTTTTGCCAGTCTGTCTGCCTCCTCGTTGCCTTGGATGTTACAGTGGGATGGAACCCACTGTACCACTACTCTTTTTGGTGCGGACTGCTGGCATAGTTGACAGAGTACTGCTCTTAAATCATTAAGTTCAGTGTTTTTCTGGCTTTTTAGTGCTGTAACCACGGACAGGGCATCTGTAAACAGGACTATCTGGCTTTCATTGCTTTCGCCTGTGAACATTGCTTTTACTGCAACCTTCAGTGCCTCTGCCTCCTCTCTGAAATTGCTTGATAATTTTTCAGTTGACACTGACATTGTTATTTTTCTACCATTTGTTAGGCTCAGGAATACCCCACCGCCTCCATTCTGTGTTGTGTTTGTTACAGAACCGTCTGTGTATGCATGGGTCCAGTCCATGCTTGGGTAGTTTTCCGCTATGTACATCAGGGTTATGTCTCTCCTTTCTTGTTCAGTCTGGCTGTTCTTGTTTCCAATACCTGGTATATTTTCTACCACCTCTGGAATGATATTCTGCTTCCATGTGGGTTTGTGTAAAGTAGGGACGGGTTTGGTGTTGTTATCGTGTTCATAGGGTCTTCGCTCATCTTTGCTTTGGCTATTTCTGCAAAGTTTCTCTGATTTAGTTTCCCTTTTCCAAATCCATTTAGTCTCTGTTGCATTGGATGGTCTGTCAGTCTTCTTAGTTTCTCTGCTTGCTGCTGGGCTCTGCAGTCTCTTCTGTCGGTCATGGATTGCAGATTTGTAATCTTTTCAAGTCCTACAATTGGCGTTGACAATAATGCCTTCTGTTTTAGCTCTCATGGCTTGGTCCTGAAGTTTGCTAATTTTATCAAAATTCGCCTTTGCTGCTGCTGCCCATGCCATACTCGAGAACTGGTCTCACTCTTCCAGTGTACAGTTTCTTTAGTATTCTGTCGTCTGCTCCACAGCTTGTACCAGCAAGTTTCCTCATGACTGCCATTCTTTGTCTGGCTATCATTCGGTTTCTCTCGATCTGACTTTTCCATGTCTTGCGCCGAACAAATGTGACGCCCAAGTAGTTTGGGTTGTCGTTAGGCCGCAGATTTTTGCTGTTAAGACTTATTTTGGTGTTCTGGGGTTTATTTGAAAGCGAGAATATCGTACATTTTGTTTTTTCTTCATTTATTTTGACCAGCCATGATTTCGCTCACTCTTCCAGCGATGTTGGGGCCTGCTGCAGCCGATTGTGTGCTACGGTGAGATTTTTTTCGGAGGTCCACATAGACAGATCGTTTGGAAACATGGAGCTGTGGACTCTTCTTGGTATATTCTCTATGATGTTGTTTATATACACCAGAAAAAGTGTGGGTGACAGTACTCCCCCTTGGGGTACTCCTTGCTCCAGTGCCACCTTTTTGCTCATCTGCCCTTGTACTTGGACGAGGTAGTGGCTGATCCATCTGTACATTTTTCCACATACTTCACTTCTTTGTAGCTTGACTTTATATCTCTCTTTCCACACCTTGTCAAATGTCTTATCTAAATCCACCCAAACCGCTACTGTATGCTTTGTCTCCTGGTAAGCATCCTCTATTTCCTCGGCTATGAGAGTGATCTGGTCCTCAGTGGATCTGTGCTGTGTTAATCCTGCTTGCTGTGGAATTAATATGTGTTTTTCTTCCAGGTGACACATCAGTCTGGTGTTTATCATACGTTTATCACTTTTCCTACACAGCTCAGTAGACTTATAGGCCTGTATCCATTTGGATCTGTTCTATCTTGTTCTTTCTTTGGTACGGGTATAAGTACAGCATCTTTCCATGCCTGCGGTTCAATTCCCCTTTTCCAGTTTTGGTTCAGGACTGACAGTAACTTCCTCTTTGCTGTTTGGCCCAACCCCATCAGCATTTCATTTGTTACCTCATCTTTTCCGGGCGATTTCTTTTTCTTTAAAGTTCTCATGGCCTCATTCATTTCATTTATGTTTAGTTGTGCCTATCCTGTGCTCCTCTGGTGCTATCTTGATGTTGTCGTGGCTCTTTTTGTTCTTCACTTATATCTGTATGCCTGTCTGTAGGGACATCGATGTGGTTTGCTTTGGCATAATGTTCTATAAAGGCGTTTGCTGCTTTTTTCTCGGTAAGCAGGTTGTCGCCCTGTTTTATGGTAATTTGTTTATTTGATGGTGTTTCGTCGTTCATGGCTCTGACTAAATTCTATAGTTTGTTCCCTTCTTTATCTAGATTGAGGCTTTCTGTTTTTTTTCCAACTGACTCTTGTTATTTGGTTCAGTGTTCTTTTGTATTTCGCAGTGATGGCATTGAGGGCGATATTTGCTTCCATATATTGCTCTCTCTCTCTCTCTCTCTCTCTCTCTCTCTCTCTCTCTCTCTCTCTCTCTCTGCCACGTTCCTATCATTTGAGACTTCATCCTCAGCTTTCTGCAGTTCTTGATTCCAATATGTCTTGTAGTTTTTCCTTGCCCCTCTTGGGAAGATCTCGTTGGCTGCTTGCAGTATTGCTTTGCTTAGGCTTTCCACCATAGGTGTCACATTGTTTTTTCATGTGTTGATAGTTTCACAGTCCATCTGTCACCATTGCAAATCTGTCCCAGTCGGCTCGTTTGTAGTTCCAACGTGATAGCGGTTTTATTTCCTGGGGGCCTACTTTCATATCAATAGCTAGCCTAATTGGCCTGTGGTCGCTACCTGCCAGTTGGTCGAGCACCTGACGGTCTATTTTGTGGTGAATATCCGCCGTGGAGAAAGCCAGGCCTGGATTAGAGGTGGTATGCCATGTTCTAGAATAAAAGCTAGGGCTGTCGTCCGGCCTATTGATAAGATAGAGATTTGTGTCTATCTCCCAGTCTTCCACTTCATTCCCTCTGCTGTCTGTGTCTGAATATCCTCACTCTCCGAGTGGCTGTTGAAGTCTCCTCACGGAGTTCAACGTTCCGCTTAACTGCACACCAGAACCCAGTCCAGATTACCACTACTCAAGGACTTTTCTGCTCGGACTGAAACCGATTTCATCCAGCCCGCCCCTCCCTCCACCGGAGGTTTTACGGTGCCTCTCCTAACCTCGTATTCTCAGCAAAGCACACAGCAAGAGTCACGCTGACGAAAAGGTGGGCACAAACAGAAGTCTCGGCGGCGGGACACGTAAAAACAGGGAGCTTGACACGGACAGACACGGAAAGCTTGACTCAAACATTGATCTAACACACTCCTCGCGGCCCTCATCCCAAGGCTGCGGAGTACACGGCTCCACCCGGGGAGTCTGTAGGGATTTCGGTCGACACGCTGCTCATAAACACAGCCTCAGCAGTAGGACATGGTAGTGGTCGATTGACGCAACGGGCCTTTGACTCATTCTCGAACATTCTTCTTATTATTATGCAGTGTATTCTGCTACTGAAAAACTTAGGGCAAGTGTCGATTACCTGTATTATTTGTTGCCGTAGTCACCTGCCACTGCAACACATTTGGTCTATCTGATTACCAGCTTCTGTATTCCGGCAGCGTAGAATTATGTTGGTTGATCCTGAGTCATTGGAGAACTTTCTGACGCACCTCGTCATCCGTGTGAAACTTTATCCTCCGAGATGCTCTTTCGGAATGGCAAAAGGATTAAAATCACTCTAAGCCAAGGCGGGACAGTAAAACCAATGACATTGGTCAAAAGCTGCTATAGTTTTGATGGCCGCGTGGGGTCTCGAGCTGTCGTGTTGGAGGACGCCGTTTTGCTCAAAATTCAGTTGGTTCGGTATCCATCGGCAGGAAACTATGAAAATGAAGATGATCCATACTGATAATATCCGCCGAACTGTTGCTTATACCAGTAACCATCGGTACTTTGCGAACAATAACTCGGATTGCGTTAAAAAAAACGTTTTTGACACTGTGAATGGCTTGACTAGTAATGAAACCTGTCGGTCGATCTTCACGGCTTCACGAAAGCGTTTACACCATTCAAACTCCGATGAGCGTCTGTTCTCCTAATACACATGACAGGCGACGATGAATTTCAGCGTGTTTTGAACCTTTTTTTTTTACCAGAAATATAATCACAACTCGCTCGTTCTGCTCCAGAGTCAACTGGTCCGACGCCATTTTGAAAAACAACACGTAAGAAAACAGCAGCTAATTGCTGATTTCACCACCAGGTGGCAGACATACTCCTCGCTTTGGAATAGTTACTATATTTCTTTAACTTTTTTTTCGGGTTATCCTGACAGAATCCGTATATTTATTAGACACTCCTCACGGAAACAAAACCCATGTTTTAGCGCATCATAATATTGGAAGATCTCAATAGAAAAATTGGAAATGAGGAAAGTGGGCTGTGAAACACGAAATGAGAAAAGGTAAACATTGAATAAACTTCAGCACCTTAAACAATTTATTGATTGGACTGACCCTATTCTCATATAAAGATATCCACAAATTGAAATGGGAATGGACGGACACTATTCTTATATAAAGAAATCCACAAATTCAAATGTGATTGGGCGGACACTTCTCAAAAGAAGATATCCACAAACTAAAATGGGATTCGACGGACACTATTCTCATATAAAGATATCAACAAATTAAAATGGGATTCGACGGACCCTATTCTCATATAAAGATATCCACAAATTAAAATGGGAATGGGCGGACACTATTCTTATATAAAGATATCCACAAATTGAAATGGGAATGGACGGACACTATTCTCATATAAAGATATCCACAAATTGAAATGGGAATGGGCGGACACTATTCTCATATAAAAATATCCACAAATTGAAATTGGATTCTGCAAATTGACGTGACAAAAAAGCAGATGGGACACTTAATGATCAGATGAGGAAAGTGAGAGGGAGGTAGAGATATCCTGTACAAGATGGGGAAAGTGAGAGGTAGGTAGAGATATCCTCTACAAGATGAGAAAAGTGAGAGGTAGGTAGAGATATCCTCTACAAGATGAGGAAAGTGAGAGGTAGGTAGAGATATCCTCTACAAGATGAGGAAAGTGAGAGGTAGGTAGAGATATCCTCTACAAGATGAGGAAAGTGAGAGGTAGGTAGAGATATCCTCTACAAGATGGGGAAAGTGAGAGGTAGGTAGAGATATCCTCTACAAGATGGGGAAAGTGAGAGGTAGGTAGAGATATCCTCTACATGATAGTGGAAAGTGAGAGGTAGGTAGAGATATCCTCCACAAGATGGGGGAAAGTGAGAGGAGGTGCTGATGTAGAAAGTTATCATCACCTTAGTTTGATCTTGATGACCCGTTCCTCGGTCCCAACTTTGTATTCAATGATTCCCGTCTTGGACCGAGGAAGACTGGATCAGAAGTGACGGAGCGATTGAACAACACTTTGGTCTTCGAGATTCCTCTCCAGTCCCGTTTTCCTTTTTTATATATACAAAATGTTGACAAAATAAGTAATTAGGATCACTATTATTATTATTATAATTAATAATGAACTAGTTTCAATATTCAGAAAAATTAGATCAGATAGTTCTGAGAACATTTTCTTTATTGATTTTACGGAAGCAAAATCATTAATTTAGGATTCACATGGTATGCGACACAGCTTGTTGTTTTCCATGCGCATGATGATAGGGAAGACAGTATTTGTTGTGACATAGTGGTTTTCACTTAATTTTTGTATTTTATTTACTCGCGAAAAAGTGATCTATTGTAATGAAGCCATTGCCTAATGTAATGAAGCCTTTGCCTATTGTAATGAAGCCCTTGCCTAATGTAATGAAGCCCTTGCCTATTGTAATGAAGCCCTTGCCTATTGTAATGAAGCACTTGCCTATTGTAATGAAGCCCTTGCCTAATGTAATGAAGCCCTTGCCTATTGTAATGAAGCCCTTGCCTATTGTAATGAAGCCCTTGCCTATTGTAATGAAGCCCTTGCGTATTGTAATGAAGCCCTTGCGTATTGCAATGAAGCCCTTGACTATTGTAATGAAGCCCTTACCTATTGTAATGAAGCGCTTGCCTATTGTAATGAAGCGCTTGCCTATTGTAATGAAGCCCTTGCGTATTGTAATGAAGCCCTTGACTATTGTAATAAAGCCCTTGACTATTGTAATGAAGGCCTTGCCTATTGTAAGGAAGCGCTTGCCTATTGTGAGACCCCTGCGGAGTATGAGGTCCTTAGCTCAAGCTTATTTAGCTTGTGCATACATCTGACACTGATCACTCTATCAGTTCAATAGCCACCTCCGCTTCGAAGGTAGCCTGCAACAGTTAAGTGTATTCTATCTCTTGTCGTAATGATGCAATCTGATAGGCTTTTCCTAGTCATTTTCTGTTGTTTTTCGCCCACTTATAACTTTGTCTGACCCTTGAACTACCCTTTAGTATGGGCTTCAACAAGGAGGTATAGCTTGTTAAATGACCAACGTATCTTAACTGTCTAACCCTGATTTCGGTCATTAATTTTCTTGTCACCTCAAACGTTAGGAAACTGAGACACTAGTACGGTCAGGCACAACATACTGACTAGGACGTTGCGTTAGGACCAGGCACAATATATTGACCAAGACCACTATCTCTCTTCCCTGTAGCGTTCCCTTAAAACTGGCTGTTTTCAAGGCAGTCTGGCTGACGAGATGTGGATCGACGTGATCCGCGTAGTAGTGAGCGTCACGCAGATGCAGTCAAGTATAGCACAACTGCCAGGAGGTTCGCAGTCCACCTTCATCAGCTGTAATTGTCCATGTCTCACAAGCATAGAGGAATATTGAAAGGACCGATGTACGCATTAATCTTGATTTTCGTGCATAAAGCTAACCGTTTATCTTGCCATCTTAATATCTTTATACAGGTTTAGAAGACTGCAGACTGTATACAACCAGTTTCCTCTACTTCGCTTGGTCTATAACTATGCGCATTCAATCTATTCTTGCATGCATGAATTGGCCCTACCTCCACTATTTCCCGCGGCAATTCATTCCAAGCATTCACAACTCTCTTAAGAAAAACAAATTTCTTAGTATCTAATCTGGACTTTTCTTCAATTAATGTGTAGCTGTACCCTCTTGTTCTTGTAGTCGGTGTAACAGACCTCACTGTTTGCCCTGGCCGTTATTCTAACTCAGAACATTCTCACACTCATCCACATCATTCACGACCTACTCAGTAAATGACATATCACACAGCAGGTGGCATATTTATTATATAATACTCATACATAAAAATGAGTAAAGAAATTACAAACACAATACATTTCATCTTAACTAAGCATTCTATTATTATATATATGTTGATATACATATTACTAAAACGGGAATTGTAAGCATTAGCTCTTGATGGAATTCCCAACTAACTAAAATCCAGTTCTATTGCCTTGCAATTACATCACACACCCATCGCATAAACTGCGTCCTCAACACACCTTATCAAATACTCTTCTTCACTCAAATCCCATCAGGCGGGCGATCTCGACATAACTCGTTCACAATGTGTCCTTGCTTACAAACACACGTTCAGATTATCTATTAATGCAAAACTCACACACCTATTTGAGCGACCATGTTCCATCACTAACATTCATCCAACAGTCTACCAATCGCTCCTTTACCTAAGTCGGTGAGTTAAATATACTATCTACATTCAGTCTCTCTCTCTCTCTCTATCGCTCTCATCTCTCTTTCCAACCTCTCTCCATCCAGCATCTAGAGCTAAACTTTTCTCAAGTTATATATCCTCAAGCCAGGCCAGAGCTTGACCAATCGATGGCTATATTCAGTCCCATTGGAACGAAACACTTTGCACACCTGTCACTCATTCTCTCGCAGCAAGCCCCACTGCCAATCCGTCTGTCAATCAATCTCTCCCTACCAAAATAGGAAGGCCAGTGGTCAGTTTCTACCTGTCCACATTCCCCCAACTCTGTTCTCCTTTGTTGAGATGGTGAGTGACCTTGACACGCATTCAGGTAGCTTTAAGCTTTAACATGTTCAGGCATCAGAAACCACGTCACCCCTGTCCTAAACTCCCCTTGCTCCGGCGAGAACTGTTACACCGGCTGCACTTTGAAAAACGTTTTGTATAATTTATCCTTTCCGTTGCCTTAGATTACTTTTGCATAGTTTTCTCATTCGCCAATTTTGCAATCATGGATCCGATATCATTGTCGAAATCGTTTATATATATATATATATGGCTAGGCTTGGCTTCGTTCGTTCTCAATTTCCCGCTACCCAAGCCCTAAAAGGGCTTGAGTAGCAGAATGTAGTCCAGAGAACGGAATGCGTTGTGTCGTAGTTTACAGCTTGATTGCGATATTTGCACTTTTCGGTCCAACACATCCGACTTCAGCAAGCATTTTGTGAGTACCGGGTTAGCATTCCCTCTTCGATCTCTTCTTCTTAGCCAGTCTGCCCTGCTGCAGTCTGTTATCCAGGATCACCGCGTGGAGGTGTAGAGGGATCTTGGCAGCTCTGTTTCGCTGGCCCTGACGCTAGCAGTCAGCTATGTGTCGCTGACCACTGCAGCTCATGCGCTGCTCAGCATCTTGATCCTATATATATATATATGAAGAACAAAAGTGGTCCCAAAACCGAGCCCTGTGGCACTCCACTTTTGACCTCACACCAATCAGAGTACTCCTTATTTATGCCCACTCTCTGCCATCTTCCTATTTAACCAATTTTCTATCCATTTTGCTACTTCGTCACACTATCATGGTTTGTATACTTGTCATGCCAGTACACTCACCAACACCGCTGTGCAACACCCCAATAGACACTAACATCTACGATTTTCCAGCCTGGAAATCCCCAAGATAGTGAATTGAAACTGGAATATTTATGACGTAAGCCTTGTTCCCGGAACTAATTCCAGGTCGCTTACGGCTAATGTTATCGATTCCTGGAATGTTCTAAATTTATTCAGTATAGGAGCAAATGCACGCGAACAGTGGTCCTATAGTCAGAACGACACGGCAACGGCAGTAAGAGCCTATCATCTTATATATATATATTGTTTTGCTTTGTTTTGTTTTTGGCGTTTGCCTTATTTCTCTATTCCGATGTGCGTTGTACTGTAGTTTTTATTTTGCGTCTGTCAGCCCAGTGAATCCGACTTCAGCATGAAATATATATATATATATATATCAAATATTAGGTGATGTGTGGGAAATAAAAATCCAACTTCTACACTTCGTAACGATTGTCAATACAAGCGGCCTATATATCTCTTAGACTTTAAAAATTTTTTTTTTTAACAGAGGATTGGTAACTAAAGTAGCGAGAAACGAGAGCAATTATTTAAACAAATTCGAGAATGGTAGAGCTGTTAGAGCGATTGCCTCGCAGGAAATAGGTCAGGTTTGTGATCCGTGTTGTTGCACGTTCCTCTTCACCCAATTGTAAATATGCACGTGAATGTAAGACATTCCAGCGAGGATGCTAACTCGTCACTCCAACTTGTTAATACTCGAGATCTGTCATAATAATGTCGGTTTACTAACACTTCTTCCCTTACCCACATCAATATCTGTTTTGCGACTACTCTGAGCTTGCCACAATGTTCCATCCATTATGACTCCCCCTCCGCTGTTGTCGGTGAACACCCACGATGACTAAGTTTAGTCCATCCTGAGAAGGGCGTTAAGTGGATGGTTTTCTGTAGCTTTTCTCACATCCTGAGCGTGCTAGATGGGCCAGGGTCCTCCAGACTGTTGTGATATGCTTGTTTTCTTCTGCGTGTCAATCACTACTGACTGCCTTGAAAAACAGCATGTTTCCAATGTTGAGTTTGACAATCGACAGCTCCATGCGCAACCCTCCTCATGTATGGTTGGTCACATTGGACCTAATCTTTCCTCCCAAATAACGAAGCTGATCTTCTAAGTGGAGATCTTACAACAACAAATTATTACAGTGTACTCTCAATTAAGACTGATGGTGTCACAAGATGCTTTTCAAATCACTACCGGCGTGAGACAAGGGTGTGTGCTTTCTCCTCTGTTGTTTACCATCTACATGGACAAAATCGCACCAGAGGCTGGTCAAATTGAGAGATCTGAAGCAGAACATAACTCAATTCACGAATTACTGTTTGCAGATGATCAGTGCTTGCTGTACGACGATGAAAACAAACTGCAAAACCACATGAACGCGCTTGCGACTACCTGTGCTAAATACACTATGCGAATTAACAAGAACAAAACAGAAATTATGATGATCGGTAGAACTCCTGGGCCACTCAAGATAAGTCTAAATGATATTGCTCTTCAATAGGTCCATGAGTTTAAGTATTTGGGCAGTATTTTTTCGGCAGACGGTAGGATCAACAGGGAAATCGAGACAATTTGTCAGAAAGCATCTGCGGTGACTTATCAACTGTCCCTACTGCTTAGACACCCGAGCATTAGTTTGGTAGCAAAGCAACAGCTGATAAACAGTATATTTATGCCGACTCTGTGCTACCAGTGCCAAACATGGCCTCTGTCCAGGGCGCGTGAGAGCTGAATTTCGACTTGTGAAATGAAGTGTTTGAGGAAGGTCATCGGTGTTACCAGGAGAAGAGACAGAATGCGGAATGACGACATTCGAAGTAAGGTCGGCACTACGTCTTGTGTCGAATACATTTCCAGGTAGAAAATAAGTTGGTTTGGTCATCTCATGAGAATGCACCCTCATCAACTTCCACTGATGGGTTACAATGCTGGTAGATCTGGCTACAGGGCAAGGGGGCGGCCGCGAGGTAGGTGCATAGATTAGATGACATTAGAGTGATTATGCAGCGACAATGGCTCACATTGACCGCCGCAACGCACTTGGCGCAAGATAGACTACTTACGCTCCTCACGACGCTTAACGGCACAAGTGGAAAGAAAACTATCTCTCAATTATCCTTATTGATAGTTGTAAAATTTGACGAATTTTAAAACCAGGGTAAACGGAACAACAAAAATTCTTTCAAAAAAGAACTTGTAAAATATTTAAACAAAAACTAAAAATCAACATACGCACTAACTCTTTCAATTCAATTAAGCTATCAAAGATGTTCGATTGTTTTCCTTTATGAAATGTTTGGGAAAATGGTGCTACGCAGATTGTTAAACATTATTCATTTGTATTAATTGCCCATCGCAAGCCATGCTGGCCACATTAACAAGCGGTTTTGTTTTGATGATGTAACTTGCGCTGTATTATGATTATAGTGAGAAAGAAACTGCGCTTGTCATCGACCTCAATCTCTCGTCCCGAGCTACCCTGAACCAGTGGCAAGACATTAATCAAGACGACTGGAGACACCTCATTATGTAGGTACTCTGGTCCCACCTCCCGTGAGACCAGGGATCATTTTAAAACTTGTAGCATTCGATAGTCCACCGTTTTTGTTCATCACTTTGGGAGGCGAGCTCAACATTAGAAAACATATAACTGTGTTCCGGCTGTTTGAGTAGCACTTCAGAGCTAGCTACAGCTGCGTCATGATGGACACATTTCAATTTTGGAATGAATGTTTCTTACTTCCTGGTGTGTGTGTTGTCAGTAGCTCCAGGCTCATTCGTCGCACAATATCTTCACTATTTATAGCTTCATGTCTAAGCAGAGGTGTCACTAGGATTGGTGTCACCCAGGGCGATAACTTATGGTGTCATACCCTCCCTCCCGACTTCCTATATTGACCTCCTCCAAGTCCTCCTATACCAAGCCATTCAGAATACTTAGTAATGTTTGTAAATTTAGGACCTAAATTAACAACAGACGTTTTAAGAAAACAACATAATTCGAGGCAAAAGCTTTTAACTTCAAAATTATTTGTTATTTACATGAGATAGGTTCATCTATTGGGTGTCTACAATCAGTAACTGCTCAAATAGTATACAACTGACATTAACTCTCGACTAAATCAGAACATACTATTGACATTAACTCTCGACTAAATCAGAACATACAACTGACATTAACTCTCGACTAAATCAGAACATACTACTGACATTAACTCTCGACTAAATCAGAACATACAACAGACATTAACTCTCGACTAAATCAGAACATACTACTGACATTAACTCTCGACTAAATCAGAACATACAACTGACATTAACTCTCGACTAAATCAGAAGATACTACTGACATTAACTCTCGTCTAAATCAGAACATACTACTGACATTAACTCTCGACTAAATCAGAAAATACTACTGACATTAACTCTCGACTAAATCAGAACATACTACTGACATTAACTCTCGACTAAATCAGAACATACAACTGACATTAACTCTCGACTAAATCAGAACATACAACTGACATTAACTCTCGACTAAATCAGAACATACAACTGACATTAACTCTCGACTAAATCAGAACATACAACTGACATTAACTCTCGACTAAATCAGAACATACTACTGACATTAACTCTCGACTAAATCAGAACATACTACTGACATTAACTCTCGACTAAATCAGAACATACAACTGACATTAACTCTCGACTAAATCAGAACATACAACTGACAATAACTCTCGACTAAATCAGAACATACAACTGACATTAACTCTCGACTAAATCAGAACATACAACTGACATTAACTCTCGACTAAATCAGAACATACAACTGACATTAACTCTAGACTAAATCAGAACATACAACTGACATTAACTCTCGACTAAATCAGAACATACAACTGACATTAACTCTCGACTAAATTAGAACATACAACTGACATTAACTCTCGACTAAATCAGAACATACAACTGACATTAACTCTCGACTAAATCAGAACATACAACTAAAAACTATAAGCCCTACTGGAATGATGAGTTGCAGAAAGTGGAAGATGCAGTAACAAATGCTAGGAACATGGCAGAGCGAGAACAATCCATGGAGGCAAACATCGCCCTCAAAGCCGCCACGGCGAAATACAAACACACTCTCAAGCAAACAGCAAGAGAAAGCTGGAAAAATAAAACGGAAAGCCTAAACCTGGACAAAGACGGGAACAAGCTATGGAAGCTAGTCAGAGCCATGAACGACGAAACCCCGTCAAATAAACATATTACCATCAAGCAGGGCGAGAACTTGATCACAGGTAAGAAAGCCGCAAACGCCTTTGTCGATCACTATGCCAGAGCAAACCACATCGAGGTCCCTGCAGATAAGCATACAGACATTAGCGAAGAGCTAAAGGGGCACGACAACATGAATACGGCACATGAAGAGCACATGATGGCCAAATAACCAAGGCGCGAAATGGAACAGGCTATGAAAACATTAAAGAAAAGGAAATCTGCCGGAAAAGACGGGATAACAAACGAAATGCTGATGGAGCTGGGCCAAACAGCGAAGAGGAAACTGCTATCGGTCCTGAACCAAAGCTGGAACAGGGGAATTGTACCCCAGGCATGGAAAGACGCAATACTGGTACCAGTACCAAAAACAGGAAAGGATAAAACAGATCCAAATGGATACAGGCCCATCAGCCTACTGAGCTGTGTCGGCAAGCTGATGGAACGGATGATAAACACCAGACTGATGTGGCATCTGGAAGAAAAACGAATACTAATTTCACAGCAAGCCGGCTTTAGACAGCACAGATCCACTGAGGACCAGGTCATCCTCATAGCCCAGGAGATAGAAGATGCCTACCAGGCACAGAAACACACAGTAGCTGTTTTGGTGGATCTGGAAAAGGCATTTGACAAAGTCTGGAAAGACGGACTTAGAGTCAAGCTAAGAAGAAGTGATGTTTGTGGGAAAATGTACAAATGGATCAACCACTACCTCAAACAAAGAACGGCCGGAGTCCAAGTACAAGGGCAGATGAGCAAAAAGGTGACACTCGAGCAGGGAGTACCCCAAGGGGGAGTACTGTCACCCACACTCTTCCTGGTATATATAAACGATATTACAGAGAATATACCAAGAAGAGTCCATAGCTCAATGTTTGCAGACGATCTGGCTATGTGGACCTCTGAAAAGAATCTCACCATAGCAAGAAATCGGATGCAGACGGCCCTAACATCGCTGGAAGAGTGGGCGAACTCATGGCTGGTCAAAATAAACGAGAAGAAAACCACATGCACAATATTCTCGCTTTCATTAAAACCCCAAAATACCAAATTAAGTCTAAATGGCAAATTCCTGCAGCCAAACGACAACCCAACCTATCTGGGAGTCACATTTGATCGGCGCATGACATGGAAAAGTCAGATTGAGAGAAACCGAATGAAAGCCAGAGAAAGAATGACAATCATGAGGAAACTTGCTGGCACAAGCTGGGGAGCAGACGCAGGCATACTAAAGAAACTGTACACTGGAAGAGTGAGACCAGTTCTCGAGTATGGCATTGCGGCATGGACAACAGCAGCGAAGGCGAACTTCGATAAAGTTAGCAAACTTCAAAACCAAGCCATGAGAATTATAACAGGAGGCATGAAGTCAACGCCAATTGTAGAACTTGAAAAGATTACAAAACTGCAATCCATGACCGATAGAAGAGACTGCAGAGCCCAGCTGCAGTCAGAGAGACTCCGAAGACTGACCGACCATCCAATGCACCAGAGACTAAACAATTTGGGAAATGGGAAACTAAATCGGACAAACATTGCAGAAATAGCCAAAGCAAAGATGCACGAAGATCCCATAAACGCACTAACAACACCAAAACCCATCACTACTGTACGAAAACCTACCTGGAGGCAGGATATATTTCCAGAGGTGGTAGAAAATATACCAGGTATTGGAAACAAAAACTGCCAGACTGAAAAAGAAAGGAGAGATACTACCCTAAGCTTCATAACGAAAAGCTACCCAAGCATGGACTAGACCCATGCATACACCGACGGTTCTGTAACAAAAACTACACAGAACGGAGGGGCAGGAGCATTCCTGAACCTACCAAATGGCAGAAAAATAACACTGTCATTCGCTACTGGTAAGTACACAAGCAATTTCAGAGCGGAGGCAGAGGCACTGAGGGCGGCAGTGGAAGAAATGGTGACACACAGTGAAAATGAAAGCCATATAGTCCTGTTTACAGATGCTCTCGCCGTAGTCACAGCGCTAAAAAGCCAGAAAAATACTGAGCTTAATGACTTAAGAGCAGCTCTCTGCAAACTGTGCCAGCAGTCCGCACCAAAAAGGGTAGTGGTACAGTGGGTCCCATCACACTGCAACATCCAACGAGGAGGCAGACAGACTGGCAAAAGAAGGTGCAAGACTACCACAAACAGATACTAGTATGAGGTACGAAGAGTCAAAACGGCTTATCAAAGCCAGATACATGATCAAATGGGAAACCGAACATACTGGTTACACCAAAAACGATGCCTATTACCAGTTGAACCGAAGAGAGCAGGTCGTTGTCTTCAGACTTCGCACTGGCCACAATAGACTGAGGTACCACCTATTCAACAAATTGAAGATAGGGTGTACCGACGAATGCCCGTGCGGTACTGGTAAAATGACCGCTGAACATCTGCTGCAGAACTGCCCGACATACGAGGATCAGAGAGAGCAGATGTGGCCATCACCAGTGGAACTGCAAGACAAGCTCTATGGCAGTGGCGACAGCCTCAGGATGACCGCCGCTTTTTCGAAAAAATAATGGTTACTGTCTGACTGCGTACGAAGAAGAAGAAGAAGAACATATAACTGACATTAACTCTCGACTAAATCAGAACATACTACTGACATTAACTATCGACTAAATCAGAACATACAACTGACATTAACTCTCGACTAAATCAGAACATACTACTGACATTAACTATCGACTAAATCAGAACATACAACTGACATTAACTCTCGACTAAATCAGAACATACAACTGACATTAACTCTCGACTAAATCAGAACATACAACTGACATTAACTCTCGACTAAATCAGAACATACAACTGACATTAACTCTCGACTAAATCAGAACATACAACTGACATTAACTCTCGACTAAATCAGAACATACAACTGACATTAACTCTCGACTAAATCAGAACATACTACTGACATTAACTCTCGACTAAATCAGAACATACAACTGACATTAACTCTCGACTAAATCAGAACATTCCTTTCCTGACCTTCAAAGCTGCACACTTGTGAATCAATTCACCGAAATCACCTGTCGACGAGTCACTTTCAATTGATAATATCACAAGATCGGAAATTCTGAACTGTCCAAATGGCAGATCGCAAATAAACGTTTCAGCTTTGAAAAACCCCTTTCATATGAAGCCACTGACACACATAATGTGAAAAATAATTGTACTCTCTCTCTCTCTCTCCATTCTTTCTCCCTATTTCTCTCCCTCACTCTTTATCTCTCTTCCTCTCTCTCTCCCTTTCTTTATTTCTCTATCTATCGCTCTTTCCCTCTCTCTTTCCATTTTCTCTCGCTGTCTTTATCTCTACCTCATCTTCCCTATACCACTCTCTCCTCTCTCTATCTCTCCCTCCTTCTCTCTCTCTATTACTCTACCCCCCCCCCTCTATCACTCTCGCCCTCTATCCCATCATCTATCTACCTCTCTCTATCACTCACGCCCTCTATCCCACCATCTCTTCCCCTCTCTCTCTCTCTATCACTCTCGCCCTCTATCCCACCATCTCTCCCCCTCTATCACTCTCGCCCTCTATCCCACCATCTCTCCCCCCTCTCTCTATCACTCTCGCCTTCTATCCCACCATCTATCTACCTCTCTCTATCACTCACGCCCTCTATCCCACCATCTCTTCCCCCCTCTCTCTATCACTCTCGCCCTCTATCCCACCATCTCTCCCCCTCTCTCTATCACTCTCGCCCTCTATCCCACCATCTCTCCCCCTCTCTCTATCACTTCCACTCTCCTTCTCTCCCTTTTTTTTCTCTCTCTCATTCTCCCCCTCTCTCTCGTCCTCACTCTCTCCTCTCTCTCTGTCATTCTCTCCCTCACACCCACTCTCTCTCTCTTCCTATCTCTTCCTCTCTCTCTCACTCTTTCTCTCTATCACTCTCCACTTTATCTCGCTTTCTTTCTCTCGTTGTTTTTCTCTTTATCTGTCCCTCTCTTTCTCTATTGCTATCCCTCTTTCTCCCTCATTCTCTCTCTCTCTCTCTCTCTCTCACTCACTCTAGCGTCAGAAACAGTTATGCCCTCACATTCGAATGAAGAATAAACTTAAATAACACTCAAGCAGAAGATTGAAAAGTTGGTTCATATTTTTCTGACGTTTCAACCTAAAGGTGTTAGTCAGATACTAGACGCTATAAAACAACAAAAAGAATACCACCGCTAAACTAAGCGTATAACTTAATATTCGAGGGACAGTCGTTAAGTAACTTGCGTTTATACATTTTTTTTTTACAAGATTACGAACCAGAAATTGTTTGTATCTTATTCTGCGTCATAGTCCCTCCGGCAGCACACGACGTCCACTATCTTATGGATGCTCTCTATATAACAGTATTTTGGTGTGACATTTTTGCACGAACCCCATTACCTCGTTATCATCTGCAAACCTCTGACCCGTTGACAACACACTTTCCTACAACCGAGTCATCATGAACAAATTGTGTACTCAACGCTGTTGACTCACGTTCAAATCTACGGTTATTTCATCAGTAGTTATTGGCCTGTTGCCACGGATTAGCTGGTCGATCTGCTATTTCCCATTGTCAGTTCCCATACTTGCTTGTCTCCCATTCCGCGGTTCATCAACGACTTTTTGTTTTCTGTTTTGAAATATGTTTACCGATTCCCACACTGTTTTGAAACGTCTACCCATTCATGCACCGTTTTGAAATCTTTCTACCCATTTGTATACCGTTTAAAAATCTTTCAACCTATTCATACACCGTTTTGAAATTTTTCTACCCATTCGTACACCATGTGGAAATCTTTCTACCCTTTCATATACCATTTTGAAATCTTTCTACCCTTCATACACCTTTTTGAAATATTTGTACCCATTGAAACACCGTTTTGAAATCTTTCTCCCCATTCATACACTCGCCCCTGACTCAAATAACTATCTACATGCTGAACCTTCATTCACTTCTAGATTTCAGAAGGTTTCACACCCTCTGAGTGCAAGTCGACAGTGGGGCAACCATGTTGTACGATATTTTGCGCATGCGCATACTGTTGGATCGTAACAATACCTACATGGAGTAATTCTAAAGCGCCATTTTGTGTCCTAGAATAATATTCTTTGTTGTACATACTCTTCCATGCATTTTTAATTACATATTGCTATTATCGAATGACTGTCCCTCAAGCGTGTGTGTATATATGTATATAAATAAACTGGTCCATCATTCTTAGCAACATTTTGCATAGTTGCCTTTTTGGACCATTTGGACAATAATCGATTGTTAGATTTTTTAAAAAAGGTTGACAAGAATATTGTAGGCGATTCTTCGAAATATTTACAAAGGCAACATAGAGAAATATGACATGACCTACATTTAATGGCTGGACGTCAAATGAACATGCGTGATAACATGTGACCTTCAAATGTATCGATGCCACGGTATCAGTAGGGCGCATGCCTAACAAATGCAATTAGATGTTTTCAGTTGCCAACTCCAAATGAGTAAATTCGACCATGAAACGTAATTTTTAAAATTCTTTCTTCAAGACACATTTACAATTTATTCAATCGATCAAGACCTGTCAGCTCCCTGTGGAGCATATGTACTCAACAAATATTCACCAAGTCTTCCTATCATGAGCCATCTGAGCCAATTCTTTTCGACCTGTTCAAATGAAACCGGACCAAACTGCAACATGTGTACATGCGTACGATGCGCATGATGATGTCACTTCTGGTGTAAACAGCACATACCAACCGTCAAGTTTGAAAATGTCATTATCCTCCGGCATTCAACGTCTGCCCGCTGACTGTAGTCTCTGGTTTTGTGTACGGCATGTCTGGTGGTTTTTGGTACATGACCTCTATTTTCTTGGCATTTATGGTTAATGTAACCTTAAAATATTCACACATTTATTGCAATACACTGACGACAGAAGGGGGGTTGTGGCTGCTCGAAGCTACTCTTTGTAGGTTTAGTTAATTCTTGACGACATTTCTTTGGTAGCGGGTTCTAGTGGCACTTCTTACACCACAAGACACATTTGAGAAGGTGCCAGGTCTCGATCACAGATCATTTACTCCATAGAAGTGAAGTCATCATTGATCACACGTGCGTGACACATCAAAGAAATCCACTTAATTTATCACTAACTTTGTTATACATTTTATGAGTAGCATAACTCAGTGTCATTACTGTCTTTGTTTACAGGAGAGCTTAACAGTACATACCCGGCTAATGGGATCGATTCATTGAAGTTGGGAAAAGTCATCACCAGGGGACAACGTCAGCGCACTGGTCAGATGTGAGTCCTTTTATGGAAGTTTTCGGTGTTGTCGATTATGGTGGTCTTGTTTCGAATTCCTACAATGAGTGGGTTCATTCTTTTGTGCGCCCTGAAAAGGACGTTAATTGACGGGTTGCAGTAGGTTTCCTCACATCCCCAGCGTGCTGATAAAAGTGGACCGCGGTTCTCCAGACGGATTTGCTATTCTTGGTTTCATCTGTGTGACACTCACTACTACGGGGAACACGACGATCCACATATCGTCAGCCAGACTGCCTTTAAACAGCCGGTTTCCAGGGAACGCTACATGAAAGAGTGATAGTGGTCTTATATATTGTGCCTGACCCTGACACGACGTCCTTATCAGTATGTTCTGCCTGACAGGACTAGCGTCTCAGTTCCTCCTGTCAATTATATAAAAAAGGAAGACAAAAAGGGGGCGGAGGTGGGGGGGGGGAATAATGGAGGAGAGGACTTCACCTTGAGAGACACCTTGCTTCGTGGTTTCATTTTACTTGTTTGCCCTTGAAATTGCACTCTTGCTGTTCTGTTGCCTAAATAACTTAACTTAACATCTTTATACTGGTTTAAGACAACCAGTCACATTTGCATTACCCTACTTTAAAAGCTATGCACATCCAATCTATTCTTAAATGCATTAACTGTCTCTGCCTCCACTACCTCCAAGCATTCACCACTCTCTGACTAACTAAATATTTCCTAATATCCAATCTGGACCGTTCTTTAGTTAATGTGTATCTGTGCCCTCTTGTTCCTGTTGGTGGTTGCATTTTGAAGAAAACTTGTTATAGTCTAATTTTACCTTTCCTGTGATTATCTTATAAACCTGTATTAAGTCACCTCGAATTCTTCTCTTTTCTATACACTGCAGACCGGTTTTCCCGAGTCTTTCCTCGTAACTGTAATTCTGGAATCCCACTATCAGTTTTCTCGCTCCACTTTGTATCCTTCCCAGCATGTTTTTATCTCATGTACGATAAGGACTCCACGCCTGTACACAGTACTCCAATTTAGGTCTAACTAATGCTTTATACAGTTTGACAATCACCTCCTTACTCCTATGTTTAATTTTTGTTTTTATCATACCTTATATTGCATTTGCCTTTTTCACTGCTATCTGGACTTCCTCATTCATTGTTCCTTTATTCTCTATTATAACCCCTAGATCCATTTCCTTATCTATCATTCTATAGTAAATAGTTACTGACCCAGTTGAATATTCCTCCACGAAGCCCGTCTTTCCATACTTAGTCAAAAGCTCTCTCCAGTTCTATCCATACTGACAGGGTATGTTCTCGTTTTTGGAGAGCATCTTTTATTTCTTGTGCGATGTCGGTGGCTCGGCTCATCGGCACATGCTGGAAGTTGTTCTACTTGGACTATTATTTGTCAAAGTTATTGGCGGGCCGGCCATATTAAAGACCTGGGGGGAAGAGGTGGATGTGAGGGGGGGGGGGGGGAGCGGCTTGGTTGAACTCATGGTTTACCATGGTTGTGGTTGAACTGACCCTCGGAATGAATGTGGCGGTCACCTCTGCTCCTAATGTGGTTTTTACGTGTTGAAGTCACGGCTTCGTTCGTCAGAAGGTGTCAACTTTGCCAAACTAACGCGGTTTGTCGTAATTTTGTCACGTTTGGTAAAGTGTGTTAATCCGCCTGATCTGGTCTCTATTTAATTCTTCGGTTGCCTGGCACAGACGATCAAGACTTACCACAACTTTATTGTCTGTTTTATACAATCTTTCTGTTTGTTTTTGTTAACTTGTTCACGATCTACTACTAATGTCTGGTTTGTAATGACCAACTACCCCAGTGCCCCTATTAGATATTATGGCCTTTTTCGTCTTTACAGACGGTCAGTAAGCTAGTCTGTTTTAGAGATGGCGGTGGCAGCATCTGTCCTGGAGAGACATCGACTTTCCTGGCTGATTTTGCCGGTTCTTGATTGACAGGGACGACAGCAGTGTACCCAGATAAAGATCGAATGGAGTGGTCTACGCTCCTTTCTTTTGGGCCGCTTGTCTTCCATCTTTGTCATCAGAACTGGCTCTAATGCATCGATGACCGTTCTCCAGGTCGCTCTCCATGTAGCTCTATCCTTTGCAATCTCCTCCCAGGTATTTTGATTGTTCGTAAACAAAATGTTGCAAGCATTCTAAATCGTCATGGATGAGGATTACTTCAGCGACGCGTCTGGCCCTGAACAGAAAACTACGGTGCATCACGGCACAAATGGATACGACAAAACAAGACAATGATTGATCTTTTCATCACGCTCCAGTCGATCCAGCTTGTTAATGGGTATCTGACTTCAAAAGTCAAAGTAACCCATAGCATTAACTGCCGTAGGGGTGTGAATTGTTAGCGACCTCACATTTCAAGGCTCGGTTATATGAGGGCGGGTACCACGCCTCTCCCTGCCCGCCTCAACTTCCCGGAACAAATGAACCGGTACCCATTTACGGCTGGGTCGACCCGGGACCCCTTGCGGTCTTGAAAATATTTTTCACCTCAACTGGGAAATGAACCAGGGACAACTCAGATGGGAAGCCAGCTCGCTATCAACTCCGCTACCCGACTTACAGTAAGGGAAATGAGGCAGACAGGAAGAGCACTGATAATTATGTTTATATATTATTCGTACAATAAAGTCACTTGATCTCTGACGACAGTGGCTACAATCACACCATCTTTACGTTTCTTTTTGGCAAAAGTTAGTTTATCGTCTGGCTACTACACTTATTAAAGCCAGTAAAGTCCCTAGAGTTAGCGTCCCTATGGTTCAGGTCAACCACTGCTCATAATGTCAAAAGATCTCCTTCCGTACCAGACTCCCAGACCATAAATAATTGTTAATCATATTTTTGTTTGTCTGTTGGTACGAACACTACTGCTACTCATAAATCTCGGCTGGACCAGAACGTTTCTTATCTGGCCTCCAAAGCTGGAAACTTGGGAGATCACTTCCCCAAATTCAACGCCTTTCGCCAACTCACTTTACAGTTGATACCATCGCGAGATCGGAAAGCCTTGACTACCACATATCGATCTGATCACAAATAAGTTTGACCTTTGATATTCTTTTCTTGCGTCATACCACAGACACATATATCGTCAGAAATGTTGTTGGGCTTAGTGAAATGGTTGGGAGAGATTATGCACGCATTTATCGTGTATGCTGGGATTATAGGCACTTGCGTCCTAATTCACCCCAAACAGAGTTTCCCGGGTCCCCATCGTTCGTCTTGGGACATTCCATTTCGGGTTAATGAGAGGTCAGGTCGGTAATTTTATGTTAAATAAATAAGTAAAGACTTAGATAAAGATTAAAGTGTAGAAAAGATGGTTATATTCAGTTTTGCAAAGGGTTAGGGTTATGGTTAGGTTTAGGGTTAGGATTAGGGTTGAGTTTAAAGTTAGGTTAATGGCTATGGTTAGTCATAGGGTTAAATATCATGGTTGTTATTACATCGTCTAGCGACATGGATAATGCCATGCTGCTGGAAAAACTGGATGCTGCTCTCCTTATCACGGACCAACGTTGCCAGATTCCAGAAATACATTAAGACCGCAGAAATAAGTGGCTGCAGAACCTGAAATTCTCGTAATTTCTTTCAGAATGTTTAACACGCACCACCCCCCAACAGTTTAAAAAGTGGACAATTATGTGACGTCACAACCTCAAGTTCGATTATACAAATATATATTTCTGATGTTTAGAGTGAATTAAGAAGCAATTACCGGATTATATGTATTAATAAAATATGAGTAATTGGGAAAGAATTGGTTAGCTATCTTCTTCTTCTTCATCGATCACTTGATGCTATGCTTCTAGTCCGGTGAGGTTCACGAAGGAGACTGCGTTTGAGGTTTTCGCCGGTCCCTCACAGCTTTTCGTGCCTCTCTTTTATCTGCATAGGTGGGTTAGTTTTTAGATTGCCCGATAATCAAATGCTGTGATCGGCTACGGATAGCAGGAACATTAATAAAAATTGATTTCATCATCATTATCATCATCTTCTTCTTCTACCCACTTGTGTCTTTAGACAGCATGGGGAGGTGTAGTGTTCTGCCGTGTGGCAGTTTTGGCGCCGATGTTGGTATCAATACGTGTTTCTTTTGTCATTACTGGTCCCATTTCCGTTGTGGTCCACCATTGTTCTATTTCTGGCATGCAAAAATTCACTGGTGGCTTGCTGAACCAATCCAAGTTGTTTTAACTTCATCATCATGTGCCCTGCCGATTGACGTTGGCGGTCATGGACTTCCATTTCTATCACATGTATCGCTTAACAACTCTGTTGTTGATTGCCGTTCATGCCATACACTCTGGCTGTCCAGCATCTTCTCTCTCGACCTTCCTCTGTCTTTCAGGTTGTCCAACATCTTCTATCTCTGCCTTCCTCTGTCTCTCAGGCTGTCCATCATCTTCTCTCTCGACTTTCCTCTGTCTCTCAGGCTGTCCAACATCTTCTCTCTCGGCCTTCCCCTGTCTCTCAGGCTGTCCAACATCTTCTCTCTCGGCCTTCCTCTGTCTATCAGGCTGTTCAACATCTTCTCTCTCGACCTTCCTCTATCTCTCAGGCTGTCCAACATCTTCTCTCCCGACCTTCCTCTGTCTCTCAGGCTCTCTCTCGACCTTCCTCTGTCTCTCTTTCCTTCTATATTTCCCGTTGTCACGGCGTGATCCAAGCCACCTCTGCTCATAACATGCCCAAAAAAGGATGACTGTCTTGTTCTGATCCATGCAACAAGTTGTCTTTGTGTTTGTGGCTCCTCGAGTAATGTATCACTAGTCTTCTTTGTGTTTGTGGCTCCTCGAGTAATGTATCACTAGTCTTCTTTGTGTTTGTGGCTCCTCGAGTACTGTATCATTAGTCTTCTTTGTGTTTGTGGCTCCTCGAGTACTGTATCATTAGTCTTCTTTGTGTTTGTGGCTCCTCGAGTACTGTATCATTAGTCTTCTTTGTGTTTGTGGCTCCTCGAGTACTGTATCACTAGTCTTCTTTGTGTTTGTGGCTCCTCGAGTACTGTATCATTAGTCTTCTTTGTGTTTGTGGCTCCTCAAGTACTGTATCACTAGTCTTCTTTGTGTTTGTGGCTCCTCAAGTATTGTATCATTAGTCTTCTTTGTGTTTGTGGCTCCTCAAGTACTGTATCACTAGTCTTCTTTGTGTTTGTGGCTCATCAAGTACTGTATCACTAGTCTTCTTTGTATTTGTGGCTCCTCGAGTACTGTATCACTAGTCTTCTTTGTGTTTGTGGCTCCTCGAGTACTGTATCACTAGTCTTCTTTGTGTTTGTGGCTCCTCAAGTATTGTATCATTAGTCTTCTTTGTGTTTGTGGCTCCTCAAGTACTGTATCACTAGTATTCTTTGTGTTTGTGGCTCCTCAAGTACTGTATCACTAGTCTTCTTTGTGTTTGTGGCTCCTCGAGTACTGTATCATTAGTCTTCTTTGTGTTTGTGGCTCCTCGAGTACTGTATCATTAGTCTTCTTTGTGTTTGTGGCTCCTCGAGTACTGTATCATTAGTCTTCTTTGTGTTTGTGGCTATTCGAGTACTGTATCATTAGTCTTCTTTGTGTTTGGGGCTCCTCGAGTACTGTATCATTAGTCTTCTTTGTGTTTGTGGCTCCTCGAGTACTGTATCACTAGTCTTCTTTGTGTTTGTGGCTCCTCGAGTACTGTATCATTAGTCTTCTTTGTGTTTGTGGCTCCTCGAGTACTGTATCACTAGTCTTCTTTGTGTTTGTGGCTCCTCGAGTACTGTATCACTAGTCTTCTTTGTGTTTGTGGCTCCTCGAGTACTGTATCACTAGTCTTCTTTGCAGTCCATGGGATCCGCAGCATTCTTCTGTAAAACCACATCTCCGTTGCCTCCAAAGATCTAAACGCTAGTTGCTAATTATTCTTAACTTGACATACACAAATACTGGTTTAGAAGACTCTGCAGAGTCTTGTAGACAACCAGTTTCTCATCCAGTCGTGTAGTGTCATCACAAATGACCAGCGTACGACTGCAATGTTATTCAAGGTCGCCCCCTGCGCCGTCATATTGGTGTAAAAGGGGTCTAGGCTGTTGGTTCTGGGGTTGACATATACCATCTGTTTCCTGATCAGTGGGCCAGGTGTGAACAGTGTTATTGGTTTCGCTACTTTTCCCCCAGCTGCTACACCGCTCACTCTGCTACCGCCACCTTCAGTGTACTTGAACATTGTCTGCCCCTTGGGTAAGTGCACTGATGAGTAATCAGGAACAGGGTAATCTGCATGATATTCCCACTAAAACGTGACTCGTATTGCGCACACACTAACACAAACCTTTTTTTCCCTTATAACATTGAAGGTATAGCAGGCATGACATGGGACTCATTGACAGACAGGCTTGATTAATCCTCTCGGAAAAATGGCATGGCGATCAACACTGGCAGAACCAAACTAATTAACTTAACGTCTTTATACTGGTTTAGAAGACCCTGCAGAGTCTGCATACAACCAGTTTCATTTACATCACCTTGCTCCAAAAGCTATGCGCATCCAGTTTAATCTTAAATGCATTAACTGTCCCTGCCTCCACTACCTCCCGTGGCAATGCATTTCAAGCATTCACCACTCTCTGACTAAAAAAATATTTCCTAATATCTAATCTGGACCTCTCTTTAGTTAACTTGTAGCTATGCCCTCTTGTTATTGTGGTTGGCTGTATTTGAAAAAAAACTTGTTATAATCTAATTTATCCATTCCTCTGATCATCTTATAAACCTGTATTAAGTCACCACAAATTCTTCTCTCTTCTAGACACTGTAGGCCGGTTTTCTTGAGTCTTTCCTCATAACTGTAATTCTGGAATCCCACTATCAGCTTTGTCGCTCTTTTTTTTTGGTATTCTTTCCAGCATGTTTATATCCCCTCTATGATAAGGACTCCACACCTGTACACAGTACTCTAATCTAGGTCTAACTAAAGCTTTATACAGTTTGACTATCACTTCCTTGCTCCTATGTTTAATATTTCTGTTTATCATACCTAACATTGCATTTGCCTTTTTCACTGCTACCTGGACTTGCTCACTAACCTTACCTGTATGATCTATTATAACCCCTAGATCCCTTTCATATCTATCTTTCTAATATTGTTCTCTGTTGGTGCCTAATGACGAACGATGTGGGGGGTGGGTGGAAGGGGGGGGGGGAGGTGGGGAGGATTGTTATCCACTGACTATCACTAGCAATGGTCACGCGCTTAAAATAGTTACTCAGTTCAAATATTTGGGGTCTGTCACTGCATCAACTATGAAAAATCAATTTGGAGAGATTGCAACATATCCCGAGTTGTCTGCCGGTGTCTGTGTATGACAAGGACAAGAATAGCACCACTGCTGAGCAGAGGCGAATAACTGTGTAACATGGCATAACATCGGCCATGGTTAAGTGGTTTTGTTAAAAGCAGCATAAATGGTGTCTAACAGGCTGCGGGTCTATTTTGCTCTAGTGTTTGAGTCTATTAAGATGGACTCGCATATCGGTTAACCACCTTCTGAAGCACTTGTCCTAACGCAGCGGAGTTTAAGCTGCTTGAACCTAAACCGCTAAGCAGGAAATTCTACTCCTGGCTACATCAGCTCACGCCAGAGCTGGGACATGCACAGGAGCATCTGTCTCCGTAGAAGTACAGGTCGACTAGGTGGGACCTGCACAGGAGCATCTGTCTCCGTAGAAGTACCAATCGACTAAGTCTAAGACTAAGACCACATATTTCTGATCACTAAAACCAAATTAATGCGGACATTGATCCTCTGTGTATCTCATTGCTAGTGAAACATGGACATTGAATCGTGCATTGGAGGGGAAAATACAGGGCACGGAGATGACATGTTTCAGACGGATCCATGGGATGTCATGTCATCACGTCACGGATTTCAGTCTGCACAATAATGTCGGACAGTCTATCGGACGGTAGCCGGACCCCCATCAATTGTCAAATCACGAAGGCTCTGCTTAGACGACCATTCGATACTTTCTCAAGGTTTGCCTAATGTGATAGACAGAGGCGGTGTTCCTGACAAGAGAAGGCGAGGTCGCCGTACGATGCACTGAACAGATTCTTCCTTCCTTCCTTACTTCCGTCCTTCCTTCCTTACTTCCGTCCTTCCTTCTTTCCTTTTTTCCTTTCTTTCTTTCTTTTTTTCTTTCTTTCTTTCTTTCTTTCTTTCTTTCTTTCTTTCTTTCTTCTTCTTTCTTCTTCTTCTTCTTCTTCTTCTTCCTTCTTACTTCTTCCTTCTACCTCTTCTTCCTCTTCTTCTTCTTCTTCTTTCCTTCCTTCCTTCCTTCCTTCCTTCTGGCTTCTTCTTCTCTCGTTCCGTTTCGTTTTGTTCGTTCGTTCGTTTGTTCTCAAAATTCCGCTACCAAGCCCCGAAAAGTCCATTGCAAGTAGCAGGATGTTGTCCAAAGAACGGAAAGCGTTGTGTCGTAGTTTACAGCTTGACTGCGATATTTGCACCGTTCGGCCCAACACATTCGACTTCAGCAGGTATTGTTTTTAGTACCGGGAAGCCTTTCCTTATCGATCCCTGATCTCTGTTCAAAGTCTGTAATTTTGTTTGGTTGATAATATTGGATTTTGTTTGGTTGATAATATGGGATTTTGTTTGGTTGATACTGTGTGATTTTGTTTGGTTGATAATATGGGATTTTGTTTTGTTGATAATATGGGATTTTGTTTGGTTGATACTGTGTGATTTTGTTTGGTTGATAATATGGGATTTTGTTTGGTTGATACTGTGTGATTTTGTTTGGTTAATAATATGGGATTTTGTTTGGTTGATAATGTGTGATTTTGTTTGGTTGATAAAATTGGATATTGTTTGGTTGAAAAGGAGGGATTTTGTTTGGTTGATAATATGTGATTTTGTTTTCTTGATAATGTGATTTTGTGTGGTTGATAAGGGGGGATTCTGTTTGGTTGATAATATGTGATTTTAAAAAAACTGTTTGATGTGTGTGACGAGTTGTTTGAAATTGGGTGAATAGTTGTTTGAAATTGTGTGACAGGTTGGTTGACAGTGTGTGAAGAGTCGATCGACATTGTTTTGGTTGAACTTGTGTGTCGCTTTGAGTCTAGTTTCCATTATAGCTGTCCGTACATGACGCATGTGTCCCTAACACAGACCACGACGGGGCGCGGAGATATTGACACAATGATTACCGAGGCTACACAATAGCGATTAAAGTCAACAAAGAAGACATCAAGGTTAAGGTCCAGACTGATTATCAGACCACACGACCAGCCATTTATTAGGTGTTCACGTGGATGATAGAACAGCGGTCTGAGCTGAAGGTAATACTATATTTAGATACATGTTTTTTGTTGAATGTCCCCAGAGATTAACTTCCTCTCTTGTGCGTCATGACAACAGCTTTCAGTGTTGTTTTCCTCACATCACGGGAGTGGTGAGGTAGGGGGATCTGTTTTCTCCAGGTGTTTGTGCTCCATGTTCGTTTCGCTCATTACTGCGGGGATTACTTCAATCCCCCATCTTGTTAACCAGTCTGTCATAAAATAGCCTGTTTCGTGAGAACTGCGTTGAAGTGAGGTGGGGGTCTTGGCCAGTATATTTGATCTAACCCTCATTAACATTCCTTATCAGTATGCTTTGCCTGACCAGACGTTAGTCTCCTCCCCGCGATTATTAGGGGCAGGTCTGTGTGTGACGCAAGAGGCAAAATGCCCATTGCTACAATGAGAGCGTGTTGTAAGATGCACCAGAGGATGTATAACCATTCTAGGGTAGAAGACTCTCCAACTCCTGGATTAGCACATACGGACATTCACACCAACCAAAAGCAGCTTGAGTGTGGAGTAGATTTCTGGGTTTGAACGAACGCTTTACAGACACAGTACTGCAAGTATCATCCTCTGGTTTATCACTGTAAAGACTGGTTGTAAGGTTGCCTGAGCATGTCTCTCCACTTGACCCTACCCTCTTGGTTGGTCAGTCCTAAGACTGGTTGTAAGGTTGCCTGAGCATGTCTCTCCACTTGCCCCTACCCTATTGGTTGGTCAGTCCTAAGACTGGTTGTAAGGTTGCCTGAGCATGTCTCTCCACTTGCCCCTACCCTCTTGGTTGGTCAGTCCTAAGACTGGTTGTAAGGTTGCCTGAGCATGTCTCTCCACTTGCCCCTACCCTCTTGGTTGGTCAGTCTTAAGACTGGTTGTAGGGTTATCTGAGCATGTTTCCCCATTGGACCCTATCCTCGTGTGAGGAATAAGAAAGTTGTTAGTTCCTGGATTATATGACATGTGAGGAATAAGAAAGTTATTAGTTCCCGGATTATAGGACATGTGAGGAATAAGAAAGTTATTAGTCCCCGGATTATAGGACATGTAAGGAATAGAAAGTTATTAGTTTCCGGATTATAGGACATGTGAGGAATAAGAAAGTTATTAGTTCCCGGATTATAGGACATGTAAGGAATAGAAAGGTATTAGTTCCCGGATTATAGAACATGTGAGTTATTATTTCTGGAATTATAGGGCATGTGAGAGTAAAGCTCTTATTTATTGTATTATAGGACTTGTACCTGTGTGAGCATTCGCGGGGCCGACCTGATGCAAACATTGGGATACTTCAACGTTACCACTATCGTTTTCAGCGCACTTGAAGCCGATATCCAGCTGGGTAGACAGTTCCCTGGTCGTACTTCTCCGATTTGCGTGGATGAGCTCATCGAGCCGAACTTTATTGCGTGGTGTGACAACGTGGCGTGACAGCGTGTGTGACAGCGTGTGTGACAACGTGACGTGTCAACGTGATATGACAGTGTATAGGACAGCGTGTGTGACAGCATGGTGTGACAGCATGGTGTGATAGCATGGTGTGACAGTGTGGTGTGACAACGTGGCGTGACAACGTGGCGTGACAACGTGGCGTGACAGCGTGGTGTGACAGTGTAGGACAGCGTGGTTTGACAGCGTAGGACAGCGTGGTTTGACAGCGTGGTGTGATAGCGTAGTGTAACAGCGTGGTGTGACAGCGTAGTGTGACAACGTGGCGTGAAAGTGTGTATGACAGCGTGTGTGACAGCGTGGTTTAACATCATGTGTGACAGCGTGGCGTGACAGCGTGGTGTGACGCTATGCATGGCCGTCCGGAACGTGGCTTGTCCTTCTCGTCGTTTCTGCCACTGCTGAAATGCACAACCCACCGCCTAACTGAGCTAATATTAACTGCTTGGTCTCCGTAAACTTTCAGCAACCGTTGATGGATGTCAGTTGGTGCAACTTTTTCCGCATGAAGGAATTCACACACCTTTGTCGGGACGAAAACAACATTTTGCTGATATTGGCGGGAAGGTTCGCATTTTATTTCCATACTGCCAAAATCAACTTCGGACGTCATTGAACATCATAATAAAATAGAAGGTATTGCTTTGGACTTTTGGAGCGCCTCTCGTATTAACACACACACATACACACACACCCAGAGAGAGACACGCACACCCAGAGAGACACACACACACCCGGACACACACACATACACACACATACGCAGACACACGCACACACACGCATACATTTCAATATTGCAACACGCATACCCACATCGGTACTGAATGGAGATGCTCTGATGAAATAAACAACAGAATAGCCAAGCAAAATCAAGTTTTCCAGAGTAAGTAAGAGGTGAATCTTGTGCAACAAAACCCTATCCTTGGATATAAGGTCTGCAGTTCTTGGACTCTACATGGTACCAGTACTGACATGCAGCAGCATAGTCATGGACGATAGCAGACAAGCACAGAGATCAATGAAGACAACGTAATTGTATTTTTAAAGGAAGGTGATGAAAATGATATGGACTGAAAAGACAGTAAATGCACGATAAAGCACAGACAAAAAGCCAGCTTATAGCAAATGTCAAGATAAGCTAGTCATCCTTTCATGGGCATGCCATGAGAAGAGACCGTTTGGAACACACAGTGACAGCAAGCAGAATCACAGTGAAGAAGGAGAAGGACACAAGGAGAGAAAATATTCGACAGCTTCATATGGTAGCGGTCAACGGCGGAACATATAACCGAAGAAATGAAGGTTCATGATCGCCCACTCCAGTATGCAGGGTACTTGATGGTGAAATATGTATACACACCGTACAAGGCAAAGGCTGCCGTCCATCGTAGACGATGATGGCATTATTCATTTTGCTAGCGCTGTTTTTAGTAAGGATTAACTACGCTACTTTTTATCCTCACTCTCTCGTTTCGAGCCGCCCGACTGCAGTGGCAAGTCAAGGACAAGACGACTAGGTGGCGACTACCAGATGCAGGGGGCTCCGCATCAAAAACTCGTGAAAAGACGGCGGAGTCCAGAGACGAACCCAGACCACCTGATTACAAGGCCGACGGATTAACCCCTTCGCCACGGAATCCCCCCCCCCCCCCACACCATACACACACACCAATATATATATATATATCCTGATGGAGCACCGAAACAATGATTTCCAAAAATACTTCCAGCAGTGAGAGCACTACCACGAGATGTGCTTCCACTCAGAAGGGGTCTATTTCGAAGGATTGTAACTTAATACGAGGGGCGTTCATGTCAAACTTGGACTTTATATTTTAGTTCTACCTGAATTGGTTATAGCGTGCTGGAACTACTCCCATTAGTTAGGAGCACGTATGTCCTATTACTGCTAGGTCGCCCACTTGCTATGGGACAGTCAGTCACGTGACATAAATAAAAATGGCGGACAACATTGTTAGTGCTTGCATGGAACAGCATATTGTGATGAAGTTTCTTGTGAACGAAGGCATGAAACCTGTGGAAATTTGCAGAAGACTGCAACTACAATACGGGGATGAGACACTCAGCTGCAGTATGACATTTGAATAGTGTAAACGTATTAAAGAAAACCGAACATCCGTGACTGATGATCCAGTCTACGATGGCTCTCAACCAAACAGTCATTCCTGTCAATATCCAGATTGTGAAACGCCTTATCCTGGAAAATCGACGCATAACCAGTGCAATTGCACAAGAGGCAAGTCATTCTCTGGATACGGTGAACACTATTGTTCATAAACATTTGCATTTTCGGAAGGTTGGTTATTGCACGTTGCGTGCTAAGATAGCTTTCCATATTTGATCGGCAGAGAAGAGATTAAGCCTGCACTAAATTGAAGAACGTTTTGACATGGAAGAGTATAACTTTTTGGATCGCTCCACCTTACAGCCCAGACCTCGCACCAAGCAATTCCCACCTGTTTTGACCCCTATAAGAATTCATGGGAGCTCAGCATTTTAGCACTGATGACTAAAGTGAAACATGCTGTCGGGATCAAGATGCTGAGCAGCGCATGAGCTGCAGTCGTCAGCGACCCATAGCTGACTGCTAGCGTCACGGCCAGCGAACCAGAGCTGCCAAGACCCTTCTACACCTCTACGCGGTGATCCTCAATAACAGGCTGCAGCATCGCAGACTGACTAAGGAGAAGGGATCAAAGAGGGAATGCTAACCCGGTACTCAAAAAATGCTTGCTGAAGTCGGATGTGTTGAACCGAAAGGTGCAAATATTGCAGTCAAGCTGTAAACTACGACACAATGCATTCCGTTCTCTGGACTACATTCTGCTACTTAAGCCCTTTCAGTGTTTGGTAACGGGAGATTGAGAACGAACGAAGCCAAACCAAGCCAAACAGGCTGTCCATTATTGGTTCAGACATACTAACACATCTTTCTACGCTGAAGCTTTTCAAGAATTACTTGAACGCTGGCATAAGCGCATAAACGTTGTAGAAAATTATAACGAAAAATAAATGGTATTTTGACTACTTGAAAAAAAAGTCCCGGTTTGACTTGAACTCCCCTCACAGGTAAGTTCGTTTTTATTTCTCAGCTTAAGGTCAGATACTTTTGAACGGCTTAATGGCACATACACAAAATGGCAGAGGAAATCTTTCTCCTCAACCAACACAATCCCGGCTTAAATAGCTGTACATGAATCCAGGCTTAGGATGTTGGGGGGAATTTTGCGGAAACTGGGGTTTGCTTTTTAAACGAGAAATAAAATGCGCTAAAGATTTTAGTCGGTTGCATAAGTTAAGCAATGGGATCTCTTGTGTTTGTTATAAATTGTTGTTTGTCCATCGTTTCTGAAGAGGACCACATTGTCATCTGTCAATCCTGGAGTGAGTTCGTAGTTGGCTGATCAAACCAATCCGAGCCCGAAAGCGTCTGTCACACTGAGGGTCAGAGCAACACTGTCTGATCGTCAGACGGAGGGAACTCGTCTCTTGCCTTTCGTGTCGCTCGTCTCCGTGAAGCTTTATTGATTCGTGTCTGCTCCATATACGCCAGGGAGGAGCAATATTCTCTCAACCATCAGGGTTAATGTCGCATTTCTTTAGTGAGGCTTTCAGAGTGTCCTTGTAACGTTTTATTTGGCCGCCGCGAGGTTGCTTGCCTGACTCAATCTCGCGATATAATATTTTCTCCCATTTTTAGCCGCTCATCTAACACGCGAACATGGCGGACATCTGATCTGCAATTTGCACAGAGTTGTGTAGATGCTTGTCATGCGTTGGCACGCCATATTATTTAACCTAATACATAGAGGACTTTACACATAAAGGCTTGTAAAGGTTTATCCCATACTGATTAGACTACTGTCGGAGAATGAAGTTGTTGGAGGCTTCAGTCTACAAAGTCAAGGTTTGTCCAATTGTAGTTACACAACTGTCGGGGAATGAAGTTTTTAGAGACTTCAGTATACAAAGTCAAGGTTTGTCCAATTGTAGTTACACAACTGTCGGGGAATGAAGTTTTTAGAGACTTCAGTATACAAAGTCAAGGTTTGTCCAATTGTAGTTACACAACTGTCGGGGAATGAAGTTTTTAGAGACTTCAGTATACAAAGTCAAGGTTTGTCCAATTGTAGTTACACAACTATCGGAGAATGAAGTTGTTAAAGACTCCAATATACTAAGCCCCAGCTTGTGACAGGCAGGGTGGCCAATTCCTTTCCTCGCTGCTTTTTACTTCCCTAGTCCTATGCCGGGCACCTGGATCAAAATGCTGAGCAGTACATGAGCTGCAGCGGTCAGATACCCATAGCTGACTGCTAGCGTCAATGTCCCTCTGCATCTCCACGTGCAACAGCGCAGACTGACTAAGGAGAAGGGAGGGCAGACTGGCTAAGGAGAAGGGGGGACAGACTGGTTAAGGAGATGGGAGGGCAGACTGGCTAAGGAGAAGGGAGGGCAGACTGGCTAAGGAGAAGGGAGGGCAGACTGGCTAAGGAGAAGGGGGGACAGACTGACTAAGGAGAAGGGAGGGCAGACTGGCTAAGGAGAAGGGAGGGCAGACTGGCTAAGGAGAAGGGAGGGCAGACTGGCTAAGGAGAAGGGGGGACAGACTGGCTAAGGAAAAGGGAGGGCAGACTGGCTAAGGAGAAGGGGGGACAGACTGGCTAAGGAGAAGGGAGGGCAGACTGGCTAAGGAGAAGGGAGGGCAGACTGGCTAAGGAGAAGGGGGGACAGACTGGCTAAGGAGAATGGGGGACAGACTGGCTAAGGAGAAGGGAGGGCAGACTGGCTAAGGAGAAGGGAGGGCAGACTGGCTAAGGAGAAGGGAGGACAGACTGGCTAAGGAGAATGGGGGACAGACTGGTTAAGGAGATGGGAGGGCAGACTGGCTAAAGAGTAGGGAGGGCAGACTGGCTAAGGAGAAGGGAGGGCAGACTGGCTAAGGAGAAGGGGGGACAGACTGGCTAAGGAGAATGGGGGACAGACTGGTTAAGGAGATGGGAGGGCAGACTGGCTAAAGAGTAGGGAGGGCAGACTGGCTAAGGAGCAGGGATCGAAGAGGGAAACCTAACCTGGTAACCAAAAATGTTATGTTGAAATCGGATGTGTTGGGCCGAAAAGTGCAAAAATCGCAGTCAAGCTGTAAAATCTACGACACGGAGCATGCAGTTCTCCGGACTACATCATGATACTTGTAAAACTCTTTACAGTGGATGGTAGCGGGAGTTTGAAAACGAACGACGAAGCAGAAGATATACAAGGCACACGTTTACAGCTGGTTTGACTGGGACGTGCCGGTTGTTCGAACTGAACGTCGACCCTTTGCAAGTGCTCTATCACTAAGCTGATTAGACGCTCTTTACACATAAGGAAAAAAAAAATAAGTGGCATTTCCTTTGCAGAACGTCGTTTCTTATAACTGCCAACCTATGTGACTATTATAAGGGTGCAGCATGGTAGGTTGCCATTACTTTCCGTGCGCGGAGGAGAAATCGGATGTATATGTTACCTGACCATGATCCGTGATTCGAACCAACTGCGTTCGCATTGTACAACGCACGTTTTACCCCTAGGCCACGCAGCCTATAAATGGTTTTTGTCTTTTTTGAATCGAATGATTCGTAACACTAACTTATGGTGACAACTGTACTTACAGGCGTCGTTTCTTCTTATTCGATTGGTCACATGATACTTTGTTGTAATCTACATTTCTACATGTTCACTCACTTGAGGATCTGCCATAAGTAACTTGTTAGTCTCAACAAAACAGAAGATAGTATGCTATCAACTAGCACTGAACTACCACATTACTAGTTCAGTGACAGCAAAGGGTGCAAATCTTTACTGTCTAGCTTTATCTTGACTTTGAGTTTATTATTCGACTCTCACTGAGCTTCCCCGTCCTCAACGACCGGTCAGTTCCAGGAACTGCCAACAGTGAGAAAGGTTACCTTTTTTTGCACCCGGAGAAGAAGCTGGTTGCAGTAGATTTCCTCACATTCCGAGCGTGTTGATGGAGGTGGGCCGAGTTCTTCCAGGCGATTGTGCTATGCTTGGCTTCATTTTCGTGTCGCTCACTACTTCGGGGATCACGTCGACCCCCCACCTCTTTAGCCTGGCTGCTAAGAAAACAGCCCGTTTCCAGGGAGAGCTAGATTTAGGTAGGTTGGAGGTCTTGGTCAGGATATTTTACCTGGCCCTAACATTGTCCGATTAGTATGTTTTACCTGACCAGACGTTAGTCACTTCTCCGCAGACTGCTCATATAATACTACAATTTTCAGAAGTATATTTTAACAAAAAAGCCAGGCTGGATTGTTAATAAAACGAATGCAAGTTAAAAGATGGGTTTTATTTTAAATTGATATTATGCACATTCCTCAAATAGCTGCTTGGCAAATGGTTTCAGTCATGCCACACTTTCATAGACTCAGCTACAGGTTTGAGAAACACTGATCTAAAACAGCTTCCTTTGCTCAGTCTCCCCTCGGTCTCTCCTGGTTGGCATTTTTTGTTCGACTTGTCAACATGATTCTATTACAAAGCTGTAACATTCCGTGCGCATAATATTACCTCAGAGACCACACTTTGCCCGCGGACTAGAGTTGTCTGCTGATAAGTGTTCGAGATACTAGAGGGACGGGAACAAGAACAATGCACTATTGGGGACTATATCTAAATATTTCGAACTTTTCAGTGCTCTTAGACATATTGTGCTGTGTTAGATCTTCTTGCATGGTGGCTGGTAAATGTTTATGCTGGCATTTTCTCATGTCTGTATAAATTTAGTAGGTATATCAACACATCCCAGTGATTTCCCTTTCTTGGATTGCTATTTGAACCAATCTATCGTAGGGTCGTTATCGAAGTTGTAACGACGATGATGATAAGTTGTAATAGACGAGTATCTTTGGCGCCTCCCTAAACTACAGATGGCGATTGCTAGGCTATGCGAGGCCTGTGTCACACATTATTTGTCCTCGGGTGATTTTATTAGTGCCCATGTCACAGAGCATAGCACATCGTAATGAGCACAGTGGAATTGAAGAGAGAGAGGGGGCGCGTAGGTTCTGGTCTTGGCAACCATCGAGGACCCTTGTGTTAAATTTAGCGCGCGGTTGTCCAACGAATTTGAACTCATTCGGCCTTCAAATTGGAAATTGGGAATAAAAAAATGTTATGGACGGAGACCCTACCCATAGCCATTTTTTAGTGCTGGATACGTCACGTTCATCTATCTACACAGATTTAGTGCCGGTAAAAGTATTTTATGCTAGATTACAAATTGATTTTAAACGATTTATCTTCTCTTTACACCGATTGGAGCCATCCGATTTTTGTAGAAAGACGAAGTAGGTTGTTGGGAAAGATCTTTATCGGTTAAATCATTTTATTTTGTTTATTTAGATGTAATAACTATGTTTAAATTGGAAACTAATAGTTGTGTCGATATTATAAAGACAGTATCGATAGGTTTTTGTGGTTTCCTTGGATTTCTATCGGAGCGACTAGGCCTAGCGGTTCGAGTTTAAATATTTTTTCCCAATACATTTTCACCTTCATCTTCGTGTATCTCAGAAACTAACAAACACACAACAAAAACAATAACAAAAACAACTTCTTTATTTATGTTTGTCTCTACACACATGAAAATCATATCTATTGACCAACAAACAGAAAAGTTAAAAACTTTGAAAGTCAATTACCATAGCGAAATATAAAGTTACGAAAATGTTCGTAAAATGTATGTATCGTGCTAAAGGTTAGAGATGGGCCATGGCCCAACCCCATACTCTTGAGTGGAACGCCCATAGCGGACACTGGCGAATATGTCTATCTGGTAAGGCTCATCAACATGGGGAATACCATAAAACCTGAGATCGCCAGACGGAAACGGGCAGGCTGGGCAGCCTTCAACTCCATCATGGCGTCAACAGACGCCACAAAGGACACCAGACCACGTGCGGACATCTTCGACTCGGTAGTCCTGCCAGCGCTCTGCTATGGTAGCGAAACCTGGTCTCTAACCAAAGCAACAGAGAATCAACTGAGAACAGCACACACATCTACTGAAAGACACCTCGTTCATATAACTCTCAGACAACAGCGGCAGAGCGAACTACACAATAGCGACATCCGAAGAATGTCACACATCAAGGATGTCCTACAGTACGTAAACCATTCGAAACACCGCTGAGCTGGTCATATATCCAGAAGACATATACCCGCCCGACAAAAACAGACCTCGAGGACGACCCCCCAACTCGCTGGCGAGAATCACTATAAAAATACAACATTCACGACCCCACAACAGGCAGACTACTATCACACTGGACGACACGCGCCCGCGACAGAAACGACTGGGACCTGAGTTGGGACCAGCTCAAGGGTGACCACCCCATGACGAAGATCGGGTCGAAATAAGAACAGGCTTCTCTTGAAAGACGTTTGGTCGGAGTCAGTCTCCGCAACAAACATATGCAAGATCTCAACAATTCTAACATACAACGGTCATCCTTGGTGAATGGTGTGGTAATTTGTACAGATAAAGCAAAACATAGATGACAGTCACATGGTGCGACGAAACGGTAGACTTTACCAACTCTGTTGACTGTGCAACACAAAATGCTACGAAGAATCATGAAAAACATTTGGTTCCAAGCGCACCGGATCCAACTGACTGAAACACTGTACAAGGAACAAGCTTAATATGGGGAACATTACAGTTTGATACTGGGAACATCGCAGTTTGATACTGTGAGCATTATAGTTTTATACGAGGAACATCGCAGTTTGATTCGGGGAACATCGCAGTTTGATACTGTCAGCATTATAGTTTTATACGGGGAACATTACAGTTTGATTCGGGGAACATCGCAGTTTGATTCGAGAAACATCGCAGTTTGATACTGTGAGCATTATAGTTCTATACGGGGAACATTATAGTTTGACACGGGGAACATTATAGTTTGACACGGGGAACATTCTAGTTTGATACTGAGAATATCGCAGTTTGACACGGGGATCATTATAGTTTGATACTGAGAACATCACAGTTTGATTCGGGGAACATTATAGTTTGATGCGGGGAACATTGCAATTTGATACAGGGAACATTACAGTTTGATACAGCGAACATTATAGTTTGATACGGGGAACATTACAGATTGATACGGGGTACATTATAGTTTGATACGGGGAACGTTATAGTTTGATATGGGGAACATTACAGTTTGATACAGTGAACATTATAGTTTAATACGTGGAACATTAAAGTCTGATACGGGGAACATAAATTACAATTTGATACAGAGGATATTAGTTTGATACAAGGAACATTCTAGTTTGATATGGGGAACATTAGAATATATGCAAAAAATAATGGAGGTTGATACGGAGAGCATACACTCAAGATTTATTTTAATCAGCGGTCTCAGTCACATCAGCTCGATGGCCGCAGAAGGAGTAGCCTCGCTGACCCTCAGGCAGCACCATTGTAAAATACAGTACCTGTATGTATTAAAGATCTTCTTTGCCTGTCTTTGTTAGAGCACCACATATTGTATTATGAACTGGCTGTTAACCTTTGATATAAGATAATCCTGTTTTTGACCAATGATTGTTTCATCTTCAGAGCTGTTTCGTCCTTAATGTTGCTAGTGAATGTACACATCTCAACATACATCATCATATCGTAATGGAGACGAGTTTTATGTTCGTTTAGCATAGCTGTGCGTGAGCTGCAGCCGTCAGCGACACAAAGCTGATTGCTAGCGTCAGGGCCAGCGAACCAGAGCTGCCAAAACCCTTCTACACCTCCACGCCGTGATCCTGGATAACAGGCTGCAACGGGGCAGACTGGCTAAGGAGAAGGGTCAAAGAGGGAAGGCTAACCCGGTACAACAAAATGCCTGCAGAATTAGGATTTGTCGGACAGAAAGGTGCAAACATCGCAGTTAATCTGTAAACTACGACATAACGCATTCCGTTTTCGAACTACATCCTGCTATATGGAAAGCCGTTTTCAGGAATTGGTAGCGGGAGATTGAGAAAGAACGAAGAAGAGAAAGATTTAGGATAGCTACTGTTGGGAACCAAATTAAGAATTTGACTGGGATCTCTAAACAGTATTTATAAATACAATTTTTTTAAAAAGTCAAATTTAAAAATACGAATCAGTACTTCTTAAGATTGTTTTGTATGTTGTAGCTATATATCGGAGTTCTGTAATTGGGGCAGAAGAGACCAGGGCGAAGAATAAGGTCTGCACAAACAATACTGATCAGGGCTTGACCAATTTTAGGGTGGCTCACCAGTCAGTCAAAAATGTCACCGGTCAGCATGTTCGGACTACAGTCATGCAATTCATGTTCGCAAATTTAAACTATGCACCAATTCACTTTTATTTATAAATAATAATGCGTACCAAACCAAAATATGTTGTTCTATTTACACAGTATTACTATATTATTTCTTAAGAAAAAATACATTGCTGTCAGTTTGTGCCCTTGAACATTCTTGGTAGTTTTAGCACTGTAGTACCAAATATTGATGGCTTTAATAAGTTTAAATTGTGTTAATAGTATGCACAATCTGTTCAAACCGTGATGTCAGTAACCATCTCGCGAGAGACCTTATATAGTAATGATTAAAAACGTAATTAACAATTAAAAACGGATATTTATGTTACTTATCAAGCCCTGATACTGATCATCAACAGCACAGAATCCAATTTAGTCAGGCAATAATCATGTAATTTAAAACTGAAATCAAACTAATGGGCATACCAATCCTATCTGTGTAGACCGAGGTTACGGCGAGGGACAGACAGAAGTAGACGAACACAACCTAGAAAAAACCGAGATTATTATGGTGAAATACAGGACAGAACCGACGAATGGTCTATTCATGAAGCATTAGATATGATACCCCTTAGGACCTCCTAGGGTTGGGGGAAAATCGAGCCGAATATTTATTATCAGAGATCGGGTGTGAAGTTCCAGTTTGTAACAAAAAATTGTTCCCCCTTCGCAGTGTGTGGTTTTATCAGCCACTAGAAACAATTGATATATGCTACACACCCCCATGACCTCAATAAGTGCCACAATGAGCTATATGGCATTGATAGAAGGATATTGCAGCACGTATAGTGCATAGAGATAAACCACAATTGGCACAGCAGGGGAAGTCTTACTGGAGTTATGCGAAGAAAATAACCGAATTATACTTAATCAGGGATTAACAACAAGATTGATTGAAAACAGTGATGGAGCTGACCCAGCCAATGACATACGCATACACATAGCATAATTAACTCTGTCATCTCGGTGCACATATATGGTTGTGAAAGCTGGAAAGTGACAATGCCGCTTGAAATAGATTGAATCCATTTGAAAATAAATGCATTCCAAAGAATTTGGGCGTTGGCTAGAAAGAATTCATGACTACTGAGCAAATACGATTACAGTTGAACGTAATTATATTTCTTCTTCGTTCGTTCTCAAACACCCGCTAACAAGTCCTGAACGTTCCCAAACACCCGCTAACAAGTCCTGAACGTTCTCAAACACCCGCTAACAAGTCCTGGACATTCTCAAACACCCACTAACAAGTCCTGAACGTTCTCAAACACCCGCTAACAAGTTCTGAACGTTTTCAAACACCCGCTAACAAGTCCTGAATACACTCAAACACCCACTAACAAGACCTGAAATCAAACTCCCGCTAACAAATCCTGAAAAGGGCTTTGCATATGTTGTCCGTAGAATGATATACGTTGTGTTGTAGTTTGCAGCTTGGCTGCGAATTTGTACCTGTCGGTACAACACATCCGACTTCAGCAGGCATTTTTGGGTACCGAGTTAGCCTTTTCTCTTCGATCCCTTCTCCTTAGCCAGTCTGCTCTGTTGCAGCCTGTTATCCAGGATCACCGCATGGAGGTGTGGAAGGGTCTTGGCAGCTCTGGTTCACTGGCCCTGACGCTAGCAGCTCATGAGTTTCTCAGCATCTTCATCCCAATTATATTTCTGGAATCAACAGGAAGAAAAGCTAGGCGTACGCCGGGTAACGTGCTCCTAATGAACAAAAACAATCTCCCGCTACAGGCGATTATGTGGAAACCTAGCGGAAAAAGGAAACGGGGTAGACCCGGGGAGACTACGCAGAACAATCCCCAGGGAGGGTACAACCATGGGCCTAGGGAACAACCATGGGGCTAGGGAACAACCGTGAGGCTATGGAACAACCGTGAGGCTAGGGAACAACCATGATGCTAGGGAACAACCGTGAGGCTAGGGAACAACCATGGGGCTAGGGAACAACCGTGAGGCTATGGAACAACCGTGAGGCTAGGGAACAACCATGGGGCTAGGGAACATCCATGAGGCCAGGGAACAACCGTGAGGCTAGGGAACAACCATGAGGCTAGGGAACAGCCATGGGGCTAGGGAATAACCATGAGTCTAGGGAACAACCACAAGGCTAGGGAACAGCTACGAGGCTAGAAAACAGTCATGAGACTAGGGAACAGACATGAGGCTAGGGAACAACCATGGGGCTAGGGAATAGCTATGGGGCTGGGGAACAGTCATGGGGCTAGGGAACATACAAGAACTACAAAGAGTGGCAGCGGACCTATCGAAATGGAGAATTTTGAGTTCTGCATTATGCGCCATTTTTATGAAGCTGACAGACCATAGAGAGAATGAAAAGAAGAAGACTGTAATCCCCATACTGTGAGATGTCCCGCATTGCACTGCAGCCAGGAGGACATTGGTCTATCTTCTCAAATAAGCGTCGGGATGCAAGAAGAGCCACTGTAACCACCCTCTAAAGAAACGTCGCCAAGAGTTAATAAGATGACTAAGCAGCGAACTATAGGAGCTATCAGCATTCATATCCTTCATCTGCTGAAAGAGATTGAATACCTATGCGCCTGCCCAGAGTGCAGTGATATCTATTCTGCGTAATGTAAACTAATTATAACGATATGTTCAAGAAGTGTCGACAATTCATTTCAGGCGCCAATAGAGGTTCTATTAGAGGCACTATTCGATTTTCGTTGTAGGAAATGTCGTAGTTTGCAGACTGATTGTGATAATTGTACCTGTCGGTCCAACACATCCGACTTCAGCTGGCATTTTTGAGTACCTGCTTAGCCTTCTCTCTTCGATCCCTTCTCTTTAGCCAGTCTGCCCTGCTGCAGCCTGTTATCCAGGATCACTACGTGGAGGTGTAAAAGGGTCTTGACAGCTCCTGGTCGCTGTCCACTACAGCTAATGCACAAATATTAGATTATTAGATGTACTATTAGAGGTACTGTCAGAAGTATTATTAGAAGTACTATTAGAGATACAATTAGAAGTACTATTAGAGATCCTATTAGAGGCGAATATGGGTACTATTAATGATACTATTAGAGGTACTATTAGAAGTACTATTAGATATTCGATTAGAAGTACAATTAGAAGGACTGTTAATTGTGATTTTATAGTTATTATGAGAGGAAATATTAGAGATGCTATTAGATGTGTTATTAGATGTAATGTTAGAAGTACATTAGATGTATTATTAGAGGTAATATCAGTATTACTAATTATATAAAGTGGCAAATATACTATCTTTACAGTTACAGGGGAGAAAGACTAACGTCTGGTCAGGCAAAATATTTACTCATCAGACATGTCAGGGTCAGGCAAAATATATTAGCCAAGACCCTCATCTCGACTTCTCCGTAGGCCTCCCTGGAAACGGGCTGTTTTCATGGCAGCCTGGCTAACTAGGTGAGAGATCGACGTGATCCCTATTGTAGTCAGTGACACACAGATAAGCCAAGCATTTCATAACCACCTGGAGAACCCCGGTCCACCTTCATCAGCCCGCTCTGGTTGTGAGGAAAGGTGCTACAATCCGCCACTTAACGTCCTTTTCAGGACGCACAAAATAGTAACCTACTCATTGTGGGCATTCGCAATTAACAACAACAACACCACCACCAGTTACACAAGATTAATGTTCGCTATATGGTACTTATGTATCAACCTATTCTATCTTCTTTTACCCTGAGGTGTAGAGGTTTGTTGTATAGAACGCCAGGTTGTTCTATCCGCTACCTTTCTTCTGACCTGATTACTTGATTAGTTCTCCGTCTTTCAGGTACTAGTTAGTTAGTTAGTCGACAGATCAGCCTCACTGCACATGGAACAAGTCCGTGGGTACTCAGCTTTGTTTTTCAGTATATCCCCCAGCGTATGTCGACTCACGACACCAGTTCTAGTTCACTAGTCCCCTTTGGCTTTCAGTGTAGCGTTCTTGTCTAGCTCTCCTCTTGTGATCTGACTCTCTTGCAGTTTGGTCAAAGTTTCGGACTCAGCGTCATTGGTCGAATCATTTAACCGTCCCATCTCCCTAAGGGCATCCAGAATATCAGCCCGGTCCATTGCTCGTCCCCTTTCCACAGTAGCACTACCTGCAAGCATGTCAGCTCGTCCCCTTCCCACAGTAGAACTACCTGCAAGCATGTCAGCTCGTCCCCTTCCCACAGTAGAACTACCTGCAAGCATGTCAGCTCGTCCCCTTCCCACAGTAGAACTACCTGCAAGCATGACAGCTCGTTCGTTTCCCTTTATACCCGCGTAACCTGGCTTGAAAATGAACCACAGTTTTGTCAGTCTTGTTCTTGTCTGAGACTCAAGCCGAAGTCTTCGACCCCAGCCCATCTCCCTGACCATGCTCATAGACTCAAGCCGCAGTCTTCGACCCCAGCCCATCTCCCTGACCATGCTCATAGACTCAAGCCGAAGTCTTCGACCCCAGCCCATCTCCCTGACCATGCTCATAGACTCAAGCCGCAGTCTTCGACCCCAGCCCATCTCCCTGACCATGCTCATAGACTCAAGCCACAGTCTTCGACCCCAGGCCATCTTAATCTTCCTGAGCATGCAACCACAATGCAACGCACACTGCCTTGGGGATTAGAGATAAGGCGAACGCAAAAAAAATAAAAATAACAAGTAGTTAAGGATAGAGACTTATAATAGTCCATGCTAATAGAAGACAAAATGCGACTGTTGAAGAATGGCGAACTCGTGTTTGTTTCAAAATCCACCGACAATCGGGAATATCATTCAGAGATGAATGGTTACATATTTAGAGAGCTGATTGAGAAAAGTCTACCTCCGTCCTTAAATATATTCTCATGTCCAGTAAGATTAATGCGTACACTAGTCCTGTCAATATTCCTCTATGCTTGTGAGACATGGACAGCTACAGCTGACCTTCAGCGAGGATACAGGCCTTGCAGATGAGATGTTTCCGAAGTTTGCCTCTTGGCAACTGTCAAAAGAAGGAAGAAACTTGCTTGGTACGGTCACATATCGAGATCAAATGGTCATACAAATACGATCCTCCACGTAAAGGTGCAAGGCAGACGACGAAGAGGCCGTTCCCAAAAGAAGTTGGAGGACAACATAAAAGAATGGACCAATCTCCGACCACAAGAGGCACAGGCAGCGGCCGCTGACAGAGAAGGGTGGCGTGGTATTGTGAGGATGTTTTCATGTGTGTCCCAACAACCTCCCCGGTTACGGGATGACCTGACCTGACTTGACCTGACCAGTAATAGACAATGCTTACTACCATAATGCAGTAACACTCGAAGACAGGTTCCCGGCCCCCTCAACTACAACAGATGATATCAAACTTTGGCTAAAAAATGAACACATTAAATTTACATTACTGCACCTCAAACCTGAATTGTTGTCGCTTGTAAAGAATGCACATAGGGCAAAGATGTTGATAAAGTAATGCAGGAGCATAGACATAGGTGATTTATATTGCCACCGTACCATTCGCACTTAAATCGTATATAATTCGTTTTACGATGGTGAAAGGACAGGTGGCAAGTTACAACAAAACCGTCAAACTATCAGCTGCAAAGAAAATTGCATATGCTGATTTCTCAGACATTGACAAACAATTCTGGATAAAATGTGAGGACGATGTAATGACAGAGGAAGTTGGTTATTGGAAGAAAGATGGTTTCCTATTCATCCTACAATAAACATCAATTTCGTTGGCTTCTGCTACGGACTATGTGATGAGCAAAGACCTCTCAAATTGATGAAAGTAAACTGTGCGCAATCGAATCCCGCAAGTTTTCAAGCGACCCCTGGTCTCAAGGGAGATGGAACCAGAGTGCCTGCATCCTGAGTTACCTCCAGTCGTTTTGCCTTATGTCTTGTCACTGGTTCAAGGTAACTCGGGACCAGAGAATGATGTTGACGACCAGCACAGCTACTTCCTCACTATAATTCAAGTACAACGCAAGATACGTCATCAAGACAAAACCATCTGATGACGTCACCATCATCGCATGCGATGGGCACCTAACTAACTAACTAACTAACTAACTAACTAACTAACTAACTAGCAAAGACCTCTACACCTCCAGAGTAGAAGAGGAGTGAGTAAGAGAAGTTAAGTTTTAGTTTCATTATTAGCGCATTCATTTCTTCGTTTTCCAGATTTCAGCGTCTAGTGCCGTACCTTTGGCAATTCATATCTTCACGAGGTAGATTATTACCCCGACTTTTGAATACGCCAGATAGTTAGTCTATTTTCTCCTTTTTTTTGTTTTTATTTTTAGGTGTGTTTTTTTACAAGACACGCCTCTTTTTCAACCACTGTTTACAATAAAAATTACAGGTTGTGTTTGCATTCTGATTGGGTGACAGTCAGCCATGACAAAGACTACTTTTATTGCATTTTCTGTTAGTTTGGTCTAAGCGGAGTTTGGCGCACGTAAGCATTGATTATTTCTTTGATATTGTAACAAGTCGCTTGTCTTATTGCTTGTTGTTCGCTATTGTTAACATCTTCTTTTGGCGAAAGTACGAACTTTTCCATCACAGACATCCCTTTTGATTATATTATAGCATGTGAAGCATATACATCAATTGTTGGCATTAAAAACTAAACTCTTGCTCATCGCTAAAAAAAGCACTTGTCGATTTAAAGGACTGAAGTTAGTATTTTTGTTAAGTACCAGCTGCTGACAAGAAGATCCCAGTGTATGCTTGTTAAGTACCAGCTGTTGACAAGAAGATCCCAGTGGATGTTCGTTAACTAATAGCTGTTGACAAGAAGATCCAGTGGTTGTTAGTTAACTAACAGCTGTTGACAAGAAGATCCAGTGGATGTTAGTTAACTAATAGCTTTTGACAAGAAGATCCAGTGGATGTTAGTTAACTAATAGCTTTTGACAAAACGATCCAGTGGATGTTAGTTAACTAATAGCTTTTTGACAATAACATCCAGTGGATGTTAGTTAACTAATAGCTTTTTGACAATAACATCCAGTGGATGTTAGTTAACTAATAGCTTTTTAACAAGAAGATCCAGTGGATGTTAGTTAACTAATAGCTTTTTGACAAGAAGATCCAGTGGATGTTAGTTAACTAATAGCTTTTTGACAAGAAGATCCAGTGGATGTTAGTTAACTAATAGCTGTCGAAAAGAAGATCCAGTGAATGTTAGTTAACTAATAGCTTTTGACAAGAAGATCCAGTGGGTGTTAGTTAACTAATAGCTTTTGACAAAACGATCCAGTGGATGTTAGTTAACTAATAGCTTTTGACAAAACGATGCAGTAGATGTTAGTTAACCTATAGCTTTTTGACAAGAAGATCCAGTGGATGTTAGTTAACTAATAGCTTTTTGACAAGAAGATCCAGTGGATGTTAGTTAACTAATAGCTTTTGACAAGAATATCCAGTGGATGTTAGTTAACTAATAGCTTTTTGACAAGAAGATCCAGTGGATGTTAGTTAACTAATAGCGGTTGAAAAGAAGATCCAGTGGATGTTAGTTAACTAATAGCTTTTTGACAAGAAGATCCAGTGGATGTTAGTTAACTAATAGCTTTTGACAAGAAGATACCGTTGGAGATTTGAGCTTTTTCATTATCTTCAGTCTGTCGTCTGTACGCAGCGCTTGTCTAGGAAATGTTTTCGGTTCAGATACGATTTGTATTTCCGGATTACACATCTACCTGAAAACAACACACAACTTTCAGGTATAGAAGAAAATTCAGGTACTGAAGAACATTCAGACAGTGTAAAACGTTCAGGTAATGAAGAACGATAATGTAATACAGGATATTCAGGTAAAAGAAGAACACCTGAAATGAACATCCAGGTAATGGAGAACATCGGTAATGAAGAACATTCAGGTAATTAAGAACACCAATAGTGGAAACCATCTAGGTTATAAAGAAGTTCTAGTTAATACAGAACATTTAGGGAATGAAGAATGTTTTATCTGTGCACGTATTTCCGGGATCTAAGTGGGTAGCAGAGAATAGTCATACTGTAACCTGGAAGACACGTTGTCAGAAGCGACGATGGGGTGGGGTAGAGGTGAGAAATGAAGTTCTGTCCTGGATTATGCTATCCCATTCTGCAGCAACTATAAGTCACAAGAAAATGAAAAGAGGATCTCCAAAATTCATTGTAGAAGAGAACCTACCAAGTCAAGTCAACGTGATGTGATCTCTGCACCCAATAGTAAAAAAAAAACGACTATATTCGTCAAGAATATCTCTACCCGCAATAGTAGAAAAGATCTCTACCCGCAATAGTAGAAAGGATCTCTACACGCAATAGTACAAAAGATCTCTACACGCAATAGTACAAAAGATCTCTACACACAATAGTAAAAAAGATCTCTACACACAATAGTAAAAAAGATCTATACACACAATAGTAGAAAAGATCTCCACACGCAATAGTAGAAAAGATCTCTACACGCAATAGTAGAAAAGATCTCTACACGCAATAGTAGAAAAGATCTACACACAATAGCAGAAAAGATCTCTACACGTAATAGTAGAAAAGATCTATGCACTCAATAGTAGAAAAGATCTCTATACACAATAGTAGAAAAGATATATACACACAATAGTAGAAAAGATCTCTACACGCAATAGTAGAAAAGATCTACACACAATAGCAGAAAAGATCTCTACACGCAATAGTATAAAAGATCTATGCACTCAATAGTAGAAAAGATCTCTATACACAATAGTAGAAAATATCTCTATACACAATAGTAGAAAAGATATATACACACAATAGTAGAAAAGATCTCTACACGCAATAGTAGAAAAGATCTTTACACGCAATAGTAAAAAAGATCTCTACACGCAATTGTAGAAAAGATCTCTACACGCAATAGTAGAAAAGATCTCTACATGCAATAATAGAAGAGATCTCTACACGCAATAGAAGAAAAGATCTTTACACACAATAGTAGAAAAGATCTCTACACACAGTAGTAGAAAAGATCTTTACACACAATAGTAGAAAAGATCTCTACACACAATAGTAGAAAAGATCTTTACACACAATAGTAGAAAAGATAAGACTATGTCGTCAAGATCAGATCTCCACGCAATAGTAGAAATGAAATGACTATCAAGTCAGCACATTTATTTCAACGGAAATGAGAAGTAAATCTCACGCATGCTTATGTAGTCAAGTTTGATGATGAAACGAATCTTCGACAGCCAGTAAACAAAACGATTACTGAACATCGACGAGCTATCGTTCGACAAGATAACAATAAGAATTGTACTGACAGGTGAGAGAACTGGAGAAGTCATGCTGATAAAGACTGGAGAAGTCATGCTGATAAAGACTGGAGAAGTCATGCTGATAAAGACTGGAGAAGTCATGCTGATAAAGACTGGAGAAGTCATGCTGATAAAGACTGGAGAAGTCATGCTGATAAAGACTGGAGAAGTCATGCTGATAAAGACCGAACTTATCCTGCAAATCGAAACACCAAAGCATGTCAACCATTGAGTGACCTAGGCGAGACGTCGTATGGAAGACGCCGGGAAAGAGAACAGAGTTTGACAGTTAACTGCATGGAATGGAACTCAACAATAGAGCTGATAAGCAGTAAGTGGCCTGACAGAACATCACGTTATATGCATAATATATGTAGGCGTAAACCGCTATGCTATAAGGGCTAGTGAGGTGAGGTAAGGGTGACAAACCACCGCAGTTGACAAAATCGTTGCAGATCAAATCACTGCATGGCAAGGCGTGTTTTTCGTCGATCACGAGTGATGAGGACCTTCACTTTTTTCACCAAGCCAGTCCTTCCAGTCGAGTATTCTGTAAATCCGGATTGTGGATGGGTGCGGAGATGGCTGACGAGTCCGATTTGAGATCTGCATACTTGCAAGCAGTGAAATCATGGAAAGTTCGCTTCGCGAGACGGTGATCATGATTGTCAGCAAATCCATGTATCTCATCCGCTTTATTGCTCAGCCAGGAGACCCGCAACTGACGCAGCTTTTTGACTGTAGTGTAGCCTGTCAGCGGACTAAATGCTCTCTGCTTCGCCGCTCGCACGTCGTCACAGGGCTCGACTGTGTTAGTACTGGATAAATGAAAAGAGGATGACTTTCGCGATGAAGTTGATTTAAGTGAGGAAGGGTTGCGCAGTTCGTCGACCTTACTCTCTTGTCCGAGTCCAACTTTAACCAGTGGCAAGACAAGTCAGGACGGATGGGTATGGACTCGGGTGCAGTGGATGACCATTGATGCTCAAGTGCCTCGCCGTGTTCTGTGCGATCCACATCGCTCAGCACATTTTCTGTCATGGGTAGCCTGATGACGAGTTTCCTGCTTAGCTGATTGAGCTTGAGCAGGGCAGGACAAATCTAAAAAAGCTTTCCCTGTTCTTGGCTTCCTACTCTTTCATTTACCACCTCAACTGCCCCTTTTCTTTCCGTACCTTTGTTTGGGCCTCTCACTGACAAGAACTCCAAGGTAGGCAAGACGTCTTGTCACCTCCAGTAGTAACGTGTGGCCCCTACACAACCCCGGTCTAAGTGTCAGCAATGGGCCTCGAGAGTACTTGTGAATTTTCGCTGCACTGCCCAACAAATTTGCGCTCACGCGTTGTCGGGAATAGGGGACGATAGATAGGCTTAGAGTTCGACCAATACTAGAATACGGCACATTATCAAATAGGTGTATTTTATTACACACATACCAACTGTAGTATGATCTTCGTATAGTGTTCCGTCGATTAAACACTTCTTGAACTCATTCAAATTTTGGAAGAAGATGAAATAGTACAGAATTTCCGAAGCTGACGTGTCATCGGCCAGTCACGGCGCTCGACCGCTAGAAATGTGCAAGGCACATGGCAAGGCACATACAACTATAACGAAAACATCGTTACATTATTATGTATTAAGTTCGCAGTAGCGCAATTTCTAAAGGGACGATATGTAAGTAGAATTAATTTCGAATTGTTTGCTTACCTTCAAATATTTTCACCTTTTCCTTATGGTTACCGATAAAGGTACATTATAAAATGAAATTTATTATTGAAGGAAGGCTGACGGAGATTGGAAATTGAGTATCTGAGCCTTCAACGAATCTTTTTCACTTTGATAGTGGAGAGTTGTTGTTTCAAGTGTCCACAATGAATAGGTTACTCTTATGTGTGCCCTGAAAAGGGTTTTAAGTGACGGGTTGCAGTGGCTTTCCTCACATCCCGAGCGTGCTGTTGAGGGTGGACCGGGATCCTCCAGGCGGTTGTACTATGCTTGGCTTCATCTGTGTGTCGCTTACTTCCACGGAGATCACGTCGAACCTCACCTTGTTAGTCAGACCGTTGTCCTCGACAACAGCCCGTTTCCAGGACGACCAACGAGGAGGTCAGGGGAGGGTCTTGACCAGTATATTTCTCCTGGCCCTGGCTAACATTCTCTGATCAGTGTGTTTTTTCTGACTAGACATTAGCCTCATTGTCCCATAGTGGTGAGTAGATGAAGAATGAAGAAGCTAGTACTGTGCTGATAGACGCCATGTCCACATACTGCCGTAGATTGTGTGTGGCGGTGGCACCTTATTAAAGTACAAAAATGACTCTTGCTCACGGATTGAGGGCGCCTTTTCTCGAACAAGTTCCAAGAAACATGTCATGTTGTTTAACACACTTCTGTCTGTTTACTTCTTCTTTGTTCGTTCTCAATCTCTCTCGCTACCAAACCTCGAAAAAGGCTTTTCAAGTAGCAGGATGTTGTCCATAGAACGGAATGCATTGTGTCGCTAGTTTACAGCTTGACTGCAATATTTTCTTTGCGTAGCTGATCGATACAGCTCATGCACTGCTCATCATCTTGATTCCAGTGGTTGAACAAAAGGGAATGTAATCCAACTGAACTCTACTTCTTTATACTGGGCTAGAAAACTCCGTAAAATCTGTACACGGTTTCATCTACTCCGCTTGTCCTAAAACTAACTGATGGGGTGATAGTTCTGTGTGCACTGTTGTTGATTCTTTGAAAAAACTAAACTACACTAAACTAATCCTACTAGCGAAGGCACGCCCTTTCCACCCCAAATCGGAGTCCTTTCAACGATATCAGGATTTATTGGCCAGTTTGAACAGGTCACTTTAGACTTAAATACGATGATATGTCAGATTATAATTGAATACACGGAACTCTGATACTAAAGAAAACCTCACAACAATGGGGTATGTTCTACAATTATAATGTCTTAATGCTAACAACAGAGGGACGCCCCTTCCTTCTTCAATCTATTTTAGAGATAGATTGCACGACAACGGGAGAAACATGCTGTCAATTTTATAAAAGAAGTTGATGTAGTTATTTGTTATTGGGCGTTCGTCCTGTATAAAAGTCGTTGTGACCTTATGTTTTAGTTTGTAAACTAAAGCGAGGATTTTTTGGAACCTTTCTGCCTTCCTACTGCAAAAACTATTCTCGAATTAGACTGTTTCTGTTTCTAAGAATCGACGTCACTGCACTCCGGGCATACCAATAGGTGCTCAGTATCTCTCATCAAATGGCGTAAGGTATGGATGCTGATGGTCCCTGTAGCTCGCTGGTTCTACACTCTCCTGCTCCGTCTTCTCGTGCGCCCCACTCCGCTCGAACCTCGTTTAGTGTCGAAACTTTGCAGTCTGTGGATTGCTGCTTCATCTATGCGGTGTCCTCATCCAGCAGGCGGTCATTGATTGATTTCAAAATGTCACTTCTGTCCATAACTAATGTGCCCATGATGAGAGCTCGTGAAGCCAAGATGTCAGCTCTTTCACTGTCCTGAACCCCGGCATGAGCAGGACAGTAGATCCAGGTCAACGCCTGGAGGTTTGAGGCCTCAACAGCAGCTATCTACTCGTACCTAAGCCATCCCTTCTGTACTTTCTGAAGTACGGCTTGCGCGTCTATCACGATGACTGCCCTTGTTATAAAAGTCTCAGATATCCATTTCAGTGCTGAAGTCACTGCTTCCGTCTCCATTCTCATACTGGAGGTTGTTGACGTGTATGCCCTACTGTGCTCAGCAACGACCTCTCCTCTCACTCTAGCCGAGAAACCCCAGCCTGATGTCCCACTGCGCACGACTGATCCGTCGGTGTATATGACAGCGTCACTCTACTGTGTGTTCTCAGTTATCAGCTGATTTACCTCGTGCTCTGCTCTTCCGTTGCTCTGTTCTCTGCATTCCTTGCCTAAGGTTATGATGACTCTCTGGTACTCTATCATTCTATCACCATTGTGAACCCATTTTTCCCCTTTGGCTATCGTCTCAGCTGGAGTGACGAATTATACTATTGTAGTGCATCCTGTTTCCGAGTCCGCTGCTTAGCCGTGGAGGCGGAATAGGGTCTTGATGTCTTGGTCAGTCATAGCTGTCTGGACCTGATGCAATCATTCAGCTATGAGTCGTTGGCTACTGTCAGTTCATTCATTGTGCTGCATCTGCCATGTAGTTATTCGAGGATACACTGAATGGCAATGAGAGAAGATTAGAGAGAACGTATATTTTATGAGAGAAAAAGATTTTTAACTTTTAAGAGCCAAATAGATTGGCGTTTGTACGCTCTGCAAAGGATATGCTACTTCATTTTTTTTTTTAATGACCACGAGAGACAAATTGAAGAGAATGTATATTTTATGAGAGAGATAGGTTTAGTAGTGGATGACTACGAGAGAAGTATGCGAGATGAGATAGAACGTTTTTTTTATGAGATATAGATTAAGTATTTAATAACTACGAGACAATCATGCGAGAGAACGTATATTTTATGAGAGAAATAGATTTAATATTTAATAACTACGAGACAATCATTCTAGAGATTCGTATATTTTATGAGATATATATTTAGTATTTAATATACTATGATACAATCATGCAAGAGAACGTATATTTTATAAGAAAAATAGATTTAATATTTAATTACTACGAGAGAATCACGGGAAAGAACGTATATTTTATGAGAGAAATACATTTAATATTTAATTACTTCAAACGAAGCAGAGGACGTATATTTTATGAGAAATATTATTTGCGAGCGAACAACGATTGGTGTGACGAAGTACCGGAATCACGAGGTCTGTCTAATAACTCTCTGTATACAGTTGCTGAGCGCATTATTAACTTAGTGGTGGGCGACTATTCGTTTTACACGATATAGGTACTTGATTCAACCCCTGTCCACGGTGCGTTTCAGTCCACCTATTTATAAAAGGGTACCAGGCTTACTATTAGGGAAAGAAAGACAAATAGTAAGAGGGTTGGTCACACCGACCTCGTACACCACATGTGGCCTCGTTTATTAACACTTAATCCCCGATATAATTGTCAGCTGTAGGTCAACATTTATATGAATATACGTATGTGTTGTGTATATTAATATTTTCACACGCTTTTATGCTGCAAGTGGTTTTATATCCTGTGCCCTTACTTATTTTCCGTTTCTGGCAACCTCACATAGTTTTCGCCCCCAAAACCAGTCACCTTCTGTGCTCTTTCATTCGCCACCATCAAGTTCTCTACTGTACAGGATTCCTCCATACTGGGATATATGGCTTGGCTTCGTTCGTTCTCAATCTCCCGCTACCATACCCTGAAAGGGCTTAAGTAGCAGAATCTAGTCCAGAGAATGGAATGCGTTGTATCGTAGTTTACAGCTTGACTGCGATATTTACACCTTCAGGTCCAACACATCCGACTTCAGCAAGCATTTTTTTAGTACTGGGTTAGCTTTTCCTCTTCGACCCCTTCTCATTAGCCAGTCTGCTCTGCTGCAGCCTGTTATCCAGGATCACCTCGTGCAGGTGTAGAAGGGTCTTGGCAGCTCTAGTTCGCTGGCCCTGAATCTAGCAGTCAGCTATGAGTCGCTGACCACTGCAGCTCATGCGCTGATCAGCATCTTGATCCCACTGGGATATATAATCAGGTGTTCCAGGCCCTGGACGACCTCACGTTCGCAATATTGATCGTATGCATATCCTCACATCTGGATACGCATGTTCTTAACCTGTTCAGACATCTCTACGTCAGGTCAGGTCATCCCGTAACCGATGATGTCGTTGGGGCACACATGAAGACATCCTCACAATCCCACGTTACCCTTCTCTGTCAGCGGCCGCTGCCTGTGACTCTACTGGTCGGATATCGGTCCATTCTTTTATGTTGTCCTCCCACCTCTTTTTAGGATGGCCTCTTCGTCGCCTGCCTTGCACCTTTCCGTGGAGGATCGTATTTGCAAGACCATTTGATCTCGATATGTGACAATACCAAGCGAGTTTCCTTTTTTTGACAGTTGCCAAAAGGTCTTCAAAAGGCCCTATTGCTGTTGTAATTCTATCTCGCATTTCCTCATTTGTAACTCGATCTTTGTACGTGACGTTTACAAGTCTTCGGAAACATCTCATCTCCAAGACCTTTATCCTTCGTTGAAGGTCATCTGTAACTGTCCATGTCTCACAAGCATAGAGGAATATTGACAGGACCAGTGTACCCATTAATCTGATTTTCGTGCATAGTGCTAACCGTTTATCTTGCCAGATTTTGTTAAGCAAGCGCCTCTATTGTCTGTGCTATTCTGGCCAACACCTCACATTTTATTCCTTCATCACTGATAATCGATCCTAGATATTTAAAACGGTCAACCACTTCGAGTTCCTGGTCATTAGCTTTTATAATCTCCACGTAGTAGAAGGCAAATCATGTCCAGTTCAAGTTCTTTATTAACCTTCATTCAACCTTCACCTTTATTTTGGCGCCAATTTTCTATTCAGTTTCTCTAGTGGTTCTGTTCCGAGGGCTGTACAGTCTGCAGAAAACATTTCCTCGATTTCAGTCGTATTCTTTCTAGTGTATGTCCAGAAAGAGGGTGTATCTGGTCACATGACTACTTTTGTCTCTTAATTTCAGATGCGACATGTCTTCTAATATTCGCAGCGATTGCGTAGACCTCTTCCGTTGGTGTCGGTTTAAGGGATCCTGTTACAATTCGACATGTCTAATCTACTGCCACATCGACACATTTTTTGTGTGTAGATGTATTCCATACTAGTCTCACATACTCTGTCGCCCATACTCTGTCGCTGATAGACAGCGCAAGGGATGATGTGCCATGCACACTACACCTCATGCAGTGTTTGTCAGCTTGCGAATTGTATTGTTTCTTGTACTTACTTTTTGTTCTACCGCATTGCAGTGTGCATTGTAAGATGATTGTAAGATTATTGAATGATAACTGTCAGATGATTGAAAGATGATTGTAAGATAATTGTAAGATAACTGTCAGATGATTGAAAGATGATTGTAAGATGATTGTAAGATAACTGTCAGACGATTGTAAGATAACTGTCAGATGATTGTAAGATAACTGTCAGATGATTGTAAGATAACTGTCAGATGATTGTAAGATAACTGTCAGACGATTGTAAGATGATTGAAAGATAACTGTAAGATAACTGTCAGATGATTGTAAGATAACTGTCAGATGATTGTAAGATAACTGTCAGACGATTGTAAGATAACTGTCAGATGATTGTAAGATGATTGAAAGATAACTGTAAGATAACTGTCAGACGATTGTAAGATAACTGTCAGATGATTGTAAGATGATTGAAAGATAACTGTCAGATAACTGTCAGATGATTGTAAGATAACTGTCAGACGATTGTAAGATAACTGTCAGATGATTGTAAGATGATTGAAAGATAACTGTCAGATAACTGTCAGATGATTGTAAGATAACTGTCAGATGATTGTAAGATAACTGTCAGATGATTGTAAGATAACTGTCAGACGATTGTAAGATAACTGTCAGATGATTGTAAGATGATTGAAAGATAACTGTAAGATAACTGTCAGACGATTGTAAGATAACTGTCAGATGATTGTAAGATGATTGAAAGATAACTGTCAGATAACTGTCAGATGATTGTAAGATAACTGTCAGACGATTGTAAGATAACTGTCAGATAACTGTCAGATGATTGTAAGATAACTGTCAGATGATTGTAAGATGATTGAAAGATAACTGTCAGATAACTGTCAGATGATTGTAAGATAACTGTCAGATGATTGTAAGATAACTGTCAGACGATTGTAAGATAACTGTCAGATGATTGTAAGATGATTGAAAGATAACTGTAAGATAACTGTCAGATGATTGTAAGATAACTGTCAGATGATTGTAAGATGATTGAAAGATAACTGTAAGATAACTGTCAGATGATTGTAAGATAACTGTCAGATGATTGTAAGATGATTGAAAGATAACTGTAAGATAACTGTCAGACGATTGTAAGATAACTGTCAGATGATTGTAAGATGATTGAAAGATAACTGTCAGATAACTGTCAGATGATTGTAAGATAACTGTCAGATGATTGTAAGATAACTGTCAGATGATTGTAAGATAACTGTCAGATGATTGTAAGATGATTGAAAGATAACTGTCAGATAACTGTCAGATGATTGTAAGATAACTGTCAGATGATTGTAAGATAACTGTCAGACGATTGTAAGATAACTGTCAGATGATTGTAAGATGATTGAAAGATAACTGTCAGATAACTGTCAGATGATTGTAAGATAACTGTCAGATGATTGTAAGATAACTGTCAGATAACTGTCAGATGATTGTAAGATAACTGTCAGATGATTGTAAGATGATTGTAAGATGATTGAAAGATAACTGTAAGATAACTGTCAGATGATTGTAAGATAACTGTCAGATGATTGTAAGATAACTGTCAGATGATTGTAAGATAACTGTCAGATGATTGTAAGATGATTGAAAGATAACTGTAAGATAACTGTCAGATGATTGAAAGATGATTGTAAGATAACTGTAAGATAACTGTCAGATGATTGTAAGATAACTGTAAGATAACTGTCAGATGATTGTAAGATAACTGTCAGACGATTGTAAGATAACTGTCAGATGATTGTAAGATGATTGAAAGATAACTGTAAGATAACTGTCAGATGATTGTAAGATAACTGTCAGACGATTGTAAGATAACTGTCAGATGATTGTAAGATGATTGAAAGATAACTGTAAGATAACTGTCAGATGATTGTAAGATAACTGTCAGATGATTGTAAGATGATTGAAAGATAACTGTAAGATAACTGTCAGATGATTGTAAGATAACTGTCAGATGATTGTAAGATAATAGGATAACACATTGTAAGATAATAGGTCCATTACAATCCCTAAGTACAAGTATATCGCTATGTTCAAGTATTTGTCCTTGCCATTTAATCTAAGGTTGGCTATATTCAGTGTTCTAAAACATATATATTTGGTTGGAAATCCTCCGCGGCGTTTGCCACAAGCTAAAGAACGATGCTGCGCATGTCTGGTTAATACGATCAATACTGCTACACGTGTGCCCAGAGGCTGCCATCTTTCTGTCTGTCACACTTAAAAATCATACAAATAAAATCGTTCTCGCGGTCACCATTATGTGTGCTTGTTGTGGTTATGTCATTGTAATTATGTTGTTGTTGTTGTTGTGATTAGAAGAAACTACATAGTCTGTATAAAACAAATTCCCTGGAGAGTGATTTAACCGATGTGCGAGTCTATCTTAATAGACTCAAACACTGGAGCTAAGATATCCAGTTAGGGCGCAAAATAAATTTGGTCGATTTTTAACTTGAATTTTGATCGGGCTAGCGGCCGTTAAACCTGCTCTTTTCGATTTCCACATGCAAAGGGATTTTGATACTGAACACGGGAGTCCGATCTCACCACCCAGAGATCAATGGATTTTTTAACTGAAGATCTACGTGAAAAAATCCCGGTCTCCACCGTGATTCGAACCCGCGACCTCAGGCACCCGAGGCGGACACCTTAACATCGAGACCATTTAGTCTCCGAAATGTTGTTGTTCGCTTGTTCTGAACTCTTCTGCTCCAAGAGGACTGAAAGAGTAGTCCCATAGGAAATGAAGGATGCATCAATAGTACATATCTAGAAGAGAAAACGTAATGGCCAGATGTGTGGCAATCACCGCATAATCTCGCCGCTGTCTATTCCCGGTAAGATCCTCGCGCGTGTACTGCTCAATCGTCTGAGCATATATCTTTGAGCTAGGCCATCACCTCCCGAGAGTCAGCTGGGATTCAGAGCTGGTCGAGGACCTGTAAACATTATATTTGCAGCGAGTCAGCTACGTGAGAAATGTCGAGAACAAAACATGATCTCTATACTACTTTCATTGAACTCGCAAAAGCGTTTGGCTTGGCTTGGCTTCATTCGTTCTCAATCTCCCAGTACTATACCATGAAAGGGCTTAAGTAGCAGAATGTAGTCCAGAGAACGGAATGCGTTGTGTCGTAGTTTACAGCTAGACTGCTATATTTGCACCTTTGGGTTCAATACATCCGACTTCAGCAAACATTTTATGAGTACCGCGTTAGCAATCCCTCTTCCATCCTTTCTCCTTAGTCAGTCTTCCCTGCTGCAGCTTGTTATCCAAGATCACCGTGTGGATGTGTAGAAGGGTCTTGGCAGCTCTGGTTCGTTGGCCCTGACGTTAGCAGTCAGCTATGGATCGCTGACCACTGCAGCTCATGCGCTGCTCGGTATCTTGATCCCACAAAAGCATTTATTACGGCCAACAGAGTTGGGCTACGGCCAGTCATGTCTAAATTCGACTGAAGTGGCAAACTTGTAATCCTGGCGAAACAACGCTATGAGAGCATGCACGTACATGTACGGTACAACAACGAAATTTCTACGTCATTCAAGGTGAACAACGGCGTGAAACTAGGAATTGTGCCTGTCCTGACCCTCTGCGGCATAATGTTTTCAGCTATTCTGACGTACCCCTTCAAGGATACCGAGTATGACATACCAAAACAGTTCCGCGTAGATGGTGGTCTATAACCTAGGGGTTATAATAGATCATACAGGTAAGGTGAGTGAGCAAGTTCAGGTAGCAGTGAAAAAGACAAATGCAATGTTAGGTTTTATAAAAAGAAATATTAAACATAGGAACAAGGAAGTGATAGTCAAACTGTTAAAGCATTAGTTAGACCTCGATTGGAGTACTGTATACAGGTGTGGAGTCCTATTCATAGAGAGATATAAACATGCTGTAAAGAATTTTAAAAAAGAGCGAAAAAGCTGATAGTGGAATTCCAGAATTACAGTTATGAGGAAAGACTCAGAAAAACCGGCCTACACTGTCTATAAAAGAGAAGAATTCGAGGTGACTTAATACAGGTTTATAAGATGATCAGAGAAACGGATAAATTATACTATAAGAAGGGATCAAGATGCTGAGCAGCGCATGAGCTGCAGTGGTCAGCGACCCATAGCTGACTGCTAGCGTCAGGGCCAGCGAACCATAGCTGCCAAGACTCTTCTACACCTCCACGCGGTGATCCTGGATAACAGGCTGCAGCAGACTGACTGGCTAAGGAGAAGGGATCGAAGAGGGGATGCTAACCCGGTACTAAAAAAATGCTTGCTGAAGTCGGATGTGTTGGACCGAAAGGTGCGAATATCGCAGCCAAGCTGTAAACTACGACACAACGTATTCCGTTTTCTGGACTACACTTTGCTACTTAAGCCCTTTCAGGGTTTGGTAGTGGGAGATTGAGAACGAAGAAAAAGAAGAAGGATAACAGGCTGCAGCAGGACAGACTGGCTAAGGAGAAGGTATCGAAGAGGGAATGCTAACCCGGTACTCAAAAAATGCTTGCTGAAGTCGGATGTGTTGGACCGAAAGGTGCAAATATCGGAGCCAAGCATTCCGTTCTCTGGACTACTTTCTGCTACTTAAGCCCTTTCAGGGTTTGGTAGCGGGAGATTGAGAATGAACGAAGACGAAGAAGAAGACTATAATAAGTTTGTCCAAGAACAAGAGGGCATAGCTACACATTAACAAAAGAAAGGTCCAGATTAGATATTCGGAAATATTTTGTTAGTCAGAGTGTGGTGAATGCTTGGAATTCATTGCCACAGGAGGTAGTGGAGGCAGGGACAATTAATGCATTTAAGAATAAATTGGATGAGCATAGCTTTTAAAGCAGGTTAATGCAAATGAAACTGGTTTTATACAGACTCTGCGGAATCTTCTAAACCAGTATAAAGACGTTAAGTTAAGTATTCAATTCACGCAGACTAAATGCGAAAACCAAGGTGGTGAATGACACGATACGCGAACTCTAGTTTTGCGAATGACTGTGCACTGAACAGTAGTTGAGAACAGAATGTGCAGGACGACATGGAAAGTTTCTCGCTACTTGTGACAACTTTGGCTTGAACATTAGCGCAACGAAAACTGAGGTTATGTAACATCCAGCACCAGACACATCGCATAAATAGTCGATGGTTACAGTGACAAAATCGAATCCTTCGAGTCAAAATGTTATAGAAAGATCCTCAGAATACCCATGACAGAGAAAAGGACAAATGTAGACATTCGGCAAGAGTTGAGCATAGAGAACCGGTTTATCAATTCCATTTTGGGTAGAAAATGCAAATACTTTGGCCACATCAAGAGACACAACGGTCTCGAGACAACAGTGATGTAAGGCATGGTGCCAGGTAAAACAGGAAGGGGTAGACCAAGAAGACGATGGCACCAAGATATCCAGGAATGCCTGGATTTGACTGTGGCGGAGGCTGGAGTTTTGGCAAGGAAACGAGTTTCTTTCAGACAGAATGTGATGGGAGCGAGGTTATATAAAGGACATGCAACATAATGATGGTTTCAGTAAGGGGACAGAAATTACAAGCGATTGTAAAATGTGTCTACCTAGAATGTATGCTGCTAAGATTTGTGATTATTGCTGAGGAGCTGAATAATAAAATAACATAGGACAGTACAGCTTGTGGTACAACACGCCCGACAGCGTGGAAACGTCGAAGAATCAACATACCGACTAAGATGAAGATCACTTCACCCTGCTCTGAACGTGTGAGAACTAGACTGTCTATGCTGGAGACGTCAGGAAGCTAAACCACTTCCATAGGACTTGCCCGAGACGCATACTGCATTTTCGTTGGCAAGACAGATAATGAAGTGCTATCCAGAGGCAACATGCCAGGTATTCATGCACTTGAAAAGAAAACACAAAAAGAAAAAACCCAACTGGCCACCTTGCTCGAATTACATGAAATAGGTTCCAAAGAGGCTTCTGTATGGTGAACTGAGTGAAGGAGGACAGTCACAGTGACGTCTAACAAAGAGTTTCAAGGAAGGTATGATGGAGGTCCTTAAGTGCTGTCAAATGGAGGTCCTTAAGTGCTGTCAAATGGACAGTAATCAATCTGGGAAAACCATCATCACCCTCAGTGCCCTGGCAGTTGGCGTTGACCATCATGGACCTCCATCCGGGTTTATCACGTGTGTCGTTGACCAACTCTGTTGTTGATTGTCGCTCATGCCATTCTACCAGGCTGTCCAGTATATTGGCCTTGTTCTCTCTCAATCTCTCTCTCTCTCTCTCTCTCTCTCTCTCTCTCTCTTTCCTGCTATCTGTTCCGTTGTGACGTGCTCCAAGCAGCCTCTTCTCATAACATGCCCAAAAAGGATGACTGCTTTTGTTCTGATCCTTGTAATAAGTTGTCTTTGTGTTTGTGCCTCCTCCAGTACTGTATCATAAGTCTTCTTTACAGTCCATGGGATCCACAGCATTCGTCTGTAAAACCACATCTCCGCTGCTCCCATAGATCGAAGTGCTTGCTAACTAATTGTCCATGATTTACTGACATATGTCAGTACTTGTTCCACGTAGCATCCAAGAACTCTCTTTCTCAGTCCCAGCGACAAGATTTTGTGGAATAATATTCCTTTCATGTTCTGCAAGACCGATTGTGCTTGAACCATTCTGCATTTTATTTCGTTATTGCATCTTCCATCTGATGTTACATATGTGTCAAAGTGCCAACTTGTCTCACTTCGGTGCTCTTCGCTTTGACACATCATTTAGGAGAGGCCGGTTTCTTAGTCACTACCATCACTTCCGATTTATTTTTATTTAAACTGAGGCCTTTGTTTTCACATTGTTGAACTACCATGTCTACCATTTCCTGCAAGTCGGTTTCATTCTTGGCTATCAATACAATTTCATCAGAGTATTGTAGATTATTTATGTTCTGTCCGCCAATTGATATTCCTGGCATTGTCTGTATATTTCTCAAGATGAACTCGCTGTATAAGAAGAACAGGCCGGGGAACCGAACACAACCTTGCCTCACTCCCCTTTTTATCTGTTTATAGTCTCCCACTTGATTGTATATAGGGGGGTAGCGAGGTCTGGGGTGGACGTCTTGCTCGTTACAGGAAAGTGAAGCGTCTGATATAGCCCCTCCTTTCCAGGTGTAGAGATCGCCACTTGATTCACTGTTTGACTTGCCGTTCAGGATTTTGCATGCCGATGGCCTCTCCTACATGATTGTGTCCCCATCAGCACATTCATGAGCCCTCTCCCCCCCCCCCCTCTTTCTTACAAACCCTGCAGTGGGGCGCGACCGAGTACCGGCGGTATGACTTGGCGGGCACAGCCTTTGTTAACTCAGAGTTAGTGACTAACTGTGTGACATGGTATAACACCGGCCATAGTAAGGTGATTTGTTAAAAGCAACATAGATGACGCCTAACAGGGTGCGGGTCTACATCGCTCTAGTGTTTACGTCTATTAAGATGAACTCGAACATCAGCTAACCACCCCCCGCAGCACTTGTCTCAACGCATTGGAGAAATAAGAAGCTCGAACCTAGCCAGCTAACGATGAAATCCTCCTCCTGGCTACATCCAGCTCACCTCTGAACTGGGACCTTCTCATGGGAATCCACCCCTGTAGAAGTACAGGTCGACTAAGTGGGACCTGCTCATGAGAATCCACCCATGTAGAAGTACAGGTCGACTAAGTGGGACCTTCTCATGGGAATCCACCCCTGTAGAAGTACAGGTCGACTAAGTGGGACCTGCTCATGAGAATCCACCCATGTAGAAGTACAGGTCGACTAAGTGGGACCTGCTCATGAGAATCCACCCCTGTAGAAGTACAGGTCGACTAATTGGGACCTGCTCATGGGAATCCATCACTGTAGAAGTACAGGTCGACTAAATGGGACCTGCTCATGGGAATCAACCCCTGTAGAATTACAGGTCGACTAAGTGGGATCTTCTCATGGGAATCCACCCCTGTAGAAGTACAGGTCGACTAATTGGGACCTTCTCATGGGAATCCACCCCTGTAGACGTGGTCGACTAACTGGGACCTTCTCATGGGAATCCAACCCCGTAGAAGTACAGGTCGGCTAAGTGGGACCTTCTCATAGGTATCCACCCTGTAGAAGTACAGGTCGACTAACTGGGACCTGCTCATGGGAATCCATCCCTGTAGAAATACAGGTTGACTAAGTGGAACCTTCTCATGGGAATCCACCCCTATAGAAGTACAGGTCGACTAAGACAAAGATTCTTGCTACTTGCAACATGATACTTTGCATGCAATTTTCTCATTTGTTTTTATAATATATTTCAGATTGACACATTCCACGCACTGCTTGAGAGATGAGTCCACCCGGCCATACGTCTCGCTCGTCGTTTCTTTCCTTTCGGCGATATACATTCTATTCGTGGTCATGCTCCAGGAGATTTACACTTGTTGCGCTGCTCACAGCCACCTTGACTATACTGTCCATGTTTACACCGACTCTTCGAAACTTGTTGCTCTACCCCATCTGGCCAAAGCCTTGGAGAGAAATATCCACCTTTCAGATCATTTCAATAAAATTCTTCCCCCAGAAGTATGTATACGAAACTTACAAACCGTGCTATACCAGGTCACCACCAGCCGTTTCCATTTCTGACATCGACAGAACAAAAGTGATGTTCTATCCTAAAGTATTCAGAATGGAACTTCAAATCGCGGCACATCAGCGATTTATTCCACTTTTATCGGACAATGAAAAGGTGGCAATGCTGCACACATACCTTGTCGCCGCCGAATATTTACATAAGGCAGGGATAGAGTTTTTCATGGTTGAAGGCTCACTTCTTGGGATTCATCGACACCACGGCGTTATCCCGTGGGATGATGACATTGACATCGCTATCAGCATCACCAATGTAGAACGTGTTGACAGTCTGCTAGGCTGCATCGAGGGCTTTAAGCTGGACGAAATTGTGACAGGGCACTGGAAATTTTTCCCAAACTCTTCTCAAATTAGGTACGGCTTCCCATTTGTGGATATCTTCTTCTACACTGAGGATGACAACTATATTTGGGCAGTTACTCATTACTTAGCCCAGTCGGTAATATTCGCCAAGAAGTACATATTTCCATTGACTACGGCTCGATACGAAGGATTACTTGTTCCGGTACCGAAGCACACTGATTACGTGATTCGATCCGTGTTTAACATCGATATGTGTCAGTCTCCCAGCTATAACCACAAAGTCGAATACAGTATTTCTTCCACCAACATGTCCACCATTCCGTGCTCCTCGCTATTATATATGTATGATATGTTTAACGTGCAGTATTAGGTGTGTGCTGGTCTATGTCGGTGTGTTTGCGTGTGTATGTATGTGGGATTGTGTGTGTCTATGTGTGCTAATATCTGCCATACGTGCATGATATATTTAACGTGCAGTATTAGGTGTGCGTCTTCGTCTGTGTATGTCTGTGTATGTGTGGCATTGTGTGTATCTGTTGGATAATGTTTGCCTATCTTGGCTAATCTCTACGTGTATGACATCTTTAACTTGAGGTATTATGCATGTTTACGCGTATGTGTGTATCTGCCTGTTTGTGTGTCAGTGTGAGATGGTGTCTGTGTCTATGTAGAAGTCGCTGTGGTCGAGAGGTAAGGCACTCGCCTCTCAAAGCGATGAACGGAAATGACGTGAATTCGAGCCCCCAAGTTTCAAGCGACACCTGGTCTCAATGAAGGTGGGACCAGAGTACCTATATCCTGAATTACCTTCAGTCGTCTTGACTTATGTCTTGCCACTGGCCCACGGTAGTTCGGGACGGGAGAGTAAGGTTGATGACCAACACAGCTTCATCCTCACTATAATTTTTTTTAAATAGCACAAGTTACATCATCAAGACAAAACTGTCTGATGGTGTCACCATCATCGCTTAGGACGGGCAGCTAACTAGCATGGGTCTCGTGGATAAGTGTACTTACTCTACATCTCATATGCCGTTAAGCGTTGTTGAGAGCTTCAGTTGCCATTCTTAGACCTAGTGTTTTGCGTCGGTTTTTATAAGCCGTTGTTTTTATAGCATCCGCTATTGGCATATGTCCATTTGTCACGCGGACTTCTTCGTGTCTTGTAGCTTGTTCTTCTGGTGTTTGTAAACCTGAAATGGTAGTTGATCATACTGCATTTTCGTGAGATGACCGAGTCATCTTATTTTCTTTCTTGATATGTGTTCTACACAATTGCCTTTCCCCTCTATATCTGTACTCATTGTATCTCATCTTGACAGCAATGACTTTTCTTAGACATTTCATTTTACGTGAAGTAGTGTCCATGTCCTGTGTCATGGGATACGTAGCATGTTGAACATAGGTAGCACATTGTTGATATAAATATACTGTTTATCAGTTGCTACTTTCTGATGTTGGGGTGGTTTAACATAGATGACAGTTAAGTCAGAGCAGAGGTATTCTGGTATCTAATTTATATGTCTCTATCAAGCCTTCCATCTTCTGAAACAATACTTCCCAAGTATTTGAGCTCTTGGATTTACTTAAGTTTGGAATTTTTTTGTGAACTTGCAGTTACTCTTGCAAATCTTCGTAGTTTATGTATTTGGTGTGCTGATCTTCGTAGTTTATGTATTTGGTGTGCTGATCTTCGTAGTTATCCTTTTGGTTGTGCTGATCTTCGTAGTTTCTCTCCTTCTTTGATGTGCTGGTCCTCATAGTTTGTCTTTGATGTGCTAATTATCATAGTTTATGTCTTTGATGTGCTGGTCCTCATAGTGTCTGTCTTTGATGTACTGATCCTCATAGTGTCTGTCTTTGATGTGCTGGTCCTCATAGTTTGTCTTCGATGTGCTGATCCTCATAGTTTTTCTTTGATGTGCTGGTCCACATAGTGTTTGTCTTTGATCATAGTTTCTCTCCCTCTTTGATGAGCTGATCCTCATAGTTTGTCTTTGATGAGCTGATCCTCAAAGTTTATGTTTTTGATGTGCTGATCCTCAAAGTTTATGTTTTTGATGTGCTGATCCTCAAAGTTTATGTTTTTGATGTGCTGATCCTCAAAGTTTATGTTTTTGATGTGCTGATCCTCAAAGTTTATGTCTTTGATGTGCTGATCCTCAAAGTTTATGTTTTTGATGTGCTGATCCTCAAAGTTTATGTCTTTGATGTGCTAATCCTCAAATTTTAAATTTCCCTTCTTATTTCCAAGTTGAAATCCACTTTGATTACCAAATGTCTTGTTTTTCTACTTTATGTATGGTCTCTTACAAATTGTTATAGAACTCTTCTGCATCTACTTACTTTGCTGGCGCTTGTTTGTGACGTTTCTTTATGTCTTCTTTAACCTGACCGTGAAGATACAATCGTTGACTGAGAAGGGATGAGAAAGCTCTTTTCGAACTGTTCCTAGGGCCAAAGCGACTATCATCACTTTTTCCTCAGTCATTGACGTCCTGATTACGATGCATTAACCACTGAACCCGCTGCTTCAAATTCATCTCTAATACGATACATTGTCAAACGTGCTGGTAGAGAAGTATCAGACGCTTTGTGGGCACGCTGTGAGCACACGCTCATCATTGTAAGTCTTCCAGTATTGCTTTAGAATCCACTTTTTTGTATTCTTGACTTAAGCTTGCTGCCGTCATTATCAATATTTGTTTTAAAAAAATAAATTAATAAAACACTAAACAATTGTATACCTACTTTTTGGTCACCCTGTACAGGTACTGTTAATAAATTCGAGGCGTGTTCTAATGAAACCGGACTAAACTGCACAAAGTGAACATACGTACGATGCACATGACAACGTCACTTCTGGTGTAAACAACACGTACTAACCGTCAAGTTTGCAAAATGTCATTGTCGTCCGACTCAAAGTTTCCTCAGCAAACCGTTGAAAACATGGCAGGTGTGATACGGAATTCATCCAGAGTTGATCAGCGAGTGATGATTCGGTTTTTAAGAGCTGAAAGATGTCGACCAGTTATATTCATCGCAGAATGCAGGCAGCGTATGGTGGCAAAAGTGTGTCGAAGACAACGGTAAAGAACTGGACAACGATGTTTTTCATTTGAACACGCCTAGTATTTACTTCCAGTTCGCTCTTCCATGAGTATCTTGGTCTTCCCCAACTTCCTTTGCCTTGTGGATTCCAGAACAGAGCTTGTCTGGTAATGTTATCAACTGGTTTCTATAATTTCTGACCTATCCATCACCATCGTCTCCTTCATATTTCATACTCCACTGGTATTTATCCAGTTTTGTCCATCAGTACCACGTTGGTGATTTTGTCGTACCGTTTCCACCCTTGTATTTTTCGGTTAAATTTGTGTATGAAAATCCAGGAAAGCAAAGACTAATAGGTTGTTTAATCCCAATGTCAAGTCAGTTCTCTGTACGGAGCAGAAACTTGGAGAAGGCAGTATACTGATAACTCCAGTCACTCATTAATAAATGTATATGGAGTATAATGGATGTAAGCTGGTGAGGGAACGACGACCTACGGGAAATGATCCAACCGACATTGCGGAAACAGCAAATGTAGAAAATGGGGTTGAATAGTACACACGTTACGGAAAGCACCATAAAGCGTGGCCAGACAGTCCCTGACATGGAATCCACAGTGGAAGAGAAAGAGATGTAGACCAAGATACACCTGGAGAAGGGACTGTGAAAATAAACTTCGGTCCGAGGACCTCAACAGGAGAGGGCAGCTGAAAATCAAACTTTCAGGAGGAGGGTTGTCAATGGCCTATGTCCCGATAGAAGTTACGGGCATTTATGTGTAATATATATATATATATATATATATATATATATATATATATATATATAGTTTGTCCATCACAAGTGATGAAGACCGCTCTCTTTGTTCAGTAGTGTGGACAGTCGTATCTCTTGCTGTGTCCGCTGAAATGGGTGACTTGCGCGGAGATTTGGATTAAAGTGAGGAAGAAACTGCGCCTTTTGTCAACTTCACTCACAGAGCCTAAGCTACCTTTTGCCAGTGGCAAGACATTCATCGAGACGACTGGAGATAGCATAGGATGCAGATTTTGCCTCAGGGTTACCACCGAAGCCTTTCCGTAAACATGTAACCCGCAGGGTAGAAAGGTGGGAAGGCATCTAACGTAGTTTGTCGTGCCTTTTCGATAACCACAAGAGGTCGTATGGACAACACTCAGCGTGTGAGTGAGTCTGGCATCTCTCCCCAGCTGTATTCAGTTCATCATAGTAGCATCTAAAATTCCCACACGCCATATTCGTGAAGGTGAACCGGCAGAACTAACCCGTGAGATACGACACAGGTATAACTAGTTTAAGCGTAGCGCCATTCAGCCAGCGTCCAGACCAGGATAAACGGATGGAAGAAATCACAAAAAAAAGAACAAAATAACAAGTCCAGACGGAAAACAACTCCACGTATCCGTGAACACAAGTGTAAGTCGTCGACTAGTGTGAATTCCAGGCAAATCCGTGGTCTGGCGGCATCCATAATGATCCAAAACAGTAGAGAAATGTAGACTCGCAGCCAGTTACGGCGCCATATTTGCCAGATATATATATATATATATATGTATGTATGTGTGTATATATATATATATATATATATATATATATATATATATATATATATATATATACACACACATACATTTAATGTGTGTGTGAGTACTGTAGGTGAGAGTGAATATGACTGCGTGTGTGTCTGAGCCAGTGAGTGACTGTAAATGGACCTGAGTATGACTGCGTGATTGTGATCTGATGTTTAGAACATATTCAATTTAAAAGTATTACGCACTTCCTGGTGAATCATGGATGATATGCGCCAGTGCCTACTTACCATGTGATATTTATTCTGACGAAACTTTTACAAACTCTCTCCGATCTTCCATTTATATAGATGTGACACTCCCAAAGACGGATGCGTCAGTCCGAAAGGTGCAAATATCATAGTCAAGTCTCTAAACTGGCGACACAACGCATTCCGTTCTCTGGACTACATCCTGCTACTTGCAAAGCCCTGTTCATGGCTTAGAGATTGAGAACAAACGCAGAAGTAGAAGAATAGCTGGGACACAGTGATCCATCCACTGTTGACAGAACGATGGCTATTGTACGATAAGAAAATAGAAATTAAGGATCATTCCAAAAGAAGCAACCTATAAGTACATATTCTTCAAATAATGCCGTAAAAGAGGGTTGTATGTGGATTTAGCAACCTCAGCATGTAAATCATTGCTATTTAAACAAGTGCTGGAAAAGACTTGGATACAGGCTTCCCGTATCAGGATCAACTGTATAGAAGGCCATATGCTTCACTTGGAACAAAAAGATGTATCTTTCAATTGAACTAAAATAACATTATAAGCAAGAAATTTAAAAAAAACAATTACACGTTCTTCTTAGTTCTTAGTCAACATGTACTTCTACTAGGGCAGATGCCCCTATGGAGGTCCCTGCTGAGGTCCCAGCTCTGGTATGAGCTGGATGTAGCCTGGCGAAAGATTTCTTGCTTAGCAGGCTAAGCTCGAGCAGCTTAATACTCTGCAGCGTTGGGACAATCGCTTACTGAAGGGGGTTAACCGATGTGCTAGTCCATCTTAATAGAATAAAACACTAGATCAAAGTAGACCTGCACACGTTATGTTGCTAATGGAGACTACATTGATTAAATAATATTTTATAACACATAAGATAAAGTGGCTCAGACATTTGACATGGATGATGTATTATCAATCTGCAGCGAGGTCATACTACATGAAGGTTTCAGGGTCACAGTCAAGAGGTCTACCCTGGCGACGATGGGTAGAGAGGTTCAAAGAAATACTCCAAAAGTGCAACATGTCGGCAGCACGTCTCCCACCTGGTGCAAAAACCAGAAGTTGTCGCATACATCCTCTCTGCCACGCAGCTAGGCAAGAGCATTAGGACAAAATAAGAATGCTGAAACCGTTAATTTATCAGAATTCAAACGAATTAATTGCCACTGCGCGCACATATCAACATAAAATATGATTTAAATACACCAGGAAGACGTGGGGGATACATATATGAAATATAAGTTCTGCAGCCACATTGGTTTAACAACACCCGACACATCACTCTTGACCCAAGACAGAAAACTCTTCCTCCACTACTCCTGCTAACTTCACAAGTGAACGAATGCACACAGTAATGAGAAAGACCAAAGTCCTATATCTGCACTGTAAGATCAGCTATCTTTATCACAAATATAGATGTAGTACTTACCCAAGCGATTTGTATTTTGTTCGTTTGTTTGTTTCAACGAAACTTCAAAATAAAGATGATGATTCATTTCGCTTTCCTGACCTTGTAATCTTGTTTTGTTATCTGGAATGTTAAAATGAGTTTTGTTATCTGTAATGTTATAGTGAGTTTTGTTATCTGTAATTTTATAATGAGTTTTGTTATCTGCAATCTTAATTTAGGCCTTCCTCGAAATTTGGTACCGGATATGGGTTCACCCAGGAGTAACTGCTTCGGAAAGCGGGTATTTGACATTCGTTCCACGGGACCCAACTATCTCAATCTCTTGTTGCTCAGAGTCGAGAAGATGGAAGGTATTTAGATACAAGATAAATTAAGATTCAAGGACATTTGCAAAAGATCCTTGAACGATTTTACGATCAATCCAAATATCTGGGAGGAGATTGCAGAAGATAGAGCTACACGGAGAGCGACCTTGAGAACGGGCATCGAGGCATCAGAGCTAGTCCTGATGACAAAGATGGAAGACAAGCGACACAAAAGAAAGGAGCCTACACCACATCTATCGAACTTTTTCTGTTTACACTGCTGTCGTCCCTGTCAATCTAGAATCGGCAAAATTAGCCACGAAAGTCGATGTCCCTCCAGGACAGATGCTGCCACCGCCATCTCTAAAACAGACTACCTTACTGACCGTCTGTCATGACGGAAAAGGCCATAACATAACATATCTGTAATGTTTTAAATGAGTTTTGTTATCTGTAATATTATATTGAGTTTTGTTATCTGTAATGTTAACATGAGTTTTGTTATCTGTAATGTTATAATGAGCCCCAGTAAAATGGAGAAACCTCCGGGTCGGATTTTATTATCTGTCTAAATTTTCTGCCCGGACAGTGGCTGACAACCTGTTTTATTGAGTCTTTCAACTGCCTGGGTGCTGTTACATGCACAGCTCGTGTACAGGACGGCGGAGTTTTTCGTCAATCTCCGAAATGATTTGACGCTGGTTCCACCGTCCTTGACACCAGAAGCCTTCAAGCCTGTGGAATTTGAAATCAATTGAATCTTCGCTTTCGTTTGTTATAAGATCAAGCTCCTTACCTCTCAGCTATAGTGAATCCCTTCTCCTTTCCACCCTCCAACATCCTACAGGTGGACCTAAACAACCTACAGGTGGAGCTAAACAGCCTACAGGGGGACCTAAACAGCCTACAGGTGGAGCTAAACAACCTACAGGGGGACCTAAACATCCTACAGGTGGAGCTAAACAGCCTACAGGGGGACCTAAACAGCCTACAGGTGGAGCTAAACAGCCTACAGGGGGAGCTAAACAGCCTACTGGTGGACCTAAACAGCCTACAGGGGGACCTAAACAACCTACAGTTGGACCTAAACGACCTACAGTTGTTACTAAACATTATACAGGTGGACCAACACATCTTACAGTTAGAACTAAACATCTTACTGTTGGACATAAATATTTTACAGTTGGAACTAAACATCTTTGAGGTGGACCTAAACAATAATCCAAGTAAAGAAAATATTAGAAGGGCAATGGAGAATGTAAAGAACGGAAAAGCAGCAGGACCTGATGGGATACCAACCGAAGTCATAAAAGCAGATGTTGAAAAAACATCTATTAACATGCTCCACAACTTGATAGGCGCCATCTGGGAGGAAGAAAGCTTAAAAAAAATTGGAAAGCGGTCTACATGGTGAACTTGTCTAAGAATGGAGATTTACAGGAATGCAAAAACCATTTCGAAATCAATCAATGACCGCCTGCTGGATGAGAACACCGTAATAGATGAAGCGGCAATTGACAGACTGCAAAGTTTCGACATTAAACGACGTTCGAGTGGATGTGGTACATGAGAGGACGGAGCAGGAGAGTGTACAACCAGCGAGCTACAGGGACCATCAGCATCCATACCGTACGCTATTTGATGAGAGAGACTGAGCACCTATGGGTATGCCCGGAGTGCAGTGACGTCGATTCTTAGAAGCAAAAACAGAAAGAGAAAAACCATAGAGGAATAATGTTATTATCAGTGCCGGGAAAGGCGTTAAATAAAGTAAAAATAGAAAGGTTGAAAAAGGCAATGGATAACAAAATAAGGGATAAGCAGGCGGGCTTCGGACAAAATAGATCATGCGTTGATCAGATAGCCACATTGAGGACTGGATTATGAAAGTAGTAACAAATGAGAGAAATGGAATCCAGTGGACCTTGGATAAACAGCCGGAGAACCTGGATGATATAGCCCTTTTGTCCCTCAGCCAAAGTCAAATACAAATGAAACTGGATACACTGGATTATACCTCTAAACAAGTCGGTTTGAAGATCCATGAGGAAAAGACCAACATAATTAGGGTCAATTCAGCAAACACAGAATCAGGCTGAGAGGAACGCCACTGGAAGAGGTAGAGGTATATACATACATAGAAAGTATCATCAACAAGGAAGGAGGGACAGACGAGGATACAAAAACAAGGATACAAAAAGCAAGAGCTGCATTCGGAATGTTGAAACCCAGATGGAACTAAAGGAAATAAAAAGATAGAGAAAAATAAGGATTTTCTATTTAAATGTGAAGTTAATCCTGCTGTATGGAGCGAACACCTGGAGGATGACCAAAGGCAATTACAGGAGACTGCAGGGTTATATCAACAGATGACTGAGAAAGATTCTTGGTATAAAATAATTTGACAAAGTTACAAACGACAGACTGTGGGAGAGAGAGAGAGCGGGGCAAGGTGAATTGGAACAGGAAATCTTAGGAAGAAATTGGATATGGATGGGTCATACATTAAGATAGCCCCAGCCCAGTATCACCAGGTAATTCCTGCCACGGAACCCCCAGGGAAGAAGCGGCATAGGCAGACCAAGGAATACAAGGAGACGAGATCTGGAGGCAGAAGTAAAGCAAACAGGAGTAAGCTGGAAGGAAGTGGAAAAGATTGCACAAGACAGAGCTGCTTGGCGAGGGTTGATTGATGGCATATGCACCCCTGGGTGATAGAAGGCGGAAGAGATATCAAGGCATGCTTGCACACGCCTCTCTATGTGGAAGGTATTCACCAACCCACCAGTAGTTACAGATTGTTTCCCGTCAAATATTTTTTTAAATGTCAGTTTCATGAGATTCCTTGGCTTGTTGTGAAACACTTCTCCTTCCAGCATGCCCCATATGAAGAAATCAGGTAAGGGCAAGGTCAGGCGACCTTGATCAATGTCCCTTAGAAATGACGTGTTCTTCAACTAAAGAAGCAATTTCAGCCATGCTGACATTTGAGGTGGGGCGTGTAGTTCGTAGTGTCTCGTCGGTAAATGGTTCACAGTATGTCACTGTCACATGTGATTGAATTACGTTCATTGATATACAAGTTATAAGAGAAAAACAAGGGCCGGCAGCGAGTGGGACATCGAGTGTATATATAGATACACACTGGAGTTGTTCCCCCTTGTCTCCTTGTGATGGGGGACGAAACCCGTGTTGTATAAAGCTCTTTTGGCATTTATTGTCACGTGCTTGCAATTAAGTTTTGCAGTTAATTGTCCAATGATCTGATTTGCCTTATTGCATCTTTGTTGATTTCCGATTTAATTCTTCCGTCTGCTGATAACGTGCTCCCTAAGTATGTGAAATCTTTCACTTGTTTGATTTTCTGCTTTTCAAGGAAGATATTGATGTCTCCGTCTATTCTAGCTATTTTCATGACCTCTGCATTGATTCTCATGCTGTTTTTCTTTTACATGCTGTATTCAGTTTATCAATATGTTGCTGCAATTGTAGTTCTGAAGTTGCTGTGACTGTTTGATCGTCATAAAAAAGAAGTTAATTTAAAAGTTCACCAATATTGCTACCTTAATTTGTATTGGCTGTTTTACAAAATTGGTCTACATATTTAATGACCAACAAAGGGGAGAGCACACATCCCTGTCATACTCCTGACTTGATATGAAATTTTGCTGATAGGCCCGTTATTATTCGAACAAAGCACCGGCTTTAATGTAAATATTTTTGCACATGGTGATCGGTTACTCCATAGTGTGCCAATATTTTCCATATATGATGTCTATCTACCCGGTCAAAAGCTTGTTCTTTATCTACATACGCAACATACAGTTCCTGGTCGTATTCAACTGTTTTGTCGAAGTATAAAAATTACATCCGTGCAGCTTCTGTTCTGTCTAAATCCCATCTGTATTATTGTTTACAAATACACAAATAACGGCAATCATGTGTACATTATATTAGATATAATTAATGTGGATAGTCAGTTATAACTATGTTCATTTTTTGCATGAGTACATATACGACAAGTGACAGACTTGTTCTGAGCGCTCATTGATGATATCTCCAGAGAACTGTTGTTGGTGATGGAAGAGATGTCAGAAAATTGGGCTGACATTTTGTGGGAACGACGCAGACTGGTTCCCTCTGTGAAATGTCACGTGTATATACTTGTCTGGATGGTGGTGAGAGAAATTGTGTGTTGATATCCTCACTGTGTTGCTTGAGTCTGTCCGTTTGTTAGTAACTGCTGTTTAGCACGTAGACAACAGTATATTATTATTTCTTTATCGGCCCACTAGTCTCACGGGAATGCAACTAAGTTGACCTGCTTGTAATAAGACATAATTCAACTTAACTTCTTTATACTAGTTTAGAAGACTCTGCAGAGTCTGTGTACAATACCTTTCTTCTACTCCAACTGATCTCCTCCTTCTTGCTCTTCGTGCGCTCTCAATCTCCCTCTACCAAGTCCTGAACAGGGCTTTGGACGTAACAGAATGTAGTCCGGAGAACGGAATGCACTGTGTCGCTAGTTTACAGCTTTACTGCGATATTTGCACCTTTCGGTCCGACACATCCGTCTTCGGTAGGGCAATTGATCTAAAAATAGATAATGTGCGTCTAATCTATTCTTGAATGCATGAATTGACACTGCCTCCGCCATTTTCTGTGGCAATGCATTTCAAGCATTCCCCACTCTCTGGCTACACAATATTTCCTAATATCTAAGCTGGACCTTTCTTTAATTAATGTGTAGCCGCGGCTACACTTAGACAAGCGTGTAGCTTCATTTATCATTTTCCTTGATTATATGATCAACACTTGTATTATATCATCAACACTTGTATTATATCATCAACACTTGTATTATATCATCAACACGTGTATTATATCAACACTTGTATTATATCATCAACACTTGTATTATATCATCAACACTTGTATTATATCATCAACACTTGTATTATATCATCAACGCTTGTATAATATCATCAACGCTTGTATAATATCATCAACACTTGTATTATATCATCAACACTTGTATTATATCATCAACACTTGTATTATATCATCAACACTTGTATTATATCATCAACACTTGTATTATATCATCAACACTTGTATTATATCATCAACACTTGTATTATATCATCAACACGAGGGGACGGTGTGGCATAGTGATTAAGTGGCACGGCTCACAACCGGAAGGTGCTGGGTTCGATCCCCATCACAGCACCGGCCGTTACCCCGGAGAAGCAAACCCTTAGAAAATACAGGAGGAAGCAGACCCTTACATAAAATGCATGCTGAGGTCGGATGCACTGGGCCGACAGGCGCAAAATAAAAACCACAGTGTAACGCACACACGCCTTGGGGAATAGATAAATAAGGCGAACGCAAAAGAAAAAAAAAAGAAAAATATCAACACTTGTATTATATCATCAACACTTGTATTATATCATCAACACTTGTATTATATCACCTGGAATTCTTCTCTTTTCTACGTGCGTATATAATGCGTGTACTCTTCTCGCAGTTGTTACTACACCACGTTGTGTTGAGTTGTGTGGTTGCCAGTCCCATGCACAGCTATACTTAGTAGCTTTTTATATGCAATGAATGTTGCAATTTATATGTTGTTTCCATTCATTAACTTGTATCCATATGGAATAGTTCAGTATGTAACGAGCGTTTTTAGTTTAAATTTACATTTCTGTCAATATATTTACTGCCATTTTGAAGCTTAAGTGTAAAATATAGATTATAATTACAATTATAAATGAATCAATCGATAGAGGTAGGTCAGTAGGCCGCTTGTTTTACAAGGACTCGTCGCAAAAACGTCCGATAACACAATGAGTGGCCGATTCCCAGGCTGCATGTAGTAAGGATAATATTTTTCCGATTTGACCTTTGCCAGATTGAGTGTGGACAGCGTCGGAGGCGGGACTATGATAAAGATGATCGTTTCCCGTCCTTGATGTCCATAGACTGCTTCATAAGCTGAAGCGTGGGGACGTCTTAAGTAAGAGGGGGGGGGGGGGGAGAACATGTCAAGATATGACCAAACGGTGGCGGTTTAGCATAGAGTTATCGATAAAGTAAAAAGTTAATTCGTCATTTAGTAAATTACGACGCGTGTTCAAATGAAACCGGACCAAAATGCAACAAGTGAACATACATACGATGCGAATGATAACGTCAATGCTGGTGTATACAGTACATACCAACTGTCAAGTTTGCGCAATTTCATTATCCTCCGACTCATATTTTCCTCCGCAGGCCGTTGAAAACATGGCGGGTGTGTTACGGAATCCGCAAAGAGTTGATCAACGAGTGGTGATTCGGTTTCTTACAGCTGAAGGATGTCGACTAGTTGACATTCATCGCAGAATGCAGACAGTGTATGGTGACAAAACTGTGTCGAAGACAACAGTGAGGAGCTGGACAACGATGTTTAAAGAAGGACGTAAATTAACCTCAACAATCTGCGCCTGACCTGGTCTCAGAAGATCGTTCATTAATACACATCCTTCTTCTGGCCAAAATGATTTTTACCGCACTTTATATTTAATTATAAATAATGATTTAAAAATTTTATTTTTGACAGCGAGAGACATTTTGTGTAAGTTTTTGTGGAATAAATAATAGCCTTTTGTTTTATTAAAAAATGTATACTTATAAAGAAACTGAAACAAAACAAAATAAAATGTATAGCAAAGTGAATCTACGTGTTAATTTCAATTTAATTCGATGTTAATTTCAGAAAATGACGATGAAAATAAATGTAAAAGTAAAATAATTAGCTTCAAACTCATTATAAACGCTGCACCATTAAATAACTATCATTGTAGGTACTCTGATTTTTTAATGATTTTTTATTGATTTTAATTTTCTCACTCTATTAATTTTGCCCCCGCCTCCTCCCACCCCACCCCCATTCCCCCGTCTCCCCTAAATCCCCTCCCAGATCGGACCCTGTACATAGCTACAAACAACGTGTATACGTTTAAGCAAAGTCACAGGTAATCTAAATGCAATGCCGCATAATGTGTTCCAATCCAAGATAAACTCTAGGGAGATACAGATGACCTCATGTGGACTACTGCTTGCTTTATAGACATTCAAATTGAGGTCTGAAAGCCTACTAAGAACAAGATGATCTTCTTCTTTTTCTTCGTACGCTGTCAGACGTCAACTTGTATTTGTTCGAAGAAAGCAGCTGTCATCCTGAGGCTGTCGACACTACCATAGAGCTTGTCTAGTGTTGCCACTGATGATGGCCACATGTGCTTTCTCTGGTTCTCGTATGTCGAGCAATTTTGCAGCAGATGTTCAGGGGTCATTTTCCTAGTACCACAGGTGCATTCGTCAGTAGCAGCTATCTTCAGTCTGTTGTGGCCTGTGCGGAGTCTGAAGACCACGACCTGCTCTCTTCTGTTCAACTGATAATAAGCATAATTTTTTGTTTAGCCAGTATGTTCTGCTTCCCATTTGGCCATGTATCTGACCCTAATAAAACTTTTGGACTCTTCGTAGGTCACACTAGAATCTGGATGTGGTCACCTTCCTCCTTCTTTTTCCAGTCTGTCTGCCTCCTCGTTGCCTTGGATGTTACAGTGGAATGGAACCCATTGTACAACTATTCTTTTGGGTATGAACTGCTGGCATAGTTGACAAGGTACTGCTCTTAAGTCATTAAGTTCAGTATTTTTCTGGCTTTTTAGTGCTGTAACCACGGCCAGGGCATCTGTAAACAAAACTATCTGGCTTTCATTGCTTTCGCCTGTCAGCATTGAGGAGATGAAGAAAAAGAATAAGGCCACAATAGTGCATAAAATAACACGAATCGTCATTGTATAGGTTGATCATGTAATAGGTATAGTGTAGTTATTACCGTTTGAAGCTCTCCGTTCTGAGGTCATTTAACGCTTGGTAACGTGTTTTTTTGTTGGTAGATTACAGTGACTCTTCTTACATCCTGATACGTATTTGAGAGGATAGTCCGTGGTTCTCCTGACTGTAGTGCAATGTGATGTTCCTCGGTACGCTCACCGCTGTGGACATTACAGTGTCGATCCCTACATTATTTGCATTACTGGTGGGGTCACGAGCCGTGAGCCTGACCCTTAGGTGAGGTGGAGTCACGAACCCTGAGCCTGACCCTGACGTGAGGTGGGGTCACGAACCCTGAGGTGAGGTGGGGTCACGAACCCTGAGCCTGACCCTGAGGTGAGGTGGGGTCACGAACCCTGACCCTGAGGTGAGGTGGAGTCACGAACCCTGAGGTGAGGTGGGGTCACGAACCCTGACCCTGAGGTGAGGTGGGGTCACGAACCCTGACCCTGAGGTGATGTGGGGTCACGAACAGTATGTTTCACCGACCATGAGGTGAGGTGGGGCATTAGTCAGTATGTTTCACCTGGCCCTCAGCTTTGTCGCTCTTTTTTGTATTCTTTGCATCCATCAAGTTTATATCCCCTCTATGATAAGGACTCCACACCTGTACACAGTATACCAATCTAGGTCTAACTAGTGCTGTATACAGTTTGACTTCCACTTCCTTGCTCCACATGCTGAAGTCGGATACACTGGACGACAGGCGCAAAATCAAAACCACGGTGCAACGCACACCCCCTTGGGGATTGGAGAATTAAGGCGAACGCAAAAAAACTTCCTTGCTCCCGTGTTTAATATTTCTTTTTATCAAACCTAACATTGCATTTGCCTTTTTCACTGCTACCTGAACTTGCTCACTCACCTCACCTGTATAATTTATTATAACCCCTAGGTCCCTTTCCTTATCTATCTTTCTAATATTGTTCTCTCCCATTTTGTAATTACGTTCGATATTGGATCTACCCATGTGGATGACTGTACATTTATCTACATTAAACTCCATTTGCCAGCTTACAGACCATTCTCAAATGTTATCTAAATCCGACATCAATATATCCACTTCTGCTTTAGATGAGACACTATTGCATAGTTTTGTGTCATCAGCAAATTTTGCAATCATGGATCCCATATCAATGTCCAAATCGTTTATATATATCAAGAACAAAATTGGTCCCAAAACCGAGCCTTGTGGCACTCCACTTTTTACTTCACACCACTCAGAATACTCCTTATTTATGCCCCCCCCCCCCCACCCTCTCTCTCTCTTTCACTCTCTCTTCTGTCTTCTTCCCGTTAACCTATTTTTAATCCATTTGGCAACTTCCCCACCTATTCCGTGTGATTTTAACTTTCGAAATAATCTTTGATGAGGTACTCTATCAAAGGCCTTTGCAAAATCGAAATAAATAACATCCACTGCCTCTAATTTATCTATAATTTTTTGTAACCTCTTCTTTGAATTCTTATACATTTGTTAAGCATGATCTCCCTCTAGTAAACCCATGCTGACTATTTCTATTTAGATTAAAATTGTCTAAATGCATTTCAATGTTTTCTTTGATTATTGACTCTAACAATTAACAGACTATGCTCGTTAAATTCTTCTTCTTCTCCTTCTTCTTCTTCTTCTTCTTCTTCTTCTTCTTCTTCGTCTTCTTCTTCTTCTTCTTCTTCTTCTATTTCTTCTTCTTCGTTCATCATCAGATCAAGGTCGCGTTTTCTCTTACACATGGCATCGTTTTTTGTAAGTCTGGTTCATCTCCATACAGTTCTTTCATATCTGTCTCGCGAGACCAGTATTGTTCTCTCTCTTCCTGCGTGAGCATGCAGTCTTCAGGGGGAAATGGACTGATTCTCCTTCTTCTTCTTCTTATTATTATTCTTTTTCTTCTTCTTCTTTTTCCTCTTCTTCTTTTTCTTCTTAGTCTCCTTTTCGTTCTTCTTCCTCTTCCTCCTCATTTCCTTCCCTTTCTTCTTCTTTCTTCTCGTCCTTCTCGTCTTCCTTCTCCTCGTCCTTCTTCTTCCTTCTTCTTCCTTCTTCTTCCTTTTTCTTCCTTCTCCTCTTAATTCTCCTATTCCTTTTCCTTTTCATCTTTTTCTTCTTCTTCTTCTTCGTCATCGCATTTTATTCTTCTTCCTCCTCCTCTTTTTCGTTCTCTTTCTCCTCCTTTCCTTCTTTTCCTCCTTCTCTTCTTCCTTTTCCCCTTCCTTCTTCTCTTCCTTTACCTGCTCTTCTTCTTTTTCTTCTTCTTTATATTATTCCTCTTCCTCCTCTCCCTCTTCCTTTCTTCCTTTTCTCCTTCCTCTCCTCCTCTGTTTTGTTCTTCTCCTTTCTTCCTCTTATTCTTCTTCTTCTTCTTCTTCTTCTGCTTCTCCTTCTGCCCCCTCCCTAAGAAGGACGTTGTGTAGCAGTTTACAGCGAGCTGCGATATCTCAGTCTTTCGGCCTAACACATCAGGTTTCTTCTGGCTTTTCTGGACACTTGGTTTGCCTTTCCCACTGCGAACTTTACTCTCTTAGCCAGACTACCCTAGTGCAACCAGTTTCCAGGACCGCCTCTTGGGGGGGGGGGGGGCGCAATAGGGTCCTGGTCAGCTCTGGTTCGTTGACCCAGATTCAAACGGGCTACTGTCACTGTGTTGCAGCGTCGGACCCTTTGTTGATTAGATTCAATCATTTCGATCTTGTCTTTCCTTCCTGAGAATCAATTTACTAGTTTACCAATTTACAACCGGATGTACTTAAGAGTAACGCATCTGGGATAAGTGCCCAGTCAGTTTGATCGATAGAGACAAGCTAGCCAATCGCACGGGGCCTCGAGCGCGAGGAAATCATATAAAAGTATTTATAATAGTTGTCTATCGCAAACAAAGATGGCGACAACATCAGACCTGTGCTACAAGATGTGTTCTAACTATAAAGGTTAACTCCGGCACGGCAGACTTTACCGCAATCAGGGCACTGAAGTGGAGAGGCGACTGTAGAGTCGTTATGCGCTCTCTTCTTACAGACGGCGCGCTTTCTTTGAGCCTTCGTGGAGGAGTTGCGATCTGAGCACCCTATGTAATGTTGGCGCGCCAGGTGTAAGCAACTCCTAGGAAATGACATGAATGTTGAAACTTTTCAGCGACACTTTCAATGAGTCTCTGTAGGGTTTCTTATGTTCCCCCAATGAACGTCTGCCTTTCCAGATTTCCCCGCAAAGCAGCTGCTTGGAGATGCGCTCATCGGACACGTGGACAACTTGTCCCGTCCATCTTATTTCAGCTTTCTGCACAAGTGTATGGATGCTCAGCGGAATCCTGTTATGAATCTCAGAGTTAGACACTTTGTCCTGTCACCTGATCCTAAAGCCGCCTGCGCATACAGGTCAAGTGAGAACGAATAAGCTGTCTGGCGTGTCTGCTACACACTGTCCATGTTTCGCAAACATCCAACAGAGTGGTCAACATTACAGCTCGATACACTTTTACATTGGTGGTGACATTGATCCTCAGTCCGCTCCAAACGTTTGCTAACAGCCTCCTAAACGCAGAACTCGACTTTACAATCCTGCGGTTTATCTCAAAGTCGATATTCATCTCTATGGGGAGGGGCACTGCCTAGGTAGGTAAACCTATCGACAGGCTGGAGATGTTGGTTCGGTACAATAATGTATGGTTCAATATACGTCTGCCCTGGAGCAAGTTGGAAGTGCACATCAGTTTTTTAGTGTTGATCGATGAAATCAAGCGCGCATAATACTCGACAAAGGCAAACAAAGCAAGTGTCCAGAAAAGCCAGATGAAACCTGATACGTTAGGAGGAAAGACGGAGATATCGCAGCTCGCTGGATACTGCTACACAACGTCCTTCTTAACGAGGGCGCAGAAGAAGAGGAAGAGAGGAGAAAAACAATACAGAGGAGGAGATTGAGAGGAGGAAAGGAAGACGGAGAGGAGGAAGAGGAATAATATAAAGAAGAAGATAAAGAAGAAGAGGGGGTGAAGGAAAAGGAAGAAGAGAAGGAAAGGAGGAGAAAGAAAACGAACGTAATACATAATAATGCGCATCAAACTGACATAATAATTGATGCGATGGGGAAGCAAAACCAGGAATGAATACATACGTGTTACGCCTATCAGTATCGACATGTTCAATTGGAGAGCAAACATGACGCATTCTGAGACATGCTTTCTCTAGGATTATATTGCAAGCAAGAAATATATTCTAAAAACTTGTTTGTATGTTACGATCTTAGAAAATATTCAAGATTTGTTCTGTATGAGTGTGCCCCTAATTTGACATATCGCTTATGTTGACTTGGGAATTCCGTGGTGAAATGGATAAGCCGTCGGCCTCGTGATCAGGTGGTGTGGGTTCGATTCCGCCGTCTTTTTCACGGGTGCTTGATGCGGAGTCCCCTGCATCTCGTAGTCGCCCCCTAGTCGTCTTGTCCTTGACTTGCTACTGGTGTCGGGAGACGAGAGAGTGAGGATACAAAGTAGCGCAGTTAATCCTTACTAAAAATAGCGCTAAACAAATAAATTATGCCATCATCGTCTACGATGGACGACGGCCTTTGGCTTTGTGTTGACTTAAATATCAGAAAATAAGAACAAGATTGACATTGATGAAGTCAAGAAATATCCGATAGATCGAAAGATTGTGATAATAACACCCTACTATGCATGACATACAACCTATCTAAGTAGGGGTGCGCATGCTCCGAACCGCTCAGCCTGGAGCACTGCCATCATCACCTTGGTGCTTGCCCCGCTGAGCAGAGGACCATTACGGAGGCGCAGGAAAAGCGAGATGTACGAAAGGAAATAATGTAAGACTGCCCAAATACAAATGCTGTTCGTGTGTGCCCTACGCGTGGTAGAATTTGTAACGCTCAGATCGCACTGTACAGTCAAATGCAATCCCATCTCAATAAACATGTCTGATGCTGGCGCCATCTTTGCTTACAGCTGGCAACTAGCTAACTAACTAGGACAGAGAGTGCGAGCTAGGGTAGAGCCTATGCGGGCTTTAGAGAAGGCAGTGGATGCACGAACGCGATATTTGTACTAAGACAGATATGATCGATGTTTTTGGAAAGTACCGCTTTAGGGGACAGCTGCTGGACAATATATGAGCCGTGTATGCCAGCAGTGAGATGGCAGTTCAGACAAGTGTCGGACAGACAAAATGGTTCCCAGTGAGCAGTGGGATGCGTCAAGAGTGAGTGGTGACCCCTTTTCTATTCGTCATCTATATGAATAAAATCATCAGAATCGTCAATCAACATGAGGAATAGGTCAACGAATTTATTTATGCAGACGACCAGATCCCCTTCTACAATAAACAAGTGGATTGACATCAACACCTATCTCGACTCAGCCTGACTAGAGAAACGTAAGCGTGTTGCCCAGCGCAAGCGAAGATGGCGACATCATCAGACTGTCCTCGTCCTGAAGATGTAGCTTGTGCTGAACTTGGATTATAGTGAGAAAGAAGCTGCGCTGGACATCAATTTCACTCTCTCGTCCTGAGTTACCGGGAACTAGTGGCAAGACATACAATCAAGACGACTGGAAGTAGCTCAAGATGCAGACATTCAGGTCGTACAATTGTAAAATCTGCTTAGAGTTTGACATAAAGATCAACTGGGATAAGACAGAAACTACGATAATCAAAACGTCAACCGACACAGCGCAGTTTAAACACCTGCAGGAAAACCCTAAAGCAGGTATGGGAGTTTATCTAACTGGAAGTGTTTTCACTGACGATGGCGATAGAAAATTGAATTAAAAAGTCAAAGAACGTGCACTACCAACTAGCATATATACTGAAACATCCAAGTGTCACAATGTCCACTAAACAGATGCTGATAAATACGTTGATTATCATTACATTATGTTGTCAGTGTCTAACGTGGGCCCATTTAGATGTGAGACGCGCTGTGCTCAAAATGCTACGTGGAAAGACAATTCGTGACAAAATTCACAACACGCCGTAGAATACGGTGGGGACTACATCGGTTAACTACTACATTGACGCACAGAACATAGAGTGGTTTGGTCATCTGACAAGGATACAGTAGAATCAACATGCAGCGAAATCATACTAAATGGAGGTTTCATGGTCATGAGTAAGAGGGCGACAATGGATACATGGAATTAAAGAAACATTCCAAAAGTTAAACATGAGGACCACTTCGTCAGCATTCACTGTAAACTGTTTGCATGAGTTTGAAGATGGCTAAATGCGCCAATCTGAGCCTTGGATTGTCTGTTGCACTTTGTACAGGGAAATAAGACACCTCCTTCCATCGGGGTGGAAGAAGGGTTGATGTGAGTTGACTTCCGCAGCGATCATCTCTGTATGCCCTCATCTATTTTTAATGCATCATGTCTCTGAACACACTCTGCAATAGTGCCGCGCCAATCTGTGAGATTGGTGGCGATTCTTTCCCAGTCATCGTGATTTTAATTCCGCACTGGAACAGTGATCTCTTTAGTGTGTCCTTGTACCTTATCCGCTGCCCACCGCTTGCTCCCTTGCCATTTCGGAGTTCACCATAAAGCAACTCTTTTGGTAGACGTTGATCCGACATGGTTACCACATGGCCAGCCCATCTCGACTGTGCTTCACATATCACGATGTGTATACTGGACATGCCCGATCGCGCTAACACATCTGTATTTGGCACCATGTCCTGCCATCTAATCCTCAGCAGTTTTCGCAGGCAGTGCATGTGGAAATTATTTAATTTCCTGTCATGGCCAGGTCTCACAACATATCAACGGAAAATCTAGCCATTTTGACAACAATATGTTGACGTCACTGGCACATACATATACATACCATGTACAGGAACAATGCAAACACATTTTAGAATTAGTACTATTAGTCTTAGCTGACCTGTACTTCTACAGGGCTATATGGCTCTGTGCAGGTCCCAGCTCTTGCATGAACTGGATGTAGCCGGGATGAGGATTTTCTGCTTAGTGGGTTAGGCTCGAGCAGCATACTACTCCGCTGCGTTGGGACAAGCGCCGTGGAGGGTGGTTAACCGATATGCGTGTCGATATTAATAGACTCAAACACTAGACGAAAGTAAATCCGCAGTCTGCTAGGCACCAACTTTGCTGCTTTTAACAAACCACCTAACCATAGCCGGTGATATGCCATGTCCAACTGTTAGTCTCATGACGTGCTCTCTGGTTCCTGTTCTTGTCACAGACCCCGGCGAACCACTTAAGATTATTACTAGCAATTACTGAATTTAACTAAACATCAACATCCCCTTAAATTATAGGCTGTCCTCTTTCCGACAGGCACATTACCAGGTCATTAATCAGGTTTATGTATATCGATTACCTCTGTAGTTTAGGGCCATCAGATCGGTCTGACAGCAGCCAGGCTAACCCCGATACTTCTGCAATCCGAGATTTATACGACCCCATGGATAGTACAAATAATCACTGCATTCATGCACATGACCTCTGCACAAGCTGGCTCCATTGTAGAAAGCCTTCTCTTTCTTTCTTTTCGCTTATCCTGTTATGCCTTTCAGCGTCAGGTTATGAAGATAGCTCTAGAACGAGCCCGTCTGTGTGCCTCAAGCACAGTTGCTGGTATTGGTATTTTATGTGTTTGCTCACTAGTTTCTACTGGCGGAGGCGCGCCTATTCCACCCCAGACCGTAGTCAATTTGGGCGATATTAAGACAACTTTTTTCATGCTTTGCTTTTGAATCCGTTGTATCTAAATAGCATTTTTGCTTGTTGTGAGGGGGGGGGGGGGGGTGTGATGGTGATAGTCTTGTTACGTGGCCAAACCATTTTAGTTGTCGTCTTTTACTGTAGTCCATTACTCTGGTTTTTTCCCACAAATCTCCTAGTGTAATCGTTTCTGATCATGTCTCTCTTTGTTACGCCCAATATTTATCGCAGGTATTTCATGTTAGTGTCCAGTTTTGATATTGGTAGCATAGTGTCGGGACGAAAATCGTGTTGTATAAAGCTGTTTTAGTAGTTATTGTCACGTGCTTCAAACTAAGTATTGGAGTTAATTATCCAATTATCCTATTTGCCTTATTCCATCCTTGTTGGATTCCCGCTGTATTTCTTCCGTCTGCTGATAACGTGCTCCCTAAGTATGTGAAATCTTTCACCTGTTTGGTTTGCTGTTTTTCAATGGCGATATTGATGTCTTTTGGCCATTCTAGATATTTTCATCTCAGTTTTCTTCTACACAGGAAGCACGTGTAATAGAATGCATGTGCCCTTGTTGACTGTAACCTGCTGCGCTACAGCTTCTTCTTTATGTCCGTTTGATCACTCCAGCCGAAGTAGAGAGGCACAATTACAATTGATTTTCTACGAAAAAAACCGCCTGCCCCAAAACACTTTTGTGTGCTTTTGCAATGGGTTTTTTTTGTAGCAATTTGTTTTATACGGTTGTGGTTAGGTTGTGGTACTAGCCTCTTAATTCACCCCAAACAGTAGATATATCTATTATTAGTACCGAATTTGGGGGTAATGACGACACAGAAAAGTCCACTTTTTAACTGTGGCAGGGGCGAGATGTTTATCTCGCCTATAATGACATTGACAATAAACCTACATTTAATCATCAAAGAGTAAATACTCAGTCAAATTTGTCGACCATACCACATGTGCACATACTCAATGCATCGACTGTTCTTGATAAGCGGAAAAATATAGAAATAAGCGCCAAAATGGCACACACCCGCATAAGCTTGATGCGTACATCTGCGAGTTCGTGTGACGTCGACACATTAAGGTCAATGGTTTGAACGTTTTCACTGCCATTGTTCAACTCTGGCCTACTCTGGAATAACAATGTGTTTCTCTAATGACTGTCTTCCTGTGTGTGTAAATATCTCTGAAGTGTGTGGCGTGTCTGATGTGTGTTGATGTATCCTCCAACTATATTGCCATCTAAAAATGTGTTTCTCTAAGGACTGTTTTCCTGTGTGTGTAAATGTCTCTGAAGTCTGTGGCGTTTCTGATGTGTTGATGTATCCTCCAACTTTATTGCCATCTATCAATGTATTTCTCTAATGACCGTCTTCCTGTGTGTATATGTGTATGTATCTGATGCAGTGGCGAGGCGTGACCTTCTCAGAACTGTAAGCAATCTTAGGGAACACAACAACCATATCGATTTTACCTGACCGTTTTTTGTTGTTACTTATAAAATCCAGGTAATACACATTCTAAAGACAAATGTTACAAATGTATCAATAATATTTATCTCATAATTAAAAATAATTCTTTTAACAAAATTAATTATTATAATGGTAATCATTTACTTCAATTGAGATTGGGCAAGCACAGCTTGTTTCTTTGAGCTGACTCATCAAAAATTTTAAAAAATACCTTATCTGATGTTGTCAGGGCTAGGTAGTAGCGTAGTAGGCATTTCAACTGATGGAGTTGAGAGCATTTGTTCTTTGTTTTTTTTACCTACATAACGTTCGGGGGTTTCATTTTTATCAGTTGAGTTCCATCACGAATGTAGTCCAGTTTTAGAAAGCTAAAACAGATTGAGCAACTTGTACAACAAAGTCTAGAACTAAAAATGTTAGCCACGTCCTACTTCTTGTATAAGTTCTCGTTGGTGGTCTAATTTTACATTTCCTGTAATTATCTCATAAACCTATATTAAGTCACCTCGAATTCTTCTCTTTTCTAGACACCGTAGGCCAGTTTTTCTGAGTCTTTCCTCGTAACTGTAAGTCGTGTAACAATTTAAAAAAAAAAAATATTCTGCAAATTCTTGTTTTCATTATTACGAAATGAATACTTCTAAGAGACTGTAAACAATGTAAATGTCTGTCCTGTTCACGAGTTCTGGTTTTTGTAAACCGCAAAGAAGCAAAAATAAAAACCACATGCTTGTTAGCACTTCTATTTTATTGCCTTAACTGACAAACATTTTCCATTCCAAATTTAATCAATTTCTAGGCTATGGTTGTTGAGTAATAGATTTATAAAAAGATGAACGCGTTTTGTCTAGCCGCGGCCGAGCAGTTCGTCTAGACAGTTTCAATAGCCGTTGTTTCCAGCCTTGCCGGCTGCCATCTTTCTCTTTCCGGTATTCTTTGTTGAGCGACACGGGTAGCTGGCTCGTCTACTTCGAACAAAATTAGAATGCTAAAAGCAGGATTTGCCTGTTCGAATAATGGAACATGGAATAATGGAACATGGAATAATGGAACATGCCCTTTGTTCTGTTGGTTTTCGGAACAGCAGGTAACGATTAATGGGACAAAGACAACATGTGCCCTACTTATTACCACCCACGTCCGGTACTGGGAGGCAACGACGAACAATACCAATATGAGACGCTTTTGCGGGTCCTAAATTGGAATGACAGGAGAATGACTAGTCAAGGTTGTGCATAGGGCTGGCAACCACACATGCAAAAACCATTGCTATTAAAACCACAGTGCAAACAAATAGGAATCAGGATTCCCTATAAGCTTGTTAGGGTAAACCAAATACAGTGCTAGACCTATACTCCACTGTCTGGGGGTCACATCTAAATAATGAGGACATTAAAAACAGTTTAACTGTGAAATGTTATAATAATAATAATAGCCATCCATCGCAAGCGTTGATGACAACATCAATCAATATGTTCTGTTGCGCCTCACCGGTGATGATGACGACAGACCAGTTTTACCCTACTAATGACTAGGCGTTGCTACGGTAATCCTGCTCAATCCGAGAGGAATCGCAGATCTCTGACACTTGGTCCACGTGCTTGGCTGATAAGCCAAGGGTGCGAGGCTCCCTTCTGGGGGATTACGATCGAAGGCCTCTAAGCCGGAATCCCGCCCTGAATATCAGCACCACTGCAATGGGAGGCAACGATATGGTTGGGACCTGGGGCTCGCGTCTCAGCCGGACCCGGTCGAGCCGCAGAAAGAGGTCTCTGCCGTCCCGCCGATCAAAGCGGGCGGGGAGCTGCTCGATATTCACCCCACACGGCGTTGAGGTGTGAAACCACTAGTAGAAGACTTAGTTCTCGGTCGGGGTGTCGAAAGCAGTAGAGCAGCCACCTCACTGCGAACTGTTGAGACTCAGCTCTTGATCATGAGATATGTCCGCACACCAGGCGAACAACATCTCCGTGCCATGACAAGGTTTGTCCCCTGGTTATATGCACTCCTGCTTCGTTCTTTACCTCTGTCTGCTATCAGTCATCCCAATGGACGCAGAAGAGATACAGGCCAGCGGACATTGCACCTCTGCCCTATTGTGACAACCTCCCAGGTGGCGGGGAATGCTAGGCGTACCATCACTGCAGAGGAGCCGAGAAAATAAAGGAAGCAAGGAGATACCTCACTCACATGCATATGCTACATTTCTGACAGGACGTGACGATCCTGGGACACAGACACTCTGGACTGCCTCTCTTCCGAGATACTTGGAAAACTAGTACATACAGTCCATCATATCATATCATATCATATCATATCATATCATATCATATCATATCATCACCAGACCCTATAGACACGAGTGGGGAAGACTCGATAGTCCTGCAAGACAACTTCCCTAAGAGAGACAACTCTGACCACAAACAACTGCTGCCTTGCCGATAGACTGGGGACAGCTAAAGGCTAAAGAGAGCATCCCTACAGAAAAGCCTGTTGAAATCGAATGCACTGGGCCACAGGCTTAACAAAACAGTGCAACGTATATAGCTGTAACCAGCGTACGAAGAAGAAGAAGAAGAAGAAGAAGAAGAAGAAGAAGAAGAAGAAGAAGAAGAAGAAGAAGAAAGAAAGAAAAAGAAATCGCCCGTAAAAGATGGGGTAACAAATGAAATGCTGATGGCGTTGAGCCAAACAGCAAAGAGGAAGTTACTATCAGTCCTGAACCAAAGCTGGAAAAGGGGAATTGTACCGCAGGCATGGAAAAATGCTGTACTTATACCCGTACCAAAGAAAGAAAAATATAGAACAGATCCAAATGGATACAGGCCTATCAGTCTACTGAGCTGTGTAGGTAAACTAATGGAGCGTATGATAAACACCAGACTGATGTGGCACCTGGAAGAAAAACACATATTAATTCCACAGAAAGCAGGATTTAGACAACACAGATCCACTGAGGACCAGATCACTCTCATAGCACAGGAAATAGAGGATGCTTACCAAGAGAAAAAGCATACAGTAGCGGTTTGGGTGGATCTAGAAAAGGCATTTGACAAGGTGTGGAAAGAGGGACTTAAAGTCAAGCTACGAAGAAGTGAAGTATTTGGAAACATGTATAGATGGATCAGCCACTACCTCGAAAACAGAACAGCCAGAGTTCAAGTATAAGGGCAGATGAGCAAACAGGTGACACTGGAGCAAGGAGTACCGCAAGGGGGAGTACTGTCACCCATACTTTTTCTGGTGTATATAAACAACATCATAGAGAATATACCAAGAAGAGTCCACAGCTCCATGTTTGCAGGCGATATGGCTACGTGGACCTCTGAAAAAAAATCTCACCGTAGCAAACAATCGGATGCAGCAGGCCCTAACATCGTTGGAGAAGTGGGCTAACTCATGGCTGGTCAAAATAAATGAAGAAAAAACAACATGTACGATATTCTCCCTTTCAAACAAACCCCAAAACACCAAAATACGTCTTAACGGCAAATATCTGCGGCCAAACGACAACCCAAACTACTTGGGAGTCACATTTGATCGGCGCATGACATGGAAATGTCAGATCGAGAGAAACCGAATGAGGGCCAGAGAAAGAATGGCAATCATGAAAAAACTTGCTGGCACAAGCTGGGGATACTCAAGAAAGTGTACACTGGAAGAGTGAGACCAGTTCTCGAGTATGGCATTGCGGCATGGGCAAAAGCAGCAAAGGCGAACTTTGATAAAATTAGCAAACTTCAAAACCAATTGTAGAACTAGAAAAGATTTCAAATCTGCAATCCATGATCGACAGAAAGACTGCAGAGCCCAGCAGCAAGCAGAGAAACTAAGAAGACTGACAGACCATCCAATGCACCAGAGACTAAATAGATTTGGAAAAGGGAAACTAAAGCGGAAAAAACTTTGCAGAAATAGCCAAAGCAAAGATGAGCCAAGACCCTATAAACACCATACCAACACAAAAGCACATCCCTACTGTACGCAAACCCACATGGAAGCAGCATATCATTCCGGAGGTGGTAGAAAATATACCAGGTTTCGGAAACAAGAACAGCCAGACGGAAAAAGAAAGAAGAGACATAACCCTGAGGTATATAGCGGAAAATTACCCAAGCATGGACTGGACCCATGCATACGCCGACGGTTCTGTAACAAACACAACACAGAATGGAGGGGAAGGGGTATTCCTGAGCCGACCAAATGGTAGAAAAATAACACTGTCGGTGGCAACTGGAAAATTCTCAAGCAATTTCAGAGCGGAGGCAGAGGCACTGAAGGCTCCAGTAAAAACAATGCTGACAGGCGAAAGCAATGAAAGCCAGATAGTCCTGTTTACAGATGCCCTGGCCGTGCTTACAGCACTAAAAAGCCAGAAAAATACTGAACAATGATTTAAGAGCAGTACTCTGTCAACTATGCCAGCAGTCCGCACCAAAAAGTAGTAGTGGTACAGTGGGTTCCATCCCACTGTAACATTCAATGCAACAAGGAGGCAGACAGACTGGCAAAAGAAGATGCAAGACTACCACAACCAGATCCTAGTGTGACCTATACGGAGAGTCCAAAAGGTTTATTAGGGCCAGATACATGGCCAAATGGGAAACAGAACATACTGGCTAAACAAAAAATGATACCTACTACCAGCTGAACAGAAAAGAACAGGTCGTGGTCTTCAGACTCTGCACAGGCCACACCAGACTGAGGTACCATCTATTCAATAAACTGAAGATAGGTGACACTGATGAATGCACCTGTGGTGCAGGGAAAATGACCGCTGAACATCTGCTGCAAAATTGCCCAACATACGAGGACCAGAAAAAGCACATGTGGCCATTACCAGTGGCAACACTAGACAAGCTCTATGGCAGTGTTGACAGCATCAGAATGACAGCTGCTTTCTTCGAACAAATCCAAGTTGACGTCTGACAGCGTACGAAGAAGAAGAAGAAGGACATGTGAGGGTCAGTTGTTTTGTCTTGTCGCAAAGTGCGTTTTCTCTGTGCTTAGGAGGTCCAGCGTTCCTCAGCAATGGAGGTGCCTCTGATGGTGGTTCCTTGCCATGCCTTGCGGTTCTGTGCAACGATGTTGAAGCGTGTCAGAGATACTTTCAGGGAGTCTTTGAAGCGCTTCTTTTTGCTTCTTTTGACTAGAGGCATGCTCTTTTTTCAGCTCGCCATACATTAGTTGTTTGGGGATGTGGTTGTCTGGCATGCCCACGCGTGGTCGGCCCACCTAATCTGGGTCTTCTGCAACAGTATGTGGATGCTAGACATTATTGTCTTCGCGATGATTTCGGTGTTTGGTACCCTCTCCTAGCACTGTATTTTGAACAATCTACAAAGGCAGCTTGCATGAATGTTTTATATTCCTAGCATGCCTGCTGTGCACAGTCCACGTCTCATTGGCGTTACAGAAGGGTGGGGAACACTACGGCTCTGTAGACTTTGAGTTTCGTATCAAGCCTAAGACCTCTCTGATTCAAAACGCTGTTGCGCAGCCTCCAAAAGGCAGCACTGCCCTTGGAGATTCTGCTACTGACCTCAGAGTCAATAGTAGTCTCCCTGGAAAGAGTGCTGCCAAGGCAAGTGAAGCTGTTTACTGATTGGAGAGGCTCGGTCTTGATTCTGATATGCATCATTAGGGGCAGGCTGAAACGTGACTTTGGATTTTTTGTATTAATTGTAAAAATGAACATGTCACATGCTGCGGAGAACTTTTCCTCATATGTCTGCATGTGTCTCTTTCGGTGCTGGCAGCGAGATGGTTTACATTGGTGTCAGATTGTAGTCGTCTGTGTTTGAAGAGTTTTCTGCCAGTTTTGTATTTAATTTCCTTTTGGTTTTGAATACAACACTGGGAGCTAACACTGAGCATGGCAGCAAACATTATGATGAAGAGTGTCGGGGCTAATAAGCCGACCTGCTTGGCGCCATTTGAAACAGGAAAGACATTTGACGTTCCCCTATTACTCAGCACATGAGCATTCATACCTTTGTGGAATTTTTTGACGATCTTTGTGAATCTGCTTGAAAAGCTGAATTTCCCAATGACCTTACAAAGTCAATCTCTGTTGACGGTATCAAAAGCGTTTGTCAGGTCCACGAAAGTCATGTATAGCCCACGTTGCTGCTCTTGGCATTTCTCATGAAGTTGCAAAGTCGCGAATATCATATCCACAGTTCCGCGACCCAATCCGAAACCACATTCGCTCTCTGG